>OZ010604.1:89705454-90096454 GCA_963932145.1 Acanthosepion lycidas
GATTTAAAAGTTTTCTTATCTCAATTTAGTAAAATGAATTACCTTTACCTAATTTGTTTTTGCAATGTCCTTATTTTGCATTCCTTCTCTTCTAAAATTTCTCACTCTTTAAGGTAGCTTAACTGCTATTGTAGGAGCAAAGGGAAATTCATTTTTTTTATTTTCTAAAAGAACACTTGGTGTTAAAATTTTAAGTTTAAGAATTGATTCAGGAAATTGTGTTGTAAATCTTATTTTAGACTTACCATTTTTTATCAACTAATTCTTGTCAATTAAATTCTTGCTTTTGTATAGTAACTGAAGTTAAACATTCATTAAAGTCTCTAAATGCAAAATAATGCATAGAATGCTTAAATAAATGGGTAAGTGTATCATGTTTCTTTTTTCCTTTTTAGAAAATCCTTCAATGTTGCTGGGAAAGGTTTTTATAATGCAGGACTTTGAGGGAATTAAGAAGTCAATCATTAAAACTTTAAATAAAAAAGAAAAAATGCTATCTATTTAACTGTTTCTTCATTTTTTATGCTTTCCTTATCATTTCCTGTGATCTTTTAAACCAGAAATTATTTTTTAAACATTACTCATACAATTCAAAATCTTTAATCAGCCAAAATCTTCAATCTCTTCTGAAATAAGTGGACAGACCATTCATCATGAAAAAAATTTGACTGAATGAACAAATTTTAAATTAGATTTGAAGTTACAATTATATTCTACTTTTATTATTACTCACCAATATTTACATTTTGATGATATCTATCATTTGGAATTCTAGTTATCACTTATTTCCCTGAACTCATTCTACTTATTACTTATCTTTGCATCAATATAATCCTCTGAATGAAGTCATTCATTATCTTCTGAATATGATGAGGACAAGCAGCTTTTGTTGGATATTATCTATATTTTTTAATTTATCAATTAACATGTACAAAGCATTAACATGGCAAAAGTCATAAAATTGATGCCTAATATTGTGTAAGTCCTCCTCTAGTCAGGCAAAATGCAACAACTCAATGTGGTATTGTTTCCACATGTGGTTGAAAGACTTCTAGAGATATACTGGGCCATACTGTCCAATCCTCCTTGATATTTTTGGGTGCAGAAATCTCTTTACCATACCCCATAAATGCTCAATTAGACACATGTGAGATGTACATATTGGCCATGCTATTTGTCAGTAGTTTCAAGAATGCTCCTAAAATTAATTTTGGGCTCAATAAGAGTGCATTAACCTTCTGGAATAACTTATCATTGATCAAGTACATTGAAGTTCATAAATAGGTGCAGATGTTCAGGAAGCAATGCAATATAACAGTCACCAGCCAATTACATGTTTAAGTGGGACAGCAAATTCAATGAATGCTATGTGAACACCCCACAACAATCAAACTTTATCATTAGCACAAAAATTAGAACTAAGGCAGATTGAATGACATCATATATTGATAAATCTCCAGTGTCCAATAAGTGCCATCACAAGCCAAGGTAAGGTACCTGTTGTCTTAGGGCACACAACACAACCTGGTGGGTCTTCTTCTCTCATATCCCATGAAAGCTAAAGAGCACTAAACTGGCTTGGCGTATATGCTTCTGATATGTCTTGCATTGAATGTTTATATGATCCGAGATAGTTACTTATCTGTTACCACAGACAACTGTACCTAGATATCTTTGGTTGGCCACTGTGCTGTCTATTGTGGGTAGTTATACCTTCCATCTGGTATTCCCAGAATGCATATGACTCCATAGATTGAGG
The DNA here is from genome assembly GCA_963932145.1 of Acanthosepion lycidas. Lineage (NCBI taxonomy): Eukaryota > Metazoa > Mollusca > Cephalopoda > Sepiida > Sepiidae > Acanthosepion > Acanthosepion lycidas. The sequence continues at coordinate 89,707,214 of OZ010604.1, forward strand.
GATGTCAAATGTCCACAAAATTTCAGGAACGGAATATTATATCTGTGTGATGGCCACTATCATGATCTGTTCAAATTTCAATAATTTATGTCCCTTTGCTAGTGATCACACTGACCAAATATCAGAGCACTAATACAGGTCTTGGCATTTCCATTGGCTATAGTAATGCTTCCTATCATTATATACTGTTATTCCATGAATTTTGGCAGATCAGTGTATATTTAAAGAAACATTACTTATCCATGATGGAAATTTAATTAATTCAATATTGAGAAAGTATATCTTAAGAAAATGTTGTTAGAAGGATTAAAAGGTGTTGTATGTTTAAGTAATTTTAAGTACTTGTGTATGTATCATTTTATGTTTTTTGCAATATGCTTATAAGCATATTGCAAAAAACATAAAATGATTGTTTCAAAGTTTTTATTGGCAAGCTTTGTGGAACTTATTTGATCTAAGTTTAACTATTTTCTTGTTCCATATAAATTCATATCAATGATGAAAAGAGTCTGTCCTTATTTATCAGAAACTTGGTTACATTGATAAATTTATGGACATTTTCAGAATTGAACTAAATTTTAAAGATGCCTCCTTACGTATTTGTAAACAAAAGTATTTTGATAAAAGGCTAAACTTTATTTATTAATTATTATATTATTTATTGCACTACTAAAGTAACAGATTAAAATCTCTCTTGATTTATCTAGAAAATATCTCTTCTTAAATTAGCAATTGTTCTTAAACCATAGCATAATCCCATAAGCTAATTTAATTCAGATGGTCTATGACATCTGGATCATGCCAACTTCTTTGATTTTCTTTGCTTACTTAAAGAAATGTAAATAGATGAGTGTGCTTTTTCATGAGGTATGACAAATTGATCCAAAGTTAAATATTCATAACTACAGCAAAGTAGCTAATAATAATATAAATTAAAATACATTCATTCTGGTTTTGCTTGCAATGATTTAATACTTTTGTTTTGAATTTTGAAATGATGAATTTTCAATATACTTTATCTTATTTCATTTATTCAGACCGCTGTTCCTATCTTGATTACTATAGATTTTATTATAGATATGATATTTCTGGCCATCATTAGGTGTACATCAATTTGGCTGCTTTGGGATATCTTATTGGTGTTATATTTACCAAGAAAATGTTGCTGTCATCTGAGGTTTATGTAATAATTATTCTCACTTATAATAAAAAGAACAATTATTACTTCCAATATTTATAAAATGTTTTAATCCATGTTTGCAGTTTAAAAATAGAACATATATTTTATAGAAAAGTATATTTACTTTTAAATATTGCCAATCATTAATGATATTGTCTTAAAATCTATCATAAGCTTTTTCATAAGTTAACAAAAAATAATATTCTTTCCTAATAATGCTTTTATTTCCTGTAGTATCCTGGCTATAATAGCAATGAGTGTAAATCAAAATTCTTATCAGAAATGTTTGCTATGATATTCAATTTATGTGACCTATGGAGAAGTATTGGATTATGGTTGTAGAAAAGGATGAGATTATGCTGGAAAATAATTGCTTCTTTCAAGTGGCTATATTTTCAGACCCAAGTAGATTTCTTGATAACCATAACTTATGAAATTCAATTTAATATGCATAGTAAAATGTTAATCACACAATAAGTGTAAAGATAGATCCAAATAGGTGTACACTCCACACAGAAATAATGTCAAAAACATTTATGTAGAATTTGTTTAAAAGCAAGTTAACATTTTATAAAATATTTGTTTTCATATTTTTTGTATGATTGTAAATTATATTTTTTATTTTTCCTTTTACAAACTTATTTTTATAAAAACATGAAAAAGATCATGTTCAGTAATTGTAAAAACAGTACAAAAGTAAGTTTTTATTGATAGAACATTTTTAGGAAAAAGTTAATACTTTATGGTTGCACCTTCTGCCTTCAAAACTTGATAGACATGATCTGTCATAAAGTTTGCCAATTTAGAGATGTGTAGATTGAGGAATTTACTCTGACATATTCATGATAGCCTGTTTCAGCTCCTCAAAAGTAGAATATTGGGTGTTGCTAATCTACAACATCACTTGCCAACACTCTCCAAAGATTTTTTTTATGAGATCGAAGTCTAGAGACAAGGCAGACCACTTTATTACAGATGAAAAGTAATCACTCAGGTACAAATTGTACAAATAACTTTGCATTTACTGTTGGCTGTCTCTGTAGCATCCTTTCAGCAAACTAAATTAATAAAAACTGTCTCTGAAGCACAATGGATTAGGAATTCCTAAGCAATTTGTCTTTATTAAGCATCAGAAATGAAGAATTTGGACATATTAATGTGGATGGTGTTATTGACAAATTTTTGACAACCAAGCCTGGTCATATATCGAGGCCTTATGAATTCAAATTGCTCTAGTCTTCACATCTTTTAATTCAGGTTTTGTCAATGTACAGTGCTTGTGGGTAGTGGCAGATCAAATAAAAATGTATTTGAATTATATTTAAATACTTTTTCAGAGCATATGTATTAGTGTGAAAAAGCATTTATATTTATATTTTTGTCTTTGCATTTTTGGAATAAAATTACTTGTATTTATATTTCTAATTACATTGCATCAATAATAGCGAGAAGTATTTGATCCATCCTGGCTTGTTGGCCAATGGATGCTGAGTTGAACTCCTCCACTTAGACCAAAACCTTGGCATGCCACTGCGTACATTGCAGTTGTCTTTAGAGAATGACATCTTAGCTTGACTTGCTGAAATAGGAGCATTTTCCTCTGTTTTTAAACTCTTTTGGTATCTGAGTGTTTTCTGTGTTCCATTAACAATAACTAGACAGCATTGCTGCTTTCGACAATAACTCCTCATAACCAAACTTACAAGCAGCCCATTTCAGTGGGGTTTTTTTTTTGCCACAGATCATATAAAAAACTATAGTAGTTTAAGCCTGTTAAGATTGAAAAACATTTTATCTGTCTAGATTGCATTCAGCAGATCAGGATACTCTTTAAAGATCATTTCTAGCCACTGGCATTTGGCTTCCTTTTCTTGTTAGCTTCTTTCTGTGATTCGCCATAAGCCTCAAAATTCCTAAAAAACATTGTAAATCACAGTGATAGACTGAGATTTTTGAGATTTTTCTCAGTTTTTTAGAAGATTTTACAGTGTATCCAGAGGAATCTTGGAGTACCATCAAAACACAGTTTTACTCCAAGTAAGAATGTTTTTTTTTACTTCTGATCCTAGCGAGGACCCCTTCAGCATTTATAAAGGATCTTTTATGGGGCCCTCCAATATGAGAAAAACATAAAATTTACAAATTCATTTATAGCTGCTAGTCTTTGAGAAGAATTAATGATGAAAATGCATGTAGCTCTGCTTTATTCATAAACACTGGATACAATTCTAATATACACTTTCATTATCTTTGTTAATAACAAATGTAGCTTATTTTTAGTTTGTGTTTTTAATGGGTTGAGTCAGAAATATATTAACAATATTTCCATAAAACCATTGCCTTACTGAACACTCACCGTATTCAGAAAATATACAAATAATGGAAAATTGTACAAGCAACCATATTCTCAGACTAATGAAAACGCATTCACATGATACAAAATAAAACTCTTCTAGTTTATGAAATAATAGAATAATTTGTTCATCTTTATATAAATGTAAATAAATATATATCCATTCATTTTCAAGGCTTTAATGAAACATGGCATTCTGGAAAAATGCTGCATGGATTCTATGAATTTCTGTATCGTGTGAGTTTAATTGTAATTTTCACAGGACTGGCTGTTTCACTGTAAGTTGATATTTCTGTATTGATATTTTATAAATTTTAAAAGGTAATTGAAACAGCAGTTAAATTTGATATATAAGCATATTCAAATAAAAGCATTTTTTATTGTTTTTATAAAACTGATTACAAACAATGTTATCTCAATGGATAGAAATTTTTGAGAGAATACTTTTCTTTTGCAGATTTACTGGAGACAGAAATTAAGCCAGATGAAAACAGTGCAATCAAAAAAGCCAAATACATGTATTCAGCCTGTATCAACACAAGTAAGTCTGCTTTGTTCAATTTTAATGAAATTTAAATTACACATTCTTCAATAAAACAATGGAATAATTGTTTGCCAAGATGTGTTTTAAACTGTGTTTTGTTTTCCATACATGTAATCTCTATCACTATTGACACCAGCATGAGACAGTGCATCACTGCCCACAGTTGTCTCAGTATTCCCTCAAAGACAACAGTGATGTCATCTCTGCCATTATCAAAAATAGTGTTAATCTCTACTGATTGCACCTCAAACTTTTTCTGTCATTTCTCTCTTTTAGAAAGGCAATCAACCAATTGATTTGAGGAATCAATCCATAGGACTATGGATTTCACCTCTTCTAAACATGCCATGCAAAATGGACAGATCAATCCTCAGTCTCTTATTTTTTACATTTTTAATTGGCAAGTATGACAAGGCTCTTGCTGTTAATTAGAAACTATTAAGTTGGGTGGAGGAAACCAATATCAGAGAAGAATGGTTAACCTTCTTTTATACCATATTGGTATGTATGTTTAATACTGTCAGTACTTTTCCATATAATAAAAAATAAAATCTTATAGCTTTGCTTAAATAAATGGCACAAAAATAAAAAGAAGTCTGTAAAACTTTTCTCAAAGTATTATGCGATAATCTTATTTTTACATCTATAAAATAAATGACAATATATTCATTTCATAACAGAAGAATGTTCACAAATATATCTTAAAAATTTACCAAATAATTAAAAAAAATATGATTTGTCTTAATCGTGTTTTAAAAGAACAATAAACTAGCATTTATGAGCCATTGTATGAAAGTAAAAGTAAATATTTCAAGACTGTGCTAATGTTGAGATTTTTTTAACTGAGGCAGTATTGAATGATTTCTACAGTTTTTGTGATGAAATTAATGATCAATAAAAATGGAAAAAACAATCAGATGTTATAGGGGAAAAATATTTTGTGTAGTAATTTTCTCTTGAAATATAAAATATTTTCCAAATGAATTTGCAAAATTATTTAAATATGTTTCTTGCACAACAATGTTCCATTGTTTAGTAATTAATAGTTGATGTTCATGCATTAATTTGGAGTAAAAAGAAAAAATGATGCTTATTGATAAAGAAATGTTACTTGGGATTTGGATACTTCTATACAAATATAAGCATGTTGAGAATAGTAAATACATATTGCTTTGAGAAACAGATACTGTTTTATGAAATTCAAATTGATGAAGTTAGAAATCAAACATTGTACAAAGCTTTCACAGTTTAAGCATGGTAATTTTGAAGACAGTGTTTTCAAAAGGTTCTGAAGAAATCTGATGCATGTATTTGAGAATAGAAAGTGTTGCTTACTAATTGAATTGATAATTTTCTATTTGTATTATTCAATTAGATTTGATTGTTTTTTTATTTAGGATGAAAAAAAAATTTTTTTGAGAATTTTTACTCCAATTCTGAGATATTTTATGGAATATATTTAATTGTTCTCTTTTCATTTCATTTTTATAGTTTTAAATGTACTAAATTAGAATGTTTCCATGAGAAAGCTTCATTATGCTGTAGTTATATTTTACTTTTCTATAATTTTATCCAGCTTTGGTAATTAAAATATTTTTTATACAATTTTTTTTTAATACTGGTGGTGGACTCAAGATATTTAATATCATTTCATTAACTAAAATGTTTACAATGTAAAGTTGCAAAATAAGTAGCAGAAAACCAAATTCTGAAATTCAGTTACAGAAAATACAAAACATTAAGGTGATAGAATATTAAAACTATTTTAGTTATTGTTGCATGACCTTGTTAATCTATTTTCAAAGAAGCAAGTAAACAACTCATTATTAGTCTATACTATTTACTAAAGCTGGATGCAGTTTTTGTTGCAAATTTAAGACATTTGTGTTTTATCGAGTCTGAAATGCAGTGATTGTCACTTTTTTTCCATTTCAAAGAATCTAGGTATATTCAGTAAAAGATACGTATCCAGAAAATGTAATACATGATGTTTGTAACATGGACACATTCAGGAAATTCTGTGGTATTTTGCTTTGTGAATTTTTGTCAGGAATAAATCCTACTTTGTAAATTGAGCCCAAGACTAAAGATTTTTGTTTCAAACTATTATTCATTGCCAAATAAATATAAATCTGGTTAAAAATGTTAAATTTCTTATTACCTGTTAAATGATAAAGATTATATGCCACATTAGGATAGAACTATGGCCAAAATATCATTTAAAATCAGGCTGAGATTTTGAAATTCTATACAGGCAGACAGATGAGTAGAAACATTTACAACAGTAAAGCAGAAAAGAGATTAACATTGTTCTTTTGTTGTATTATCTGTGTCTCAAAATAATATAAAACAAAATATATTTATTTGTGAATGAAATTAATAACAAGTAGCAAAAAATATTAACTTTTACTATAAAACTTAAAACTGATCTAAAAGAATACTGATGGTTATATATGTATGAAATCCATTTTCCAAATTAGATTTATATAAAATAACATTAAACTAAAGATCCATGACTGGTCATTCAAAAGCCTTTTTGAAATGCTGAAGAAAAGTCTGTGCTTACAAATACATAACCCTGAACTATTTAAATATTTAAGTAACTTAAAAATCCTTGCTTTGAATATTACTGCCACATCTGGTGCTCCTACTCTATATTTAAAGATTCTTGATAAAATACAAAGAATCATTTATTAGGTTGGTGCAAAAATAATGTCGTTTTTCTTTTGAAGTTGAACGTCAAAAAACGACATTATTTTCGCACCAACCTAATAGAATGTTATTCATCCTAACCTGGTATCTCAACTTGAGTTACTTTCCCCCTATAGTACCTAAACTTTATGAATTTAAGCATAGTACTAGATTAGCAGCAAGGTTTCATCATTTTACTAGATGCAACTATAAGTTCTATGATAACAGTTTCTTTTCTCACACTTCTCACTTGTGGAACTTTTGTGTGGCCTCATTGATCTTCCAAAATTTAAATTCAGTGTCAATTGTTCTCCCTCCTTAATAGTGTTTTTTTCTCATATTATCTAACACTCAGTAACCCCTTCAATCCTGGTGGCTTTATTGCCTTTCTTGGGGTGAAATGATTTTTTTAAAAAAATCAGAATATCAGTCATTTTACTGAAGATAGTTGTATAAATCTGATAATACTAAAAACAAATGATTGTTTCATGTAATCAATATTAATGTCATAAAGAAAAATGATGTTTATATTTTTCATATAATGATTTGAATAAAATTTATTATGAAGTAAAATGAATTTTATTGCATACAAATAAATATTATCATCAAAAATGTCTGTTTTTTTGGAGTTATTTTCATTTTCTATGTTTCAAATTCTTTGTTTTTTGTTATTCTTTTCAGGTCTCATTGAGGAACAAGGTTTAGAACCTGTCAAGGAGTTTATGGAATTTCTTGGAGGCTGGCCAGTTACTCAAATGAATTGGGACTCCAGTACATTTAATTTGTATGAACTGATGTCAAAATTGAGAATTCTTAATAATCACATATTTGTATATATGTGGGTAGCAACTGATGAAAGGGATTCAGCCACAAACATCATACAGGTAAGACATGTTGATTTTCATTTGATCAAGAATTATTTTATTATTATACAATTGATTGCTTCAAACCATGAAGTGATTGATTTATTTGTTATAGGATTTATCAAAATCCTTTTTATATTATTTATACTCCCAAAATATTTTGAATTGCATAATTCCTTTTTTTTGACAGTGAATATTTTGGGGATAAATATAAATTATATAACAGTGATTTTACAAATGATAAAAGACAATGGCTTGATTCTAGTGTATTTTTAACATCTATTTCTTTTTATAGTGGAGCAGGAAAATGTAAATTTTGGGTAGAATCGTGCAAATTGTGAGATAAGCATGAAATTTGGCATAAGTGTTCCTGATAGGTCACTTATTCAGAAAAAAGTGCTAGCCACAAAAAAAATTCAACATGGTGGCCATTTTTCAAGTTGGCTGCCAAACGGGCCTCTGTTTTATGGTTTTGCTCAAAAACTATAGTGCAAATTGTGATATAAACATGAAATTTTGGCATGAGTGTTCCTTGAAAGTGCTAGCCACGAAAAAAACAACAATATGGTGGCCACTTTTTCAAGATGGCTGCCAAACGGGCCTCTGTTTTATGATTTTGATCTGAAATCATTAAATTAGTTGAATTTGATGAAATATTTCTGATTTATTGCCATATCAATTCTAAATCTGAGTGAGAGAACTCCATGATTGCACTGTTTCAATTGATTTGGCATGATATAGTGCTCATAACTTATGGTGGATAATTACATGAAATGATTTAAAGTCAACATTTACAATCCTGAAGAAATGTCCAATTCAACGTCAAAATTACTTTCTGTGCTAATACCCAGCATGGAAATTGTCCATATCTGGGAAAATATCTACAGGTCATATATATCCTTACAACTCTCTGCTTTTGAATTTCAATAGGCTAACTTTCCAAGAACTGGCGACAAAAGTCCAGCCCGAAGTTCATTCGTTGCTGTTTACTAAATCTCACAAGGGCAACTGCAAAGCGAAGTACAGCCTGTTCCAACCTTTGAGCACTTGCATCGTCCTCCACCACATTTTATCTTACATCCGCACTTTGTCAATTCACAACAGCTTTTAGAAATTGGTTCCAAGGAAGTCCAAGCAACTTTGCATTTGTTACCATCTTTCAACCATCCCCACTTGGAAGGACACGGAAGCTCTGGATCACGTACGACAGACTGCCCCCAGATATGACCTGCTTGGAAGGCAGCATGTTTGGCATGTGCCTTTAGTGCTCCTTGTGTTGGTGGGATTAATTAGTATGACCTCTGCTTCCTGGCAAAAGATCTAACCTTGTTTCATCTACTGTAATAGCAGCACTTGACCGGTCGTACATCAGAACAACAAATCTCTCTAGAACTTGTAGATCAGACTCATTAATTTCAGGAGGACAGTGATTGAGTTTTGCAAATGTAGCCGGGGCATCGTTGCAAACATTCCATGTCTGCCATGCTTTTTTTTTCCCTTTGCCATTGAATGCAGATACCAAATCACATCTGGAAAATGCATGGAAGAATAGTATCTCTTCGATTTTTTCTGGTCCCAAAGAAGATGCAAGGTCGTGTATTGGAATCCATCGAGTGTGCTCCCCCTTGCCATAAGTGATCCACATTTTTTCCATGTCCATTGCAGTGAACGAAGACATCAGGCTTAAGCCTATGACTACAATGTCCATGTCATTAGCTTTAATCATGAGAGACTTGTGTACATCCTTAGTTGCATTCCAGGCATGCAAAAATATCCGGTTATCTGCCTCTTCATGTGTGCAAGGAGCCAATTCGTCTATCTTAGTATCAGGATGGCTGGAACTTGGTAGAGCATTTTCCTCTAGTGTTACAATTACTTCATTCATTGTGGTCATTTTAGCCATTTCATCAGCAAGGAAATTCAACAGCTCTGTTTTGTTGGCGCTGTCTCTTAGAAAGCTCTTCCAATTAGTTGGTGTTTTGCTCTTTGCTGTTACTCTCCTCTTGATAGCTTTCCTGTGTTTTGATCATGCTTCAGACTAGACTCGTGATAGACATCAAAAATGATATCTGTCCTCTTGTAATCGCTACTGTAGTATTGCACCTTAGGAAGAATATCCTGTCTGGCATATTCTTCAGATGTCTTCGGTGTCCTAGGCATTACTGTATTGACTAGAAATGTACCATCTACTATGAGTATGTCAGTTTCTGGCTTCATGTCTAGAAGCTCCACCTTGTTTTGCAGGATGTCCACGAGAGCAGTAGCAACATGTAGTTTGCCTTGCTTGCTGAGTGATGGAGGGAAAGATTGGTTCTCATGTCTGAAAAACTCTGGTAAATCACACCCTCTGCTTTCGCAGGAGATGAAAAGGCGGGAGAACAGTTGACAATCCTCCTTTAGTAGCTGTGTTTCTGATTTCTCTGTTGGATCTGTGCTTGTTTTGAAGAAGTCTTTATTATTCCATTTGATTGGCTGATAGAAATGCTGACTGTTGGTCTTGAGTTTATCCATGAATGTTTGGAATTGCTCTTTCCCTTTCTCCAGATGAGATGCAACCAGCAGCGCTGCTGTAGTATCAGCAATGTCCTTAGTGTCAGGCGACAGTAGATCAGTGGACTACTCTGAAAATGGATTGCCCATTTCTTCTATCACACTTGTAAGCCACTGAACCTTTTTAAAGAATGCCTTCTGAGCAGTTGGCGACTGCTTATGGTGATAACTTCCTTTCTTCGCCTCCTGATATGGCTTCATAGTCAGCAACAAATTTGCTAATTTCTGGACCAACCACCATCCACCTCTGAAGTGCTGATAGATCCTCTGTCAGACCAACAGCTCCCCCATCCCCTTTCATGATGGCATTGTTTTGTGCATGAGCTTGGTCGATTGCCATTGCAGAGAACTTCCTGTCAGTTTTATGAATCATAAAATTCCCATTGTGGAATTCTCTGGTGACCTCGGGGTGCTGCTTCTCTAATGATATCATATCACGCAGATGAATAGGAAGCCATCTTGCATAGTTGACATTGTTGTTGGCAAAGAGGTAGGGTATCAGTTCCAACAGTGATTCTCGATACAGATTAAAATTCCCTTCTCTAAATGCTCGCACCAGGTTTCCATGTTCAGGATAGAGAACCAAAATGCAAACTGTGGACTCTCCTTCTTTTAACTATCACACCATTCCACAAAGCTGGAGGCCTTCTCATCGCCATCAGAATGTTCGGCAAGGTACGAACTGTAGACTTTCTTCAGAAGCTGAAACAAACTGCATGCTGTGACCTGATGTGCTTGACGTGTTTTAGTGACATTGGTTGCCGACAGGAATGAATCTGCAGTTCCAGAAGAGGCTACATCAGCTTCAACAAGTGCACTTGTCCATCCACTGTCTGCTAGCATTGATCCAATAGACTTCAGTGCTATCATCTCAATGTGCAGCCCACCAAACATGATCACAAACTTGTCTTCTCCATATTCCTCTGGCCAGTACCACTGTATTTCTTTTGCCATGGCAAAGAGTGGTTGATCAGCTACCAGGACAGGAGTTTGCACTGGGTTAAGAAATGCTACAGCTTCCCTTACTTTCTTCATGGTATGCTTTATTGTGGCAACGCTGTGAGCTTGATCTCGGAAAAGACCTCTTGCAGATTCAAAATAACTTTTGGAATGTCTGCAGATTTTTGTCTCTTGCTTCAAGGTTCATCTGTTGCTCGGGACCACTCTTCTTTGCTGTGCTCTTTCTAACTTGGTGTTGTTGAACAGCAATCAGCAACTCTGATGATATTTAGCTCCATTTCGAACCAGAGTAGTTTCTCTACCTTCACCTTCATCAAGCCTTGAAGGGTCAAGTGCTATCGGCATATCATTGATGGCATAAAACAATGGTACATTTCTTGCAATATTACTGTATCCAGCATAATCTTGCTTCCTCTGGAATGAACTAAGAGGTGAAATAAGGGTTTCTTTGCTTTTTTCCTGCTGACAAAGGCAGCATTTGCTCCAATCAGTTTTCGATATGAAATCTTTATCCATCATTTAACAGGAACGGCTGAGGGTTTATCCTTTTACCACCATTCGCTCACTTTGATGTATGGGATACAACTAGGTTCACGCAACTGCCTTACACCTAGCCTGATCATTCATCCAATGCCATTTGAATCCTGTGCGATCTGTACACCATCCAGATAACTTCAAAAGCCCGTTATCCTTGGCTCAGCTCTCCTGGGTTGGCACAATCTGTCCATTCAGGTGCGTCTATCTAATATATTAGGGGCTTACTAGATAGAATTTGCGATACTAAACTCCATGATTAGCTGACATTGAACTCCATGCTGAGTTCCACAGCAGTGTCTGTCACCAGTGTGCCCTGGTAGTGAGCAACATACACTCTCTTCATATCTCCTCACATTTCAATTTGAATGTTGTCTCCTGGATAAACTGCCACTACTTGACCTTATCAATTAACTGCCCTACTCTGCCTCCTCGATGAACTGCCACTATGAGGCACTGGCTGCCATCTTGAAAAAATGGCCGTCATGTTGAGTTTTCACAATGCCAGAACTTTTATCTGAAAACAGACCTGCAAGGAACACTCCTGCCAAATTTCAATCACAATTTGTAATATGGTTTTTGAGTAAAACCATCAAACAGAGGCCCATTTAGCGGCCATCTTAAAAAAAGGCTGCCATATTGAAATTTTTTCGTGGCTACCACTTTCACCTGAATAACCTACCTACAAGGAACACTCCTGCTAAATTTCATGTTTATACCACAATTTGCACTATGATTTTTGAGCAAAATGCATGAAACAGAGGCCTGTTTGGCAGCCATATTAGATTTTTTTCATGGCTAGCACTTTTTTCTGAAAAAGTGACCTATCAGGGACAATTATGCCAAAATTTCATGCTTATCTCACAATTTGCACAATGGTTTACATAATCTGCTCCACTATTATGTTTTCATTGTTCTACTTGTAGTAAATAGAAAATTATTAAGTTATATTTTTATTTATCTTTTGATATCATTCAATGATTACATGCATTCAAGGTAATATACTATGACTGTTATTTTATACTTAAATATATTAATATATATATACAAATGTATATATCTGATAGAATAAAACATTTGTCAGTTTGCCTACTGAGACTAAAAGATAAAATGACATCAAGACACTTTTGTATGTTAGTTGTTTTGATGCTACCAGAATTAGGTCCTTAATTCATCATGGCTACAGCTTCTGGTTGATAAAAGATTTTGGAGTAGGAACAGTTTTGTTCAGTGCTTCAATTTGTTCTTTCATTAAAGGTGGAAAAATCTATTTAAAATAATCTAAATTGTTTTAGTAAGATTCTCTAACATTTCGATCTACTCAAGGAAAAAAGAAATCAAACTATTTAATGAATTTAAGGGAACTTTTTGCAAGGATTTACTATATAACTGCTGAATATATATTTAAATATGCTTAAATTCTGTCAGCCATCATTGTGTATACAAGTCTAATTTTACCTCTTCTATTCCTAATGAAAAAATATGCAGAAATTCATATGCAAATATTTTTAGCTTTTAAATTATTTTAAGTTTCAACTCTTTTTTAACTCCATTTCAAATTGTTAGCATAAATAATTGAATGCAGATTAATTTGAAAATGATGCTAGTCATAGATAACATATGCAAGGATAAAAACAAAATGGAAATACAATTGAGGAACTCTAATATGAACATCTAAACAATTTCGATGACGGTTTTATGGATCATTGATTCTTAGGTAAATTCATTATATCAGTTTTCTGTTCTTTAATATTGAAGGTTTTTTTTCAAATATTCAAGTTTTTAAAATTTTTCTCATTTGATGACATATTACACTCATGCTAATATATGCTATATCAAAGAGTGACCTGGTGCTAGAGTTGGCTGAGTCATTCAGTAAAATCTAAAATCTTTTTATTAGAATATGCCTATTTGCTCAAATTATGTGCTTGCAAATGCATGTTTTTCTTAATTTCACTTACTGGTATATACCTAATTACTTTTGAAGGAATTTAATGATACAAGAAAGATTTATCTTTGTTACAACTTCAAGTATATTTTCTAATAAGACACTAAAGTTTGGTACTAATCTCAAACTTTATTCGGAAAAAAGCCTTGCTCACAAAGTTTTTAAAAAAATTAAATGCCAAATCCTTTCAGAACATAGACAACAATGGATCTTCACATATTCCTTTTGTTTATTATCTGTGAATTCCCATAACTTGGGAAAAATTGTGGAATAGTTTCCTGTTGGCATCTAAATATCAGGATCCCAGACTATCCTGGTATTTACCACTAACTGCTGCTAGCAAAGGGTTAAATTATTATTATGCCTAAACATCTCAACAAGTGATACATTCAAATGTTATCTCTTGAAATTGGCGTCAGCAATACATATTTCTTTCATTTTGTCCTGAACCTCTCAAAAAGTCATCTCACAGGAAAAAAGTTAACATTTTTATTTTTTTTCAACATGTAGAACATTACAGATAGTCCTTTTTAGTATATGAGAAGTATTTCTTAAATATTTTAGTCACTTTACCATAGTGAAGTCTTTTAAAATTATTAAATTTGAACTTCCACAAATTTGATATAGGGGCATTAGGTACTGTAAGCAAGCAACTTTGTGACAGACTAAACAAAGCTTAGTGAATAATTAAAAAGAGGATTATTCTGGTTTTCATCCCTCTAGAAGAGAACTAGGTACAAAGTTGAGTATGAAAAATGTCTAAAATATATCACACCAGGCATTTGGGTACAAATTGTAATGCAATGTGAACTGTTTGTTAATCAGGTTTTTTGATGACTTAGTATAAGATATTTTCACACTTTTATTTTGAGCTTTGAATTCCAAACTTCTTTTTGAGTTTGTGTGGGTGTAAGTGTATTCTATTCTATGATATGATTTTTATAAAATATACTGACAAATATCAATACAGAATTCCATCCAGTTATTCAAACTTCATACCAATTATGCACTAACTTAATTTATCAATTTGTTAACTTGGTTCAACATTTAAACATGAAGAATTCTTAAAAGAATATATTATAAGAAAAATTATATCATCTTATACTCCAGGTTTATGAGTAAATTTTAGGTTTAGAAACAGACATTCAGTTAGTACACATTAAAAAAATTCTTTAAAAGTGTTTGTACATTTCATAGAAATTATATTAAAAATGTGAGAATAATGATCTTTGCTTATACTTGATAAATATGCACACAGTCTAATCAAACATATGACATATTGAAATATGTTGGCATTAACTGCACCAAGACAATATAAATCAATTTGATTCTTTACAGTTTCACTAAGGGTATTTTATTTTAAATGAACTTTTTATTGAACAGACATCTTGAAAATTTACATGGAATTGCATGATGAGTTTTTAAATTATCTGATTGTACTATGAAGAATTCTTTGATAACACAGGTTTTAATTGCCTCTTGTAAAATTTTCTTTTCATAAATGAAGACAAATTGATATCCTAATAATAATACAATCAATAATGAAAAAGAAATCATAATTTGATGGGGTGACATGGATATTAGCAACAATAATGATAGAAAGAAGGTGATTGTCATGTTTATAATGATGAATGAAACAATATTTCAAATAAATTAAAATTTAATGGACAAAATTAAAATTGAAATTGCAATCAGTTACAAAAAATCAAGCTTTCTTGATTAATTGCTAAAATTGTTGCCAATGATAAAAACTGGAAAAAATTTAAGTTTTAAGACTTGAAATAGCATATATGATATAATCAAACATGGATACACATCTGTACAAGTACTAAAAAATGGTATTATAGTATATCTACTTTCACAGATTATATATATACATACATACATACACACTACAAGCAAAAGTTTTGGGCCACTCTGTATTTCTTTGAAAAACACCTTAAAATGAGATATTTTTGTATTTATTTAAAATAGGCACGTCCAATTATGGCCCACAGTCAAATTTCATATAGTCCCCATCCTCTGTCATAGAATGTATCACTTATGGCCTGCCAAGGTTGTCAATCAGAGTATGTAATGTATACACCCATGAAATGCAATTTCATGTTTTACCAAAAGGTGGCAGAAGCACTGTGTGGCCACCCTCTGGTGGTGTGACAATGACCACAGCCTTTTCCAGCCATTTTCTAAAATGGTAATTGTAAATAAAAAAAAGAAAGAAAGTTGATTGTGCATGCTGCTGCTTCCAAGGACCCCTTTGACCTATTTTGCCAAAAAATATGTTTTTTCTTACTTTTTTTATTGAATTTTCCAGAAGGTTGTTTTTCTTTTAAAAAATGTTTTCATTTTTTCCAATATAATATTTTGGTGAAAATGGGTCTAGCCTCTTTCTAATATGGTGGCTGTAAATAAAAATGGAAAGTTGACTATGTGGGTCACTGCTTCCAGGACAGGTGGAAATTGGGGTACTTTTTTACTGAAGCATGAAACAACAGTGTTTGCCTAATTTTCCAAGAGACTGTGGCTGGTTATAAGGAATTTAATATCAAGAGACACTAGCAGTGAAATCTTGCTACCATATATGACAACCTAACACTGATTGAGCATAGTGAAAAATTAAAGCAACTAGAAGCTATTTTAATGTCACAACTGTGCTTTTTCACAAGCACCTGTGAATCAGATGAAAATGTCACAAAGTGAGCTATGATATGGTGATGTTTATTGTTAAATACTGCAAACCTTTTGTCAAAGGTGAATTTATGAAAGACTGTGTTATGAAAATGGTGGATAATATCTGTCCCAAGAAGAAGCAAGAGTTTACCAATATTTGATTAGCTTATAACATTGTAGTGCAGATAAATGAAAATATTTAATCAGATATTGAAACACAGTTGGTGACCAGATGAGTGAACTTTTTACTTTTTTGGTTAGCCTGCAATGGATGCACAGATGCATCTGACACCACTCAGTTGCAGATTTTTTTTGAGAGGTGTGAATGATGAAATAAATGTGACTGAAGAGTTACTTGACCTCCAGAGCCTTAAGGACCAGACAAGAGGAACAGATTTATTTCGTTCTGTTAGTTCCATCATAGATGACATGAAATTACTGTGAAAGTCATTGTGATTATTACAGATGGTGCACCTGCTATTGCTGGTGAATGAAGTGCATTATCAACCCTAATCTGAAACAAAGTCTGTGTAGAAGTAGGTAAAGCTATAAGACACCATTGTATTATTCATCAACACACTCTCTGCACTAAATATCTCAAATATGGTCATATTATGAAACCGGTGATAATTACTATTAATTTTATTTGTGCTAATGCCAGTTTAAACAATTTCTACTCGACATTCAAGCTGACTACAGAGATGTTGTATATCACAATGATATGAGATGGCGCAATTGGGGTCTGCACTTCAATGCTTCTACTCTCTCAGGGAAGAAATTGGACAATTTTTGGCAGAGATGGGACAACCAATACCAGAACTATCTGATCCTGTTTGGCTGACTGATTTGGGGTTTTTTAGTTGACATAATAGAGAAATTCAAACATTTGCTAAGAAAACAGCTGAGCTTGTTTGACTCTACATATTTGTGTGAGAAGTCATTCTTTGAGATGAACTTTAACAAGAAACACATAAGGACAAGAATAAGTGACACATGCCTGTGCATTTTGCGCATCAAAACCACTGCCTTTGAACCAGACCTGACTTACATACTGTAGTCCAGATCTCAGTATCACCGTCCAAATTATTGCCTTTAATGTATGTACGGACATTGTTTTTTTTTTTGTATGGTGAAGATTAATATTTTATTCATCTTATTATCATAAGTATTATGCTATGCATCAAATGCTTATAATTTTTCTGGAATTAATTAGATTAAAATTAATTGTGATTAGAATCTTTTCATCTTAATTTTTGGTTGCCTTTCATTGTAGCTTACCCAGACAATCAGTTTATGGAAGTAAATAAAACATAGACTGGAAATAAAATTCAGATTTCAAGAGAACATAGTTACAAAAATATAACATACACTTTCACCTTTTAAGAAACCTTCAAATTATATATATGTACCATGTTATTAAAGAATATGAACTCAGCATATTATTTTGTAAAATCACATTCAAGAATATGTGTTCCTCATATCATCCTGTATAATAGTCACATCTCAAATAATTTTGACAAATTTTACATTTAATAAAACACTTTCAATAAAATTAATAAAAATACTAACTGCATAGTTGCTATAATGAATTAATTCAGATTTTTAAACAGAATTTACCTTGGTAATGAGAAAGAACTTAAGACTTATGTGGAACAAATTTTACTCTGTAAAATATCTAAATGAAAATATCTTCATAAATATATTTGAGCATAAGTGTAAAAAACAAAATGCAAACAATTTTTCAATGAGTTGAATGTGTTAAACTGGAAATTATTGACAATGGGTGAACAAATTTTCTGTGATCACAGAATTGTGAAATCATTAATCTTAAATGGAATCTGGATTTTTAATGTAATTTTCAATAATAAATAACAAATTAATTATTTGATTTTTTTAAATTCTTTCAAAACTTAATAACTGTCTCTCTAATTTTGTTGAACATTTTAATAAATATAACAATAACAATGTAGTTATTTCCTTAAAATTTGTTCTTACAAATATTTGTAGTTATTTTTCCTTTTAAGACCCCCCCCCAAAAAAAAAAAAATTAGGGACAAAAATGTTTACATAAAAAAAGAAAACTGGTTTGCTGATTTTCTGAGAATATGTTGGGTAATCTATTTTTAAATATTTTAAAAATTTTCCAGAAAGTGTATGTAGTGAACGAGATGAAAGTCATGACCACCCAGATCCATTGCTAAAGTGGAAATGGAGGAAGATAGAGAGTAGTTGATATCAAAATTGGAGTAGGGAAATAGAGAGTGTGAGACGAAGATCAAACCAATAAATTTAACAAATTCATTTCCTTTAAGGCCTCACAATTTACAAGTGACAAATTGTAATCTTGTTTTATGAATATGAAAGAAAAGTAATTGCTATCACATAACATACAATTTAGAAATAAAGAAAAAAAATTCTCCAAAAACACCATTCTATGAAATGATTGGCTTTTCTAAGCTTACTGTCCAACAGCAGTTCACCCAGATTAATAATTGCATCATCTTCAGTGCTTCACCATTGTGAACAAATTTAAATTGAACAAAAAATCCTTTAATAACATTAACTATCAATGATTATTTTTCATATTTATATTTTTTAATCTAAACCAGTTGTATGAATAAGCAACAAATTGCCAAGATGACTGAATCAAGTCAATATAGTGAATCAACCTCAAAAGTTGGACCTGCTCCTCTGAAAAAAAAAAGAAAAGAAAATAACCCCAGTATCTAAAATTTGTGTTAAAACCAGAGTAGAGTAATTTCCTGATGACTTTTATGCAGAAGAAAATATGTTATTTTACAAAATTTGTCTCTAGTGTTGACATATTTAGGGTTGACACAATCAAAGATCAAATCAAAAATTCATTTGACAAAAAAGATCCTCAAAAAAGTTGATTCAACTGAAACAGAAGACAATCACAACTTTGTTAAAGAGTAAAGAGATACAAGATGATTTTGTCTTTGATTTTTTGAAAATGTGCACTTTGTCTGACATTCCCCTACTCAAAATTGACAAAATGAGGCCATTCATATTAAAACATTGTAAAGAAGGTGGTGATATTCCAAGTGTCAATTGTGTTAGGCAACTTCATCTACCAAAATTGTTTGTCACTTTGCTGCCCTGAAAGCCAAGCTTGCTAATCAATCAATCAGCATCATAACAGATGAAACAACTGTCTGTCATGACCACAACATTTTGAATGTAATTGTTAGCATTTGTGGGGAGTCATTTCTCATTGATGTTGTAATCTTCGGAGAATGCAACCATCAAACTATAAGTCAGGCATGCATCTGAGATGTAACTCATGTGGATATTGCATTTGAGGATATTATTGCTTTCATAACAAATTCTGCAGCAGATTGCAAAAAAGCTCATAAGGAAGTGTTGTCAAATGTCTTTGTTAACAGTTGCCATGTGTTGTGCTTAGCACATATTTTAAACCTTGTTGGTGAAGTATTTTCACACTGAGTCAGAATTTGATAATGTTAGCCAGCTCACTACTTTCATCAAGGCAGCCTATTATAAAAAGTCTCGTCAGAAAAAGTGATACTTAAAATGGCTTGAAGGTTACCTGCCTAAGGAATAAGTGAAACTACTCTCTGTACCTGTGGCGACCAGATAGAATTCTTGGTTTAATGTGGCCAAATATCATTCATCCTTTGTACAGTTTTATGAAGGATTCTTTAAGCAAGAAAAGAGCCATGGCCTTGCAGTAGACATGATTGTAAAATAACTAGATGATGGTCAACTATATCATGCCTTTTATCATAATTTGCATTTTATACATAACTGCACTTGTTTAATAACAGCTTTGACAAGCTTAGAAGAAACCCATGTCTCCACTTGCATCTGTTGTATATAACATGATGGAGGATGTAAAACAGTATTTGCATACTGGTACATCAAAATCAACATCTGGCCTACAAACTGATCATCTTCTGTCTGAACTAGAAAACACAGAGAGGGAGAGAGAGCTATCTCAAATTTCCAAGATTTTTTCAGCATATCTTTTTTGAAACTGAATAAATACCCACCTTCTGTATAACTTTTACAAGGCAGCTTGCTTGTTTCATCCTAGACAGCTACCCTGTATTGGCCATGATTTAGACAGTTTTGCAGGTATCAAAGACTTGCAATGTCCTTCAACTGATCTTAAAGAATTCTAAATCTATGTGAATTACCAAAATGATTTACCAAATCCTTTTAATATTACATCATTTTGGAATGCAAATAAAAGTAGATTTCCTCTTCTGGAAAAGATTGCCAATATGGTCATATGGATACCTGTTACCAGCATAGATGCTGAATGTTCATTTTTCTCATGTAAACATTTACTCAATAAACAACGTGAAAGTCTTACCCCTGAGAACAACAAACAACTCACAATGTTATATTATAATGGAGATTTACAGAAGAGATTTGAAGATTAGATATTTCCCAAATTAAGAAACTAGGAATTTTAAATTTGAGCAGTATTTCAACTTGGTATAAGTTGTTTTATTTAAATTTTGAACTAATATGTCTAATTTGTTTTTTGATATTTTCTTACAAAGATTCAGTTATTATGGTTTAATTACTGTTTTGTAAAATTTTAGTCAAAATGTTCAACTTTGTTCAGATATTTATTATTGAGATTCAAGTTATTTGCTGTTGATACTTTAAATGGGATTTTTATATTATGAATCAATAATTAGAAATCAATCTAAATCCTTTTACTTAAAAAAACAAAAACAATTTGAATGTGTTCTTAAAGAAGGAAGCTCTGATTGAAAGTTCTACTTCAAAGATAATTATGCTCTATAACATTCCATTTTTATTGTCTAGTCATGTTACATTTTTAATTTTACACATAATTTATTTTTGAACTTCGATTTTAACATTTAAAAAAAAATTTGTAGATATTTGCTATTTCTTTATATGTAATAAAACTTTGAATTATGTTTTTGTTTTCAGTTTAAACAATAATTATAGCATACTGTATTGCAAATTTCTCATAAAATACTATAAAAATGAAAAAAATGAAATTTCCTAAAAGTAAAAACGGAAGCCCTACATCTGATACTATCAGAAGTAGGGCTCCCGATGTAGGGCTCACATATCATCTGATATTATCAGATGATATGTGATTCCTTTAAATATGAAGTTATATATGTGAGGACAAAGGATGAATATATCCTGAATGCTCCATGGTTGTTTTGACTGTTATTATGGTTGGCTTTGTGAATAAAGATTTGGCAGTGGTTTTTTCACATCCATATAAACAATGTTTAGTAATGTCCATATCGGAGAAGCATACTTTGTTACATTTCTGCAAGAGTGCTTTACTGCCAATGGAAGCTCTGAATTATAGGGTTACCTTTTTGTTTTTCAGTTTGAATCAGTGAGGAAGATTGCATGATAGTCCACTTCTTTGTAACCTGCTTCTCTCTCTCACTAATTACAGTTTAATTTATAGAGATGAAGGGGATTTTCAGAGTCCTTATACCTCTTCAGTGGCCCTGCACTTGTCTGGTAGCTAAAAAGAAGTTTCCTTGAATAGGAGTACCTTTGTATGACCTACTTGGATAAATCATTTCAATATCAACATTAATTAGATATATGGAGATAAGTCTTACAAGATTTTACAGTTTGGTTGCATTATTATTTATTACATGTTCTTTTTGTAGCAATATTATTATTTTGAAGTGTATTACTCCAATGATTTACTTTTGCTGAACCTTTATATATGCTAAATAGTCCTATAAATGTTGAACAGTCATTATTTGTACTTATAATCTAAGAAAGTAGATTTCATATCTTTTCTTTCTTGCTACATTTTCACTAAAAAAAGGTAAAAAATGGTTAATGAGACAGGTCCATGATATTATAACTAGCAATAAAGAATTCCTAATCACTTGAATAAAACTAGCCACCTGACCTATTTCTAGATTAAACAAATTATTACATATAGTAATAACATTCATTTTAAATATCATAGTCTTTTCAGTAATCATTTGTATATATTTATTATCATTTAATTTCTTACTATGCAGATATATGCAGAGAACTCATGTTTTGTTGATCTGATTTGTCAATTTATATCCATTGAAATTGTTCATACTTATTATCCACATTGCTCCAGAACAAACTGACTTAACAGTTATAAGTTTCTTAATTAACCACTGACCTATTATCATAGAAAATATCTATGCTTGCCAATGAATACAAATAAGAACTAATATCAAATGGAAATACACACAGCCAATGGCAATTATATTTTCTATTTTTAACAAAAGTATTGCACAACATAAGAATTAAAAAATAACTTCAGACAGGACCAGGTATATATGTTAGAAAAATGTCTTTGGTAAAATTCTTGGTGTATTTTGATGATTCATGATATATTTTCATCATCACTTTTGTAACTGAATAAATTACAATTTAAAAGTGTAAATATTTTTCTGTATCATAACATATATCAATTACTTTCTAACTTGCATTGTGGAATTTTCACACTACATCTTGTCATAAAATTATGGGTTGAGAAAATACATTGTTTCTGAATACTTGATACCTTTCCATATATGCGCTGAATACAATTATTCAGTTTGTTATGTTAACTCATGGAAAAACAGGACAGACTCAAGTTTAGGAGTGAGCTGACACAATGTGAACTGGCCTCTATTAGTGAGAAAGGAGTCAGGGAGTGAGAATTGCATTCTTTAATATTAGTAGAGAGCATACATTAAACTGTAAAGCAAAGGGAGTATACATTAAATAATAATGTAACATTAACCTTTTTGTAAATAGAAACTATGGTCTTGTATACTCTCCTTGACTTGTTTCACATAGTCTTTGAGGTACATTGGCTGTTGTATTCCCCATTCAATGCATGTGTGAATCCTAGCAGGAGATTCACATTTCTGTAGTTCAGTTGTGCTAGTGCTTTCACTCATAACAGCTGAGGCTGATGAGGATACAGTTAGAGCTGGTGGAGTTGTATGTTTCTGCTATGTCATGTGGCAAACAGAGTATCAGTAGGAGTTGGTGCTGGCTGATTTGTTGTATGCTCTACTGCTTCAGATGATTTTTATAGGTGACATTTGTTACATTGATAGGTTCCACTTGGGAGCTGGATTTCATATGAATGTTCATCCATTCAATGATTTATGATGTCTTTCTTCCACACTTGATCACCTTTATTCTATGAGTACATTCATATAACATAACCTTCACTCAGGACAGGTAAATCACATATGACAATCATAATATTTAGCCTAAACCTTCTGCTTGCAGAATGTAAGTAGAGTCTTATCCCTTGGCTCAATGCTTGCTTTTCTGTTTTAGTAAATTGTTTCTTGTAGGGAGTAGTGTATAGGTGTAGCAATTTAGTAGGTTCTGAGAAGGGCTACTTCCCATTCCTTGGGTTGAGATGTTTCTGAAGTCAAGCAGTGCCAGAAAATGTGTCAGTGTGGGTCTCCTTGTTTTTCCAAATGAGACATTTTGCACTTTTAACTGCAGCACCAAGCCATTCTGAGCTTGCATCATGCTCAATTATGTGCTTCATTTGGTTCATAGAAACTGAGTACTGGTGCTTTTGTCATGAGTTGCTAAATTTCTGTGAAGGCTGCATTGTGTGCACAAGACCATGTCCATGAAGCATCTTTATGTGTCAGTTGTTGGATCAGCTCCATGACAGAGGCTAGTTGTGGCAGAAATCTTGACAGCTAATATACAGTTCCACAGAGTCAATGTACTCTTTCCATTGAAGTGGGTGGTTGCAACTTGGTGACTGCATCAATTTCAGCAGGGTCTTTCCCATTAAGCTGATTCCTTCAGCTGAATTTTTCTTTATTCAGCTTGATAATAATCTCACAGCAGCATTGCAGTAGGAATTTTAGGTTTAAATCTTGATCTGCTGATGTTTGCTCAAGTTTATCTCCTGAATCAAACATGATGATTTCATTGACAACACATGCAATTCCATTCAGACTATTAAGAGCAAGATGGGGACAATTATGAAATATTTCATAACTTACACATGTTCCAAAGGGAATTCTGAGCCACTGATATTGACTGAAATTCGTTAGCCTTGGCTGCACTTTATCTATGTTTGATAACTGGTATTGTTCATGCTTCAGTACTTTGTTCAGAGGTCTTGGATCAATACAAATTTGGATATCATCAGAGCTTTGTTGTGATGTTCATTCAGCTATTTCAGTCTGTTGGTACATCGACAGGAGCGATAACCTGAGGTTCTTCCTTTTTAACTTGAGAGATGAGAGACACTGGCATGTGTCCTGGTGCAGTAGTATGCAGTGTGACAGTTTCAAATTGTAGACACACCTGTCCAGATATTGATCCCATTTCACCATTGAAGACATCCATGTAATTTGTTAATAGCTGCTTTACACTCTGGTACCAAACTAACATTAGCAATGTTATCATAATGTACAGTTATCAGGTTCATTTGTGCATTTTCTTAGCAAAGGGGATTAAATTCTCCTTAACTACAGTGAATTCAACTGAATATTTCTTCATATTTTGGGGGTTTTAACATGATTGGATGTTTACCAATGGATGCTAGTTCTATCCCATTCCACATTTTTAGTTTTATAGAAGACAATTGACAATAAGTATCTATTGTGAGAATGGAACTACCTACACAATAGACTCTTCCAGGTCTATATTAAGTATGTGACACAACACTCTACAGAGGGAGACACAGAGACAGACAGAGCCGCGTACGACTACCAGTATTGGACACTAACATATAGTAAGCTCCGCTTACACTATCTCTGTAACCTGTTGTTAATATATCTTTCTTACATCTAATCCGTGTTCTGTCTTTTCCTTCTGTGGTCCCGACTTTGGCCCCAAATCAGTGGCAATGAGGATTCGAGAAACGCACTCACAGTGAAACCTCAATACCTTACCAGTTCCACATCTGTGTCGACGAAGAATTCGACAAATGCATTCACATCGAAAAACTGCAATACTTTGCCAGTCCCACATCAGTGGTGACAGAAAGATTCGAGAATTTCGTTCTCACCATATCAATAGTGACAGAGTACTCAAAAAATACACAAACTACATGCGTTCCCACAGCAGTATTGAATGAGAAATTAAGCTGGAATTACTACATTAGCAATTTAAATGCAACACCCAGCGTCTACATATAAAAAACATAGCAGTGACGAGCAGTGATTCAACATCTAAGGAATATTAACGTCTGTCCAAATAACATTACGAGAACGATTTCTTACACACCCACACACAGAAAAAAATCAGTTTGTCGTAAAACAAACTGACAACACAAGAGCAGAAGTACTATCATTGTACTAAAGTCTTCGAAAAAAAACTATCTAAAAATTTTTTTATGTAACTGAGTTGAACTCGTGCATAAAATTATTCTCCCCTCAAATTCACTGAGGTGAGTTTTCTCTTTTTTGTACCTCTATAAAAAAAAAAAAATACATAATAAGTGTGGTGAAAATTTATACAATTACGTTAAAAATAACGGAACCACGGAATTGCAAAAAGCTAAACACATAATTAGTTTAGTTGAACTAATTGTCTGTCCATATTTTTTTTTTCTAAAAAAAAAAAAAAAAAAAACCTATCAAGATTTTTGTGTACCTCCCCTTGGTACATGGGTTTCAAAGCAACAAAAAAAAAAAAAAAAAAAAAAAAAAAAAAAAAAAAAAAAAAAAAATCGCTGTCATTTTTGTTTGTCTAAATATGGAAGATTTTCAAAAAGTAATTGCCCAAATGCTAAAAGTAAATTTGGATCAGCAACAAAAATCAGAAGAAAGACAACAACAACTATTTTTGGAATTACATAAACAACAAATGGAATTCCAACGAATTACGCTTCAGAATGCTGAAGTACAACAGAAACAACTTAAAGAATTACTCGTAAATGCATTAAAAGGCTCAGACTCTGAAAAAGATACAATATTCTCTGAGAATACAATCTACAATTCAATAGAAACCTTTGAATACGTACCAGAGAACGACAAAATGTTCGAGGCTTTTTACAGGCACTACAAAGATATTTTCAATGTAGACTGTGAACAATGGTCCAGTAAAACAAAGGTATGTCTACTATTGTGAAAACTGGGAACTACAGAACATAGTAGGTTCGTAGACTTCATACTACCCAAGAAAACCACTGACTTGGATTTTCTAACCCTGCTCCTTTCGGAATTATTCGGGCCTAACACAACCATGTTCCACAAACGTTGGAAATGCCTGAACACAGTCAAAGACAACCAACAAGATTTTCTAACATTTGCAGCATCGGTAAACAAGCTATGTAATGATTTTAAACTAGCCGAACTGAATGCCGATGATTTTAAGTGCTTAATTTTCGTACAAGGTCTAGTATCAGCAGAAGACGCCAAAGTCAGACGACACGTACTGACCAAGCTTGAGAACGAACAAGGATTGACTCTCTAAAAACTAGCAGAGGACTGTCAAAGAGTGATATCTGTAAAGCGTGAATCAAACACAATCGAGGAATCAGGTGTGACTCAGATTAATAAAATCAGAAGTAAGTCTACCTCCTATTCCCCTCAAAAAGACAAAAGGCAAATCTCATGTCCTAAATTACGCAGTAACCAAAACCCAAATAGGTTAAAGAAACCACCCAGACCATGTTACCATTGTCGTAAATGGCATTGGATGAAATTCTGTCCAGTTAAGAACAAAAAATATTGCAAAAATTGCAATAAAAGTGGGCATACTTTAACTTCATGCTGGTACGCCAACAGAATGAGAAAACCCAAAAATAAAATTAGGCAAGCTTAATCTGACAATATCATTGATAGGAATTTAAGAAAATATGTAACTGTGGATATTTTTAATAAGTCCATTAAATTCCAGCTTGACTCGGGTTCTGATCTTTCAACCATTAACTGGCGTATTTGGTGAAAATTAAACAAGCCGACCTTATTAAAAATGGATAAAACAGCAAAATCTGTAACTGGCGAAAAGATTAACATTTTAGGTGAGGTAATACTTACAGTAACACTAAATGGAGTTACCAAAAAGCTCAAAGCCTACATATTGAAAACTTCAAATAACTTATTTGAAACTGATTGGATAGAAAAATTCAATCTTTGGGATTGCCCAATGAGTACATTTTGTTGCAAGATACAAAGTACAACGTCCAATTTGGTAAATCTAAAAAAGGAACTCAAACAAAAATTTGCCCAGGTTTTTTCTGGTGGCCTTGGGAAATGTACTAAAATGAAAGCTAAGTTCAAGGTGAAGGACGGTGAACAACCGGTATTCAAAAAGAAACGGAATGTCCCTTTCACTGCTCTAGAGCAAATCAACAAAGAGTTAGATATACTCGAACAAGCAGGTATTCTGTCAAAAACAGATTTCAGCGAGTGGGCAGCACCTATGATCTATGTAAAAAAGAAGTCCAATCAAATACAAGTATGCGCAGATTTTTCCACAGGGTTAAACGATGCCTTGCAAGATCACCACTATCCTCTCCCAAGCCCTGAAGAAATTTTCAATAAACTCAGCGGTTGAAAATTTTTTTCTAAAATCGACCTCTCAGACGCATGACTTCAGATAGAAGTGGAAGAAGAAAGTTCCAAATTTCTCTGCATAAACACCCATAGAGGGTTGTACAAATACAACAGACTGTCTTTTGGAGTAAAGGTTGTGCCTGCAATTTTCCAGCAGGTCATGGACACCATGCTGGGTGATCTTGACTATGCAACAGCCTATTTGAATGATATACTGGTTACTAGTAAAACTATGGCAGAGCACCGGAACCATATAATAAATGTATTTGAAAAGATACAAGAATACGGATTTAAGGTTAAGGAGGCAAAGTGTGACTTTTTCTTATCAGAGATTAAAACTTAGAGCACATTATAAATAAAGACGGTCATTGGCCAGATCCAGAAAGAGCCAACGCAATCTGAAACATGCCGGCCCCAGATAATGTTCAAGCATTACAAAGCTTCCTTGGCCTAGCTAATTTTTACCAATGGTTCATTAAAAACATGCAAAATTTAAGAGGGCCTAAAAAAGGACAAACCATGGTCATGGACCCTGGAATGCCAAGACGCATTCGAGAAGATCAAGAAAACTCTTACTTCAGACCTCTCCCTCACCTATTACGACCCTAGTCTCGACATCATAGTCGCAAGTGATGTAAGCTCATACGGCATAGTTGCTTGCATTTTACATAAACTGCCAGATGGTTTGCGAAAAGCTGTGGCTCACGCATCAAGATCTCTACTTCCAGCTGAGAAACAATATTCCCAAATAGAGAAAGAGGCTCTAGGGTTAATATTCGCTGTGACAAAGTTTCACAGATATCTACATGGTAGACGGTTCATACTGCAGACAGACCATAAATTCTAATTACAATTTTTGGTTCTAAAAAAAGTCTGCCAGTCTATACTGCAAATAGACTACTTCGTTGGGGAATGATTCTCTTAAACTATAATTTCAAGATAGAGTTCCTAACATCCAGCCATGCAGACAGTTTATCGCGACTCATTCCAAAAAATACAGAAGTCTTTGAAGACTCCATCATTGCTACTCTAAGGTCAAATTGTGAAATCAAAAACATGATCGCGAGTACCATAAGAGAGCTCCCAGTTACTTTGGCTGACATAAAAAGGGAGTCTCAAGAGGATGAATTCATTCAATCCATAAAAAGCAAAATTCGCAACAAAGACCCCAATGTGCCTGAAGTTTTCACCCTCTGCGATGATGTCCTACTATACAATGACCGCGTAGTGATTCCAAACAGCCTACAAAGAAAAATCCTCAGGGATTTTCACATGGGACATCTGGGGAAGAACCGTATGAAAAGCCTCATGCGCTGCTATGTTTATTGGTCAAACATGGACTTGATAGAATCATGCAAAGGATGTACGCTTGCAGCAAAAGCTCCAACCACGACGTGCAAACCATGGCCAAACACAGACCATCCATGGCAAAGAATTCATATCGATTTTGCAGGGCCTATAGACAACATGTACTACCTCATTGTTGTGGATAGCCACTCAAAATGGCCTGAGGTCCTACAATGCAAAATGTCAAACAATCACGTGGTCAAGATAAACACTCAGTTGTGGAGCAAGCTGAGGTAAAAGAAAAGTAATTCAACCTTGAGGAAGAGAGCTATTTATGGTGTAATGGAGCATCTCATTGTGCTAAAGTGGGATAGTCTATTGCTTGGGCTGTGATTGGCTGCTGGTACCTGAGTGGAGGTATTTCTATATAAATACCAGCTTGATTCATCAGTTAGTTTGCAGGGTTTGTATTGAGTTCATCCCCTATTGTTGTATTTTCGATTGACGTGTGCATCGTGATTGGGAAAAAAAAAAGTGAACGGTTAGATTTTGTTTTTGTTTGAAAATTTTTATTTTTTTCACACCTTTTTGTTGTACGTTTTGAGTTTGTGCATTGCTTTTTGATTTCTTTATTTTTGACCCTCCCCTCGTTTTCGTTTAAATTATTTTTCGTTTTGAACTGTTGATTTGATTTTGTTTTTTTTCACGTGTTGTTTTTACACACAGTTTCTATTTTATTTTATTTTCGTTTCTCCCCGTTTTACTTGGTTTTTTTTTGTCTGTTAATTATTGCTCTTAACAAAGAAAAAAAAAAAGAAGAACGTAAAGGCGAACCTTTTTTTTCGTGCAACTGCCGTGGGGAGAAATCCCCATGGCGGACATTCTTCAAGCTACACCGTCTCCTACGGTGCAAACTGACACACCGTCGCCACCAAAAACATCGGCCTGGACGGGAGACAGTCCGAAAAGGAAGAACGCCGCTTACTATCAGGAACAAAGAGAGAAATATGGTGAATTCGTCAAAGGAAATGAATTCCTGACGATCCAAGAAGCATTCGATGGAGTAAAAACAAAAACCATCTCCCTTCTGACAGCAGATGTGAAGAGCCGGAAATTGGCTGGCTTCAGTAGGGAAAGTATGGAGGAGGCACTCAGAAGCCTGAAAATTGCTCCCAAATTATTGGCCAGAAGGTCAAATGCCATGTGGGACATCCTCCTAGCTACAGAGCAGGAAGCCAAGCAACTGTCAGCAAGCATACTGCAAACAACTTCAATTCGTATGCAGACGGAATATATGGGCACCCGCCGAACAAAGATCACGGTGCATGGGGTGCCTATAGACATTGGAGCAGACAGGATAGGAGGATTCTTTGCCAAGTATGGTCAGGTAGAGGATGTGTCGCCTGTGACTAGCAAATCTGGCATAGCCACGGGTGACATGGCCCTGCAAGTCATTCTGGACAGGGAGGCTTTTAGGGACATTCCCAATACTCTCATATGCCGTGAAAAGAGGATGCTGGTGGTGGTGGAGGGACGTAAGCCATTTTGTTGGTCATGCGGTGTTCTGGGACACATGGCCAAGGTGTGCCCAGGTAAAAAGGTACAGCCTCCACCCCCTCCAGCTTCAAAACCAACAACTGCAGTAGCAACAGCATCAGAAACAGTAATATCAGCAGGAAAGGCCTCGGATGGGGAATGGGTGAAGGTAAAGGGGAAAAAGACGGCACCTTCTCCCCTGAAGCGGAACGAGCAGCCGCCCAAACAGCAGCAGCCACAACAAGAGAAGGGCAGCCACAAGAAGCCACAACAAGAGAAGGGCAGCCCCAAGAAGCCACAACAAGAGAAGGGCAGCCCCAAGAAGCTGCCGGAAAAGCAACAACAAACCCAAAAAATGGAACAGCAGGCAAAAGTAGCGAAACAAGCAAATCGAGAGGGGGAGATGGAAGTGGAGGAAATGCCCCCACCACGCTCTTCCTCGTCAAAAAGAGGGAGAGATGAAGAGGACGAGGAGATCCCGACCAAAAAAGAGAAAGTGTCAGGGAGAAGCAGGAGAGAGAGAGAAACAACAGCATCAAGATCACCATCTCGTCCTACTACATCAGAAGAAGCGGAAGTAACGAAGTCCCGCTCTAGAAGCGCATCGGCATCTCCAGCAAGGTCACAATCCCCCTCACTGTGTACGCCCCCCCAACCCTCTACCCAACCCACTACCCAACTTCCTACTCAGTCATCTACCCAACCACCTTCTACTACTCCCCCACCGTCAACTTCAACCCCGCCACACCCTTCCAGGAAAAAGAAGGTGAAAATACACTTTGACAGGGTGGAAGACATTTGTAGAGTGGACAGGAAGGAGGCGGAGAGGGATCTTTCGACACAGAGAAAGACACTCTTGGGGCCTCTCTTCAAAGTTACGTCTGTGGACGGGAAGTCTACGGAAGATCCAAGAAACTTTCCCCGAGCACCAGGGGTGATTACATGTATACGAGATACAGGGAAGCACCTGAAGGTTTGGGCCCACTTGCAAGAGGCCAAGGATGCCTTCCCTGAGATCCGGATGGCGCAGACAGGCACACCAAACTTAAAAAAATTATTCACCTACTGTGCAGGGAGGGTCCCAGTATGTCTCCACCCCTCTCTTTACAGGGTTTTAAAATTAACGTACCCCATGGATGTCGGCGGGATTGTCTCGGATGGACGGATGACGTCAGAGATGGGTACAGGGAGCCTGGGACAATCCGTCGGGGTCCTTACACCCGCAGATTTCCGGCCCGTATGTGAGTAGGTTTTTGCTCTGACTCTTTTTTTCTCTTTGCAGGCCTAGAAAATGGAAACCAAGTTAGCGACGTTAAATGTGAAGGGCTTAAGGGATCGGGGTAAGGCTGCCCGCCTGCTCCGGGACCTTCTGTCCCTGGATGTGGATGTTGCCGCGATCGAAGAGACACACTTTGTTTGCAGTGCCGATGCGTGTGTGCTGGAGAACGACTTTGTCGTCTATTCAGCATATGGGGACCGGTTTGCCAGAGGGGTTTCTTTGCTTGTCAGACGGACTCTTGATGCGAAGGTGGACCTTGTGCATACCGATGCCGAGGGCCGGTTGATCGTGGCCGATATTGCCGTGAAAAGTGGTTCGTTCCGAGTCGTTGCGGTTTATGCGCCCAACGACCGGGAGGAGCGGGTCTCGTTTTTTCGGCGGTTGGGGCCGTTCCTAGTGGATTCAACGCGCCTAGTTTTAATGGGGGACTGGAATGCCATCCTGGACCCCAAGTTAGACAGGGGGCGGGGAGCTAGCGGGAGAAGGGGCGATCGTAGCCTGGTTGATCTGATCGACGATTATGGTCTCGTCGATAGATACCGGGTCGATCATCCCGGGGGGAAAATGTGGACGTGGGCTCTTAATTGGCCTTTTGACAAGGTAGTTAGCTACCTTGACAGAATGTTAGTTAGAAGAGCCGACATAGATCTACTAGATTGCCCTACGTTCCACTGGGTAGGCTATTCGGACCACAAACTCGTTTGTGCCCGGGTGGCGTTAGACTGTAGGCCTAGAATGGCTGGGTACTGGAAGTTCAATCTGTCCTTACTGGACAGGGAGGACTTTCGGGAACAGCTAATTAGACTAGTGCAGCGGGAGCTAGTGGGGGCGGTTATCGGGAATAAGTGGTGGGAACGCCTTAAGTGTAGGATTAGGTCCTTCACCACTGATTTCAGCAAACGGCTCGCTCTAGATAGAGCTGATAAGGTGAAGACACTCAAGTCTAGTTATTCCCGGGCGGTGGCTGGGGGGGATCCCCTAGAGATAGCCTTAGCTAAGGAGGCCCTGGATCGTTCGAATAGCGAGCGGTACATGGGCCAGGTAATTAGACATAAGTTAAGCAAGATGTCTTCCGAAGCTGTGAATTTGGGCGCAGATCTGCGCAGGGAAGAGGTCCGTCGAGGTGGCGATCGTTACATTCGTGAAGTCGAATCCCCGGAGGGGCGTACTCTTCGGGCCACTGACGACATGTGCGAGGCGTTTCGGCGCCATTTCGAGAGCCGGTTTACCAAGGAGCCTGGTCTCCGTGAGGAGGAGTTTCGTAGCTATTTGGCTGACTTTCCTCGGCTTTTGCCGACTGAAGCGGCTAGCTGCGAGGGAGAGATCACGGAGGGCGAAGTCTACGCGGTTTTGAAGAAGGTCGGCAGAGGCAAGTCGCCCGGTCTGGATGGTTTGCCCTATGAATTGTACTTGAGGCTGTCGCACATCTTTGTTCCGATTTTGACTGCAGTGTTCAACAACTGGTTTCGGTCGGGGTCCATCCCCAATCGGATCACCAGGGGCGTGATCACTCTGTTGAAAAAGGGCAAAGGTGGTGGGGGGAAACTAGATGACTACAGGCCCATAACTCTGCTAAACACAGAGTTAAAGATTATGGCCAAGATCCTGCAGGAGCGTTTGCAGTCAGTTGCCGAGTCTCTGTTGGGACCTGAGCAGACTTGTTCTGTGAGGGGCCGAACAATTCAGAGCAACCTGCATCTGATCCGCACGATCATAGAGGGTGTAAAAGACGACGAGCAAGCCGCGCTGATCAATTTGGATCAGTCCAAGGCATTTGATAGGGTCGACCATCGCTACCTTGCTACTGTCCTGCAGGCCGCTGGATTCGCACCCAACTTCTGCCGCTGGATTAGCCTCCTGTATCGCTCCCCCAGTGCTGTGGTACAGGTGAACGGAAGGTTGTCGGACGCGTTCGTGCTGTCTAGGTCGGTTCGTCAGGGTTGTCCGCTGTCGCCTCTCCTTTATGCTTTGGCGTTGGAGCCTCTCCTTCGCCGGCTGAAGGACGAGACCGGCAGTCCGGCCCTACGCGGAATCGCCGTTCCTGGAGGGGCTCGAGCCAGGGTTTCCGCGTACGCCGATGACGTATCTGCTTTCGTGTCGTCCCGGGACGATATCGAGGCGGTACAGAAGGCGCTTGACCGGTACGAGAAGGTGACAGGGGCCAAGATAAACCGCGACAAGTCTTCCGGCTTGCGGTTAGGTGCCTGGAAGGGGGTCGCTCTTCCGGGCCGCTTCGGTTGGACGGATGGACCTGTCCGCATTCTTGGAGTGTGGTTTGGACCGGACCTCCAGCTGGAGAAGAATTGGTCTGAAGTACTTGCAAAGGTCGGTTCTGCCGGCAAGACTTGGAATCGACGGCGGTTGTCCGTGAAGGGCAGGGCGGAGGTGTGTGTTACATACATTTTCCCCCTGATTCTTTATCGATTGTCTGTACTTCCTCTCTGTGGGACCCATTGGAAGGCGCTCGAGCGATCGCTATCCTCCATTTTATGGAGGGGACGCGTGAACAGGGTCGACAGACGAGTCTGCACTAAACGTCCGTGTCATGGGGGGCTGGGAATGCCGCACCTCTTGAGTCACGTCCGTGCCTCTAGGTTGGCTTTCCTACGCCGCGCATTGACTGGGAGAGATCCGATTCTGGAGGGGATTGTTAGGGACGCCTTCCCTAGCCTTACCATCAGTCCCCCCATCTCGAGGGTTGAGCGCCGTCGTAAACCCCGGGACGAGTCGGATTTCATCCGCGAGTGTCGGTCGGCCTTGAGGGCCATTCCCCGGTCCAGTGACCTGTCACGGCCTAGGAAGGTCTTCTATCGTGGATTAGTGGAGGGGCCCGCGAAGGATTCCCTACGTGATACGCTCGGCTTGTCGGAGGAGGAGTTTCGCTCCTACTGGTCTTGGGCGCCAGCGGCGGATTACCTCAGTAACCCTGAGTTTTCGCTTACCTGGCGATTGGCTCGGAATCGGCTGCCTCTCAACGACAAGGCTTTCATATGGGGTTTGGCGGATTTGCCAGACTGTGAACGGTGTGGTCTTGGCTTAGAAGAAACGGCTCCGCACGCCTTCTACCATTGCCCCCGGGTCCGCCCCTTATGGGACCATGTCGGCGAGCTGACGGCTCGTCTCGCTCCCGAACAGCTTGTGTCCATTGATCGCGCATACGCGTGTGACAATGTGTCGCCCCCGTATTCCGGGGTGAAACGAATGGTGTTTCTGACGCTGCTGGCCACGGCTCGAATGGTGATTTGGACGACGCGAAAGGAGGAAGTCTTGCGGGGCAACCGTCTTTCTCATCAGCATCTAATCCTATTCTTTGAGCATCAGCTCAAGTTGAAGATTAGATCTGATAGAAAACGATTGCATTCGACAGTCTTTAGCGAAAGGTGGGTAAAAGAGGCGAGCTTGGTTCGTGTGACCGGGGCTAGCCTTGATTTTCTCTTCTAGGTCAACCTATTGCACATCGGGGTGGCTTCCTGTGGAACCCTCCCCTTGGTTAGGATTAGACAAGCTTCAGTGTACCTAGTTAATGTGAGTAAGTGTTGTTCCTGGCCTGTAACCCGGCTACTCTTTGGTTATGATCCAAGTCGAGATTCCCAACCTCCCCAGTTTGTTTCGGCCCCCTTTTATCTCGACTGGGTCAGCTTTATATTTTCCCTTTCCCGCATAATATTTTAGCCTTCTTCCCACTCCCTTAGCGAGAGTTGCCTCTTGATTTTGTCCCCTGGGCAGAATACAGCGGCCTCTCTATTTTGAGGGTTGGACGGTCCCCTACTAACATCTGTTATGTTTAGTTTGTATTTTGTGTTTATATTTATTTGATTATTGGGTTCATCTCCCTCCCCTCTCATTCTATCATTATTAAAATTTTATGTATTTTATGTATTATCATCAAATTTTTATGGTGTGGGGCGCGTTTTTGGTAGGTTCCCCTTGAGAGGATGCGGTATTATGGTGGTTGGAGGATTGTTTGGTGACGGACGAGTTCTTGTGGTGAATGGGTAAATTGTAATGTATGAATGGGTCGTGAATCTGATTAGCTAGGTATAGGATAGTTAGTTTGGACCAGCCTTTACCCCTCCCCTTCATCGGCCACGTGCCACAATTATGTATAAAAACATAATAAATCCTCAGGGTTTGTATTGAGTTACAACCTGCTTTATTTTTGTCTGCCAGCTGGACGCTAGCTGGGACTCTTACGCCGGTAAGTGCTGTTTATTGTCTTGTTATTCTGCATCTCCTTTCCCCCTATCGCGTGTGGGTAGTGGCCTCTGGGGAGGGATGAGTTCCTTTAAACCTGGCTGGTTGTGTGGAAGTAGTCTGGACAATGCCCGAGGGGGTTTTGTCCATGTTATTGTAAACGGCTGAGCAGTGTTTGATGTTATTCCAGCGTCGAATGTTTGTGTCACTGGTGTAGGGGTCTTGGGTAAGGCACTAGGTCTTGGAACTGGGATTGTTGGTGTATCCAGTTTCCTTAGAAATCGGCGATTTCGTAAGGTAATTCTACCTGATCCGTCAACTCTGATACGGTATTGGTGGTTGGGGAGGGTTTCAATGACCTGACCTGTTGTGTCTCATCGGCGGGTTGTTGGTCGTTGTAGTGCCACTATTTGTCCTTTTTGAAGGGGATTTAAGGTGTGTGCTGTTCTGTTGTATTGCTCTATGAGACGTGCGTTCCGCCGGGACAGACTTAACTCGCGATTTTGGGCTGCGGTTATCCAATTCGCGTGTGGCTTATAGAGTGTGGGGTGGGATGGTATGTAGTCACGTAGTCGGCGGTGGAGTAGTAGTTGAGCAGGGGATAGCCCAATGTTTTGAATGGGCGTATTCCTGTATTGGAGGATGGCTCTTGCTGCACGGTTATTGTCCAATGATCCTTGTGCTCCTGTGTTGCCATTTACGATTCTCTTGGCCGTTTTGACAGCGAGCTCTGCACAACCATTGGATTGTGGGTAACCAGCAGATGATAACCTGTGTTTAACAGCCCAGTCTTTTAAAAATTGCTTGAATGGAAGAGATGTGAAGGGTGGCCCACCATCACTGCTGAGTTCCTCAGGAGCGCCGTAGGTTTGAAATATGTCTCGGCAAATCGAAATAATTCTTGAGGCAGTCGCTTCTCCGTGGCTCAAGTGGTATAGATTCAGCCAGCCTGTTAACCTGTCAGCGCATGCTAAGTAACCATGGTTCCCAACATGGAAGATGTCCATGACGATTTGCTGAAATGGCCAATCAGGAGATGGTGTCAAATTGATTGGCTCTTTTGGTTGACTCGGGGCAATTTTTGAGCAGAACGTACAACCTGCTCTAATGTTACGAATTGAAGCATTCATCCCAGGCCAATAAACAGATTCATTGGCACGTGCCTTCATGCCAACTTCGCCTTGGTGTGCAGAATGTAGGCTATGTAATACTTTTGCGCGTTGTGAGGTGGGGATAACGATTCTTTGATCTAAGAGCACTAATCTGTCGTCAACACTTAGGCGGTGCCTCACTTCCCAGTATTCGCTGATTTCAGGTGTAGTGAGGATGCGCGTCCTTTGGAATCCATTTTGTATTACTTCAATTAATTTTTTGTATTGCGGGTCGCTGCGTCCCGCTGCACGGATAACGTCTGGTGAGATGAGCTCCAGGTTGTCGTTTGCACTGAATGTTGCTAATAGGGTTGTTGATTTGACCCAGTCATCCATGTTGTCAGACTCTATGATGTCTGATTGAGAGGGTTCAGCAGTGAATACATTTAGGAGTGCCTGTGATATGTCTGCTGGGTTACGTGAGACAGCATCGGAGGCTCTGTGCCATTTCCCAGGGCTGCTAGCTGGACGCTAGCTGGGACTCTTACGCCGGTAAGTGCTGTTTATTGTCTTGTTATTCTACACAAAAGACCAACCACAAACTGCATGATCGGATTTCTACATGAGCTATTCACGCGTTTTGGCATGGTAGATTGTGTAGTTACAGATAATGGCACTCAATTCACGTCAAGTGAATTTAGAGACTTCTGCAAGTCATATCAGGTGGACCACATTACAACGCCTCAGTACCATCCTAGGTCGAATGGCCAGGCCGAAAGGTTCATGGACACTCGAAAGAGGGCTTTAAAAAAGGCACTAGGCACACCGACAGATAGAGCATTGCAACAGTTTCTGCAGGTGTATCAGATAACCCCTAATCCAAACTCGCCTATGGGAAGCTCGACTCGCCTATGGGAAGCTCGCCTGCAGAAACAATGTTCGCAAGCAAAGTTAAAAAAAAACGTATCACCTCATAAGAAATATTTCAATCCTGGCGATAAAGTCTTTTTCAAGGCTTACAAAAACAATATAACATTCTGGGAAGTAGGCACCATAAAACAAAGAATTGGCGAACTGGAATTCCAAGGACCGAAAAACACTCACAAACACCACTGGAACCAGCTCAGAAAATGCTGTTTGAAGGAATCGGAGGAATCACTACAAAATAACAGTGAAGAGCCGATCGACGTAATTTTCGATAACTTCAATCTCAACATGCCCCAAGTCTCTTCTGAAGTGCAACGCTCAGGAAGGAAAAGGAAATTTACTCAACCGCTCGACGTAAATCCCACGAGGAAAAAGTATTAACAGTTTTATTTTTCTCTCCTTTTCAAAAAGAAAACTCTTAAAAGGGGGGTATTGTGAGACCAGAATTACCTACACAATAGACTCTTCCATGTCTATATTAAGTATGTGATACAACACTCTACGGAGAGACACACAGAGACAGAGAGAGCCGCATACGACTACTAGTATTGGACACTATCATATAGTAAGCTCCGCTTACACTATCTCTGTAACCTGTTGTTAATATATCTTTCTTACATCTAATCCATGTTCCATGTTTTTCTTCTGTGGTCCTGACTTTGGCCCCACATCAGTATCATGTACATATTTCCATGAAATTACATTAAAGGTCGCTCCACAGTTCACTTGGAACTTCACTTTCCTTTTGTTAAGCATCATATTTGCATAAATAATTTTATCTGACTGTGCTCTCTCTGAGATTATGCATAACACATATTCAGTTTCACTGGAAGAATTTGAAAAAAAAGACAGTTAATCTTATGCTTAGACTGAACATCTTTGTTTTTCCACTGGAATACTTCCTAAGACATTCAGTACAAAATGATTTCTACTGTCGTAAAGTTTACATTTTTGCTCCCACACAGGACATGATTCTTTCGACTTTTTGTGCGTTTTTGCCACAGAAATTACAGTCTATTTACCTCTGTTTATGGAATTTCTGTTTTTAGCTTTGCTTTTGCACTTTATTTCCTTTGTCTTGTTCAGGACTTGCATATCTTTCAACCATATAGCTGTAGCTTCACAAATTATATTAGTGCATTGTCTGAGAGTTAGTGTTGGATGCTGTAACATTCTTTTCCATGCCTGGTCGTCTTTTACACCCAGCACTATGTGGTTTCATAGCAAAGAATCATGTAAATATTCACAAAAATTACAAAACTTCGCTAGATTTAGGGGAATAAATGTTCTCACCTTGTGCTTGGTCTCTTTTGATGAAGACATATTTTTCATATGTCTTATTAGTCTGTCCAATAAAATGTCGATCAAACTTGGTTGTGATTATGTCCAAGTCATCACTGTTTTCTGTTGAAGCAAACTGAAAACCATTGTATACTGTGAATGTGTCTGGTTTGATATCATGATGAAATAGTCCCACTTGGTATTCCTTATTTTGGTCAGCTAGTTTAGTCACAATACAGTAGTTATTCCACATCTGTTTTCAGAGCTTCCATTCTTCAGAAGCATTTGTCTTAGTGTCCAGCTTGCCTGGTGATGATATATTTGACTGAAATCCTTCCAGCATTTTCATGCATGTCGTTATTGCTCATCATGTTATCATCACTCCAAATGCTGGATTTTACTGAAACAGTTCATGTGGGACTACCTTTTTTACCAATAGCAGTCCTCATTTGCAGGGTTATAAAGCATGACTTACTACCACCATGTTATATTAAGTCATGGAAAAACAGGACATACTCAAGTTTTGGAAAAAGCTGACACAACATGAACCAGTCTTTATTAGCTGGATGCAACTGAATGTTCTATTATAACAGTTTCTGTTCTAAAATTTCTTGCTAATGGAACTCCCTTCCAATTTCTTGCTTCCCTGCCACCTACAATCTTCAAATATTTAAATGCAACACCATCTTCTGTCTTCCAGAAATCTGCTCTTTTATTGTCCTTTCTCTTCATTAAAATCTTCACTCCAAGTAACCCCATGCATCCTAGTGACATTATCATCTTGCTTGGGGTGAAATGATTACAAATAAATTTAAGAACTTTATCACAGTAGATTTGCTAATCCAAAGAAACATTAAAGCTAACATTATTGTTTAATGCAAACTCCCTTTTCCTTACAGTTTAATGTATGTTTTCTACTCACTGTTAAAGAACATGATTCTTGCTCACTGATATATCCCTTTTCTGCCTAACCCCCTTCTCTCTCTCTCTTTCTCTCTCCTTGTATCTAAAACAAAGAGGATGAAAATAATTCAAGAATATAATTATTGGAAATCAATAGTTGATTAACAAATGAGGAAGTTTTCTTCATATTCGAATATTTGGATTGATTATTAGAAATAACAAAATCTTCCCCCAAATTTTCATTTTAGAAAAATGTTAGTAATACAAAATTCTAAATTTTTAAAGGAATAAATAATTTTCATGATGACTTTGGTATATATAAAACATTGATAAAAGTTGTTTTCATATTTGTTAAATATTTTAAAAGTTTGTTTTATAGCTAACCTTGACTATTTTTAGTTCATTGGCTCATAAATATTTTATTAATGCACAGGTGTGCGTTGATGCATATTCCAGAAAAATGAATGGTCATGTAAATCCATGCAGCTGCATATTATGTAAAAAACGATTTTATGAAGAGCACAAGTAGTTGACATTTTGACAAAAAGACTTTTGTAGCAAATTCTTTTTATCTTAAGCATTAAAACTTCTAATCCAATATTTAACTCTGCAAAATATTTCCACTTTTTTTCAAAATAATTATTTTCATTTTGTTGGCTCATTTAACCTTACTATTTCTTTTTGTCTAGGATTTCATTTGAATAATTTTAGTCATTTTTTATTCTAATTATTTTATTAATATTCTTTTATATATATATTTATATATATTTTTTTAATTATTACTTAAATTTGAAGATATATATAGAGAGAGACATCAATCTAATTGGAGCCTAATGAGGAAAAAGCATTTATTTTACTCTATAATCTCTTTCCTTGCCTGGGATGGAATTATTAACTGAATTTTGATTTGAAATTTTCTGTGTATAATGTTCAGTCTGTATGATACATATTCAGTGCATTGACAAAAAAAAAAAAAGATTGAAATATATATATTTGTGCAAAATAAATTCTTTATCTAGTGTCATGTCACTGACTCACAGAAAGTAGAGTATGTAATCCACTTGCTCATGGGTAATAGCTGTAGATATTTAGGGTCTCATCTCCCTGTACCAAAGATTGTTTATCCCATTATTTTCCCTGGTACTTCTTCTGGGTGCTTTTGTCTCCTTGCTATTTTCCTCCCTCTCCTCAAACAATTATCTAGATATGGGAGGTCATTATCTTTTTCGTTTTTCATAGGAGTGTTCCTCCAATGATTGTTCATCTTTAGAGTTTATATTACATTCAATTTCGCTGTCTAGTTTGTCTTGGTTTTTTTTTCTTTTTTTTTTTGCTTTGTCTTGACACTTTTCACTTCATTACTTTCAGTCTCACTATACATTTCTTCATCACTACTGTGTTGCAATCTAATTTGCTCTGTGTGTGCTAATATCCCACTTTCATTTTTTTCTGTTATCATAGTGTTCTGTCCACTTTGCATTATGAATCTTGCTTCTTGTAGGTTAGATTCACTATTCTTTTTATACCATGTTTTTTTGCTAGCAGCATGGGGCTCTAATTTGTTTACCGATGAGGGCTGACAGGCTTTTCACTCTTCCAGTATGTGGTATTGTTCTATAGCTTGACAGCAATCTAGGAAGAAATATTTCTACCCTTTCTTTCTGTTGTACATATATTTTTAATCCATTT
Organism: Acanthosepion lycidas; assembly: GCA_963932145.1. Classification (NCBI taxonomy): domain Eukaryota; kingdom Metazoa; phylum Mollusca; class Cephalopoda; order Sepiida; family Sepiidae; genus Acanthosepion; species Acanthosepion lycidas. The sequence goes on from OZ010604.1 coordinate 89,749,219, forward strand.
GATTGTGGATGGTATAGGATTGTATGGTGGACTTTTATATGGTTTGCATCCAATTTTGTTCAACCATTGGCATAATTCCTCATCACAGAACTCCCGGGTGCTGTCAGATACTAGCATTTTTAGAATTCCATTTCTTGAAAATATGATCCTTAACGCTTGTTTCACAGTCAAACTTCTTTTGTTGGAAACCTGTATTACTTCTGGCCATCCTGAATACAAATCTACTAGTATTAGTAATAACACCACTCAATTAACATGGGCAGGATCCATGTGTACTCTCTCCCAAGGTTGGCTATGTATATGTTTTTGTCTGTCTAAATTTTCTTCTTTCATTGCATATTTTACACATTTTTATATATTCTTCTACATCTGTAGAATAGCCTGGCCACCATGCCTTTAGCCTTAATCTCCTTTGCATAGATGTTATTCCATAATGAACATTTCTCATGTATGCTTTTTATAATTTTGTTCCTTTGTATTGCTGGTTGAACCACAACGTCTCCATTACGAATTACACTCTTTTCTACAGTTAACTTGTGTTGAACCTCTTTAAAACACCTTTCTTCCCATGAGCAATTATTCCACTTATTATTTTTTATCTTGAACAATATACTGTTCAATATGGGATCTTGCTTTGTATCCTCAGCTAATTGTCTATAGACAAAATATCAGTTTCGATCCAGTATAAGAAGGTAACTTCAAATTTTTACTCCTCTTTCTCACTCTCAGAAGTAATAAACCTCAATCTCAAAGTGTCTACATACAGAATGGTATTGCCTTTCAGGTACTCAATATCAAAGTCAAACACCATTTACATTAAAGCCCATCTTATATTTCTAGAAGACATTACATTAAGAAGTTCCTTTCTAGGATTAAATATGAATTCTAAAGTTCTATGTTCAGACCTTAGTAGGAATTTCTTTCTAATTAAAGACTGATGAGCTCTATTTGTTGTGTATATTATAGCCAATGCTTCCTACTCAAAATTTGAGTAGCTTAATTCAACTTTAATTTGACTTTTGGCAATTTTCTCAAAAGATACATAATAGCCTGGACACCATGAGGTAATATTCCTGAAATGGAGTATTTACTTCCATCAGTTGTTACTATTATTTCCTTTCCAGGGTCAAATATTTTTACTACTGGCCCTTAATCACAACAGCTTTTAAATTTTGAAATGTTACTTTTTGTTCAAATTAATTCCACATTCTTTTTTCTTAAAGCAGTAAAACGTTAAGTCAATTCAGAGTATTACTGTACATATTGTCTATAGAAATCTACAAATTCTAAAAAAGATTCCAATTCGTTTTGTTCTTAGGTACTTAAATTTTAATATTTTGTCAATTAATTATTGGTTTGGTGATATACCTTAATTAGATATGGAATATTGCCAAAAGGATATTTATTCACATTACATCACCTCCAAACAGCAAACATAGAAAGCAAAACAATGCATTTTTCACTTTACAGCTGCAGAGTTTACTTTTCTGTTTGTACCATTCAGAATTAAAACTACAAATATACCTCTTGTTGTTGCTTATTCCTGGTTGAGATATTTGAATATCAGGTGTTGAACAGCCTCTTTTCTTAACTGTATCTTTCTCGTGAAGAGACAACTGTGAAAACTTAAACTGTTGAAGTTCACTTACTGTCACAGAACTTATTTCTTGAGGATTCAAGGAGGTTATAATTAAATTATTAAAATTTTCTATACAATAAAACAACCAAAAAACAGCAATGAATTAAATAAAATCATAGTCATCTACAGTTTTTCACATTGAAGAATATGGTACTAGGTTTTTAAACACAATAAATGCTGAGTCAAAAATAAACACTACCTTACACTCAGGCAACAGGGTTGATACTGTATGAGCAACAATGCTCTGTCTAACCAATGTTCAACTTGTTTCTGCAGATATATGGGCATGCACACAACAGCTAAATACTGCATTACTAGAACTGTGAAGCACACAGTTCCATACAAGGATTTTTGTCATTTTTCATGAATGAGAGGATGGCTACTAACATTAAGCTTATGGATTATATAATGTACATGTATAAAGAAAGAATTAAAGAAAAAAAAAACTCATTATATTGAATGTTATCAATAATATCAAGTAAAATTAGGAGGTGCTGCAGTTCTAATGAACATGAGTTGTCACTGCTCCTGTTTGTTAGATGGGGAAATTGTGTAAACCAGGTGATAGCCAAACCTAATCTACACCTATTCATATATATATGTATGTATGTGTGTGTGTGTGTATTTAAATACAGTAATATAAGAATATATTATAAATTCATCTTTAAGCTGTATAATAAAAAATAAGATATGAAAGAAATAATCATAGTTTTTTATAATCATTTTACCCTAAGCAAGACAAAAAAAACCCCACTAAAATGCAAGGGGTTACCAAGTACTAGAGAACATGAGGAAAAAAACACTGTTGAGGAGGGGGAACAACAAAAGAACAGAAATTATTGAAGGTATTGTAATTATTTACATCGTTCAGACTGTTGTCATTATCATTATCACCATATTAATGAAGTTTTGGCCATTGTACACACCAACCTTCTTCAGATGATGTATGTTGCAATTCCAAACCAAACACTTTATTTAGTCCATGGAGATAGATTGTCCTAGCTCCACAGGCCATGCCTTTTTTAGATACCTCAACATCAGTTAATTCCATATAGTGACTCAACTCTCCAAGTTTTTGTTCCTGCTTTTGTAGTCAGGTATTGAACTCACAATTTTTTGTATGAAGTTATTTTTGGATTACACAACCAATGCTTTTATCCACATGGGCCAGTGGATAAAAGCATTAGACCGAGAAGGTGCAATGAGTCACTCTCATGAAAATTAGCATTATCAGCCATGCTTTATAATCAAAAGAGAGAAAGTTTTGTTTTGGAAAAATTAAAATTAACAAATCATTCTCTGTCCCAGTTAACAACAGATTGTAGTTAATTTTTTAGATCTGCAGTCAATTTTACCTTATTGAACCAATCAGACTTACAACTATTTATTCCTGTCTTAATAATATCATCAGCATAGATATCAAGTAGAAAAATTATAATATCAGGAAGGTCATTTATCAAAATTAGGAACAATGTAGGTCAGAGGGGCCACCTGCTTTAATGTAAATGATCTAGAAGAATGATCATTCTAAAACAACTTTCATTTTGCAATTTGATAAGAAAGACTGAATAACTGTTCATCTTATGAAGAAAACCAGTATACCAAATTGTAAGTGAAAAGTCTGGCAAAGATACTCCAGATGTGTCAAGAATAAAATTTGAAGAGAATTTATCAGAAAATTCTTTTGCTTTATCAGTAAAAGATTTTAACACCTCAAATTGAGTGAAGAGAGAAAGAATAGAAGATTTATTCTTCTTTAACACACTATAAGAGAACTACAAGATCCAAACATATTAGAAACTTTATGTTGTCTTATTCTATCAGCAAAGACTTATTCTCTTTGAGGACACATTTACAATTATTATGAACAGACACAGGAGGCATCTATTGTAATCAGAACTATCACACTGGTACACCCAGAAAAAGTGATTCCTGTGGTTTATAGCGGCTGAACAAGCCAGTGTGAACCAAGAAGAAGATTATGGTTTTCATTTTGTATTTATGAGAAGGTACAAAAACATCAATGCTGGCTTTAACCATAGATGAAACCTCTGTGCACAATTCTCAGTAGAAAGTTTAAGAATATCAATCCAAGGAGTGTCTCAAATAAAGTCACAAAATGAAATCTAGTTAGTATGGTAGTAACAGAAAGCAGTCTTGTGAATAGGAGGTTCTTTTCTAATAGTCAACTCAAAAGAGATGTCAACAGATTAATACCATATGATTCAAATTATGAAGTGTTATGATGCCCAACAAGAGCTGTGAGATATAAGGAACAAATTAAGTAAAGAAGAATGTTGATCAGATCTGTTAGGGAAATGAGGAGAGAAATCCACTATTTGACTGAGAGACTGAAAAACTCAAAAACTGAATACTGGTGACATCAGTAACATTAGAATGCATAAGCCACTTGAAGTGATGTCAGAAATTTTGTTTAATATATTACAGTCCTGGGAAGATGGAGAGCGATAATAAAAAAACAGATTGAAAACAAAGTGCACTGATGAAAGAATCATCTGGGGATTCAAGAGACAATTCCTTTGCAATTGGGAGATTTTCTTGAATATAAACACTGAGGCTATGCATACGTATCTTAGAATCTTTTCAACAAAGAGGAAAATAACCTGGAATAGAGAATTCATTGACAGTGATAAAAGAATTTAAATTAGTTTTGCAAAGTGCAAAGCTATATGGAGAATGTTTCAAGAGAAAAGATTCTAGACTACAGAAATTGGAATGAATGCCATAAATATTGGAGAAAGAAAGGTTGAGCGAGGTAGGTGATTCTTTTGTTTACTGGTTTTCCTATAGTTCTTTTCATTGTATTTGTCATAAGAAGGTTTTTTTTAAGAAGAAAAGGCCAAAATAATTATTCTTATCTATGCTCTATGGCAATACAAACTGTCCATAAGGGGACTAAGACTAAAGCATAATGTGGCCTCATAGTTAGCTACTGGAAATACATGCAAGGGCATCTATCTATGCAAAATATGGCACTACAAATACCCTATATTATGAAACTGTTGATTAGATCATCCAAAGAATTCAGTTTCCTTTCTATCAGTCAGAAGCAACAACCAGAAAACAGCCAAACCAATACCCTCATAATGAAAAGTTGCAGCCACTGACCAGACAGTTTATATAAATGTTAAGACAATTATTAGGTTGGTGCAAAAATAATGACGTAACAATGTCATTTTTTTGATGTATTTTTTAACATCAAAAAACGACATTATTACGTCATTATTTTTGCACCAACCTAATATATCATTATGGCCATGGAAGAAAGAAATGGTAAACCATAGCTAAACAGGAAACAAAGAATAAACCTGTTCAATAAACATGCAATGAATAACTCCTGTTCAGTAAACATGGAATGATTACTGGCCAGACAAACTTATCTACTTCTATCAGGTTGGTGCAAAAATAATGTCGTTTTCTCACATATGTTATTAGGTTGGTTCAAAAATAATGACGTAATAATGTTGTTTTTTGATGTATTTTTAACATCAAAAAATGACATTATTACGTCATTATTTTTGCACCAACCTAATATTAACCTGGAGGTTGAGTGCTTTTATTAAAACTCCATCTCTAGGAAGGGTGCTGATTAAGACTCTAGACTTCTTTCAGGTCAAGTGTGAATTACTAAAACCTCTCTTAAGGTTTTTTATATACAGTAGCGTCCAAAACTAAGGGACAAAATTTTAAAACCTAATATGTGTTAGAAATAACAACTGTGAAAAGCTGAAATTTTGACAACTGGTAGTCGTTATCATCCATAATAACATACTAAAATTTGAATCATTTGCAAAGGATAGAAAAAGAATTATAACAATTATTTATTTATTTTCAAATTTGGAACGTTCAAAAGTAAGGGACAAAATTGAGAAAAACAATGTAAACAGCAAAAAAACAATAAAAATATATGTACAATCAATATTTAGTAAATGAGCCCTTGCTCTCAATGACAGCTGCACATCTTCGACTACAAGAACGAATCAGTTCTTGACAATCCTCGATACTAATTTTAGAACATTATTCTTTAAGCTTCACCCACAAATCCTCCGTGTTAGTGGGATTTCTTTCCATAACTTTCACTCCTAAGGTCTTCCAAAGATTTTCTATTGGATTTAAGTCAGGACTTTGCGGTGGCCAATCCATAATTTCCAAATCTTGCTCGCTAAGGTAACTCATTACCACTTTTGTCTTGTGACATGGGGCATTATCTTGCATAAAGGTAGCCCTATCGAAACCTGAATTCTGTATGATTGGCACAACATGATCTTGAAGTTTACACGAGTTTGTAACCGGACAAGAGGCGTTGTACCTTGTCTAGAAAACATTCCAAATACCATGACGCTTCCGCCCCCAAACTTGACAGTTTTCTTAGTACACTTTGCACTTAATCTTTCACCAATACGTCTCTTTACATTGTTTTTTCCATCATTTCCAAATAAATTAAACTTGCTTTCATCACTGAAAAATACTTTTGCCCAATTTTCATATGTCCAAATTACATACCTGTTTGCAAACTCTAATCTCTTCTTCTTCGAACTAACAAGTGGTTTCTTCCCTGGGGTTCGATTAAACAGCCCTATTTCTTGCAGTCATCTACAAACAGTCTGTCTTGACACATTAACACATGATGTACTATTCATAACCCTTTTAATTTCTGTGCAAGACTTAAAACGGTCCTTTAATGACATACGCTGCATTATTTGATCTTCTCTTGCCAAAGTTTTGCGGGGTCTGCCGGTTTTAAAAGCACTAACTATTTTGCCAGTATCATTGTAGAATTTAACAACCCTGCCTACAACACTCTTGGAACGTTTTACTTTCTCTGAAATCTCTCTAATGGTGTGCTTTTCCTTGTGTAGCTTCACAATAGCTTGTCTCACAGAGTAATCAAGTTTTTCGCGTTTCGCCATGGTGCCAGCTGATGCAACGTTTACAAATGACTAAGTAAGACTTATTCTTTAGAGGAAATCAAAAAATTTGAATATAGCATACTGTTTACATTGTTTTTCTCAATTTTGTCCCTTACTTTTGGACGATCCTATTTTGAAAATAAATAAATAATTGTTATAATTCTTTTTCTATCCTTTGCAAATGATTCAAATTTTAGTATGTTATTATGGATGATAATGACTACCAGTTGTCAAAATTTCAGCTTTTCACAGTTGTTATTTCTAACAAATATTAGGTTTTAAAATTTTGTCCCTTAGTTTTGGACGCTACTGTATTTCCTTTAATACGATTATTACAATAATTAGGGATTTTTAAATTTTACAGCAGTGTCTTTCAAGATTAAGTAATATGAGTTTTCATTTTAAATTTGAGGATGAACTGTTTATATATATCTATATGTTCTGTGTAGCTCCTTGGTTTAATAGCTTATTGCAATTTTGTAGTTCTAGCTCATCACTTCCTGGTTTATGTTTTTGCTTCATTAAAATAAAGGAGATCCATTTATGTACTTTGGTCAAATGAAGCCACAGTAATTTTTATAAAATGAATTTATTGACAATAATATAATCAAGTCATTTTTAAGATATAATTGTTCACACATATAAGTAATTTCATAAATATGACTTACTTTTCAAGTGAAGCAACTCAAGTTTAAATGTAAATAATTTGTTATGACTACTGATTATTATTTATTGAAATTACATTATTGAAGTAGCATGGTGAAAGGTTATGGTATTTCTGGACAAATTTTTGAACCGATTCAGTCTTTCTTATAAAATTGCAAAATAAAAATTCTCTTGAATAGCCACTCTTCTAGATCTTTTTGCATAAATGCAGATGTTCCCCAGATCTCTATCCTTGAAGCTATGGTGCTTCTACTAATTTTCATAAATGGCCTTCCTGATGTCATTCTTTTTTGAACTTGGTATCTATGCTGATAACACAACTATTTACTCCTGTTTTAACAGTAAGTCTAATCAGTTTGATAAGGTCAGATTCACAGATGATCTAAAAAGCGACCTACAAGCTGTTGTTAAATGGGACAAAGAGTGGATTTTTAATTTTAATATCTCAAAGTAAAACTGTTCTCTTTTAGTCATCTGAGAGAACCCCTTTTTACCTTCCATCAGTATGGCTGATGCTAACCTCCATGCGAGTGACTCAATTCCCCTTCTCAGTCTAATGTTTTCAGCTGACATGAAGTGTAAAGAGTATATTGAATCAATTACTAAGTCCACAGTTAAGAAAGCTGGTTCACTATGTTGTGCTAGAAAGGTTTTCTTGCCAAAATATGTCTTACATATTTACAAATCTACCATTCATCCTTGCTTTGAATATGGCTGCCATATCTGGTTTGTTGCTCCTGCTATATATTTAGAGATTCTTGATAAAATAAAAGGCCATATAATATGTCCCTTAAAGATTTTGAATAGAAAAGTAGAGAAAAATAATTTTGAGAAATCATTAATATTTTGTTCAGATACTCTATTCTTTATATAGCTATTTTATAATGATATAGCAGATCATATCTAGAAGGAGGTGGGTATGCATTCCCCTTCCAAAAATGTGATTCAGTTGATTGACAGAGTGCATTGTTGAGGATTGCGGATGCTGAGAATGGCAATGTACATTGACTTCTCAACTATGTGCATTAGTTGAACTCATATAGGTTATTTTCTTTAACAAAGTTGGTGTTTAAGAACTCCCTCAATTAGTGCAATTTGGAGTCAACTGGATACTTTATGTACCTAATGCTGAAATTAACTAACCTGGTAGGTGTATTAATTGATTTCAATTGTTCAATTAATGAGCAATTTCCATTGAAAGTCTATTATGTTACCTTGTTTTGTTTTCATGGATTACACTTGATATTGGCTGATGAATGGATCAGCCATAACAACGAGCAATTATAGAGAAATTTGAGTATCTAAACAATGTTAAAAAATATGGAGAAACATTATATCATATTAATGGGAAAAGAAAATTGTGCAAGCATAATTAAACTATGAATTTATAAAAGCATCATTTTACATTTTTAAAACAAGAAGATAAAGGAGAACATGGCCAAATTATTGGTTATTAATAATCATATCTACAATCAATGGCAAGCCTGCATGAATATACTTTCATTCTAATAAATTCTAGCAAGTTATATTTTAAAATGTTTCATAATTAAATAAATATATTTATGAAACTAATTTCATTAATTGCTACAGAATTAAAAATACCACAGGTTTTGTTGATGAGAAATTCAATATCAAATTATAACTTAAAAATCAACATTGTTATGATTTATTACCAGCAAGAATGATAAGATTAGTTTCACACTTGAATAGGACTAATTCCACTTAGAAGTCTCTGAGACATTCTACCCAAGAAACATGGGACCCCAATATTCTCTAGAGTAGTAGTGCTTAGATTCATGAAGTACCGACAAAGAAACAATGTCAATAACACTGACACCTAAGACAATCATTGTTCTATAGCAAGTGTACAAATTTGTGCTGGCTTAGATGACTGTAGATATCAAACCAAATTTTTTTGAGGCTATTGAACTCCTTTTTTGCATTCTTGATAATGTTCCATTTTCTGTGCTCATACAGAAAATCTTAAATTGGAATTTGTCAAACTGTATTAAAAAGATTACTTCTCTTGATAGACAAGACAAATTTGAAAGGGTGCTGAGAATTTCTCAAAATCAGTATTCTGAGGGCTGGTCATTAAAACACTGATTTTGGAAAATGTTTAAGAGCGAGAACTTTTCAACAGCCTCTTATACCAAAATATGCCAATAGCACTTATTATTATCACCACCATTTCTTCAATTTTAAATCTATCATCATGAATATAAACTTGCAGTTCAATTCTACTCTAACCTCATCTGGAATATTTTTGCTTGACTTTCAATTTAGAACTGAGTTTCGATTGGATGATTTGCATATAACTCTGTCCATAGTTTCTGCTATCATTTCTGTGAAAGCATGTGTACTTTATGGTAGACCCAGAATAGTCCTTAAGAAATGTGCTCTTAAAGTGGTTGATGCTGTCCTGAACTTTACAATACATACCTTGCTGCTTTCTGTTTTCCTGCTTGTTGGAAAGCCTCTTCTGTAGTTCCAGTCTTTAAGAACTTTAACTATCAGCCCATCCTTCTACCTCTTTTTGGCAAAGTAATAGACGTTCTAATCAACACTTAATTTTTTAACACCACATCTTGAAGATAAACAATATGACTTTCACTCCTCTAGATAAACTGCTGATGTATTAATGGTTAATTCTAAAAGAGTCTATCAAGCTTTATATAAGAATGGTGAAGCTTGAGCTTTTGGTTTGGGTATCTTCAAGGCATTTGACAGGGTTTGGCATGCTGGTCTTCTTCACAAGTTGAAAGGTCATGATATTTCTGATTAAATCTTTCTTATCAAATCGCAAAATTAAAGTTGTCTTGAATTGCCATGCTTCTAGATCTTTTGCATTAATGTAGGTGTCCCCTATGATTCTATCCTTGGACCTGTGTTTTCCTAATTTTTATAAACAACCTTCCTGGTGTCATCAGTTCTCAACTCACTATTAAGACAAGAGTTGTAGAGATACTAAGTCTGATCAGTTCAATAAAGTCAAATTGACTGCTGATCTCAAAAATGATCTTCACTCTGTTGTTAAGTGGTTGTTGTTAATTTTAATGCCTCCAAAATTAAAATGCTCTATTAATCATCTGAGAGAATCTATTTTGCCTTCCACCAGTACAACTAATGCTAATATCCAGGCAACTGACTGCTTGTGCCTTCTTGGGCTAACATTTTCTATTAACAATAAGTGGAAAGATTATATTGAATCAATGACTAGGTCTGCTACTAAGAAAGTTCATTCAGTTGTGCTAGACAATTTTTCCTACCAAAATCTATCTTACACATTTATAAGTCTGTGATTCCTCCATGCATTAAATATTGCTGCCACATCTGGTCTGGTGCTCCTGTTATATATTTAGATATTCTTGATAAAATCCAATGAAGAATCTGCAATGTATTTGTCCTGACCTGACATCTCTGCTTCAATCCCTTTCCCTACCACTATAATGTAGCTTCCCTCTGCCTTTTCTATAAATACATTCATAGTAATTATTCTGATGATCTTTCCTCTTTGGTACCTAGATTTTATGAATGAGTGCAGTACTAGATTGGCAGCAAGGTCTCGTCATTTTACAGTTAAAATGGCTAGATGTAACCATAGTTCTATGTTAACAGATTTTTCACTCCCACTTCTCAAACTCTCGTTTGGCTTCTTGCTTTTCAGTCAACTTTGATATTCAAAAATTTAAATGCAATTTCAATTGTTATTTTCTGTCTTCTTAATTCATGTTATTTTTCCTTAATAATATTTCTTTTCCTCATATTCCACATTCAGCAACACCTTGTGTCTTAGTGGCTTTATTCTCTTTCTTGGGGAAGAAATGATTTAAAAAAATAATAATAATGAGTGTGCCATCTATATATTTGCCATCACTGTAGATGAAAACTAAGCCTTAGCCAAGTCTTTCTTGTTGCTGTATATCTCAGCTGGAAACATTGTACACAGAATATCAGCTATATAAGATTATTGATTAGAACATGTATATGTTCCCCAAGAAAGGGGCCTGATTACAGTTTATTTCAAATGACAGATAGAGCCTCATGTGTAGTAACATTGGTGAACAAGTTCACCATCCAGTTGGAATGAATGGGAGAACTTTTGTCTCTTCAAAGTGAGTAAAGTTCTTTACTTGATTGTGAGTTGGCTATATCTACTAGGAATGGATAACATGCCCTGATGATTGTCAGTAAGCCTTAGTGAAATATTGTTTTTGCAAGAAAAAGTTAAGATCTTGACAAAGGTTTTCATTTTAACATTGAAAAATTAATGTTTTGCTCATAATTCTGTCTCTTCCAATCTTCAAATAACTGGATGAAAATTTTCATTAATCAATGCTTGGAATGTAATATACACATATATATATATTTATGCATGTTGTTTAAAGATCAAGAAAACTACTTTGTTTAAGATTTTCTTATTTTTCTTTTTTCTTTGGTTTGAATCTACAACCACATCATGACTCAAAAGACTAAAGCTCTAATAACATAGAACTAATAAACTTTCTTTAAAAGCAAATGCCAAACTTTAGTACTGAAGAGAATATACACAAAATTAAAATAATAAAAGGATTATAAAAATCAAAAAAACATTAGCTCTAAACAAAAAACTTACTTGATCCATATCAGGATTGGTTTTACTGTTTCTTACAAACCTTTTAATATTATGGGATTTGGTGGCATTAGCCAGGACAGCAGAAAACTCCTGTGTGATGAGTAGTGTGGGAATGCAAAGAAGCGTTCATGAGGGGTGGAATTTGTTCAGGTACACAGCAACAATCTTATGAAGTGTAAGCACCAATTCCCAGTACTTTTCAGGTATGTTGCACAAACTAATGGCTAGATGAATCACCTTCCATATAATACCATTAAATTGTTCAAACTGTCCATCCCCAGTTTGTGATATGGAGTGGTTTTACTTGTTGTGGCCCCTTTTTGGGAGAGTTTCTCGATTCCTCAGACACAAAGAATGCCCCTCTGTCCAAGTCTATATAGCTGGGCATCCCGGCTAAACTGAATAATAGATCTAGGGATTTAATTAGTGATGTTGTGTGCATGTTTGGACATAGAAAGATGAATATTTGTCAATTACTTCAACTAAATGTGCGTTATGCCTGACAGAAGGCACGGGTCCCTTGAAGTCTATACTTAGTTATTCCAGGGGTCTGGTTGCCTTGAGAAGAGTGCCTTCTGGTGAGTGATAGAAACAAAATTTAATTTCTGCACAGACTCTACAAGAAATGCACACTTTTTTTTTAACCTCCTCCTTAGAAAAAGGGTGATTTTTTGCTCTAACAAAATGCAGGAGTCAAGTAATTTCCAGGTGGCATAGTCCATTATGAATGTTGGCAAGATCTGAAGTGGTAATGTCTGAACTAGCATAGGCTCAACTAAATGTGTCAGGAACCACATTCTCCTTGCCAGGATAATATATTATCATGTAGTCAAATGCTACAGGTTCTAACTGCCACTGCTTAATCTTGGCATTTTAAATTTTGTTATACCTTTTGTTGTTAAACAAAGGCCACTGATCTTTGGTCAGTAACTAGGGTGAAATGTGATAAATTAGACAGTGGTTCCACTTGCAAGCCACCTCAATAATTGCTGTTGCCTCCTCCTCTTCTATGTGATATTTTGACTTGCTTCCATGTCGTGTTTTTGACATGAATGCTACTGGGTGTTCACTTTGGTTGAGGATGGCAGAAATGGCGATCTGATGTGTCACATTCAACCTCAAAAGGTAAGCTTTCATCTACTGGTTGCAGTGCAGCCTTCCCTAGTCCTAGTTTTAATTGATTAAAAGCTTTGTGTGCCCTCTTTGTAAGTAAGAATTTTCTATTAAAGGCTGAATTATTGAAAAATTTGTTTATCCATTTTGGATAATACGCAAACATGCCCAATGCCTTTTTAATGATTTCAAGTTTTCTGATGGAGGTAGTTCACTTAAGTGTCTAATCTTTTTTGGTTCGGCTTAATAACTCCATTGCTGATACAGTATCCAAACACATTGATGGGGGCATATTGAAGCCACAGATTTTGACTTATTGAGTGTAAGTTTCACCTTTGTAATAGCCTCCAGGAACTTTTTTATATTTTGGTCATGCTCTGTCTGCATGTGCCCTGCAATTATGATATCATCAAGGTAAGGGAATGCAATGTGTAGGCTTTCTTTCTTTATTATCCTGTCAATAGCTCTCTGGAATGAGGCAGCACTGTTTTTGACCCTAAACAGAATTCTACAGAATTGAAATAAATGACCATTCACTTCAAAAGCAGTGTATTTTTTATCTGATTCTTTAAGTGGCACGTGGGGGGAGGCTCTTGAGGTTGAATTGAGAAAAAATGGTTAATCATTTTAGCAATTCTTGGCAGGGGATAAGAATCCAGTTTTGTGTATAGTTTTATTGTCTTTGAGTAATCTATGCACATTCATTTTTTATGACAGTGGTTAGGGTCTTTCACCGCTACTAGCTGGGCTCACCATGGTGAATTGCTTTCTTCAATTATGCCTTCAGAAAGCAATTTCTGAATTTCTTTAATGATGAAGGTCTGATCTTCCTTATTAAAGTGCCATGACTTGGTGGCAATGGGTTTACAGTTCAGTGATAAATTAGGGAATCATCAATGTTTTTCTATATCTGCTGTGTTTAATGCACAGAATTGATAAGCACTGTCCATAGTTAATTTGTGCAGAGACTCACTGTGTCTGAATGTTGTCCTCTGATGCTGGCACAGAAAATCCTGGCTAAGTATCACATCAGAACACAAATCCTTCAAAACACCCAAATGGGTGACAACATATGACTGGTCATTAAGGCAAAGGGTTAGATTTACAACTACATAGCCCTTTAAATTAGTGCTGATACCTTTATCGGATGGTTAAATTTTCCAGTTTAGTTCCTGCACAAATCCCTCACCGAGATAACTGTCAGTGCTACAAGTATTGAGTACAGCACTTAGTTTTTTCCCATTAACAATTATGTGTATCGCAGCAGGGTAGATTTCATGTGGTAGATTAGTAAACGTGCTCAGTTTATGAGGACCAGCCAATGTTGCTAATGAATTTAATGAAAGGTTTGGACCAAATTCCATGAGCATTTTTTACAAGTAGTTACATGAGTGGGACAGCAGTCCTGTGAATGATAGGGAAATTCAGAGAAAAAGCATTTATGTTTTACAGCTGCTGCTGGTTAGCTAGGTCTGTATGTCCTTCTATATTTTCAAACACACTGGAACTCATACAGCACAAGTTAGGAATTCTTTGCTTGTAATTGTTGAAATAGTTCAACAGGATGGTTTGCCAATGGCACTAATCTCTAGCAGCTGTTGGTGAACAGGGGGTCAATATCCAATAGTTTGGCTACCAAATTCATTTTTATATTCATTTAACTAAACAAAACTCAGCAAGTCAAAGATTACTGATTATATTATCTTGAAAATAGAAATGGAAAAACATACTATGTGGAATATTCCAACTAAAGCACACACTAAAAATAAATATAATTATTGTGATAAGAAGTAAAAATTGTTTAAAACACAAACAGACTTTGGAAAATTGCACCCCAAAAAACTTTTAAAAGTTTGGATAACCTCCAAATAAAGTGGATAGAAAGTTAAGAATTGCATTTTCACAGAATATATATATATATATATATATATATATATATATATAGTGCATGTGTGTGTATTTAAAGGTTCATCCAAAAGCATCAATATAAAATATACTAAAAAAATAAAGAGTAGCTCATGAATATCTTAGAAATCAAAATTATTTTTTTAGCCTCTAATTTACTGCTAATCAATAAAGTGCTGTGTACCTTAATGGTAATAAAGTTAATAAAGCTATTGTGCAAATTCTTACAATATAATATTGCTTTTTATCATGTACAAGGAACCAAATTTTTTCAGCAAACACCACGTTTAATAATTTGAAGATTCACAGAAGTTATCTAGATTTTTTACAGTTACTGTTAATCAAATGATTTTTACTTGTCTTCAACAATTAGATAACAAGTTCCAAGTTCACTTTGTATCTTTTTAATATTATTTAACTCCTGAATTGATTATTCTCTAGGTTACTTTTGTACAAGGATCGAACTCAAAAAAGTATTTTTTATTTGATCAAATAAAAGTATTAATAATACGTCATAATATCTGACAAAAACTTTATACAGTTCACTAATGAATGCAATATTTTCCCATCAAGATTACTTCCTGTTACCTGCAAATATGTGTATTACTCGTATGTGACTGAAACAAGGTAAGGAAGGTTTTACAATACAATGAAGACTTTTTGGTTTTAAGATTATAATAAACACAAAATTAGATTTAAAAATATTTAATCTCCATATCTCATTCTCTGACAAAGCTTTAATAAAAATGAATCATGGTAGATTTATAAATGTTTCTTATTTTGTTCTTTAAGCTATCATTCGGTCAGATTCTGATCCTTATATATATATATATTTATGAAGATATATAGATAGTGTGTTTTTGTTATCCATAGTAAATCCCAAGATAACTGACAGTGTACTATATATAGTATGTATGTTAGGATATTTTCACTGGGACATAAATACCTCATTTTAGAAAGTTTAAGTTTTTTTTTTTAGAAGGAAAATAATTTTTTGTATAAAACATTAAACAAATTTTCATTTATCTATATCATAGAATTGGACTGTTATAAACTCAGCGTAATATTTACTTTAATTAGCAATATTTTAAACTGATTTATTCATATAGGAGATACAAATCTCACTGAAATATATACTTTTAACTTGAACGGAAAGCCAACTCCAAAAAATTTAAATTAGACAAAACCAGTTCAGTAGTCAAGGAACAAAACTTATTTTTTAATTAATCTGAGATTTATTTTTACTCAGGATCTGATGTCTCTGACTTTGGGTATTAAAACTGATTATTTTTTTTCTAATAGATTATTTTCTACTCATATCAGTTGAAGAACACATTATTTATTCCATTTTTGAAATGTTTTTAACTGGTCTTTTAGAAATACAAAAATTACCTAAAATGGCTTTAATATTGTGAACAAATTATATTGATTATATGAAAGTTTTACATTACAAATGATTGTTCATCTATATCATTTCTACAAGATATTCCATGTTTTTTATTGCCTTATTTGACTAGAACACTTCATTCAGTTTTCTTCCCAAATTATTAAACTATTTGATCAGAATAATGCATGCAGATGAGAAAAATAAAACTGCTGTCTAAATATGTCATTTCTTTTTCTTTTTTCAGATAGATCAAGGTGATCTTGGCATGCCGACCACTGATCATTATATATTGAAGCAAAATGCCAATAAACTTAATTTCTATAAAGAATTTGCCATGAAAGTAGCCATCACTCTGGGTGCAAACAAGACTGTTGCTGAACAAGATATGTCTGATGTCATCAACTTGGAGATTCAAATAGCCAATGTAAGTTTTTAACATGAAAACATAACAATTTTATAAAAAAATTTAGTACAAAATATGTTTATTCATCAGCAAATATTCAGAAAAAAAAGCAAGAAAATATTCCTACTTTTGCATTGTTTCATTCCTTATCTCCATTCTCACCATGAATATTTTACTTTACATTTCTGTATGTACCATTTTCATTCAGAAGGTGAATGATCATGACTCTACAGATTCTTCCTTTAGTTATAGTACTTACCATTAATATGCTTCAAGGAAAAATAGAGAATAAATGTACATCATTGTTGATTGACTTTTAAGTAAATATAACATTTGAAAAATAAAAATAATCATCTCAACCTGTTTTGCCATTTTTTCACAATGTTTTGTTTTTTACTGATTCATTTCTAATGCATTTGTGAATCTGTTCTAAGTTACCATCATTGACATTTTTCAATTATAGAAAATGTACATAAACATAAAAGGATTAATATTAAAACTAATTTCAATATTTTCCTTTTACTATTCTATCTCCCAATGTCTTTTGTTAAGATGTCTTTATTTGTTAAGATAGAAAATAGATTTCAAATTGTGGAATAATGAAGTATATTAAACTATTCATCTTAGAAAGTTTTTAACTTCTGTCAGCAACATATGTTTTCTTCTGTGCATTTTGCATCATTATTATATAAAGTTTTATGAAACATGAAAGACAAGGAAATTAGTCTGGAAATACAAATTTTACAATTTCCTTGTAGTTATTTTATATAAAAGATTCAAAAATCTGTGGTCCATACAATATCAGGACAATATTCAGAAGTAGTTTCACTCTATGGAGAAATCTCCTCTGAGTAAAACCCAACATGAGAGAGAACATGGCCAAGAATTGTGTGTACTCGATTACTTGTAGTTGTGACAGAGAATATAAAGATGAAAAAAAAACCCTCCTAAAAGTAAGGCTAGAGGAACATCAAAACCCATAGTGAGAAGTGAGACAATGAAACAAAGCATGGCTAATCATGTATGAAGGGAAAGGGGTAGTTATCAGCCCTTGTAGATTGAAGTCAAAATACTGGACAAGGAAGAACACTGAAGAGTTACACATCAATGTATGATGTTTGAAATTCACATGAAGTCTTAATCAATCATCAGTTTTTTCAGAGCCTTTAGTCTTGCTAAGCCAACTATTCTAATATCAAATTCGTAAAAAAAAAAAAAAAAAAAAAAAAAAAATGTACTCTTACTGACTTTGTCTTTCCAACCTTTCGTTCTTGGGAACTATGATTAACAAGAAGTCCTCTGAGAATAACTATACTGTCCTGGGTATGACGATGAAGTACATCCAGTGGCAAAGCCTCTGATTGGGAGACTGGGAGTTTTGAGGATCATAGAACCACCTCTTAACTGCTGTTTGTAAGTGCACCATGATCTGTGATGGTAGCACCTCTTATTTTCCCAGCTTTGGGTAACTATGGTAGGCTATGAGGACCTCCTTAGTAAGCCTAGCATAGAAATAAATATAATATAGAGGCCGCTAATAAAGAAAGACAGACAATTGACAGTAAGTCTTGAGCACCAGCACTAATCAGCAAGCAGGTTAGATTTAAAGCTCCAAGTTCACTCCAGTGAATTACTATAGGACAATAATCTAGTGGATTAAAGCATTGCTTCTTGAATTTGGTGACATCGTGATTGTGAGTTAATTTGGGCTGTATGTACTTTGACTCAATGGAAACAGACAAGTACTATTGAAAAAATAAGAACTTTACAATATCCTTAGACATGGGAAATCTACCCCCATAGATTAAATAAAAGGTTCAATTCAGAATTCCCTGGAGGTTACCCATAATCAACATACACATGAGGAAGGTGAGAGGCACAACAGCCAAAATGTTGTGATAGCAACAACAAAGATGAGTGTAAATAATAACTCCTCATCCCTGAAATTAAATATAACTTTCACTCATCAGGATGGAACATCATTTAAGCTAGTGTTAATATTCCTTGATTTTTGATATATTATTTTCTAGAAATTGAAATGTCTATTAATTGAACATTTTTTTCAGAACTGTAAGAGAAAATGTCTTATTTATATAGAATCAAAAAGATAAAAAATTTCATATAAAAAATATTTTTGTAAAAGTTAATTGAGAATTACATTATTTCCTTTTTTCCTTTGAGCAAAGTAATCAGTTTTTTTAAAAAAATACTTATTTAAATTTCAAGAAGTTTTGAATTTTTTTGAGAGGTGTTCTTCTGTTATAAGCTAGTTTAAGATCAGCAGATTCAGAGTTGTTGCTTGTTAAATTCATAATGTTTTTAAGTAATCGTATTCTTGTTTTGCTTTTATAGTTTTGAAATTATGGAACAACTCAGAAACGTTTTGTATTCTTCAAAAAATATATTCTACTTGATTCAGTTGAAGATTTTTTTTATATTACATATAAATTATTATATAATTTGAATTTTCTAAAGGCTTCTGTATATTTATGATGTGTCAAAGCATCTGAATATTATGGTATAAGACTGACGTTTTGAAATAAGGTCCTATGCTCTAGTTTGCAATAATTTGTCTCTTTCAATTGTGACATTAGGAATCATTAATTTCATACCTGCCTATCACTATTTCTATTTCCAAATCCTGGTGATAAGTATTAAAATCTGTTTCATGTCAAGGCCAGGTCAATCAGTTTCATGGAGTTTTTTCAAGCTATGTTGTCAAGAGTGATTGTCTAAGGATCAGTAATCAGTTGCAGTAAATCAGATTAAAACTGTTCCCAATTTTTTTGCTTTTTTTTTTATCTAAGTATATTTGTTTTTAGCATGTATTATGTTCTCTTAATTTATTGCTCCAATAATGTTTTTGTAGGTGTTAAAATATGATATCTAATTAGAGGAAAGTTTGTCTCACCTACAATAACTAGCGAATTGAAAAATATTTCTAACTAGATTAAATTGTAGAAATTTGGTTCACTTTAAAGGATATGGAATTGTTTTTACTGATAACAAAAAGAATTGGAAATATTTAATATAATTTATAGAATAATATTAAATCCTATATAGTGATTTTTTTTGCATATAAATGTTGATTTTGTAACAACTGCTAACTTAAAATTCATTTATATTCGATTGAAAAAGGAAGGGAAAAATTAGGCACATTTGACAGCAAATTATTTTTTATTCATATTTAAAATGAGTAGAAAAAAGTGTTTTCTAAAAAATATACCTGTGTATAATAATTTTCTAAAGAGTATATAATTCTTCATGACTTTGCATGAATAAATTGGTAAATGTAATGCATAAATTTATGACAAACTATTTTTTAAATTTAGCACAAGACAGATTTTTTAAGATTTTTCATGGTTGTTTAAAATGGTCTGTTTGGAATATGCAACTGGTGGTCTGCTTAGTTTTGTATTGATAAAATCTAAGTCACTAAAAGTTTCATTACAAATCTTTTTTGTAGAATCTCATCAAACATGGGACCCTGTCAAAGGGAATTGATTGTTTAGACAGTCCTCAGATCACACATACTTGAAAGAAAGCCATGCTGTGCAATACATTACCCATGTTTTATTAAATGAAGTCAGGACATGTCTCTTCTCAGGTGGCTTGTAACAATTTTTCTCTCTAAATCTTAGCACATACTGCAAGTTCTCATAAAATGAATGTGTGGTACAAACTCCATATGAGAGAGACCAAACTTTATTTTTGTAAGCACTATTTAGCAAAGAATTTTTGATTTTTGGTGGAAAAATAGATATCTGCACTAAATATAGGATGGATTGATCAGGGTAAGAGCCTTTGTCAGCAGTGGTGGCAGACAAGGTGTTAGAGTGTATGGCAGTTTTCCAGAGGTTGGAATGTCCTGGACAAGTGATTCATCAACACAATCGATTTGTTCTAAATGCAGTTCAGAATAAGAATGGTGAAGTTGAATAAATATCACAGACCTCAAGGGAGTTAAACTGTTAGATTGAATGAAAGTACTTTTGAGCCCTTCACAAAAGGTAGACCTAGTTATTTATGACAGTTCACAAGTGGATATTTGACAGTAGCACCAAACTCCAGCTTATGTTAAATTATAACAAGGCAATAAGCCATTGAAACTCCTCAGTTTCTAAGAATTTACACTAAAGGGTATTTCTCTCTCTCTCATATATATATATATATATATATATATATATATATACACACACACACACACACAAGATGTACCAAAAATACTTCTACAAACTTTGGGGGGTGAGTTTCTGACAAACAAGGTAAAATGTCCATATAAACACATGTCCAACAGGCTATCATTGTACCTCAACACAGCAACTCATAACAAATGCTCAAAATGTCCTCCGCTTTCTTCTACACATTGCAAATACTTCAATACTTTCAAATACTACCACATGGTGTTGAAGGGTTTCACAGGCTCCCATTACTGGTTGAAGAAATGTTTCTACATTATTAATGTCTGCTGCAGAAATAAGTTGTTTTAGGTGGCCTCAAAGATGAAAAGGATTGAGGTCAGGGGAACATGCAGGCTATGGAACTGATCCTCCCCTACCTATCCATCTTTCATGGTAGATGTTAGCATTGTGAACAATATGATAAAAATGTGTTGGAATCCCATCATGTATGAACCACATGCATCTTGGTATTAGCAGGGTTACATCCTCTAACAAGTCTGGAAGTGTGTTCAAAAGGAAGTCCCTCTAGACTTGTCCTGTAATATGTTCTGGGAGAACATATGGACCTACCAGGAAGTCACCTACAATTACAGCTTACAGATTAATCATAAAATGATGCTGGTATCTATCCTATATTATACCATATTGTAAAAAAAAACCTCATCTATAAGCACAAAAGAAACCTCATAAATAGCAATTTAGCAAATGAACTAGTCATGCATAGAAATAAATTCAAACACTGTTTTGATTTTTATTAATACTACTGTTATAAAAGAAAATAATTCACTCAGAAGGAAAATCCATTGAATATTATCCAAATATTAAGCTATGCCCTGATGCGTTTTTTTCCTAATATCGCCTTTCCTAACAAAATCACTACTCTCAAAAGCCAACATATACAACAAATATATTAAGAAATCAAAAGAAAATGGTTGAATCGGTCAAAACAATAATACAAACAATATTTCTACATGTAAAAATATACTCTTCAAACAAATTATTTGATGTAATTTTTCAGTTGACCACATGAATATAAAATAGCATTTTTAAATTCTTCTAGTTGCTAATGACATTTTGTTTGTTGTTTATAGATAGTTTGTTTCAATGAATTCATTGTACTTTTTGCTTTAAAAAGTTCACATTGGATGAAACACGTCAGCTAAAACTACATAGTTTTCCTAATGTCTTTTTTCCTTTATACATATGGTCTTTTTCTACAAGTTAAATCTGATTATTTTTTCTATATATATATATATATATATAGTCGAGAAAAACCCAACACATGTGGCTTGATGATTGCATCTAGCATGAAACAATCTGTTGACTTCAATGTTCACTTTTATATTTATACATTTGGGTTTTACTTGACTATTTATATATACAGGTCAGTGATGCATCATGGGTAGTCCATTCTAATCATTATTTTGGCAGAAGTGGTTTGTTTATTTATTTTATATATTTATTTATTCTTTTCAGTTTTTGATTTTTTGGTAATGTTGTGAGGTTAGCACTAATCAGCCACTAAGCTCCTTTACTGCTTCATTATTTTCAGTGACCACTTATATGAGTGTTCACTTGTGCTTATGCAAATTATGCATACTAATTTACTAGTATCACTACATCTCCCTGAAACATAAGGGTTTTATTCCTCTCGTAGATCTTGTACTCCTCACATTATTTTCATCATTTTGCTTTACTTCTCTCTCTCCCATATTTCTTTCCCTGGGAGACCTAGATCTGTCCAACACTAGGCTGTAGTCATATGTGTTTTCTTGCATTATCTGGTCTTCGTCCGAATTTTCAGACTCATTCTGGCCCTCTTGATCCTGCATTATTTCATCTTCTGAAGTTTCCTTCTGTAATGGTTGTTCTACCAACTCGTTATCAGATGGAATTGAAGACATTTCTTTGTCGTTTTGTTCTTCCTCTTCACCCTGGGTCCTTATTTGGTCTGCATGGGCTAATACACTATTGCCATTTTCTCTATTTATTATAGCTGTATTGTGGCCTTTTTGCATGATAAATTCTGTCCTTTCTGGATCTGCATCTTTGTTCTTTTTGTACCACATTTTTTCATTTGTAAAATACGACATTGTTAGCGAAGCTCTAATCTGTCTTCCCATTAAAGCTGATGGGCTTTCTAGTCTTCCTGCATGTGGTATCGTACGATAACTTAAAAGCAGTCTTGGTAGAAAAACTTCTACTTTTTCTTTTTGTTGAGAGCATGCTTTTAGTCCCTTTTTTATGGTCTGCACCATTCGTTCTGCTAATCCGTTTGATTGAGGGTGATATGGAGGAGTCTTATATGGTTTACACCCTATTTTTTCTAACCATACATTAAGTTCTTCATCACAAAATTCTGGTGCATTATCAGATACCAAGGTTTTTGGTACGCCATTTCTGGAAAATATGACTCTTAGAATCTGCTTTATCGTAGAACTTTTCTTGTTTGTAACCCAGATTATTTCAGGCCAACCTGAATCTACTAGTATTAATGAGAGTCCCACTCCATTAATGTATGCATGATCCATATACACACGACTCCATGGCTCCACTTCTTTGGGCCACAAATGTAATTTGGTTTGTGTAAAGTTTCTTAATTCTTTACATTTTTTTGCACCTTTTTACATATTCCTCGACATCTCTTTAATATCCCGGTCACCAAGCTTCTAATTTCATCCTTTTTTGTGTGGCTGCTACTCCACAGTGTATATCATCATGTACACTTTCTATTATCGGTTTTCTTTGTGTTTCTGGGGGAACTACCAGGTCCCCATTACAAATCACTCCATGTTCTATTGTTAATTTGTGTCTTATTTCTTTATAGGGCCTTTCCACCCTAGAACAATTTCCCCATGAGTTTTTTCTTGAATTTCCTTTGACATACTCTATATCCAAGTCAAATGCCATCAATCTTATCGCCCATCATAGAATCCTTGATGTCGTGACTTTGGGTAATTCTTTCCTTGGGTTAAATATAAACTCTAATGGTCTATGATCACTTCTTAACAGAAATTATTTTCCAACTAAAAATTGTCTCGCTCTAGTAGTTGTCCACACGATAGCCAATGCTTCTTTCTCTATGTTCAAATAATTGAATTCAGTGTTCGTTAATCTTCTCAATAAATACATTATTGGATGTCCTTCTTGTGATAATATTCCCGATATTGAATGTTCACTTGCATCTGTAGTGAATGTTATATCCTTTTTTGGATCAAACATTTTCACTACAGGTTTCTTTGACATAATTTCTTTTAATCTTTCAAAATCTTTTTGCTGTTCGTCTGACCATATAAATTCCACATTCTTTTTTCTTAAATTGGCAAACTGTTCCGTCAAGTCCGTGTATTTTGGTAAGTATCACCTGTAAAAATTTACCAATCCCAAAAAAGACTCCATTTCTTTTTTATTTGTAGGTGTAGCTACTTTTAGTATTTTTTCTATCAAGGCTTGGTCTTTTGAAATGGAATAACCTAAAAAAGATATTTTGTTAGAATTGCTTACGCATTTTTTCTCATTTATTGTCATTCCAGCATTTCTTAATCTATTCAAAACTAAGTCAGTTTTCTCTTTTAATTCCTTTTCATTGGTAGCTCCTATGCATATGTCATCTTGGTAACAAATCATATTTTGTACATTTCCTAAAACCTGTTCAATGGCCCTTTGAAATATGGTGCTTGCGGTTTTTATTCCATATGGCATCCTTTTCCATGTTGGTAACCCTATTGGTGTATTTATCGTGGTTACTTCTTTGAAGTTCTGATCTATTGGTATTTGGTGGTATGCCATTTTAAAATCTATTTTTGAAAAAAAAAAACAGTCATCCCTGCCAGTGCATGTAATGCAAGTTCATCATTGGGTATGGGATATGAATCCAAGCATATCTTGTGATTTACTCCTATTTTGTAATCTCCACAAATACGTAAATCACCATCCGTTTTCCTCAACACTACAATGGGTGATGCCCACTTGCTACCTCCAGGCGGAACATGTTCCAGAAGGTTTTGTTCTACTAATTTACATAGTTTTGTCACTACTAATGGCAATAAATGTACTGGTAATTTTCGTGCCTCATAATAAGATGGGGGAACATTTTCTTTTACTTTTATACTTGGTTCTTAGTTTTTTTAACTTTCCAGTTTTTTCCATTTTTATTTCACTAATTAACTTGGTAGAATTTATGTTAAGCACGTCGTTTCCAATAAGTCCGTGGTTCTTTTCGCAACTTGTAACAATTATAGGTATTACTTCAAATTTGTCTTTTAACTCTAAGGAACCTTCAAAGTATCCTAATGTTTTTATAATCGACCCATCAAATTGGCGGAGTTGTAAACTGCTCTTTCGTAAAGGTGGCTTACCAATGTGTTACCAAAAATTTTTTTGGTATCAGTGTTACTTCCCTCCCAGTATCCATTTGCATATCTAAATTGCAGTTATTAATTTTGACCTTTACTATAATGTCTTTTTTCTTATGTTCAATTATTTTTATACTCTTATGTTTTAATGTAAAAACTTCTCTATTGGTGTTGTTTTCTTCAATTCTTTCAACATTTTTCTTTTTTAATTTATACACTGATTGAAAGGGGTTCTTTTTTAAGCAATTATTACAAGTTTTTCCAAATGCTGGACACTTTTCCTTTTTTTATTTCGTGTTCACATCCACAATACAAACACTTTTTTATCTTCTTTAACATGTACGTATCAGTGAATATTTGTTCGCTGGGTTGACTTTTATGATGGTTGTATTTCTGTATTAGTTCTTGTTGCTGAATAAAGTCAATACATGTATTTAAAGACATATTTCCTATTTGTAATTGTTCCATTATTTTATATCGGTGTGATGCATTGCACATACCTTCAATTAACCTTAATTGAATCAAGTCCTCTTCAATAGTCTGTTCGTCTTGTCCAAGTTTTTCAAATTCACAATATCTACTTGAATTTCGTAGATGGTGTAGATATTTTATAATTGGTTCGTCAATTTCTTGTTTCATCGACATGAATTTCGTTCTTTCTGCTACTACCAGCCTTTTCTTGGGTCTCATATTTCTTCTTATAATCTGACTTATTTTTTCGAAAGTCAGGTCTTCCAAATTTGACAGATATGCCATGGTGGAGACTTTCATTATCACCTCGCATCCAGCTTCAGCCAAAAATAAATCCATGATTTCATTTTCGCCTCTCTTTTCCTTGTTGTCTTTCAACTTTTTTGTTTTCGCAGTGGCAGAGAAATAACAAATCCATGTATCCACGAAATCTGGATCTTCCAGAGACAATTGATATCCTATCAGCGACGCCATTGTTGTGATGTAGAGATTAGCATTAATCAGCCACTAAGCTCATTTACTGCTTCGTTATTCTCAGTGACCACTTATATGAGTGTTCACTTGTGCTTATGCAAATTATGCATACTAATTTGCTAGTATCACTACAGGTAATGAAGTAAAAAAATTTTTTTTTTATATTAGTTCAGATCATTTATTTAATAGTTTTGGTTTGGAAAGTTAAAGTTATTTTTCCATTCAATTTTTGGATTGATCGTTGTAGTCTATTCTGTTATTTTAGCGGGAGTGGTTAATTTGTTTATTATTTTATTTATTTGGATTGATTATTTTTACTTGTTTACAGATCATTTATTTATTAGTTTGTTTTGGTCTGGGAAGGTAATAATAGCTACTTCTTCCTCCAAGCAAAATTGGCAGTTTTTGGATTGATTGTTGTAGGCTGATGTTCCTTTCCTTATTTTCCATCATATTTTTGTGTGATTTGCATTTTATTTTTAATTTCCCAGATATACTTAGAAAGCATTGTGCTGTTTGCATATTTACTATTTGTGAAAGATGTTTTGTGTGCATAGTTTCTTTGTTTCCAGGGTCCTTCAGTTACTCCGATGTATATTTTTTCTTCATTATTTTTTCTTATTTATTCTGCAGTTAAAATTGGGTTTAATTTGTTTGTAGTTTTCCTGTTGTGTTTTTTTTTTATTATTTGTGCCATGTTCTTGGTGCATCTGTAGCTGATTTTTACTGTGGCTTTGTTGAATATTTTGTGGAGAGTGCTTGATTCTGGGAAGTGTTTGTGTAAGAGTTTGAAGAATATTTTTCATGTTTGTTTTTTTGTTTTTGCTGGCTGGTGGATTGAACCATATGATATTTCTCTTCCTGTTGGCACTTTTTGTACTCTGTGGTGAGTATGTGAATGTTGCCAGGAATCCACTATCTTTTAGCGCTGTTTTGTAGACTTTCTTAGCTATGTTAAATATGGTTTCATTGGAAGAATTGTCAAAAAGCCTGAAGTTAATTGCTATAATCAAACAGATACCAAAATCAATTATAATCAAACAGATACTAAAATCAATTATAATCAAACAGATACTAAAATCAATTATAATCAAACAGATACTAAAATCAATTAACCCATAACTGTCACAGACCAAAACAAATGATCAGAACCCATCTCAAAATGCAGATATGAAAACAGCTTTTTACTACATAAAAATCAAAATCAAAAACTGAAAAGTCTAAATAAAAATAAATAAGAAAAAACAAATAAAATAAATTATTCCAAATAAATACCCTAACCCTAGCTCACTGGAGTCCACCAGGAATATGTAAATGAGCTATTCCTAATTATTTTGTTAAAGGATAAAGCTTTGTTATTTAGAGTTCTCAGCTTGAGATTATTTTTTATTTTGTCTATAATGAACATGGAGAATAATGTTGAATAGTGTCTGCTGAACAATCAGATAAGGCATAAAAGAATAAGAGAAATAACAAGACCAAAGACATCCTCATCAACTGGATGCATAAAATCAAAATAGGGAACTCTGATAATAGAAAAAGAAAAAATACTTCAGTGATTGAAGGAATATATCAGAGACCTCTTCCACAATAAAAGAGGAAAACCTGCAATACACAAAAATATAGAAGGACAAGAAATATAGTCTGAAGCCACAATTCTGAAGACAGAATGTATGATCGTCAGAAAAGGAAAAGTCTAAGATAAAAAAACTATGAATTGGAGATATCAACATCAAGCAACTGCAAAATTTTTAATATATAGGTATATAGTAAGTGTTTTAATAGAGGATGTAAAATGTGACTACAAAATCCAGAAATGCATTGAAATAGAAAAAGATGTCTTCCAAAAGGATTAAGAAATAAAATTTTTGTTAGAAACAAAGAAAAGTGTAATGGATTGTTATGTAATATCAGTCATCCTATATGGTATTGAATGCTGGACGGTGTCTTCACAGATGAAAAAGAGGCAACAGTAATGTAGTTCTTCAGAAGGATGCTGAGTATACCATATACTTGAGCATATGAGCAAAGATAAAATTTTAGGGAAAATAGAAACAAAAATGACACTTTGAATCAGAAAAAGACAATAAAAATTTAGGAAAGCAGAAAGTAATCTGACGAGCTTGTGTAAATGGTTGGCCTCGAATATGCATTCCAAACAGGTCATAGTCAACCTAGTTTGGAAGGCCATCATAACATCTGACAAAAATTGAATAACATGCAAAACCAGAAATCTGAGATAGCAAACCCTATATGCAGAAAAAAGTGATCATAGTACTCATCCTATGATAACATTCCAGTAAATAGAGAGCATTAATGAATGGTGAGAAAATTGAAAGTTATTGTTTACATTTATCTTTCAGACAAATGTATTTCTTTGCTTGATGAAAAAGTTGTTACAGACCAACCTTGTATATAAAAAAATATTCACTGGTCTATATATCTATAGTGAAGAAAACAGTGACTTACCTTATCAAACCAAGTGACAGCGCGTTGCGTGTAACCTATGATGGAAAAGAAAATTATTTACCAAAAAAAAAAAAAAAAAAAAAAAAGGGGGGGTACATATTCTGCATGACATACTGGAGATGGAATATTTAGATTAAAAACAAGTCCATTGCAGGAGTCTCTATAAAAGTATTTTGATATGCAAAAATTTGGTGTCCTCTCAGCCAATAAAAACAGTTGGTGTTCTTGAATTGGGAGGGAAAAATTGATATATTTTGGCTACCACATTCATCGGAGAGTGAGTTATTTTTCTGACTGGTTACGTGCATTGGGATTTGTGAGATAGTATCTGTGAATCAAGTTTTCAACATTTCTTTCTGTCCCCGATATTTGAGTCTGAACTTACAGTGATTTGTTCTCTGCATTGTGGAATTAATCTGCGACAAACATTTCCTTTGCTTTCTGAATGCTTATAATGTCACATGTTGCAACAAATGGAATGGTCTGATTAGTATATCTGTCACCATTTTATGCTTTGCATGACCTCTCCCTTTAAAAAAAAAAAAAAAAAAAAGATTCCTCTGCATCTTTCCAAATGGATTGTATGCCAGAAGAAGGCTATAAAATGAGTCAACTAAAATGTTGTGGTAATTACAAAAGCAAAATTACTTTGAAATTTATGAACTTTCAAAAAGTTTTTCATCAAAACATTAATTTCAACAAAGTGTCTCTTTCAACTTAAACATACATTTTTTTTAAAAATTGCTTTTCTTTATTATTATTTTATATCACATTCTTTTGTTTATAAGTAGTGACACTAGTCAAAAAGATTTAAAAAAACAATGATATGCAAGCTAATTTATCAGTTAATGTCAAATAAAATTCTGATCATACAAATGTTAAAAGTTAAGAAATTTGTCTCAAGAATTTGTATGTCTTTTGAACTTAATAACATTCTCTGGTTTATCTCAACCCTGAATCTGACAATATGAATGTTTCAAATATTAAAGTTTTCCAGTATGACATTTGTAAATAAACTATCAAACCTTATTTATATTAATTGTTATTTGTAAGATTATCTTCTTTGCTAACAAAGTGGCATAATTTTTTAAACAACAAATTCAGTGTGGAAAATATATTAATGGTATACATCAGTTATAATAATTGCTACTACATAGCAAAAGAAATCACTCCACTGACTTGAAGATTATATTTATCAAATAAATTTATTCATTTATCAGCATTTACCAATATAAAATTAAATAATATTGAATCAGCCTGAAGAAAATTTTGCTTATGAAAGAAACTTTACATCAAGAATGTGGCATAATAATGGTGTTGGCAGGTATATAATAAGATGGTAGATGATAATAAAATAATTTTTTGTTATCCTTTCAAAGCTGATAAAGTAAAGCAAATAAGAAAAATGGTAGTTAATAATGTATCAAAAAAAAAAAAAAAAAAAAAAAAAAAAGATGTTCATGAAAAAATTGGATTGGGTACATTAGATCCCATTTAGATAATTGTGTACAATTCCTAAAATCTAAAAAAAAAAATACTATGACAAATTTTTGGTAGTTCAAAGAGTGGTTAACAGGTATATTACACTTTCCCATAATGCTGAGAGTTTAAATTAAGGGGTGGAATAAAATTTCCTTAATATTTAATAAAATGCTAGTGGTAATTAAAGATGTTTCCTTATAAGGAAACATTTGGCAATCATTGACCAAGCAAACAGTGCTACTATTGCTTGAAATTCATAAAATCTTTCTTAAAATAATTTTTCAGGAAAATAGTTTTCTCAAGTCCACTAGCTCTTATTGTTTTTTTCCAGTATTGATGTGGGCTTTCCTTACTAAATGTTTTTTGAAGTAATGTGGAATGTCAACCTCTTGATTATGTCATTATTTTCTCTTCAATTTTATTTTAGTTGTTACTACTGTTTAAAATCTCCAAGTGATGTAATTTCTGTTATTTGGTACAGTTCTGTAGCATCAGTCCATGAGGTTCAAAGACAAAGGGCCCATGTTAAGGCCTACAGGCTTCATTTGCTCAAAGTTATTTTTAATAATGACAGTCACAATTGAATGAGGCTCTTTAGGAACAGGACTCAAGGTTTTATGTTAATGCTTTGGTTTTGTAACAACTTACACAGCCTATATTCAATTTACTCTATACTAAATTTATTATAACTGAAGGAGTAGCTGGTATAAAAGATATCTCAAGTGGATTTTTCTTCAAAAAAAAAAAAAAAAAAAAAAAAAAAAAAAAAAAAAAAAAAAAAATAATAATTGTCCTGGACCATAAATTGCTGAGGTCATTTTAATTAAATGATGCCTATCCCTACATCCAGAAGAAGAGAAAGAAAAAATGACCATAGAGTCAAAACGCTATAAGACTTTGCTGTTCTGCTTTCATAAATAATTCTGGGTGCTCTAACTATATATCTTTCTAGAATTTTTTAAACATTTGATAGTAAATGTCATTCTTAATTACTATTTCTCAGTTTTGTCAATATTTTTGGTTTTATTTTTCATTTATCCTGTTTTTATAAATGAGTTTTTTTTCTGATTCCTGATTTTTGCAGAGCACAACCTATGCTCTTTTAATCATCGTTTAGATGTATATTTTTTATTTCCTTAGTATGTGAAAATTTGCAGTCTATATCATATTTGAATACTGAAATTTAAAAAATAAATGTAAATGTAGAAAATTATGATGCAGTATGATTGGAAACAAAGACCAAAAAGTAGTGAGTTTGTATAGAATCAGTAATTTTCTCTATCCATATACATACAAATGTGTATAAAATATAAGGATCTATTCATAATATTCATCACATATAAAATTAATAATTTCTTTTTGAGACATATTTCATTAATGATATTATGTAACTGATCATAACTCCTTAATGAATGATATATTATAATCTTTTATGTATTTGTGAAAATACTAAGTATTTACAAAATTTCTTTATACAGTCAAATACTTTTACTTCCATCACCAAAATTGTTTATTGAAAATTTGAATTAATAAAATACTAAATACATACTGAAAACTGATTGTGCTTATTTATATGTTTTATATTTAATAATTAGAACTTTTCTTTTTTGGAAACATTGCAATTTTATTATGAAGTATAAAAAAATGTTTTATTTGTTAAAGTTAAATTTTTTTTTTTTTAAATTATTATTAATTTTGCTATTTCTGGAGAAATTTGAAAATATTAAAAACTAGTAAAATATTACCAATATAGACATTTTTGTTATCAATGCAGTCACCAACAGAAAAGAAAGAATTTATAAAAGTAATTTCTTCTGATATTCAACCTGTGAAGTTATTAGCAACCAAGGGAGCAATGGTCATTTTAATTTTATAAATAATACTTATAAAGAAGCATTCTTACATATATAGACAGGGAGTAATGGATAAATGTAACCCAGATAATCAATATTTTATTAACAAACAAGAATCTTTCCTATTGTTGTTAATACTTAGATGTCTATTTATATCCTCACCAAAATATTATGGATGGAAATAGTTGTTTTTAATTCTTATTAATGAAAGCACACAAAAAATAAATTAATAGGTTCATAATCCTAACAGAGAATTAAAAATTATGTGTAATGATATTTAGAAATACCTGCATTAATAATATGCTGAAAATAATGAGAATAAATACAGAAATATTAGAAGAAATGTCTTTAAGTATGCAAAATTAACTTTGATTATGCTTTAAAATGAGTAATACTTGATTTTGATTATATTTTGAAAAGGATTACTCATAACACCGAAAGCACAAAATAATATAAACAAAGATTATTTTCCTCTTGAAATATCAGACCTTCAATTTGGTATGAGTTTAAAATTCAAAATTGGCCTTAAAACATGAGGCAATACACCCACCAAAACTCATGTAATGACATGAATAAATGCAGATATGAAATTTTGCTTTCAAGTATCTTTTTTTTTTTTTAATTGAGTTCACCCCAAGCAAGGCACTAAAGCCAGTAAGACAAAAGGGGTTACTGGGTGTGGAAGAGTTATAAAACAGAAACACTATTAAGGAGTGGGAACAAAATAAGAGTAATCAGGAGGACAGTAGATAGTAATTGAAATTGCATTTAAATTTTTGACATAAAAGTAGGCTCAAAAGCATGGATCTGGAAGAGAGTTCCACAAGTGAGAAGTACAAGAAAAAAAAATGTTAGCATAGAAATTAGTTACATCTAGCCAACTCAACTGTAAATTGGTGAGACCTCATTGTCAGTCTAGTACTGCACTTAAATTCATAAAGTCTAGGTGTTATAATGAAGAGCTCATCTGAACAGTTGCTATGAAAATATTTATAGAAAAGGCACAGAGAGACAATTTTATGCCAGTGAATAATTCACTGAAGATAAGGACCAATAATATTGCTGATTCTTTGGATTTTATCAAAGCTTTCTAGATATATGGCAGGAGCACCAGACCATATGTAGCAGCAATATTCTAAGCATGGGTGAATAATAGACTTATAGATATGTAAGATACCAAAGAGAAAAATTGTCTGGCATGACAGAGTGAACCAACTTTCCTTTCAGCTGACCAGCAATGGATTCAATATAGTCTTTCCATTTCCTGTCAGCAGAGATCATTAGTCTAAGAATGTGCAACAAGTCATTCTCCTGGTGGTTAGCATCTGCAGAAAGCAGAAAGGATCTCTCAGATGATTAATAGAGAGCAGTGTATTTTGGTTGGTATTAGAAAAAATTGCAGATGGATATAAAAATTACTGAGACCCTCATCTCTTGCATCTTCCAAAACTTAATGCATTGGTAGAAACTATGAAAAATTCAAAGACCATGCAATAGTCTAAATTGGTTTAAAAAATGAATAATACAATTGTCTGTGTCATTTTTTTCTTTAAGTTTATTTCATATACATATGTATTAAATGTAACATTTTTTCTTATTTTATTTCAATAGAAAGAATGGTTTACCATGCCATACAAATCTTCAATAAATTTGATTATATTTTGTGTGCAGTTGATTTTATTAAATCTTTTAGTTTTGATGTTATGGTCAGTGTTCATTTTTCTGAAGGAATTTCTGTTGCATTTCTGAAAAAGTTAATTTTAAGTAATTATTAGATTTGAGATAATCTTTGAACTATTTCCTATTATATTTTTTGTTAATTTCAAGTCATTCTAAAGAGTTTGTCAAGTTTGGGGAAAAATAATCTGCAGAATAACATTAATCATGAAAAGGAAGAGAAAATAATTAAAATATCAACAGAAATATTTTTAATATCCGGAAGATGTTTTCAAAGTTTTGACAAGACTGTCTTTGTCAAAATTCAAAAGGTTCAGAAAAGGAAAAATGTTTTTTTTTTCTTAATTAAATCAATGATAAGAGGAAGTGATACAGAATCTGTATTGTAAAACTCTTTAGTTGCAAGAATGCACAATGCTTTCCAATCTAAGTAATTTTAAATAAAATGTAGATAGCTGTATCTGCCAGAAGTTCTTTTCATACAAATGCATGTGTATGGCAGTTGGCATATTTATGGTACTATAGTTTCATACACACAAATGTAAGTTGTTGTATAAACGTTTCAATCATCATCTTTTGAATGTAAGTATTTATGATGTTCAATATTAGTGATATTCTCATGAATTCTTAACATTTTCTCAAGCTCGCCACAATAATTCTCCTGTCATCATAAGTATCTTTCCGTTGATATCCTGAGATGAACTTTAGATAACTTGTTTGCATAATGTAGAATATGACCTAAGATAATTTTCATAAATATTTCAGCTCAACTTAGACTGGTCCACTCATAAAAAATAAGGAAACATTTTTTGGAAATCATTTTTGTAGATAAGCCTTCATTAGTCTTGCCTGAAGCCATAACATTTGACAGAATTTAAAAATATTGATTTTTTTCATCATTTTAAGTCATTCTTTTTCATAATATCAATACAGTGTTCAACTGATTCCTAAATTTTTACAGTTATCTGGACATAGCTGTTCTTTGCATGTGAACAGACCATTTTTTTTACAAAAAGCTTTATTTTAAATAAAGAACAAAAATTTACAGATATTAATAGAAGTATATATCTGTTTATTCTTCATTTAAGATTAATAATTATTATCATTCAGTCAGGTACTACTAAAAAAAATTTGCTCCAAAGAATTTTTTTTATTTAAAAAAAATTACATGCAGGTTTCAATGATGCCATAGATTGATGACTAAGGAATGCTAATCTACAAAAATTATTCCCAGAAAAAAAAATTTCCCCTATTTCTTTTACAAGTGAACAAGTCTATTTAAGTAGTATGAACTAATAGTAATAATACAGAAATTATGTGTGACAGTCTTCTCTTTAGAGGTTTTGGCCTTTCTAGATATCTTCCTACCTGCTTTATAAGTATTAGACAAATGTCAAATTTTTCATAAACAATGTATTATATAATTACCTCTACTATGAAAATATCATTTGTAATGTAATTTCTAATCTAGTACTTCAACGATAAAAAGTTAAGTACCATTATATTTACAAATGTAAATTCATCAAAAAAATTCTTGCAGCTAATTTTATTTGTAAAAATAAATTGCAATAGGTTTTATTTTACCAAAATGCGGTTGTTTGAGCCAAAAGTTTAAAAAATTGCTGTCATCTTTTACTATAATATAAAACAATCTGACTATATATTTATAATTATTTATTTATTGGTTAGGCTAAATGACTTTGCCAAATTTCAACCCTTGCTTGTTCATTCAGTGTTAAAGTCAGTCTCTTTTTCTCCATGTTTCCATTTCTCTTAGTCTAGAACCAAATTTATAACTCTTACAGGATAAAATCACAATGAATAGTTTTAATGTTAGTTTTGTATATTGACTCCCATACATGTGTGTGTGTGTGTGTGTATATATATTAGCAAAACAATATGTAATTTTTATATATATTAATAATTTTAAGGGAAAGAAATAACAAAGTGGAAAAAGTTTTCATATAATATGTCACATCCTTTACGATTTCATTGGACTAAATTTAGGTGTTTATATTGATCTGACAATGCAGGGATGATGAGAATTTAAAATTATTTTTTTAAATTTGATATATTTTGGGCATATTATCTTCTTGACTTCATTTAGATTCTTTTACTTTTTGTTTGTTTCAGTTACTTTTGTTATTAAATATCCCATGATATCCCCTAATGATCAAATTTATTTTTGTATAATATGTATTTCTGTTTCTAACAAATTAAAATTTATGTTGAATTTTTACCACACTTCTTATACCAAAATGTAACATTTTAATTTTACTTAAATAATTTTTTAATCTAATTTTTTTCTAGTTTTTCGTATTAAAAATATTACAAAGCCTCTTCCAAGAAAGTTCATTTCTTAAGAAATATGCTCCCTAACTGGATCCTATTCTCTCTAAACTGTATAATAAATGCCTCACGACTTCTAGTTTGTTGGAAATCCTCCTCTATTGTTCCAGTCTTTAACTCTGACCCTTCAGACTATCTGCTGTCTACTGTTTGGAAAATTACTAGAGATCCTAATCAACTCTGAATTGTTTGAGCATCTCACATTGCAGGCCTTCTTTCAGATATGCAATAGGGCTTTTGCTTCTCTAGGTCAACTGCTGATGTACTAAGAATTATTGCTGAAAGAGTCTATCAAGCTTTAGATAAGAATAGTGAAGCTCAAACTGTTGCTTTGAACATCTTGAAAGTGTCTGCCAAAGTTTGGCATAACTGGTCTTCACAAGTTGAAATGTTATGGTATTTCTGCTTGAATTTTTTAACTGATTCAGTTTTTCTTATCAAAATCATGAAATGAAAGTAATCCTAAACAGCCACTCTTTTAGATTTTTCGGTACTAATGTAGGTATCCCCCAGGATCCTGAATTTACTTTTTTCTTAATTTTCATGACATACCTTCTTGATAACACATTTACTCCTGTCTCAATAGGGTTTTGTTTCATTAAAACTGTTTTAACATGGATAATTAATTCAAATATTAAAATGCATATAATATTTTGTACATCCTTGTTAACAGGGTGGAAAGTGATAGATACACCACATTATTAATTGTAATAAGAACTTAGTAAAGAAAATATATACCAAGATAAAGTGGATTAACTTTTGTGTAATGGTACAACACCTTCCCTGGTCATCGAAGACTTCCAACACTGCAGCTGGTTGCTGAAGTGACCGTTTCAATCCTTCATTGTAATTTAAATTTGATCATAAGGCAGTAAAGATTGAATTGTCACAGGTATCTTTGTGTTGGACTGGTCCAAGCTGGGCGATGACATACAGGAAAAAAAATAACCCTCAAATAAACTGAACAAAAGTAAATACTGGTTTTACATCAGTCCTTCATACAATAATTGGTTATATCAGAGTTTGCATGCAGTTAATTATCAGCCCAACTCTTGTCTAAATCAGAAGTGATATTATCATTGTTGATTTGGCAAAGTCCAGCGTGCTGCTTTGGTAAAGTTTGACACAAGGCTGAAGTCGGAGGCTTTTGTCAGCCTCTCTTCTACTCAATAATTTGCTTTTCACATTTGTATTTATGGAAATTTGTCCAAATTGGCAAAGTAAGAGAATTCAATAATTCTGGGGAATTCCCTTCTTCCACTAAATCTCCTCAATGAGCAAGAGGGTCTTATCCACCCACTCCTGGTATTCCAACTCAATTTTTGACCAGGGGAATCAACTCCAAATTCATTATTTATGAAAAATGAAATTTTTGCTTACAGCTTGCATAGAACACATGTCAATCATGTCTGGGTCACTTTTCCATTGTTCAAACTGCTTGACATACAATTCAGTTTGTTTTTGTGTGAATTAAATTCTGAATTTTTCCCCACAGGTTTTTGGTATTAATCCTTCTCATTTCAATGTCTCTCAATACATGACACTTTCTTATGTTTTAACAAAGGTTTCTTCTGATTGAAAAGATTAGTTTTTCTTTTTCCCTTACTATAGCATTTTTTTCTTATACATGAATATGAAACTGTAGTAGTTGAATAGTATTTAAATTCTCATGTAGTAATAGATAATTGGCTTTTTATTAACCTTGGGCATATTGATAAAGAGGTTTTCTTAAATCTGATAACATAACAATTTGTTTAATTATTCCATCTACAAGGAAATTTGTTCATGTCAGATGATGTTTTATTTATATTTTAAATCTCATTGGCAACATAGGATTTCTAAACATAATAATTAATAAATGTGATTTCCTTGTAGCTATAAAATGGGGATTATTTTTAAAGAGAGATATGGTCTTGTAAGTTTACAAAATTGAATGTTTTTTTATCATATTAGATCTGAGAGAGTACTGATCATTCTACATGAAGTAAAGCAGCAATAAGAGATTTGATTGTTATCAACCTTATTTTGAGAGAATATTTTTAGCCAAAGTGTCATGTACATCTATATTAAAACAACCTTTTTATAAACAAGTTTTTCTCCTTTTACAAATATATTTTTCAAAGACATATGTAATCATGTTTTATCTATTCAAAATTCAAGTCTGAAGCAATGGTTCTTAGCCATTTTTTGTTATACACAATTTTCCCCATATTTTAGAATGTCATTCCACTATTTCAGGATTGTTCTACTCAAGATGTATGCTGTAGAATGATCAATATTCCCAAAATTTGAATATGCCAATCTGTTATCCAAATTTCCTTACCAAAGCAAGTTATCTCATGAAAATGTATGTAAAGGGTCTATATATATATGTGTGTGTGTGTGTGTGTGTGTGTGTGTGTGTGTGTGTATGTATATATATATATATATATATATATATATATATATATATATTGTAGTAAATTTATATAAAAATACTTTCTGGAATTTAAGATTTCCTGTAATATGATATAGATGTAGCAACTCCCCCAAAATATATTGAAAAGACTTCATTGATGAATATATTTGTTCAAAGAATTTTCTTGTACTTTTCACAATAATAATGTATAAAAAAAGAAGAAAGCAGCTTTTATTTTCTTTTGTTACTGGTTTTGTTGATGAAAAAATTAATCTCATTGAAATAATTAACTAATATATATATATATATTCTTTTTTACTATAGATATCAGTTCCTCGTGAAGCACGAAGAGACATTGAAAAAGTATACAAGAAGATGACACTTGGTGAACTTATGCAGAAAATACCTGATGTAAGTATTTTTTATTCATTGCCTGAAACAAGTCTTGATCTCAAAGAAATGTAAATATTAGTACATTTTAGCAAAAACTTGGAAAATTCTCTTGAAAAGTGACATATTAAACATTTTTCAAGTCACTAAAATATTTCTCCTTATATGTAGCTTGTTCCTCCAGGATGTGAATGATCATGACTCTCCAGAACCTCCTATCCTTTTGTAAGATTTGTCTTTTTCATAGAAATTATTTGGTCATGCAAATCAGATTTCAAGTGTATGCAAGAGTCTCTGCTTCTATGGACATTCAGTACCAGTATGTTTTTTTTTAATAAATTATTGATAGAATACTTTATTTGATTTATATAGGCATTGTTGTGGAAATTTTATTTGAAAACCAATACCAGAC
The DNA here is from genome assembly GCA_963932145.1 of Acanthosepion lycidas. Taxonomy (NCBI): domain Eukaryota; kingdom Metazoa; phylum Mollusca; class Cephalopoda; order Sepiida; family Sepiidae; genus Acanthosepion; species Acanthosepion lycidas. Next base: position 89,788,389 of record OZ010604.1, read on the forward strand.
AGTCTTCTTCAGGGCATTCAGTAATCTTGTATTTGGCACATTTAGCAATAATGCATACTTGCCAAAAATACTAATCGCTTTAAACTAAAGTCATACTTTGAAAATGTTTTACTCTATGCTAAACTAATAACTATTGCCTTTGTTAGACAAGTTTAGTGCATTGTCTTTGCTTATATTTTTACTGGCAATATTTATGTGATTTTCATCAGTCATCTTCTTGTAACACATTTCATTAGGTCTAGCTACAGAAAAAGCCAATAGAACTATTTTACTATGTAAAGAACTTCGCAGGAAACAAACATTCATAGTTTGAGTCTGTTACATTTTTCCCCACACTTGATGCAATATTGCAAACATTGCTCATAGTAGATTATTAGAATAATGCAGGAACCATTTGAGGTTTCTTCCTTAGAAACCAAGAAATTTTGCAAAATACATGACAAGACATTAAATACACAATTTGAACCGGTAGAAGCCAAGTGTAAATATAACAGTAAATATAAAGTTGTTTGTTCCCCTAGAGTGTGTGTTTGTGTCTTATGTGTGCATAGTCTTAAAGACAAAATTTTGTACATTGGCAGGTTTATTAAGAACCAAAAGGCTAAAACTAGAAGAGAAATGAATACTTATAAATGAGTCTCGTTTATAAGTATTCATTTCTCTTCTAGTTTTAACCTTAGTTAGTCTGAAAATACAAACAAGGGTAAAAAGAAATATGTGAAAAGCAGCCGGAAGCTTGAACATAAAACTGAGACCAATCGTCTAATAAATGGGTAAAAGAAGGTAGCAAGTACATCATATACATGCTACAGGAATACATTTCAGTGTTACAATGAATTCACAGAAAAGGAAGTTACAGTTTGCAACAGTGTATGTGGACATATGTTGAAAGAGCTCTACACAGAGAGATACAAACATAAAAAATAAATGTATCAAATAAGGCTACATTAAAAAAAAAATGTCTGAATAATAACACGGTAATAAAATAGACAAGTGTAAAAAGAAAATTAACAAAAACTACAAACTGATGATGGTTAACTTTGGGTATCAAATCAGGAAGATAAAACTACTGCTTGCATGCTTGGTGTGATGCCTTTATTTTGTCAGTTTTCCTCATGCTAAGGGCTACTCGAAGTGGTCAAAACAATGACCAACCTAAAAATGGGACAAACAAAAAGGTAAATAAACAATATGGTTTCTATACTGAACAAGAACAAAAATACTTATTTATGAATATGTATTCATAAATATGAATTTATATGTTTTGAGTGGCTCAAAAGTTTTCGTTTATTAAAGAAAATAAAAGAAAATATCGAAAAAATATACTTGGGTTTTTTTTTCTTATATATTCTGCCATCTTTCAAGCAACTTCATAATTCCAATCTTCCAAAACTTTCCAATTTCTCAATAAAAAAATTGAATTTTTTTTATTAAAACATTCAGTCTAAACAATAATTCATTTCCTGCTAAGCATCCAGTGATGTTAATTAAATAACCTCTGTTTAGAAATTAATGCCTTCTCTTTATTGCATTCAGTTCTTGACCTAGTCATGGTAGAAAAAAATGGTTTTGAAGAGAAATCTGTAGGATTGAAATAAATAGAAATCCAGAGTACAGTATATGTTGGATGAATGAAAAGCTGCCAATCTGCAACAATTTTTGTCTGATCACCAAAGAATTTTCTGATAAAATATCTCCCATTTCCTCCTTAATCAATTAAAGCTGCTTTGCATTGATGCTATCTTCACTTGGTCTAATATGGAGCAGTACTCTCTTAAATTAATCATTTGCTTCTCTAGAAGGAACTCGCCTCTAATCCCACTATATATAAATGGCATTGTTGGGGATGTGCAGAATTTATTAATTATGCTTGAAAGAATCAGAAGGGATTTGTGTAGGTTGTGTGACTTTCTGCATCCACAACAAATAAATAAACAAAATTTAAATATGATTAAGAACAAGACATATTCAATTAGAAACTAATAAAACATTTATATACAATTCAAAACAATATACAAGCAGGATATGTTATGTTGGCAAAATGTGTATGATGTTTTAGGTTGCAGAATGTCTCTCTTTGTAATCGTTCGTTCATTTGCAGTCTGTTTTAGATTTATGTTGGTATTAGAATTGTCAATATTAAGTGTCTTTTTAGTAGGAGTTCTTATGGAGTGATCTACCTTTGACTGTAATGTTTTTAAGGCCGTTCGCACATTGATGTTTACTTAATAGGTAGTGAATATAATTCAGTTTGGATAAGCAATGTTTGAGAATCGATGTCTACAGAGTTGGTTGAGTTTTAATTGTGAGTGAGTCAGCGTTGATGTACTTTTGTGCAGTAAAATCATGATTTCAAGTGACGTGGAGTATGTTGGCAATTTCTCTGTGGGTGTTCGTCACTGACTGCTTGAGTCAGTTGGCGTCTTCTTTTATAAGTTCTGAAAGTCCAAAATTGGCTCACTTAAGTTTTGGCGCAATTTCATTTTGCACGTGAAACATTCAGATTATAGTGTCGTTGACCAATGAGATTTGTTGGTTCATCTAGTACGGTTTTAATTGGTTGAAGTTTTCCGTACATAGGCATAAGATATAGACTGTTCTGTTACTGGGGGTGATAGATAGGAAAAAGACGAGTCTACAGCATCACTTTTGGAAGATCGTCTAGAATCTCTTGTATTCCATGTTGTAAAGTATTCACTTTTTCTAACTTGCCACAATTTGTTTCAAGAATAGAAATTGTACATATGGCCTTGTAGTATATTTTCACTTAAAAGAACCACACTAGATTTGGTATTTTAAGTATGTATGTTGTCTATCTTCTGTACTATAAAATGTTGATCATTCTCAATGTATTGTTATTATTTTATCACTATCTACTTCAACCAGTTTAACTCATTCTGTAAAAAAATTCCAGTATTATGCAAACCAATTTTGACCATTCATAGTACTTTCTCTATAAACGGCACAAGAGTAAAATGTCTATCGTTTTTTCTCTTCTTCTAAGTGTCATGTTCTTTCAGGACATGAGTGATTATGGCTGGCCACAATTTCCAGTCATTTGTAGCTATTAGTAAAGTTTTTTTTTTTTGCTATCTCTTCTAATCCCTGTTCTATCAACCATTTAAACAAACAGATTAGCTAGGTAATGCTATGTTTTCCTCTATCCCTCTTGCCTTCAATATAAATGTGTTAAATTTACTAAGCCTACTTTCCTCATTATGTACCCTAGAAATTTTAACTCTTTCTGATTTTAAGTATACGTGTCCTTTTTTGTTTTCAGTTTCTCTAAAATTTTGTTGTTCACATGTTCAGTTCATTCTTTTGTAGAACTACATTTTTGTTGCCTCAAATCTTGTCTTCATCTGTAATAAGATTGTTTAGCATTCACTCCTATATAGGACTGATATTACATAACACTTCAGTCATCTTTTCTTTGTTTTTGTGATGAAATGTTTGTTTCTTAATACTTTGCTTAGCCTCTGGAAGGCATCTTTTGCTATCTCAATGCACCTTTGGATTTCAATGTCACATTTTCCATCCTTTGTTGAACACTTCCCAGATATTTAAATTGTTGTACTTGCTGGATTTTGGTATTTCCAATTAGTAATTTGCACATTGGACAGTTTCTTTTGCTGACAACCATATATTTTGTCTTTTTACAATTGATGTTCAGTTCTTTGTTTTTGCTTTCCTGTGGTTTCCTTTATGTCTGCTATCAACACTTATCTGTATATCTTAAGATTGTGGCTGCCAATTATGAATCCTGGTAGGACTTGCAATTCTCTCATGATTGCAAATGGTTGAATAAGTCTGGAAAAAAAAAACCACGTCCTCGTTTTATGCCCCTTTCTATTTTTGTGCATTTACTGAATTCATTTTTTATCTATATGTAGGCAGTTTGTAGTTTAAGATAATTCTAATATCTTTCCCAAATAAATCATGCTTACTTGGCATTTCTGAGAGTTCTTTGTGATGTATTTTGTCAAATGCTATTATATAATCTATGAAACATGAGTATACATCCTGAGAATGAATATCATATTCCCTGTCTTAGTGTCTTTAACAAAACTCCACTATTATTGTCCTATTTTGGGTCTAATTCTGTCTTAAAAGAAGAAAAAACAAAATATCAAAAATGTTATTTTGTTATATTTTCAGTATTAGAATCAACAGACAGTTACACCAACATTGATAAAGTTTTAGCCAGTGCAGTATATATAATTTATGAAGTCTATATTTACTCATGCATTTATATCACTATTAATGCATAAATCTAATATTAAAAATTTTGAAATATTGAGAAATAATTCTATCAAATATATTGATACTTTTCAAAGCTGAAGTTCTTTTGTGATACACTTTTTGGCATTTAATTAAGTTCAGTACAAACATGAGCATATTTATCAATTTTTCATTCTTTTGTCTTTGTTTTTCTCTAACAGATGCATTTTTTCTGATATTATAAACTCATATATAAAAGGTCTTTTTATTTTTCATGTTTGACCTTTCATTGCTGAAATTTATTGGTTCTCAGTTCATCATGAAAATCAGTGATAACTTGATATCTGCCTGTCAATGGTGATTTCTATCCTAAGCATACCCCTCTGTTGATTTGCAGCAAAGTTGAGGACAATAGATAAAGTGCAAGGGAATGCTTCTACATGATTATTTTTGTTTCAAATCTGGAAACCAAGAATGTAAAGAGGAACAAATATAAGGTTCCTAGCTACTATTGATTCAATGCTCTTGGATAGCAACAAGACATTGGAACACGTGAAACAAACAGAAAATGTGGTTCTTGTTATGAAGTGGCATCAGTACATCAAAAATGAATACATTTAGCTTTTACAGAAATCTCCCAAAATTAAGTGAAAAGATCAGAGAACTTTATCTATCAGACTCTGGTACATGACATCCTGAAGAAGCAGCATTAAATTTACTCCTCTATAAATCTAAAGCACAGAATGGAAAGGCATGATGCATGTTATATCATATACATTGACACTCTAAAGGAGATACTAGCCTGGGATTTGCCCAAGAAGTGAAAATGCTTATGACAGACAAAAAAAATGTGGAAAAAGCACTTTGTTGCATTGGCCCAGGTGAGAGCCTGGACTAATAATTTTCTGGCTTCTGGTTTGATATTAATATCAATTTAAAACAATACTGAAAACAGATATTTCTTAGTATACAATCTCTGCAATAATCATAATGTCAAAGCATCAAAACTAATATTCAAATTCTACACAAGAAACATTTTCTTGATGAAGGTTGGAGAATCAAATATATGACATGTAATTATTTAACAAGGAATATTTTTCCTTAATATCAATTCATTTACACAATCATTTTTACCTTTATGTTTATGGATAACATTGTCACTTTTAATTTTATTTTTTTAAATTTATTCATCACTAAATTTTAAAGCTTCAACATTAATTCTGAAAGTGAATAGGAATTGTAAAATTATGTTTCAGTTAGCTTTTTAACAGCACATTTTTACTACTGCCAATACTTGCTATACAGATGTCATAAAAACAAAAATTTCTGATTTGAAAAGTAGAGTAAAAGCTATATACAACTTGTAAAATTAACGATGACCAAATACCATGAAGTAAACCAATCCATAAAAGTGGCTGTTTTAATATTCGTATTTCATATTTCAGTTTGATTGGAATGAATATTTTTCAAAAACCTTTGCTTCTGTAAACATCACTCTGACCATGGATGAGCCAATAGGAATTCATGCTTTGGATTACATGGTAAATTTGGTGAAGATTCTCAGCAATGCACCAAAAAGGTAAAACCTTTCCATACTGATTTCATTTATTATTTAACAATTTATTCTACATGAAGATGAAGCAATTTTCTCTAATATTATTATCACTCTTCTACAATTAGTGTTTAATTCAGATTAATATTTATTAAATTTTTAAATGTCGAGTTGGCCCAGTCACTTATCTTCTGAAATGTGACTATTAAAAAAAAAGATAAAACTCCACTTCTGAATACTAATATAGGATATTGAAAAATCATATTTGCATAGTAACGGTGGAAGAGAAAAAGGTTTTAACATAATTGATGAACCTTCTTTTTTATTTTAAATTTATAAATATTACAAATATTTTGATCTGAACTTTGAATCCAATCAGATATGTAGAGTTTGATTTACTATAATATTTGAAATGGCTTACCAAAAGATTATTTGGTCTCCTTAAAATGGAGGTTGTCACTGGTGATCAGCAGCATTAAAATGGACAATGTGAATAGATACTGCAGTTAAGAAAAGTTGAAAATTAAATTTATAGAAATTCTGTATGCATAATAGGCAATTACAACATTTACATATAAAAACATATTAAACAAAACAAATGAATTGAAGATTTTCTGTTATATCACTAATACCTGGATAACTTTAACAATGAAAAATACAAGCTCCCTTAGATGAGAATACATCAGTATTTGTTAAATTAAATATAGAGGCATTTAGGTACCATGCATAAATTCACCATTGACAATAATATAAAAGTAGGTATATACAGATATTTTCTACAATGAAGAAATGCTTAATGCGATATCATCACAAATGACAATGAGGAAATTTTTCTATAAAAATAGACACGATTTCCATTGTGTAGTGATTTTTAACATGTTTTAGTGTCTTAAAATAAATAATATTTAGCTCTACTCTGTATTGAGTCCTCTTTTAAATTAAATGTTATGTATGGTGGAATTATACACCATTTATTCTCATTTTTCCTGGATATATATATATATATATATATATATATATATATATATATAAATAAATAAAATTGACATTATGTAGCAATTTTTACCACCTTTTAGTGTTCGAAAATATATATATAATGTTGAAATATAATATATACTGAATGTTTTTTTTCTAGTTCACATTTATATTTTGTAGATTCACAATGTTTTTCTTCCACAGACCCAGACTTCATTAAAGAATTATACATCCTTTTCTTGCATGAACTTAACTTTGATCCCAATGTTATCTCAGACTACTTCTAATATTAATCAGACATTAGGAGAAGGTATAACTTCAAAATGCACTGTATATGTGTAATGGAAATCAAAAATTTAGTGACTTCTTCAAATTAATGATTGGACCACTTCCAGTTATATCATGAGGTTCCACTTATAAGTATGAAAACCTATACCTATGCACACAATATGCAAGTACTATTTGTACTTCATTGTAATATTACAACAGGATTGATTTCTCAAGTTCTGGCATAGATATGCGAGTTTCAGTGATAAAGTGGGTAGTGGGTGTCCAGCCACAGTATGAAATCATGAATGGAAAGAATGAAAAGAAAATCCTCACTAAACTATTGGATAAATTGTCCTAAAATTTAAAGCTTTCAATTTCAACACCTGAAACAAATTGAAAGCATAAAGAAATTTGGCAATATCACCTCACCTAAAATCAGAGAAAGTTTCAGAACAAAATTTATCCAAGTTCTGATTGAATGAAAAGTGGATCCTATACAGTAACCAGAAATGATTTACACAAAATTGATTTCAATGAAGCTTCAAATCATAGTTGTACCAACAAACTGTGAATGACTAAAATTTATTGTCAAGAATTTAAAGAAATATACAAAAAATCCTATGAAACAAATTCAAAATTAGTAAATAAAAAGGGTTATTAGTATTCCATAATAATGTCTAGTTATATGTTGCACAAATGGCACAGTTATATCTTTTATTTTGTTTTTTCTTCCCCAACTGATTACCATTTTTTCAAACATTCGGAAGACTTTTTAATTAACAAAAACAGGAAACATCTTTATGATTATTTAAAGTTATAAATGGTTTTATTTCTCATTTTCATTATAAGTTTAAATTATTCATATTTTGATTGATAACCTTACTTGTAAATAAATTTGTTGACAGTTCAGTCATTATTTTCTAAATAGCTTAATTTAGAAATAGTTTGTTTTATTACTATGAACATCACTTTTATAATATATGAAAGTAGCTAGGGTATTTCAGTAAATTCAGTATTATTAATCAATATTATTAACTAATTTAAGTCAGTCACATCCCACATCTTGTTACATTTGAATTATTACAGAGTTTTTACTTGTAGTTTAATCAGTCATAAGACATATATCACAAGTTTAAGGGATGTGAATTTGCCACAGTGTGGTCGATCACCACTTCCACCTTTTCGTAAACAACCCTGGATATACCTGCCGGTATGAGAAAGGTCACAACCCTCGTGTGCTAAAAATAGCAACGACCTCCTTTCAAACTGACAACACAAAACTCAATTTTCGCCACTAAGCAAAAATAAAAGACCTTTAATTTCAAACTGAAATTAATTTAAATACAGTCAACAAACACCGAACACACTTTTGACTGTAATTAATATGGCCTGAAATTAATAATATTCATTTACTTGTTTAGCATCACTGCTTCTCTTGTATGAGCAGTCTTATATAGATGCCAGATACTTCACAGTGGTTTTTAGCCAGCCAGGGAGCAAGGAGCCTTCCTGAATCGCAACTTCGACGTGCCCAGCAGCTGTTGTTCAAACAGTATTTTTCAGGGTTAACTTCCGAAAGTCATTCAATCACCACTCTTCCAGGCTCTACTCACTTCACTCTCTGCTACTGCTTTCCCTCTGAGAATCCAGCTCACTCCTGCAGTCTCCAGTTCACGCCAGCAACTTCCAGCGGCCTTCGGCTCACTCCTGCGGTGCTTTACTGACGTCCCACTACCTATTCCAGTGCCCACTGACATCCCTGTTGCCTCACCATCCACTATTCGCAAATAAAGACACGATTTCCATCGTCTACAACTGACCATCTGCGTTTGTCATCCTTCTTTGCTATTGCCATCTCCTTGCCTTTGTGTCCACCTTTTTAGTTGTATGGTCAGTTGGTACACACACCTCTCGGCCCACTGCAACAAATTCAAGTCTTCATGGAGATACATATTGCTTACTAATGTTCATTGAATGAAGATCTGGTAGTTGTGATAAAAATCGATGGAAATTAAGTTAAAAGGAATACTAGTCAAGAATTAGTAATGACTGAAAAATAATGACTGATAATATTGTTTTGAGCTGAATAACATTTGGAAATTTAATTCTTAAGTTATAAAATATCAAATGTAACAATATTTATGATTAGTGCCAACTTATAGATATATTTATACAATTATGCGTGATATTAACAAAAGACTTAAAGTAAGTTTTCTTTTTAAATGTATTGTTTTTACCAAATTTTGTTGCAATTTATGGACCCTTCTTTACTAGAATGGCTTACAGGTCATCTCAAGGTCACTGACTGATGGATATAATGGCAAGCAGTCATGTAACAAACAATTAAGCTTTTTTCAGCCAATTGGAAGGCATTGCTAACCAAAGACACAGATGCCTTCTCGATCCACCGAAGTAACATAAATACAACCCCGCAAGTCACAAAAAAGGAGTACTCATCTTGTCAGTGGCTTCTTTGCTTGCTTCATCCCACAAAAACACACACCATAGCAGCCAGACTGACCTACTGCCCACCATCACTACTTCCAGACTTCCTGTCCACATCACTCACATGAAGCCAAACTTGAGCATCAGTTACCATCCTCCTGAACAAACTTCAACCTCAAACCACAGCACTCTTTATTGAATGAGCTCCTAGTATATATATCGTCCTTGTTTTATTTTCCTAGAATATATATTCAACCTCACTCTAGTGTTCATCGTTTTTCTTGCTACCATACACTTAATATAACAGCATCAATGTGTGATTGATACAAAATGTCACTTTTAATAGTGAATAAGACTTTTCATTGAGATGAATAGAATGTTATTGTTTTTATTCAACTTTATCAGGTAGTTAATTATTAAACTTGTAATGTGATGTTTGTTTAAAGCTGCAAGAAATAGTTATGATCATAATATTGCTGGTTAGAGAATGAAATAACTTTGATTTATGAGAAATGTGTTGATGATAAAGTAATGAATACAATAAAAAATATGAAGTTCCTGTCTTACTCTTGTTTGTAGTGTGGACATATCTCTTTTATAAGAAAACTATAATTCTGAACTCTCACACAACATTTACTGCAGTTTAATAAACAGTATGACAACAATGTATTGTAGCAGTTGCAATCAAGTATCAAGCAAATCATAGGGGAGATACTTCAGTTAGAAATATGACAATATTAAGCACAACAAACTGAGATAATTTTCTTTCTTAACTTGAAATTTAAAGAAAATTTGGTTAAAGCAGGTACATAATATATTGTCTTGTTTGTGCTTTAAATCATTTCCGTTTTATATCTTCTGTGTTGCACTAAGATGCTCAATAATTCAAAATGAGAAAATTATACAGTAATAAACATTTATCTACATATCCTGCAAATCAACAAGTTACATAAAAAGTAAAAATGATCCTATTAACATTTAATGCCTTTGGCACATTTTCATCTTCCAAAATTTGACTGTGTTTCTTTACTGGAATAAATTTTTGGTATAAATATGTTATTCATTTGTACAGACAACACTGTATAATAGTTCAGATTATGATATATCAGAATGAATGAATACGCGACTATATACAAGTGCATGACATTTCACATAAGCAGCTTGTGTACAAAAATATTTTAATCATAAAGCTTTCTAAAAACAGGCTAGGATCTCCCTTATTTATATCAAGTACAGAGTGAAAAACCTACATGAAATAATAACTGTATTTCATTTATTTTAATGGAAGAAATTCATTTTTTGTAATATTTGTTTATTTTTTTATATTATGTATAAATTCCCTTCATAGTATATAAATGTCATGTCATTAAAAGGTTTCTTTTTTCTCTCACATATGTATAAGAATTAGAGCACATAGACATCAAAATAAATAAAATCTAAAATTATTGAATCAGTAAAATATTTTTTCTTTTTTCTTATGACATTTAAGATATCAAAGCAGAGAATAATTTTACAGTAAATTGATTGAATATCCAAAATAATAGGTGTCAGCTTGCCAAAAATGAAAGATATATATATACACACACACAAGGATATGAAAAAAATATTTTGATAAAAAAGGTGACAAAACAATACAAGCTCTAAATAAATAAATGGTTGTTTGGTATCTTCTTTTTCAGAAAAAATAATTTAGCTTTGCACCAGAAAGACTACTAATAAAGAATTTCTTTTATTACTAGAAATCAAACTCATTAGTTAATAAGTTGGATTAGAGAAAATAAAATTTTATACTTACATCAGGTAAATTAATTTTGCAGAAACAATTATAAGAATTTTTGTTTACTCACAATAATGATAATTTAGTTTTAGTTGCAACAACAATTTCACTGATAATTATCAAACATCTAGACTAGAAAATATCCCTTTAAATCTAATTATACTGTCAAAATACATTGGCAACAATGTGTCATGCTGCCATCTGAAATAGTTCTTGCATGAAATGCCATAAAGCATAAAAAAAAATCAAATAAAAGATATATCTGTATAAAAGTAAGTTATTGAATTCTTTGGGGAAAAAGGAAAATACAAAGGTAACAATTTTAAGAGCTCTTATGAAGTGAATTATCACTTGAGGAAAGAAGTTACATTAAAAAGTGCCACAAATATTTTGGTTTGTTGTACTTTTAAAACCAATTTCTTTTCCCTCTTAGATTAAAAAATGTTTAGTAATTCACACTTTTCTAAAGCAAAAAGAAAATTCAAATCAACATGTAAATTTTAGATCAAATTGATTGGATACACTTTGTTCTATACATTGGTCAATCTTTTTTTTTTCTTATAAATGATTTACCTTCGATTGAAAAAAAAAAAAAAGTAATTTCAGTAAATATTTTATTTGTGTCTTTGTATAATCAATAACTTGTAAATGAATAAAGATTTTACTTTTAACTATTGCCTAACATGTTTAAACATTTTGTACATTTTCTTTTTTTTACAAGGTTGAAGCAATTTATTGCACCCGTCAGATGGTTTTCAAATCCCCTGATAAAAGCTTGCTTTTCTTAAATTCTTTTACTTTAAGCAGGTTTTCATTTCTCAAAAAAAAAATTTGTTTTCAACTAATACCAGCACAATTAACAGATGTACTATTTGGCATTTAATGTTATTCATTGTTTAGGCAGATTAAATTTTTATATTTAAATAAAGAATATGGCTTGATTTAAAATTTTACTTCAACATTTTTCTTAATAGACTTTTGGCAAATTACCTTGTTTGGAGAATCATGATGAACAGAGTGAATAATCTACCTGAAAAGTATAAAGCAATGATGGAAGAATATCAAAAGGTAAACTACTTTTGTTACTTATTTTTATTAATATATTCAAGAATATCTATGGATTCAGCTACTCAAGCTATTTATTAATATACCGAGAATTTCTTTTCTGAATGCAGGACATTTTGTTTTCAAATTGGAATGTCAACAAACTTTTTACTCACTACATATACATTGATACTGGGACATGCTTGTTTGTAAAACTCTCTAAAGAAATCAAAATTATCTTTTATGAGGAGTCTGAATTTCTACTCTTCATAATGGGAATTTGAAAATAAAACCGTGAAATCAAATACTTGGAAGATGTATAGTTTGCAATGAGATGAATGTAGAAAAAGTGAACCTTTTGCTAGATATACTATATTATTAATCAAAAGTAACAAAATGATATGAAAATACAAGCTATGAAAGCCTACATTTCTTAATTCATAGACTTGTAAAATTGTCTTCTGCAGCCAAATTAATCATTTTTTCTTCTTGATTTCTTTGGAGATTTTGTTCATCAATATAGATTTCATAAAATCATATTAATGTGACTGTTCATTTGTGATTGGCAAATTTTTGGAGCTTGATGACTTAATCACATATGTGTATTCATTCATTCTTAGACACCTGTCTTTCTCTATAATGGCCTACAGTCACCTATGTATAAGAATAAAGACACATGTTCTTATAGGCATATATATTGAAATAATATTTACATCTCCATAGTTGAAATATGAGTGTGTAATAACATGTTGCAGCTATATATGAAATCATATAGGCATGAAAATCTTAAAGTTGCAATGTAAAATGGCAGCAATCATACTAGTGCAGTTTAAGTCATATCAGTATTTTATATAAATGCATACATCATAAGAAATGTATACATAACTATAAATGATGTCTGTATAAATTCAATATGAGACTAATTGAAGAGGGTTAAATTTTTGGTTATTATTTTTCATCAATTTACACAAATCATATTGTACACATTCAAGGTGTTAATTAAAATCATAACAGTGAAATAGCATCATTATAGCCTGGTCATTACCTACATCGGTGATCACCATGTTCTGTAAGCTTGGGTGTGCAGGTGGTGTAATGGATAATGGCTTAAAATTATTAATCAAAAGGCCAAGTTTCAATTCCAGTTAGGTTTGTTATGTTCACTTATGTGTAAATACTGTTGGGAAAGGTATGAATTCACCTCTTCTCCCTCCAGCTATAGGTCAATTAGTAAGACTTGTAGCACTATATCAATGTCTCAAAAAATTCTTATGCTTTAAAAATATTTTCTGGTTTTAAATATGTTGCAAAGGGTTCATAAACCATAGAAAATGAATGTAATTATGTAAAATATTAAAAAAATGATATTTCCTGCTTATGAGCTTTGTGGGCTAATAAACCAACTTCATTAGTAATCCACAGTTTCTAGACATTCCAGTCTCTTATTTAAACACAAGAGTATGACAATTTGCTAAAAAGTATTTTTTATGTATATATTGATATTTTAATATGGTGGTTAGAGAAACTAAATAATTTAAGATTTTTATATGATGGCACTCATAATCTTGTGAGGATATCTCACTTTGACATGTATAGGTGTTCATTTATTAAATAATAAAGATTTTAAGCTCAAGGCTATTTATCTTTCAAGTTCAAATTCAACCACAAGTCATTAAAATTTTAATGCTTTAAGGAAAGACATGTAATTCAAAACTCGCATCCATGAATAAATAAAGAGATGCTAATAATGTTAAAAATCAGACATAAGAAAATAATCAAAACATTACATTGGGTTTCTTTGAGTGGACTTGATGGCTTTACATGATATACTGAAAATTATTTCAGAGAGTAAAGTTTTCAAAGTAGATAATAGAAGCATGAGTAAATAGTTAAGTATTATAGCAATCAAAATACCAATCCCATACTTAAAATTTATGATCCCTTGAAGTGTTAACATGATAAAAAATAGTTTTTCTTTTTTTATTTCTTACATTTCTTTAAATTACAACTATAACTTTGTCACATATATTTTGCTTTCACATGAATACCCTGACACTTACTTGAAACTATACATTCTTTACAAAATATTTTTATTTTTAATTGCTAATTCTTTCAGATTAATAGCTATTAATTTTGTAGAAAATGACCAGAAATATCTTCATCTGCTTTTAAATCCAAGTAAAACAAAAAACAGTGTGCATAATAACTGTAAATCTTAACAATGCATCAAAAGTCTGAGACTAATGATGTAAAATAGGTGGTTGATGCCAATGGTAGAAAAAACCTGTCAAATATGGTGGGTATATGTTCTGACATTGTCCTATCAATTGGTAGGGAGTTAATAGTAACAGTTGCTGGACATAAGCAGCTCCAGTAACTCACTACAAAGTTGAAAGCACTAGAAGTAAATGTGACTATTTTTTCATGCAAAATGATATATTTCTTGAATAATATACAATAATAATTTTCATTCATAATTTTAAAACTTCATTCCACAAGTAGAGCATATGAAAACTTAGCTCACACAAGAGAAATAAAAGGAAATATTTATTTCTGTACTGTTTTAATGCATATGACAAAGTTAGAAACATATATGGCTATTTGGTAAAACCTAGTTCTATTAGAGTTCTGTTATTTAAACTGTTCTCATATATATAATCAGGATGCTGGCTATCAAAAGGATAGGTTTACTAATGTAAAACATTCTGCTGCGTTTTATGTTATGAATTTACATTCAAGACAAACAAGAATTTTTTGCATAATTACTTAATATTTCAATTACAATTCTGCTACCATTTGGTAAATTATTGATATGCATCATTACAATTGATTAATTAAACTTGATAATTAAGCTGCATTTAAAACTAATTAAGAAAACATAGCAGTTGGCTTATGTTTCATATATAGATTTTGGTCCAATATCTACACAATGTTAAATATATGTGTAGATAAATAAATTTGTCCATGTTCATTTGGATAACCACACTTGCTAATGATCAGTTTTTAATTAATAAACAAGTACAGAAACATCATGATTTTATTTACATTGAAAATAAATTAATTTTTGGTAATTTTACATAACAAATGATTTAACAGAATATAAAATGAGTAGTTATTAAGTAGGTGGTCACCACTTAACATGTATACTCAGCTAGGATTGCATAACCTTCTCCTGCTCTGTACATGGTACAAAACTCTTATTCTGCAGGAGCTGGCAATCAGCTTAAACTACTTAAAACTGTACCTACTCTTAACAGTATCAAATAAACACAATATAAGTCTGAAATACACAATTCTTAAAATAATGATTCAAATCTGTTATGTATGTTTACTAGTCATGTTTTTTACAATAACAATTTACAATTTTGTATTAAGATAAGATTCATTCTTGATTTAAACTTAGTTTACCTGGATTTTTCTTCACATGTATATATAGTCTTAAAACAGGAACTGGAAAATTTCTTGCCATAAGAACAGTTGGACATTCAGGGCTTTTCCTACAAGAGAAAAGGGCACCACCTACTGAATGATAAACTTAATGCACAACAATTTTTTTTTTGGTACAGATAAACAAGTGTCAGAGAGTTTTGGCTTATCTTTCTCAATCTTCAAAGTTAAGACACATTTCAGCATTTGTAGCAATATAAGCTCTTGATTGCATATTATCTTCATGGCATTTGACCCTCATATAGCTTTATGGTCCAATTTGTTTTTCCCATAATACTGCAAACACATGAGCTCCTTCTTGGAACTTTCATTGACAGACATGTTGATTATAGGCTCATTTGTTGTAACCCTCATCTTAGGAGTGGAATCAGCAAAGATGTACTTCCAACAAGAATATAATTTTCATTTCATCAGGATTTCTGCTGAAGAAACTTGTGATATGTGATCAAGAATATAGCTAATTGAGTAAAGATGTTGTCTTTGGAGAACACCTTCATACCATTTCTTAAGACTTGGATGGCTCTTTCAGCCAAACCATTACTTGCTAAGTGATATGATTTAATGATTCTTTCCACAAGTTCCTTGAACATGTCATGAGAACTGTCATCACTTATCACTTCTAGAATACCATAATTTACATAACACAAGCATACGTTAATTGCCATTTGACTTCCATTCATTGGTTAAACATCCATCTTTTTGTAATAAAATCCAAGCAGAAGTAGAAACATTTGGTTCATCAATGGATATACATAACCAATGTGAATTCTTGATCATTACTTGGGCTCAGCAGCAATGCAGCTGCAATAATTTTCTAGTTTGCAAAAGCCTTATTGGCAATATGTGGCCACCAGTTTATCCTGCATACTAGTGATTTTCACACTTGATCTATCCTGATGCCACCCAAGTAGTTCAAGTAAATCTTTGCTGCCTGACCAGTTGGAGTATTATTACATAATAAAAAACACCAGTCCAGAAGACTAAGTTCATGGTGGCCTTGTTGATAAGATGTGGGGTCCTCATCAAAATAACTTAGCTCAGCCAGCTGGAGAAGACATATTTCAATAGATTAGATAATATCAGGCTATAGATTGTCTCCTTTGAGATGGCACAAAATTTTGATTGACATATTCTAACAAATGCACAAACTCAGACATGTCAGTTTTTAGTCTCAGGTAAACAGCTTAAGGTATTGACATTTCTATTATCACTGCCAGGTTTGTAGTTGATGTCAAACACAGACATGAGTAAACACCAACATTGTAATCAATTGTATGAAACCTTTATTTTCAAATATTCACAACAAAATCTTGTGATCAATATAAAGGGTAAAATTACAGTCATTTGCCTTCCTAAATACAATGGTCAATGTATCTTTATCAAATTGGGAATAATTTCTGCTGCAGCAAAGCTTCTTGACATGAGACTAAGTGGGTTTTTGTATTTCCTCATCATTTTGGAAATTTCAACCTATAAGCTACATGATGATGCATTACAAACACAAAAGAGTGGTCATGATGGATGTATAGCCTTGATGCTTGTATCCTCTGTTTATTTCCTTTGGAAAGTTTTCTGTTTAGGAGTTTTCTATTCCCACAGTGGTTCCAACACATGCTCTACATTTGGTATGAACCTGCTATAATAATTTACTAGGTATAGAAATACTCACATTTCTTAGAATTGGAGCTTACTTTACAGCTTTCACTTTTTCAGGCATGAGTTTTAACCATTTTGCTGACACCCTATATCTAAGGTAAGTTATCTCCAACTGCATCAATTTACACTTGTTCAACCTTAATCCAGCTAAATTCCATCTCAAACTTAACTGAGAATTTTTATTTGTTCTACATCAGCCTGACTGGTCAAAGTTATATCATCTATGTATGCAACTATATGAGGAATACTTTCCATTTTCCGCTGGAATATCACTGACACACTTGAAATCCCAAACAATGGTCTATTGTACATTATTCAGACTATTGTCCTCATCTTTGTCGCCATATTTATTACGTTTCGGCTGTTATACACTCCGGCCTTCTTCAGAAATATAGACAGATAATGAGTGGCCCATTGTAATGAAACATTCAATGATAGTTATTCTGATTAGCATTTGGATTTTATTCATCATTAAGAGGTACCTGCAGATAGGTTTGACTTAAATTCAACTTAATGAACTTTTGTCCACTAGGCAAAGATACAAAATAATTCATCAATCAAAGGAATGGTATTCTTCCAGTTTATTTGCTAGATTTACTGATGATTTATATTATCACCACACAGACAGCTATTTTGTTGTGGGACTACTGGTGCAGCCCAGTCTGAAAGTCATCATTCCATTAAGCTTCTACTTTTCTTTCACTGCAAAAGATCAGTAACAGGCCTTCACAAATGGAACAACTCTAGCTATTTCTCTAGAACTTCCACAATAGGATGCATTTTTAAAGTGATATCTAGGGCTAAAACAATTTCTACCATAGAAGGATGGTTTATTGCCATGAACAACAATAAGTAGCAATTCTATTGATGCATTTTTAAAAGCACTTTTAGCTTTACTTCTACCAGTAGGGACTTATCTCATGTATGTTTTTAGTTTCTTTGCGTTTGGCTTAAGCTGCACTAGTATCAAGCATGATCTGGATTGATTTTTACCTCCACCACAGTTTCAATGACAATCACCTTCATGTAATTTATAAATGTCATCTTTCTGATGAAAAGACTGTAACTCTGTCGGCTGTGTGCATGTAGTTTGATTTTTTTGGCTTCAAGGATTTTATGGTGGTACTGCTTGAGGTAGTTTTGCAAGGCAACTTATTTTTTTCTTCACATCACAAGGCCCATCATAACATTCCCATGTG
This sequence comes from Acanthosepion lycidas, assembly GCA_963932145.1. Taxonomy (NCBI): domain Eukaryota; kingdom Metazoa; phylum Mollusca; class Cephalopoda; order Sepiida; family Sepiidae; genus Acanthosepion; species Acanthosepion lycidas. The sequence goes on from OZ010604.1 coordinate 89,806,975, forward strand.
AAACAAGATTCTGGTGAGTGATTATCATGGAAGAAGGTAAGTGTAATTGGCAAGGTCTCTACTGGGGGGGGGGGTCAACCCTTGCCACAACTTCCATTGCTCTTATTATTTTTTGAATTTAACTAAATGTTAGCATTTTCTATTACAGTAGGAGGAGTAACAAAATTACTAGTGGTTTTTTTACCAGTAAGTACAACTATTACTGGTAGCTGGTTGGAATGACAATTCCTGTGGTTGTAGTTTGTTATATAGGGTAAATTACAAGTAGTTGAGAGAGAAATGTATCAGAGTTACTAGTGTAGATTTTATCAGTATGTAAATTTACACCTGGTGCCAACTGGAATGAGAATTAACTTGAAGATGATGTGAAAAGACTAGTCTTGATATTCTAGGAGGCTTTTTGAGAAACAAGAAGCATTTAATTACAATAAAATGATTTAATGCCTGCAATTGTTTGGACTTGAACTTGTGAATTAACAGAGATTTAACTAGTAGGATTGAATTAAAGAAGAAGCAACTACTCTTCACCACTGGGTAAATGATATCTGAGTTAAACCAGCTGGTCTTAAACTAGGTTAGATCTTGACCAAATTTCAAACTTTCTCATTTGATTCTTTATTGATGTAAAGAATTTGCCTGAACTCGCTAATTGAGAGACTGGGAGCCGAAATCATCAAAACCCTACCTCGTTGCTATGCATGTGTACAACTCTGCTATTAACCTGATACTTGAAAGAAAGTTATTTCTTACATATGGCATGAGTATGGACCAATCAGAAAGAAAATCCTAAGCAGAAGTGATGAAGAAGTCAAAATACATAGAACAATTCAAAGTAGGTAAAGGGATGAGGTATGTAAACAGATGTCACCACCCAACTCTGTGATACTGCCTGAGAATAATTTTATCAACTGAAATTTTTTTCATTTGTACACTGATCAACTAATGAAAGAGTTCATCCTAATTTTCCCCAGATCAAAAATTTAAACATAATATAAAGTAGGGAAGATCATCTAGCAAACTGAGATACCCAGGCAGGACCTTGGGCCTATGGGAGACATGATCTTTGTTAAAGGCAGTGTTGACTTTATAAAACAGTATGTCTAATAACATTTCAGTGACAGTTACACCACATTGAAGCTCTTCAGGTAGTTTATGTAATTCTGCTTGTAACTCACAAAGTTGATGAAATCTAATACTGAAGTGAAAATGCTGCAAAATTATGGAATGTTTAAAGTTTTGGTGTCTGATCATTAAATCACTTAAGGAAAAATTATCAGTCTGTTTCACAGATTTTAGAGATATCCTTATGCCTTGAGTTGTATGACAGATTCAGGTATTATAATGAGGCACTGTTTTTTTCTAGCTTTTATTTTGATAATCTTTAATATGAAAAAGGTTTAATCGAAATGAGAATCTTTATTATTTAATCAAATAAGAATACAAATAAAGTAAAATACATCTTTTTAATATGATATTAACATTTGAAGTAGAAGAGGATAACTTAATTAATAAAGATCAATTTTTGATAGTTATGAAACTGGTTTCAACTTTGATGCATTCCTGCCTTGAGTTATATTCAGAGAAACTCAACGTATAATCCCAAAATTTAGATAGTCTTAACTTTAAAATGAAATTCATCTGCAAGTCTCAGTTTGAGTAAATTTAGTTTTGCTATATTTAAAAATGAAAGAAATTTGGTTGTTTTCTTATTGATTTCACTTTTTCATTCCTTTTAATTCTTCATTTAATTGACTAAAAATAATATCAAATTTAATTTTATCTGTTTCTTTTCAGAAAATAGTTCATTATATATCATTTGGATCAGTCCATTTCCACAATTTTAAATACAAACTCTTAGTATCACCCAACAACACAAGTGATTTCAATCTATATAAAAAATTCCAATGATAATGCTCTTCTCAAAGTTATAGAGAGCCTGAAATATTTTAACCAATTAATTTCAATCAACTTCTTACTCAGATCCAACAAAGAATAAGTTTGTGATGAATTAAAAACAGTTGTATAGATGTGTGTACATTCCATGAATTATTTTTACTACTACATGATTAATATTATGACAATGAGTTGAAAAATAAACCCATGAAAGACAATGGAACTGGTTAATAAAGAAGGCTCAAATCTTAATATTAACCTGTGTTTTTTTAAGTATTCCACACTTTCAGAAACTATTTGTTTGCATTGAAACTTACAGATCACTAATTCCTATAAGTATACAGTTCTTTGATTATGTATATAGTCATCTATGACTTATGCTGTATGATAGCTTTTTATATTATTTTGTATTTCATAATTTCCACAACAATTTATTATTTACAACTTTATTCATGGTAAGAAGACAAACTTTCTTTATACTCCTACTCTTGTCTTGTTCTTAAAAAATATTTTTTTTATTTACAAACAGAAAGTTTTTGGCAAACAAGCTGATACTCCTCGGTGGCGGGACTGTATAATGTTTACTAAAGAAAATATGGGAAATGCTGTTGGTCGTCTTTTCATTGAAAAATATTTTGACGAAGAAGCAAAAGAAAATGTAAGTTATAATTTTCATATTAAAAACAAATAGAATTATTCATTTGTCATTTTATACTTAAAAATAATAAATGCATATAGCAAGCTAACAGATTTCTGAATCTTTTATGGGATGGAAAATTTTTAATGTTGTTTTCAATGTATATAATAAATGCAATAAAAAGGAAAACTTTTCTTATATTTTTCTAATTAAAAGGTAACAAAACTAAATGTAGTCAGTAAACAAATAATAGCCAATAGTTTTCCTCTCTTCCTTATCAAGAAAATATTTCTTAAATAGATAAGAAAAACAGGTTTGTAAATTTTGTACTAAAAACAAAGTAAATAGAAAAAATTACTTTAACCATTGTAGACAATTTGTCAGTTATTTAAAGTATATAAATAGCATTAAATCTACAGCTTTCCTTGTGTATATCAATAATGAACACGTTTTTAAAAATCTATATTTTTTAAGCAATAACAATACATATAAATAAAATAAATAATCAAGACCTTATGTATCATTTTCAGAGACTGAATTTGAACATATTTTTTTTGTTCATTATCTCTTTACAAATGCCTAAGGAGGTTTAAGTTTACAACAGGCCATAGTAAGGAAAATTAAAATTATTGATCTTTTTCAGTAGGTGTATGGTTATATCAGATACTTCTATTTTAAAATGATGTCTTTACAAATCCAACCACATTGTATTTAAAATCTACTTTTTAAGGAAGGGTAAAAGTGACTTGATTTTTCTTGAGATTTTACTAATTTTTGTATGAAATTTAGAATCTGTCATTTCTACAGAAGCCAGGATAGATTTAAATCATTTTTCACATGAACAGCTAATGTGATGTCTTACATTTATTGTAACAGTTAAAAAGGAACTGGTTTATGCATTCCCAGGCTTTGAGAAGTTGCTACTTAGCAAATGGTAGCAGTAGTAATAGGGTTAAAATTATGAGAATAATTTTTGATGTTCTGTAAAAATATAAATATAGACATTTATCACATATATATAAACATGTGTTTAACTTTAATTTCTGAAAGTCTGCTAGCATGTGTCTTTACTGCTGGTCAAAGAGACAACATAGTAATTATCTTCTCCTTAGTACTCAATTCTCTTTTAAAACACCATGTATCCATTTATCATTTCTTTGAGTTTGTTTCAGATTATCATTGTTTGAAAAGTGTTTTCCTTCTTTGTGTATTTTGAAATGTATTTTGTTTATCCATTTCCCTTTCTGTGAGATATAATTGTTGTTTCTAGTTTTCACTGTGTATTTCCTGAATAATAGGATAATAACAGTATGAAATGTGGACCTTTTTCCATTGAGACCAGCAGACAGTTACATTTATAGCAATCATGTATGAAAATGAGAGTATATATAAACTAAGTGATTTGTTTTTAAGTGAAAAGCCTTCACTCAGTCTCACTTTCTAATAAAATTAATCTTTACTGGATTTTTTACAACCATTAATTTATGAATGTTTCTGCTGTTGTACCTCTTCTTTATGGCATCACTTTTGTTGGCTTAACTGAAGTATAGACAGTCATATCCTTATTAATATTTGTTATATATTCCATGCTAATAGGAATATATACTTGAAAAACAATGTGGATAAAATAAGTAATGGTTTATTATAAAAAAAAAAACCCCAGTACAATAAGAATAAAGGTAACAGTTATGCACAAGGTCGTCACAAGTCAATCCAGTAGTGAGTGCTACTATTGGAAGGTCGGTAGTTCTTGCATAAGAGTCATACTCAACAGATCCCAGCTGGTGTCTGTAGTCTGTTGACTTACAGATACTTATAGGCTGTTACTACCTATAGTGTAGTCACTCATGGGGGTGTAGTGGTGCTGTAAGAATTGTTGGTTAGGGTCACTGTGAATATAATCAAGAAGGAAAGCTGTGTTTTTGTAAACAACAATGACATTAAAGAAAGCGGAGGTGTGGCACATGTAAGTGATCACTACAATACCCCCTCAAGATTGAAAAGTCAGAGAAGAAAGAGTTTTCAATATGTAATGAAAGTTCTGAATTTCTTAGGCCAGTGGACGGTACGTCCGCTAGCAGTCCTAGTAGGTGCTGGTGATGAAAGCTGAGGGGTGTCTAGCGAAGGGCTCATAGTTTGATTGGTTGATCCATCGCGTTCAATACATGCAGGTTTTAGGCGATCGATAGAGAAAGTCGATCGGCCGTGGTTAGTCTGTAGAGTAGAATATTTATCGGTCCGGGCAAGGTCACAAAATGGACCCGCATAATGTGGTGTCAGTGGCTTTCTAATAGAATCCTGCCGTACAAAAATGTACTCACATTCCAGTAAGGAAGGAGGCACATAAACATCACGTGAAGTGTAACAGGTTGGAGTAAAAGCAACAGAAGACATTTTTTTTTGCAAATCGGTGATAAAACTGGATGAAGGTTCTTGTGTAGATGTTACGGAGAAATATTGTCCTGGTAGTACCATCTGCTGTCCGAAAACTAGATCAGCAGGCAAGCATTTCAGATCTTCTTTAACTTGTGTGCGAAGTGAAAGTAAGACAAAAGGTAAGTTGTCTATCCAAGAGGATTGGTTAGTAGTGCTGATGCTGGTCAAAGCAGCCATAAGTTGGTGGTGGAACCGCTCAACTAAGCCATTGGAACATGGGTGGTAACCAGTTGTTGATATATGGCGAGCTCCAAGTAAGTTAGTAAATTCCGTGAATAGCTGAGTTTGGAACTGCGTTTCCCGATCAGTGGTAATGATCGAGGAGCATCCATAAATGGAAATCCAATGTTGAAATATGGCTCGAGCCATGGATTCAGCGGTAGTGCTGTTGAGTGGAACGGCAACCGGCCTTCTCATAAATCTATCTATAATTGTCAAAATGTATTGACATCCCCGAATCTCTGATAAGGGACCCACTAGGTCCGCATGTAGATGTTGGAAACGACCATCAGGGGCAGCAAAATGACCAGCTGGTGACTTAGTGTGTCTCTGGATCTTGTTTTGTTGACAAACAACACAAGATTGAGTATAGAGAGTAATGTTTTTACGCATCTTAGGCCAGACGAAACGGTCTGCAATTAACCTAAGTGTGGCTTTACGACCAGGGTGGGACAACGAATGAAAGTGGTCGAATATTCATTGCCGCATGTTGGTTGGGACGACGGGTCAAGGATTACGTAGACTGGTGTCACATGCAATAAGCTTATCAGTAAAGGGCAAGGGATGATGCTCAATATGTAGTGATGAATTTCTAAGTGAGTTGAGCAAAGTTATCTCCCATACTTGTTCATCCGCGATATTTTCCATGTCCAAAGTATCTTGCAGGCTTCCACACAAGGATGCTCTAGAAAGTGTATCGACAGCAATGTTATCCTTTCCTTTAATGTGACGTATATCTGATGTAAACTGGGATATATAATCAAGATATCTGTAGTCCCGAGGATTGTACTTGTCTGATTTAGTTGAAAGGGCAAAAGTGAGGGGCTTGTGATCTGTGTAGATCACAAAGTGTCTACCCTTTAAAAGGTGTTTGAAATACTTAATTGACAAGTATATAGCTAAAAGTTCCCTTGAAAAGGTACTATACTTCTTCTGTGTGGACGTCAACTTAATGGAGAAGAAGTAAATTGGCAAAGATTTAGCGTCAAAATGTTGGTGTAAAACTGCGCCTATGGCGTCAGAATATACATCAGTCGTTAATGATAGCTGAGTGGTAACACCGTCAATGAGACATGAAAGTTTCGTAAAGTTGACCAATGCTTTACAAGAGTTATCAAATGCTTGCGTTGTGTCGTTGTTCCAACAAATAGGAGTATTTTTACAGTCTTGCCCGCAAAGGATATTCGTCAGGGGTGCAAGAATTTGTGAACAATGTGGGATGAATTGACAATAATAATTGATTAAGCCAATGTATCTGCAAATCTGTCGAAGCGTGGAGGGCTTCGGAAATTCCTGGATAGCAGGGGAGTAATACCTGTAGCATCAATGACAAAACCGAGAAAGTGGAGTTGTGAAACAGCAAACTCACACTTCTCTGGGTTGATTTTTAAGCCAACATTCTGAAGACAATCAAAGACTTGCTGAATATGTTTATGATGCTCCTGTAAATTAGGGCTAGCTATTAGTAGATCTTCAATATATGCAAAAGGGAAAGATAGTCCATGAAGTACCTATAAGGCGTTGGAATGATTGAGCTGCGTTGCATATGCAGAAACTCGAATAAACCAAACGGCGTGGTAATCGCAGTTTTGGGAATATCTTCATCAGCAACTGGGATCTGGTGAAAGCCTTTGCACAGATCCAGTTTGGTGAAGACAGATGCTCCCTGTAAGGTAACAGCAAAGTCGGTCAAATTAGGAACTGGGTACTTATCGGGTACCGTTTGTCAATTAAGATGTCTATAGTCGCCACATGGCCTCCAGGTGCCCTGCTGGGCCTTAGTGACCATGTGAAGCGGCGAGGCATATGGAATCGAGGAGGGGCAAATAATCCCCAGGTCAAGCATGTGTTGGAACTTGGCCCGGGCAATCTTGTATTTGTCCGGCGCAAGACGGCGAGGTTTAGAATAGACAGGCTGTTCGGTAGTTCGAATCCTGTGTACAGTGCTGTGCTTGACAGGCTCTGTATAAGTAAAAGGCTGTATCAACGAGGGAAATTTATCCAGAAGATCTTGAATTGAATTATCACACAGCACAGTGATGCGTAATTCCATAGATGTTAGCTGTGATATAATTCCGCGGTTAGATAGCTTCGTGGTGGAGTCAAATAACTGATGCTGTGAGAGGTCCACGATGAGTTGATAATCTGCCAAAAAGTCGGCGCCTAAAATGGTGAATTTCATGTCTGCAACGGTGAATATCCATTGGTTTGTCCTTCTAAGTCCAATATCCAGTGTTAACGATTGTTCGCCAAAAGTCTTGATGTTCGTGCTATTAGCGGCATGTAAAGTGACTGAAAAGTTAGTCTTAGTGAAGTTGGGTGATGGTGGAACAACACTAAGCTGTGGTCCCGTATCTATCATGAATGACATGTTAGAATTCCTGTCTTATATATAGAAGAGACGGTTGGTAGTATGTGTCCCAACAGCAGATAGCGCCTTCAAGTGCTGCTGGGACCGGCGTTTCCCGCCTTCCGTAATGCCTTGGGCGAAGGCTGGCACTTGAAGGTACAAGGCTTAACACATCTGTGAGCTCTATCACCATAGTTAAGATGGTACCAGCATAGCATGGGTTGGTGAGCGCGAGTAGCAGAATGAGTGCATTGCCGTACCTTGTATTAGTTTTTATCCTCTGCTCTGGTAAGGTGCTGTACTTGAGTGGAAAGCCTCTTGAGTTGCTGTTTCAGTTGTTCTATTACATCCATCATAGCAGTATCAGTAGGTACAGGGGAGTCCACACTGCTGATGGTGGATAAGTCGTTAATTTTGTCAGCGATCTCAGCATTCCTCGAGAGATCCACGTCATCGTGTAGCGTAGCCAGAATCTGTGATGTGTATGGCGGTAGCTTATCCAGCCAAAGCTTGCAGAATAGTGATTCCAACAGAGTTCTCTTCCCTAATAGATTCTTCATACGTCTAAGCAACTGTGATGGGCGGCTATCTCCGAGCTGTATAGTATTAAATAGATCGTGCAATTTCCCAGTACAGTAGATGATGGCTTCCTTTAGTATATCAAAGGGGTTATGAGCGGGAACAGCTTCCAAAAGGTCCAGCACATCAGCAGGGATCTCTGGTGGCAACTTCTCGACTATGTACGCGTAACGTGCAGTCTGAGAGTGAATGTGCTTTGCTTGGAATATCACTTCGGTCTGGGCGAACCACACGTTTATATTAGTCATGTCAAAAGTTGGGAGGGTCAGCACGATGGCTGTCTCTTGTGCAGACTGTTCAGCCATTATGAATAAACATGTGGTATACTGCTGTTTTGGTGTGAAGTAGTATCTCTCAATAAATTGGATCAGTGAGTCATCCAATGCTGTGCAGAAATTAGTTCCTACGTCACGGTTACCAATTGTTGTTCCTACATCAGGGTTACCAATTGTTGTGGTGCTGTAAGAATTGTTGGCTAGGGTCACCATGAATATAAACAAGAAAGAAAGCTGTGTTCTTGTAAACAACACACCACATGAATTATGCACAACATACACGAGAGAAAAATAATCAAGCTCAGTGAACATTAATAAAATATTGTATTAACAATGATATACAAATTTCAACAATACGTATAAAGAAAGTTGCTTCCCTTTTTCCGTAATAAAAAGGGTTAGTTTAGCTAATTAATCTTGAGTACAATATTGAATGTTATTTAACTACAAAGTTCAATTGAGGTCTTAGCTAAATGAAGAATAATTCCACAGTCTGTTTGTGAGTGTGGAAAGATGTAATGTACACGAGTGATATCAATAGAAATTAGTAAGATTACTTAAATGAGTAATAACTAAGAATTAAAATGTCTTAAGAAATATAGTGCCATGCCGTAATTTCCAAAAATTGAACTGCTACAGCTGTTGGCTAACAGTGAGAGAGTTTATATAGTTATGCATAGGCTCCAGTGAGCTTGGCACCAAAAATATAGAAAGATACTAAAATATGTGATTGGTCAGGAAATGAACCAATCCGTGATTTTAGAGAAAAATTCAAATGATGTGCAATGGCAAAATTGTCATATAATAAGTATCCTATATTTATGAACCAATGACATTAAAGAAAGCAGAAGTGTGGCACATGTAAGTGATCACTACAGGGGCGACAGGTTATTCCATTACATCAATATTAAAAAAAAAAAAAAAAAATGTATGCAATATTAACAATTTACATTGTTTGGACTGTTATTCTCATATCGCCATATTCACAATGTTTTGGCTGTTGTATGCTCTGGCCTTCTTTATGTGATTGGAATTTCATTCACTGGGGTAGATTGTTCTAGTTCCATGCCTCTTTCAGATGTCTCAGTTATCTCCCTTTAACTCAACTCTCCAAGCTTTTGTTCACCACTGCAGTAGCCAGGTATTGAATTCACAACTCTTTGGATCAAGTTACTTGATCCAACCAACACTTATCCACTGGGCCATGTATCTGAGGACATCAACATATGAATTTTTGGGACATATAAACTTAATGTCTTAGTAACCATTTTTTTTTTTTTTTTTTTTTTTTTTTACCAGAGCTCACATTGCAATTTTGTTGTTATTATTGCTTTTCTCTAGCACTATGTATTTCTGGTTCCCATATTGTATTCATTTCTATGCTTGGCTGGCTTAGGAGATCTTTGTGACCTAGCACATGTGCTGATTCTTTGATTCTGAGTTTTTGGATTTTCAATTGATTTTCTTTGTCTATTATTTCAACCTCATCCCAGAGGAGGCAGTAATCTCTTTTTCCTCCATATGGGGTTAGCTACACCTGATTTTTCTATTCCCGGTCCCCCATATTGCGGCTTTACAATGTTCTTGCAATCTTACCATAAGAGGGTGGACTGTTTCTTCTGTATATTTCTTACCACAGCTGCATGGGATGGCGTACACACATTCCTTAGTTATGTTCTCATCTGCAAAGAGTTGAACTAGTTTTGAAGGCCATCTTTATGTTATATAGACCACAATGATAATCCCTTTACAGAGTAGATGGACTGAATCTGTTTTTTGAGTGTTATCCTCTTGTACCCTTCTATCGCAGTTTGTCGGAGCTGCTGCCATGTACCCAGGGTATTTGTTATGTTCTAGGGTACTGCTTATACTGACCATTTCTTGTTCATATGTCTCTGGGTTGCAACATGAATTTTGCTCGATGTTGTAAGCAGCAGATGATCCCTTTCTTTACACTGTATGGGTGGTGGGAGTTTAAATTGAGCTATTGTTCAGTGAATGTTGGCTTTAAGTATATGGATATCTTGAAACCAAGATGTTAGCACATCCAGGAAGGCAAGTTTGTTGACATTTTCTCTCTCCATTGTGGACAGTATCGATGATCTTATTGAGTTCACATAGTCCAGTAGTAGCTAGACCTCTTCTTGGTGTGGCCAGAGTATGAATGTGTTATCTACATATCTCAGCCATATCATTCTCGGGTTGGCTTTAATGATGTGGATTCTAATGCCATTTCTTCAAAGTATTTCACATATATGTTTGCCATTACTGGTGATAATGGTGAGCCCATTGCTAAGCCTTCATCCCGTTGATATATGTCTGACATACATTCTTTTTTCTTCACCCAAGGGAGCAAATAAAGTAAAAGCATTCTTCATCTTATTTTGTCTTGTATAGTTTCCATTAAAACCCTAGATAGGTGCAGAAAGAAACAATTACAAGACAATGGCTATGCTTGCACGTACTGTTCAGAAACTTTACTTCTCATTTTCTTTGATCTGGTCTTATTTATGCTGACACTGTTGACTCTTGTCAATAGGCCATCCAACTGGAAATACTCATCAGGTTGCCTAATGCATTATTCAGTTTCTGCTTTTCTATTCTAAGAAATCAAATTAAAGTGTCTGACTGTATTATTTGATTACATTGCAGTTGATAAAATGCTTGAAAGAGAATTAATACTCTAGGTAGCTCTGCAGGAAAAATAGAAATAAAAAGAAAAAGGTAAAGAAAACAAAATGGGGGGTAAAGAAGCAAATTGATTGTACAAAGAAAAATTACCAGAGACATAGAAAGAAAAGAAGAGGAAAAATATAAATATTAGGTAAAAGAAAAAAACAAAAAGAGACAAAAGAAAAATGTATTTTAGTAAGAAGGAGTTGCAGCACTAAAGAATAGGCAGGTATGAAAAAACATATATATCAAGAAAGTTACATCTCAGTTGCTAATGAACAAAAAATATCAATGATAAAAGACAGTAGAAGTAACAAAAACATCAGTCAGTAAACTGCAAAATATGATTTAAAATCCTTAGGCAAATATCTCCAACCAAAATAGACAAATGGATTAAATTTATAATTACAAAAAAAATAAAATTTATAATCTTAATAATCACTAGTCAAAAATCTAATTCTACTCTTGACACATCTGGAGTATCTTTGCTTGACTTTTCACTTAGAACCGAGTCCCTATTGAGTGATATGCATATAATTCCATCCATCTCTAAATTGGATCCCATGAAAGCATGTGGACTTGATGGTATCTCTGCAATAGTTCTTAAATGTGTTCCCAAACTGGCTCCTGTTATCTTTAAACTGTACAATAAGTGCCTTGCTGATTCTTGGAACTCCTCTTCTGTAGTTTCTGACTTTAAGAGCACAGGCAAACCATCTGATCCTTTTATTAGCCTATTAGCCTTCTACTTCATTTTGCAATGTACTGGAGGCTCTAATCAAATCTAAATCGGTTAACCATCTCACCTCAAAAGATCTTCTTTCAGACAAACAATATGGCTTTTACTTCTCTAGGTTAACATCTAATGTGTTAATGGTTATTGCTGAAAGATCCTATCAAGATTAGATAAGAATGGTGAAGTTCAGGCTGTTGCTTGAAGGCATTTAAAAAGGTTTGGTATATTGGTCTTCTACACATGTTGAAAGGTTATGGTAATTGTAGATGAATTTTTGAAATGAAAGTTTTCTTGAATAGCTACTCTTCTAGATCTCTTTGCATTAATATAGGCATCCCCTATGGCTCTATCTTTGAAACTACATTGTTCCTAATTTTCATCAATGACCTTCCTGATGGGATAAGTTCTCAACTCAATTTCTATGCTGATGCCAGCCATTTATTCCTGTCTTACTATTAAGTCCTAGTGGTTTGTCAAATTGGCAAATGATCTAAAAAAATGATCCACATTAATTAGTTAACTGAGGCAAAGAATGGCTTGTTAATTTTAATGCCTCCAAAACAAAATTGTCCTCTGTTAATCATCTGAGAGAACACCTTTCTACCTTCCATCAGCATGCCTGGTGCTAACCTCCAGGAGAATAACTCATTGTGCTTTTTCGGGCTAACATTTTCCACTGACATAAAATGGAAAGATTATATCAAATAGATCACTAGGTCTCCTGCTAGGAAGGTTAATTCACTGTGTCATGCGAGACAATTTTTCTTGACAGAATCTCTGCCATTCGTCTCTGCTTAGAATATTGCTGCTACATATGGTCTGGTGCTCTTGCTATATATTTAGAGATCCTTGATACAATCCAAAGAAAAATGTGCAATGTTAATTGTCCTGACACCTTGGCTTCAGTCAGTTACCTTCTGTTCTCTTAAATTTTGTTCTTGCTCCTTAATAAAGTTTTTCTTATATTTTTTCACATTCAGTAACCCCTTTGTATTCTAGTGATTCTATCACCTTGCTTAGGATGAAATGATTAAAGAAAAATACAATGATCATTTGGATCCTCAGTTTTTCTCATTACTTGATATACAGTATTTTGAGCTTTAGTTTTGAATACAAAGAAGAAATCAGCCACCCTCTAAAAATAAGACTTGAAAAATACCACAGTTCATGGTGAAACTAAGATATTTGCAATTGATTGAATATGCATGTAGCACAACAATTCATCTGCTACAAAGTTAAAATAATAAAAAAGAAATAAGATATGTGATTTAAAAAATGGCACACTTGCTGTGCTTGAAATATTCAGTTAGCAAGTCTGTTATAGACAAAAAACACAATATGGAAGCAGCCTCTAATGAGAAAAGAACTTAGACTTAAAACATAAATTACATTGCCTGAGTGTCCTACAAGGATATAGCCTAGAGGCAATAAGTGTTTGTCTTATCTGGAGGAAGGTGATAATCATGAGGTCAGATATCCTAAGGCATTATACTGGATGTGACAAAAGAAAATGGGGAAATAAAGTATTTTATTCACCATTTTCTGAAAGTTACTGGACATGGCATACAGAGGAGAATACAGTGGATGAAACAATTTAAAAACAATCAAGATAAGTTTGAAAGAATCCTTTTATACTATGCAATATTTCAAAAATTCAGGAAGATTTTCTGAAGCTGCTTTTGGCATTTTAGTTTGTTCAATGAATTTGTTTTTTGGTTTCTCTTTTCTTTATCAATGAGTGCTAAAAGGAAAAACTAAATAGAATAATATGCATAAACATGAATATAAAATAGTAGAAAGAAATACAAACATTTTCGGTTCTTACAGTGTACAAAAATATGACATTTAAACCTATTTAATATAACTGAATGCTAAGTTCATTCTATAAATTAAAAAAATTTAATAATGTGAATGTGAAAGATTAAAGCCAGAATTTATGAATATGTCCAAGTAATTAAGAAAAGCAGAGTATATTGCCAGAATCATATCGCAGCAATTCTTTAAGTGACAGTGGCTTTAGTAATTAACTTGTTAAATTGAGACGTTATGTCAAGAGTAATTACTGTCTTCAATACTTCCCTTTCCTTCACATTAGTTCAGTGGTCTATTATATCAAGGAACAAGGTTTCCGCAGAGATATAAGAGAACACATTATCCACTACAATGTATATATGTGGTTAAGCACGTTATCAATCAAGATTTGCTTCATCCATGATCAGCCTTAACATGATTATGATTACTACTAAAAGTAAATAAATACTTCAATCTTATTCCCAAAATGTTAAATTTAGTGCCCCATTCATGAATCAATTCTAGTCAGCTGTAAGCATCACTAGTACAAATGATTTCGAGCCAAAATTTCTTTTCCAGGCTTGAGAGATCATTTACTGCAACTTTACTAATTTTGAATCCTTTCAGAAGAAAGCTTCTCAAATAACAAAACAAAAGTGTAAGTAGAATCTATGAAATTGAGCTATTGAGTTTTTTGGTTTAAATAGAAATATGCAAAAATACACCTAAGAAGGGAATAAATATCTGATTATAAAAACTGATAGTTGCAGTTACCAGATAAATAATATGTAAAATTTGCATTACTTTAGCTGTTAGCGTGTAATTTTTTACTAGACTTAGAATGTGATCCCTGCTTTACAAAATCACATCTCTTTATGATGACTTTCAGAGTCATATCAATTCAACTGGCTACAAAATCAAGTGGAAATGGTAGGCATACGGCAAGCTTAATTGCTGTACATCACCGAGAAGATAAACATATCATTATAAAGAGCAGTAGAGGATTGAATCAGCAGTATAAAAATTTTGTAATGCAACAACTTTTCATTATCTCACTAATAAGCCCATCATGTTATGATTCTCTCTGAAAAGTTTGGGTACTCTAACTGTAAAAATAATTCACTTTTTCTGGATATGTAACTTAATTTTTGGCTTTCTCTTACTTTATTAATTCCAAACAGTGTCTTGAAGGCATTTGAGTCAAAACAATTTGCACTCATTATCATTTTTAAGATAATTGTTCAGTTTATAATCAAATAATAAAATCAAAAAAGAATTATAGGAATTATAGACAAGGCCATAGCTAGCTCTCGATTAATTAAAATAAATCTCCAAATGTAAATGTATAAGGGTTATTATTAAATAACTGAGTGTATTTAACATAAAATTTCATATAGTTTTCTAATTACAAGTGTTAAGCTTTGACAGTCTCATACTAGATGTATTTTTTATCTATTCATGCACTTATAACTTCAAAAATATAAGAATAACATTCATTTTCTAAATAAAATATAACAATTTTAAAATTTTATAAAAGCCAAGCAGAAGTGTGTGTGTGTATATATATATATATATATATATATATTTATTTGATAAAATACATTTTAGAAACCCTATTTCATTTGTTTTATAACCAATTAATATTTATCTAATATCAGCATTAATAGAAGTAATATTAAATGATGCTCTAATTGATACAAATTTTAATATATCAACAACAGTGGTATAATATAATGCAAAAACAATAGGGAACTCATCTGAGGAGTACTGATAGGACACTTTATAATCTTTTCTGTAGTCTATAGAAACACAATATTATCTATATATATATATATATATATATATATATTCAAATAATAGGGAAGAACAGTCAGATTTATAGAGTTCTTTAGCAATTATTTTTATTTTTTAAAAATATTTCTCGATACAAAGTAAAGCATAATATTATAATTATTTTTTTTAAAATATGTTGCTAGCACAGTAGGGTTGACACAATGTCACCCCCCAACAAAATTTTTCAACCAGGCTAAGGTGCCAAAAATAGTCTGAAAACAGTGGTGGAGACACAGTGTTTCGCAGGCAGGCATATGACCCCCCAGAAATAATTTATGACCCCCCACCAGTTTTGTCCCCCCGTCAGAAATCTTCTAATAAATTGTTGGGAAATTTGTGAGTAGGAAAAATAGCAATGTTTTCAGCTTTCATGTGTTTCAGTTGCTACAATCTTGGTTACTAACAAGAGACATTGTTGTAACATTTTATCGGATGATATGGTGTTTTAACTCTGCATCATTAATAACAACAAAGCGAAATACGAAGCCAAAAGTGCAACAATTTCAGTCTTGCCTGTGTATCAATTCGCTGAGATACAATTTTCCATTGAGTGAGCGATATACTTTTGAATATATCTACTAGTGTTGGGACGATTAATCGGAAAAGGAATCAGAAAAGGAAAAGTTTGTGCCTATTTTCCAAAAACTATTCTTTTAAATTTTTAACTTAATTTTCCATTATTGGTAATATTGATAAATATTTATTGTTTTTAAATTATCACTAAAACTAAAATCATAATAACATCAAAATACAATGTAAATTTATTTTACTCCTATAAAGAAAAATAAAAAAAAATGAACTTTGCATAAATTCTCTAGGTAACCTTTAAAAGAATGCAGTTGATTTACAATATTTCAAAAAATGCTTAAAAATTAAATAGAACATTTTTGTCAAGAAAAATACTTTCAAACATCATTGATAATTAAATGGTACCCAGAAAATGATGCAACGGAAAATTGGACACCGGAAAATTAGCAACAGAAAATTACGTCAACCATGAGCCAGTCAAGACTGTCGGATCTGGCTGTGCTGTCCATTGAAAACGAGGTTACAAGACAAACAGATTTTGACAATGTCATTGACCAGTTTGTCACAATGAAAACAAGAAAACATTCATTCTAACACCATAGTATTGAATGTCATTCTTTTGTGTATTGCCGTGTTTTGTATTTAGTTGTTCTGAAAGTGAACAGTTGCATTTTAAAAATCTTTTGATTTGAACTGATTATTTTGTGGTATTGGATCATGCATGTAAACAGTAGCATACCAGTCAGTAGAGTAAAGTAGATGTAGAGCATGTATGGAAATTTAGCTACAGCTAACCATTCAGCATAGGGTGAATTGGGGTCATTGGGGTGATATTTGAGCGGACCACCCCTGGTGACGTTTACTCTAGCTATGCCACTGAGTTTGTGTCCATTGTTTTTCTTGTGCTTCTTCCTATAATCATTTCATTTTCAGGAGATTTCTTTCTCTATCTTGTTTTTCTTTTTTTCATTGATAGCACCTATGCATATATCGTCTTGATAACAAACAAAATATTTTTATGTTGTTTCCAATGACTTATTCAATGGCCTTTTGAAAAATAGCACTTGTCATCTTTATCCCATAAGGTATTCTTTTCTAGCATAATAAACATATTGGCAAATTTATTGCTGTTATTTCTTTGAAATTTTCATCTATGTGTATCTGACGATATGCAGTTTGTAGATCTTAGTAAGAAACTTCATTCCTACTAAGGAATGTAAGGTCTTTTCCACACTTGGTATGGGATGTGAATCTGAACATACTTTATGATTCACCACATATGCATAAGTCTCTGATTTTCTCAGAACTACAATTGGGGATAGCCCTTTGCTTTCACCATAATGAACTTGTTCCACTGACTTCCATAGTTTTGCAACTACTAATAGTAACAAGTGTACTACGAGTTTCCGTGGTAATATTTTCTTTTAACTTTAGGCTTGCTTTTTAATTTTTTAACATGCCTCTTTCTTCCATTTTCATTGCATTAATTTTGTGTAGTTCATATTAAGTATATAATTTCCAATAAGTCCAGAATTCTTTTTGCAATCTGCAACAATGATGGGTATTATTTTAAATTTGTTTTTCAATTTGACAGAACCGTCAGAATATCCCAATGTCTTTATAACTGACCCATCAAATTGGTGTAGCTGCATATGGCTCTTATGCAGTTAGGGATTTTCCTATACACTCCAAAAAGTTTCTAGAGATCTACATTACCTCACTGCCAGTATCCATTTGCATGTTCAACAGTACATCATTTATACAGGTTTTAATAAAGAAATTTTTTTTTAATTCCTACATTTATTTTGTCTAGTATTTTTTTTTCAATTCTTTCCACTTTTTTCTTTTTAAATCTGCACATTGCTTGAAAATGGTTCATTTTTTACACAATTTTTATACTCTTTTCCAAATGCAAGACATTTCTCTTCCTTCATGTCATGTTCATATCCATAGAATCTGCATTTTGTTACAGTTTTATTCACATGTAAGTATCAGTAACCTCTACAAATTTCAGTTGGTTCTCTAACTTATTAAATTTTTATATTAGTTCCTGCTGTTGGATAAATTCAATGCAGGTAGACAAAGACAGGTTTCCTAGCTGTAATTGTTCTAACATTATGCAGTCTGTCAGTTAACCTCATCTGAATTACTTTTTCTTTAGTCATTTGGCTTTCTTTTCCAAGTTTTTCAAACTCACAATATCAACCCTTCATATTACTACTCATTGCTTGTGTGTATTTTTTCCTCTTCCTAATCATTATATAGCCTGGGCATTCCAGATATGTTAATTAGTTAATCTACATATCACTACAGTTAATGTTTCATTTAAATGGAACTTTGAAAATATTGTTTGAGCATAAATTCACAGAGTTGTGAATTCAGTACCTGGCTACTGCAGTGGGGAACAAAAACTTGAGTTAAAGGGAGATAACTGAGGCATATGGAAGTGGCATGACATGAGAACAACCTGGTGGACAAAATAAATTCAAAATTCCAATCATCTGAAGAAGGCCAAGGGGTACAACGGCTGAAATATCAGAGATTAGGACAACATCCGAATGATGTAAATAATTACAGCCTACTGTCAAATAATTCTCTTAAATTTAATGTGTGATTACTCATCACCTCAACTCTTTTTAAGCTGTTTTGGGAATGTATAGATTGTATACCAGTAAACACAGTATATATTGGGATAAAGTTCACATGGTTACTAGATCAAATCATTGTGGAAGATAAACGAGGTTTGCTCATTACAACAACAAATATGACAAAACACAGAAACAAATGGTTAGAGAATAGGATGATAGCTATTGTATACCTTATGAAATATTACTCATGCTTTTAAGGGGAATAAGTTATTGATAGAAAAACTAGAGTCATAGTCATAAGGTTTATAATTTATTTCTCACAAGTGAAATATATAATATAAACTATAATTCATCTAAGAAAGTAAACATTGGGACATCTTGGTTTTGAAGTATAAGGATCTGTTTATTTGTGTGCTTTTTGCATGTTAATAAAACATTTCTCCATTAATTGTAATGTTACAATGTGGATATTTTAAGAAAGTAGATTTTGAGCTCAAGAATCGTCTAGAAGGCATCAAAACTTCAAACCTAAAAATTTGAACAACTTTTGCAGTACAAACAAAACTGAAGAAAAAGAAAATGAATCAACTTTATTATAATCTATAAAAACCTTAGTAAAATTTCATAAGTTAAGAAAATGGGCCCCATGTAAATTTACAAAATGAATATTGGTCTGCATTGAAATATTTGTCTTTCTCTTTTTACTTGATACAAAACAAAATGGGGACATATTTGTGACTACCAATAAAGAATGGAAAGTTGACAGTTGAGATATGATTTATAAGAAAGTACAAATAAATCAACATAATCCTTTTTCATTTTAATTGGCAGTAATATTTTAGAGTTCCTTATTATACACATTTATAAGTATACCATTGATCTATGCATTGAATATTGCCATATCTGGTCTAGTGTTTCTGTTTTATATTTAGGGATTCTTGATAAAATCCAAAGAAGAATCTAGAATGTTATTGGTTCTAACCTGACATCTTGGCTTCAGTCATTTTCCTTCTACCATAAAATAGCTTCCCTGTATCTTTTTTCATAAATATTTTTATGGTAATTGTTCTTATGAGCATTCCCCTTTCATACCTAGATTTTATGAATTTAAGGGCAGTACTACATTGGCAGCAAGGTTTTATTTTACACTTGAAATGGCTAGATATAACCATAAGTTCTGTGCTAATAGTTTCATCCATCATACTTGTAGAAATCTCTTCTGGCTTCTTGCTTTTCAGTCAAGTTTAATCTTTGAAAATTTAAATGCAATATCAACTGTTATCTTCTACCTTCTTAATTCCTGTACTTTTATTGTTTTATCTCCTTAATAATATTTCCTTTTTCACATATATTCTCTTATATTCAGTAACCCCTTTGCATCTTAGTGGCTTTATTGCCTTGCTTGGGATGAAATATTAAAACAAAAATTAAATTTTCATTTTGTAATAAGAATGAGCACATTATGTTCTGGATATTCAAAGAAAATATTTCACATTTATTACTGTCTAATTACTATTTTTTGTTTTTATCTTTGTACATTTATGGCAAAGAATACTCTTTAAAACTATCAGGTTTTTATCATGAAACATAATGCATTTGAAAGGATTTTCAAATATACATGGCTACAAGGTTTAAATACTCCCACTAGATTCATTATTTAAATGTCAGTTCATACATGCAATATCCTGTAGCAAATTTGTGTGAAAAGTGATAAAAATTGAAGTCTATAATTAAAGGACTTGTCATTTTAATGTATTCAGTTGTTTTTAAAAATCAGATAATTAACATTCTGAACATTAAAATAATTGCTTTTTTCAGTGATCTAGTTCTAAATTGAATGTTTTAGGACACAGCCATGCTATAAATTATTTGTACAAATTTTATCATAAAATGTTTCAATCCAGTTTAAGGCTAATATGCTTTTAACATGATGAGTTTAAAATAATTAAAAAAATTTTTTTTTTTTTATAGTTTATCCCTTACCACCGCAAAAAATATTGCTATTTTTATCATGGTTGACATCACAGGATCTTACTTCTTCATTTATGCTCCCTTTTTTATATGCTTTTATATCAGCTTACAGTTATTTCTATACACTCTTCAAGTGGGTGTTCTTATTTAACAACTGGTCCAAATAGCATAGAAACCATTTTCAATTTTTTTTTTTTTTTTCATATAAACTCTTTTCAGTTCTAACTTCATATAGGTAATATATCAATAGATAATTTCTATGTACTGTGGCAATATGATGAAAATTTTTAGCAAAATCAGGTTTTTCATTTTAGATACCGCCATGAAATCGCTAAAAAAGAGCATAGCTTGATGAAAAAGACGCCAACCATGCCGAAAACTAAATTTTATCATCTAAATGCTTATGTTATTATTAAGAGGAAAGACCAAAGTTTTTTTTTTAATTATTTTTTAAAAATTTTCCTTCTTTTTAGAACATTTTAAATTTTGATTAAAAAAAAAAAACCTTGTTTCTCTTTGTATCACAGAACTAGTAAAATAACAGACAATTTTTAGCACTTTTTTTTTTATATGACACACATTAATTTGGAAAATCTTGCAAAAATAAAAATAATTATCAGATGTTAATGAAACTTTCAGGAACTATTCACAGATGATTGAAGTTATTATAAATATGTTTTTTTTATTAACATCATGGCAGAAATATTTTTTTTTTATATTTATTTCTCCCCATAACTAATTTTATGAAAACACTAGAAATTCTATCGCATCAGGTTTAGTGATTACAATAGTTAAAAGCACAAGGTTTTGAGGAATGCAAATCATGTTTTTTTTTGTTTTTAATTGAACCCCCCAACCTGAAAATCAGCTCTGAATTGTAACATACAAGACTCAATAAAAAAAAAGATATTATTTAATTTCAAATGCTTTTATTTGCTTTTATGAATATGGACAATATTTTCTGAAAGCAAAAGATTTTTTTAATGAAAAATGAATTTTTAATACAATTATTTGTTATTTCTTAATTATAATAGATTTTTATATTTAAGTTGTTAAAATATTATAAAATTAGTTAAAAGCTGCAATGGATTTCCTAAGTCACCTCATGAGATAGATCTTTTTTAGCACATTGTAAATTTTATCATTTTGACTAATCAGAAGATCCACAGTAATTAAGAAATATCATTTTGTGTTTATAATCAGGCTGTAATTATAAAGTACAGAAGACCAACCAGAATACAATTAATTTGCGTCATTTGAGTTAAGCTTTCTTCTCCACTGTTAAGGCCTTTACTTTTGCAAAACACGTGTGGAGAAATTAATTTGATTATTCAATTTCAACTGAGAAGGGTACCTACAAGTATCAGTATCATCTGATGAAATTTATATGATCTTATTTTTATATTAATCTCAGTTATGACATTTTTCCATAAATGAAATATCAAAATTAATAATAAAATGAATGGAAATACAAATAACACAGTAAAATGTAATAAATGTACATAAAAATATAGTATTTTATGTACGCTTCTGATAAAATTTTATAAGAAAGGTACCTATAAATTAATTAGATACCATTCTTATGAAATATGAAATTTAATCTCACTCTTATTTTAATTTCTTTATAATATATTTTCCATAAAGCATCGTAAATGTAAAGGTGAAAGCTAAGTAAAAAAAAAAAAAAAAAATTAGAGCGCTGAAAGTTTTCCTTAAAAATAATGAGGTAAATAATTTGTTCACTTAAATGTAAAATATTTCATTTTTCTCCTTCCATAGAACAAATTAGCCTCATGGAATCCATCAATATGTCATTCATCACCTGTCAAGTGATGCAAAAGTTTATGGCCTGCTTTGTTTTATTTTCAAATTACATCTTTTCAGCACAGAAACTAAGTTAAGCTTGGTTCAAAATATTTTAAATCAACATTATAATTTCTGATTTTCTTAAAATAAGTTTTGAAAAAAATGATAATTGATATTTAAAAGAATTTCAAAGTGAGATTTCCAGTTTTTTTATAAAATGCAAAAAAATGGTCAATTTTGCTGACTCAAAAAACAAAATTTTTAATGAAAATTTTGAATGTGTTGGGAACAATTAAAGAATGTAAAAACATACCCCCCAAAAATACTTTGATCTTTCCTCTTAATAATAATGTAAACATTTAGATGATAAAATTTGGTTTTCATCAAGTTTGGCATCTTTTTCATCATGCTATGCTCTTTTTTTTAGTGATCTCGTGGAGGTACCTATTTTAAAAAAGAAAATCGGGTGGTTACTTGAGTCATTTTGAAGCACCTTTGAGAAAACTAATAAAAGGCAAAATACTCATAATAAAAGTCGCAAAACCATTACAGTTTCTCAGAAGTTACTAAAAATTCAAGCTTTTAAATTTCTACTTTCTAATTTTTTTAATATGGCATTACTTTTGAAATGTTTGAAGGAAGAACATTTTCCTCTTGAAAATCAGGTAACTGAATTATGAATTAACAGGATTCAATTTGAACTGGCCACAAGGCAAATTCTTTCATCTGACTGCAAATAAAAAAATGGTGACCTACTGCCAAACCAAAGATTAAAATCTAAAATCAAATACTACAATTATGTCTCTTTAGAAATATTTCTAAATCAAATTTCATTCAATCTGATTTTTGATAAATAAAATACATCATTGAATTCTTTTGTGCATGATGCATTTTGTTATCATTAATGAGTTAAATTTATTTCACATGAGGTTTGAAAAGATGGTAATAGACAGCAAGCACTTCTTTTTTTAATTGAATTTACCCCGAGGAAGGCAGTAAAGTTAAGACACAAGAGTGTAGAAGAATTAGAAAACAGAAAAATTACTAAGGAACTAGAAGAGTAACCAAGAGGACAGTAGATAACGATTGACATTGCATTTAAATTTTTGCAGATCAAAGTTAGCTGGGAAGCATGGAGTATAGAAGAGAGTCCCACAAACGCAAAGTGTGAGAGAAGAAACTGTTAGCATAGAACTTAGTTACATCTAGCCAGCTCAACTGCAAATCGATGAGACCTTTTTGCCACTCTAGAACTGCACTTAAATTCATAAAGTCAAGGTACCATAGTGAGGAGTTCATCTCAACAATTACCATGGAAGTTATAGAAAAGGAAGAGGGAAGCTATTTTACAGCAGTGGGAAAGTGACTGAAGGTCAGGACCAATGATATTGCTTATTCTCTAGATACATACCAGGAGAACTAGACCATATGACAGCAATATTTTAAGCATGGACAAATGAAATAAATAAAGTAAAGACACATATTGCTCAGATTTATTTGAGAAATCCACAATTTGGGTAAGGCACAGGTTTTCAAATTTTACTTTAGTATGTTATATAGATTGCTGTCATTAATTTAAGTTCATCATTCACAACTTCTATCTTATATACAAATAGTATTTTTAAATATAGGTGAATATGTATCTTAAAAAGATAAACTAATTCTTTTCATTTAAAGTTTTTAAAATAAGTACAATTATTATACACTCATTTACTCATATTAATATAATCATCTTGATTATTGTTATCAACATTATTGGGTTGTTGTACCCCTTGTTCTTCTTTGCGCATCTGTTGGTAATCTTTCAAGAATTTTGAGCTGAATCCCTTAATTCATGGGGTCTACAAGGGTTTCTAAAGTTCCATGAAATTGATCTGTATGGATTGAATAAAAAGTTCATCTCAAAATTCCCAGAAGATTAATAACTACAGCAGACATCTGAAGATGGTTTGTGAATATAACAGTCAAAATTTTGCAAGATTTAGATACTAATCTGAGTAAATCAGTGTATAATAAAATGAAGAAATAATTTTATTGATAAAAAAAGAACAAATAAGTTTTATCTTTCTTTTGTTTTAATCTAGAGTTATTGTCTTTGTTTTTTTTTTTTTAATTTTATTATTTCCTTTGATTTCTATTGTATACACATTTCCTTCCAGGCTGCAACCAGAGATCTAAGGTCAGAAATAGTTTCATGACATTTTCTACTGATAATTTTTTTTAAAAAGAACAAAAAAAAAAAAAATTTTTACATAATTCCTAATGTGTGAACAGTACTTGTGAATGCAATTTTTTGTATTTCTTTAAGGCATGGGCTACCAGGGATCCCTTCAATGAGTCTATTGATTTCCAATCAATATGAGGGCTCCAACTAAAACTGAAATTATTGATGTCCTCATATGCCACATTTTTGAGATTTCAACTCCAAGATTCTTGTATTTGATAGTTTTTTTTTAATATCTTCAAAGATACATTATAATCTGCAGGATGCCATGTCAAGAAGAAAGCTTTTTCTGTTTTTGTGGTCTTTGAACACAATGTCTGGGTGATTAGCTTTGATTGTTCTCTCTGAGTGCACTGTAAAGTCTCTTAAAATTATTACAGGTTCTATCTCTGTAAGCTGGTCTAGGTGATGTTCATACCAATTTCTTGCAGTTTCCCTACTATAAAAGTTACATATTTTCCAGTGCAAATATTGGCCTACTTTATCATGGTGAGTTTTATATTCAGTAGTTATTTACACTGCAACCTGATACAAGATGGTCAGTTGTTTCTGTATATTTTCCCAGAATCTGCATCTTGAGTTAACATAATTTTTCAGTATATGGGCTTGGTAATTTCTAGTTAGCAAATATTGGTCCTGTGCAGCAAAAATAAACTCTTTGGTTTCAGATTTTAACTCTGAATTATATAACCACTGATAGGTATGGAGTTTTTCTACATAAGCTTGTTTGGTATGGGCAGAATATTGACCATGAAGAGATCATTTTAGAATTTGGTACATTGCATTTGTTTTCTTTCGTAGGTTCAATATGGTTTATTTGCACTTCTTTACCTACATGAAATTCCCTTTGGAATTTGTTGGTTTCTTTTATTACTGAATAAAGTTTCTTATTTCTTTCATGTTTTTTGACACAGATCATCATCCAGTCTTCTGTAGTGTCCAGGTATTGTTGAAGACTGATTGTTATAGTTTTGTAAGTCAGTTCTAGTTGAACTAATCATCTGTCTCCTTCAGATGATTAACATTGGCCTTAGGATGATGCATGTGGTGGAAAGTGAGAAGCTTTCTCATTTTGACATCTAATATTTCCTAATATCAGCTATGGTCCAATTAAGGATATTGAAACTGTATTGCACTACAGGTACAGCCACAATGTTTATGGCTGATATTCTGTTTTTTTTTTTTTTTTAAATTCAACTCAGTGTTTAACACCAGAAGCACATGATATTAATGTAGAATAGCTGATTAAACACTTTCTTTTTTACTTTGTATCCATAGTTATTACTGTTTAATTCATGTGAAAGGGGGAATAAGGGAAGACAAAACAGAAGGACTGACAGGAAGACTCCTTGAAAGATTCCTCGTCGGATATTCAAACAATTGGATGTAGCAGTACCTTTGGTGTGATTTAGGTATAATGTTGTTTTCCAGAGTTCTATGGTATATTTAAGGAAATTTTCTATCACCAAGGAGACTTTGTACATATCCAAAGCCTTAATGATCCAAGAGTGTGGCACACTATCAAAGGCTTTATGGTAATCTATCCATAATTTTTACCTTCGCCCTGCCGTTTACCAAGATTATTTTATTTATTAGTAGTTGATCATTGCAAACATACGAACCTCTGCAACATCCCTTCTGTTCCAGGGAAGAATGTTGTTTTCATTGAGAAAAGAGTATTCACAGTTTGTCAGGATAAATGTGATCAAATTAAAATGTGGTGGGCAGACATGTTATTGGCCTATAATTTTTTGGATCCTCTGTTTTACCTGTTTTTGATAGGAAATATGTAATATTTCAGTGATCCATTCTTGAATTTCATTGTGCTTACCATTGATGACAGATGATAGAGCCAAAAGTTGGGTAACTTGTCATTTCCATCTTGTGAATTTTCTTCAAGTTTGCCTAGTATCATTCTTGTTTATATTTTTCCATTCTTGTACAGGTTTATTCTTCATCCTTTCTTTTGTGGAGTAAATAGTACCCCATCCCAGTGTCTATATGAACTAATCCATAACTATAAGAGCTCAAGGTCGGAGGTAGGAAGAAGAAGCCATTTGGAGCAACAGCAACAGAAGTTGTTGGATACAATTCTGAAGACAACAAAAAATTTTTCAACATCTCTTACACCAGACACTATCCAAAACATCATATCAGAATTTGCCTATTTTGACATATGAACAAATATTCAGTCAGCAATATGGCGTCTGAGAACATGAGATAAAAAACGAGATTTTGTTGAAGAAAATAGCTTTGATAGATTATGAAAAATACTTCAACTACATATTACTGAAAAAAAAAAAAAAAGAAGAAAAAAAGGTGAATTTGGTTTTGAAGACAGTATACATTCTGACAAAACCTTTAGTAACAAGAGTTTAATGCTAATTAGAGGTGCATTAATCTAACAAAAAAGAGGACAAAGATTTTGTCACATATGCTGGTATCATCAAGAAAGAATGTGAAAAGTTTAGAATAAAGGAAATAACTCCAAGTATGTTCAAAGGATTAATTTTTGTTCAAGGTTTAACAGCTAAGAAGATGCTAAAATACAAGCAGAAATTTTAACAAAAAATTAACAAATCAGTAATATTACACTGCGAGAAATAGTGGATGATTGTCAGATGATTTTAAGTCTGAAACACAATGCTGAAGAAATTCTGATAAAAGAATGTGCATTGTTACAAGCAAAAGACAAATGTACAAAAAGGAGAATAAATCCTTGTTTCAGATATGGTAAATTACATCTTACAAAAATGCAGAATGTTACAAGTGTGGTAAACGAGGATATATTTAGTCATACTGCAAAACCAAGAAAAAATTCTCACAGGATGAATTTCATACACATGATTGCAATGGAAAAAATGGTTACAGAAAACAAAAGAAAATTTGTAAATGTGAAACTGCTACTGGACACAGGTATTGATATTTCAATAATGAAACCACATGAAAGAAAATTAGAAAGCCTTTCTTAAAAAGGATTTCGAAAGTTGCAATCTCAGTTTCTGTTAAGAAATTTTTTTTTTTTTTTTGAGAAACAACTTGTCTCATTCCATAATAAGCATGTAAAAACTAAAGCTTATGTATTAAAAAATTCTACGAATTTATTTGGTACTAACTGGATGGAACTATTTGAACTTTGGGATTTGCCAATAAACATTTATTGTAAAAACGTAAGTGTACAAGCGACCATTTTAAAAAGTCAGAGCAAAAATCTTAAGGAGGAATTAAAAAAATGTTTTCCAGATGTTCTGTCAAATGCACTGGGTACTTGGTAGGTGTTCAAAATTCAAGGTGAATTGTCAAGTAAAAAAAAAAAGTTTGACACCAGTATTTAAGCCAAAATGGAGTGTACCATTTTCAGAATTGGAACAAGTCAATGAAGAGTTGAACAAACTCGAAAGAATTGGTGAAATAGAAAAAATTAACCATTCAAAATGGGCTGCACCAGTGGTGTATGTAAAGAAAAAAATAACAACATTTGTGCTTGCGCTGATTTCTTGACAGTATTAAACAGTTATTTAAAAACACATAACTACACATTACCAAGTCTGGAGAATTTTTTTTTTTAACGTTAAATGGTAGAAGAATATTTTCAAAGCTTGATCTCTCTGTAGCATATTTACAAATTCAGATTCAAAATGAATGTTCAGAATTAATGACCATAAATATGCACAGAGGACTATGTAAGTTTAACCAACTTCCTTTTAATATAAAGAAGTCACCAGATATTTTTCAACAAGCTATGGATACCATGCTTGCTGATTGTGACGTTGCAGAGGCATATCTGGATGACATTTTAATCAAAAGTTTATCTGAAGAACACCATGTTGGGCATGGAAAAACAATTTTGGAAAAACTAAGAGTACAATTTCAAGCTCAGTGAAGAAGGTTGTTAACCAGATATGTTGAGGGCAAATGTAATTAAAAATATGCCTCCACCAACAAACATGACTATGTTAAAAGCTTTTCTTGGACTGGCTAATTACTATCTAATATATGTATATAATATGCATAATTTGAGAGCTCCACTGAACGATCTATTTAAAAAAAAATAAAAGGAGTGAAGTGGAACTGGAATGATAACAGTCAAAAAGGCGTTTGTCAGATTTATCATTAGCACACTATAATCCAAAAACAGAAATAGTAGTGGCATCAGATATTATTGTGTGTGGTACTGGAGCTGTGATTTTACATAAATACAATGGCAGTAAAATGAAAGCCTTTGCTCATGCTTGTTTCTACCAGAAGAGAAAAAATTACAACCAGATAGAAAAAGAGGCTCTAGCAATTATATTTTCTGTGATGAAATTTCATAAATTTATTCATGGAAGAAATTTTAGGTTGCAAACAGACCACAGCCTCTATTAACAATATATGGTTCAAAG
This sequence comes from Acanthosepion lycidas, assembly GCA_963932145.1. Taxonomy (NCBI): domain Eukaryota; kingdom Metazoa; phylum Mollusca; class Cephalopoda; order Sepiida; family Sepiidae; genus Acanthosepion; species Acanthosepion lycidas. The sequence goes on from OZ010604.1 coordinate 89,835,899, forward strand.
AAAGGAATACCTGCACATACAATGCTGGTGTACTATCTTATTAAACTATGATTTTACAATGGGTACTAACCATCTAAAAAAAATTAGAATGTGCAGATGGATTATCAAGATTAATATCTAATAATGCAGAACCATTTGAGGACATGATCATTGCAGTACTAAAAATCAAAATGGAAATAAAAAAAATATTTTGTGCAATGTAGTACGAGAGTTAACAGTTACACTGGAAGAAATAAAAGAAAAAATAGAAAATGATGTCTTTACTGCGAAAATAAAAAAAAGCAATTGAAAGAAAGTAACAAAGAACAAAATCCAAACTTAAATGCTTACTCACTATGCAACAGTGTATCAATGTTTAGGCAAAGATTTGTAATACCTAGTGTGTTACAGAAGTGAATATTGAAGGATTTTCATAGCGGACCTCTTAGTATTCCAAAAGTGAAATCTCTGATGAAAAGTTTTGTATATTAGACTAAAATAAACCAAGATATTGAAAAAATAGTGAAAGCTTGCAGAGATTGTGCTATGTCAACAAAAATACCTATCACAAAGATAGAACCTTGGCCAAAGACAGATATGCCAAGACTGCATTTAGATTTTGCAGCTCCTATGAATGGATCACCATTATCTTGTGATAGTTGATAGTTTCACTGAATGGCAGGAAATTTATAAGTGCAAAAATCCAACATCTGCAGTGACATTGAATTTCTTGCATGAATTGTTTGTGAGATGCAAGATATGGCATACCAGATACCATAGTCTCTGTTAATGGAACACAATTCACAGGTAAAGAATTCAAAGACTTTTGTAAGCTGTTCTCCATTAAATATATTACAACCCCACCATATAACCCAAGGTCAAACATACAAGTAGAATGGTGTGTGAGAACATTCAAAAGAGTGTTCAAGGAAGCAAGTCTTGAAAGATTAAATGAGAAAGCACTTCAAAATTATCTGAGAGTTTACCATGTAACACCTAACCCCAATACTTCAGACGTGCTGCCAATGGAATTAATGTTTGCTAGAAAAGTAAAATTGGTGTTCAACAAGTTATTACCAAGTCAAAAAAACATGAATGGATAACAAAAACAACACCAAAAGTTCCAAGGATGGCAAAGAAATGTGCGAAGATGGCATAATATCAGCAAGAATCAGGAAGTTGATTTACAAGGGAAAAGATTAGAACATTAAAGGCACCATAATTAACTGAAAAAATGGTTCATCAATGAAAGACCTGAAACATTGAAAAAGTAATAAAAATTCTATATGATGTTTTCAATGTACAAGCACAACAAGAAGTTGTGGAACCTACAAGCACAAGTTCCAGAAAAAGAAAGTGTACCTGAAATCAAAATGTTACAAAGTCAAATACATTGGCAAACTCTCTAGAAAGAGGTGGAGGACCTACTAATACTAACTTTGAGTAAAATATCTATAAAACTATTAATCTCAAAAGTGGGGATGTTGTGGAGCAAATAGTACACCCCTAGTGACTATATGAACTAGTCCATAGCTATACGAGCTCCAGGTCAGAGGTTGGAAGAAGAAGCCATTTGAAGTCAGTCTTCAGACTAATTAATATAAATATCATGGCAAGTAGCCAAAGTATTACTTACAAGTTCTATGAAGCATGTTATAACACTTTCTTGTTTCCATTTGATCCACTATGTTTCTGTTTAAATATTTCTTTGATTGGTGGAATTTCATTTTCTGCTTGATCTTTTTCTGTTTGGAAACATTTGAATTCATTGAAATCTTATTTAATAACGATAATTTACATCTGATTTCCTCAATTTTGCCTTCCAAGTGGGCTCTTTTTGTCATTCTTGACATTAATATTTTTTGTAGCTGCCAAAGCTGTTGTATATATATGACGTTATTTACTTCTGCAATGTTTTCTAGTGGTCTGTCCATTAGAAATGTTTGCAATGCAGTGTTGTGCTTTTTTATGTTTATTGGACTTTTTCATATGAATTTTTGGAAGTCGGATTCTTTTTGACATTTGTGTGTGAGTTACTTTTCTGATTATTTGAATGATGTGGTTTTTTGCTTCTGTGATTTCAATGCTTGTTTTCCTGGAATTTTGCTTTAATCTTGTTTGATTCATCTTCATCAGTGCAATCATTTATGCCACAGCTGGATTCTTCTGTTTTATTTCCTGATTATCATTTTGTGTTGATTTCATTTATATGTCACATTATCTGTTTCCACTCTTGCCTCATTTTTGTTTGAATTATATCTTCTCTATTCCTATATTTGAGAATCTTTTATTTTGCATGGTGTCCCTCTGGACATTGGCAAGCATATTTGAGTCAAGATAGGCCCTTATTTTAATTCCTACCATATCTCTCCATATTTGGTATGTCTGAACTGTGATATTCTCTTGTGATTTGTTTATACTTTTCACAATTCTATTTCTTTCTATTAATTGATTTGGCATTAAGTCACCAGGTTTAATATTCGAGTTAATCTGGTTTTAGTGATCGGGTGTCTCATTGTTGGTGAAAGAGTTTGTTCCAGTGACAGATTTTCCAACTGGTTCCTCTCTGAGGGACACGGTCTTTGTTTATCCAGGTGATGACCAATTCAATAGTTTTTGTTCATAAACATTGTGATTTGCATGTTTTGAGTTTTATCTTTAACTACCAAGGAGTAATTATGTTCAAGATGCCACCTCTGTTGACCAAAACTAAAGAGCAGTCCTACCCATGAGGAGGAATTTTTGTTGTTCCTCTTTTCATCTTTATTGGTCTTAAATGCAAATCATTTTGCATCTGAAAAAACTAAACTAAGTTTATCCAGAAATAAAAGAGAAAAGAGTATTTCATTCCTTTATTATAATATACTCACCATTCACTTCGTGGAGTATATTCTTATAGTACTAGGTTGGACGCTATTACTTTTTAGAATTGCTTCAATCCTTTTTTGACATAAATTCAATGATGTTCTGGAAATACAGGCTCATGCTGTTATCAGTTCTCAATTGATTGGCTACACATCCAAGATTTGAATCTCTCTTTCCACCATATCACAGAAGTACTCTATAGGATTGAGGTCACTTTAACACAGAAAACTCATTGCTGTGTGCCAATAAACCAATCTGATACTATTTCTTTTATTTATAACATGATGTATTGTCTTGCTTGAAGTGGCAAACAGAGGATGCATGCAATGTAGTCATAAATCGAGGCATTGGCAATTAAACACTCTTTTATTGGTACCAAGGGTTCCAATATATAGCAAGAAAATATTCCCTATACCATTACACTACCACCATTAACCAGTGATTAAATCAGGATGAATCATGTTGTTTATGCCAAATTCTAACCCTAACATCCAAATGTCACAGCAGAAATATCATCAGATGAGGCAGTGTTTTTCTTATCTATTGTCCAAATTTTTCATACTTAATAAAACTGTAGCCTCAGTTTGTGGTTCTTATCTTACAGAAGTGGCACTCAGCAGACTTTTGCTGCTGTAAGCCAAGTTGAAAGAGTTGTTATTTGAGTTATTGTTACCTTTCTATCAGCTTGAACCAGTCTAGCTATTCTCCTCTGACTTCTTTCATGAACAGAGAATTCCCATCACTGGATATTTTTTTTTTCTGACCTTTTTCTGTAAATCCTAAAGATGATTGTGTGTGAAATTCCATGTGGCATTCATAGTCATTTAAATCACCTTTTTTCCCATGAAATGAAATTCAACAGGTCAACATTACCATGTTTGAATGCCAATATCCATTAAATTGTTGCTGTGTCATTGTCTGAATAGAAATTTGTATAAAAAGAGAATTTGTTCATGTATACTTAATGAAGTGGCTAGGTGGTATGTTCAGCCATATATTGTTTTAGCAGTTGAGGATAATTAAGCAAGAAAAAATGGCAGACAATGCTTCACTTAAAGTGTAAAATATATTCTTCTCACTTCATTTGATAGTTTCTCAAGCATAACAGACTCATTGATCATCTTATAAAATATATAATACATTTTAAGTGAACTTTTAAAAATTAATGATAACAGATTCATATTGTTAATTTCTGAGAGAAAATGAAGCAACAAATAAACATTAAAACTAAAATCCATGATCACTTTAAATTATCAACTTAAATAGATAATTTGAAATGCATACTTTTGTTGCTTTCCTTAAGAGAAGATAATCGATATGATAAAACTTTAAAATTTTGTCTACTACCAAACTGATTTCAGACTTAAAAATTCAGTTGACATGTAAAACCTTGTAGGATGGGTTATTAGTATTCAAATACATTGTTTTTAACCTCTTTCAAGTAACATTCATGATAAATATGATGCTTTGGCACCTTGATTATTTTAGTATTATCTTTGCTGGGCTAGAATAGACATACAGTTTTTCTTTACTAGATTTATAAACTATTAGATATGTTGTAGCATGGAAATAATTATTTAATACTCTAATTTTTTGTCTATTTAAATTAGAATCAATTTTTATTTAGTTCCACAGGCATATTTTCTTGCAATTTCACTGTTTCTTTTTTTTTTTTTTACTTATTAGATTAATTTTCTTTGTAATCATCATTCCAATTTTATTTGTTTGTTTTAATGTTAAAATGAAAATGCTTTGGGCAGGGTCATATTGCAAAGAGGATGCTAAATTTGTTGTCTTAATGTATCGTATCAAATTTTGAAAAGATTAATCAATGAGATAATTAAGGAAATAGCTTTAACAGTACATTATTTGGACTATTGTTCTCATCTTTGTCGCCATATCAGTTATCACCTATTAATTTCCCTCTGAAAGTTCTCCACAGCCTTAACTGGGTATTGAACTCGCACTCTTTGGGTCCTGTCACTGGATCTAACTAACGCCTTTATCCTCAAGGACACATGGCACAGTGGATAAAGGTGTTAGTTAAATCCAGTGACAGGACCCAAAGGGTGTGAGTTCAATACCTGGTTAAGGCAGTGGAGAACTTTCAGAGGGAAATTAACGGGAGATAACTGATAACTGACATCCATTAAACATGGCACATGGAACTAGAACAGTCTACCCCAGTGAGTGAAATAAGGGATTCAGTTTGACATTCCAACCACCTGAAGAAGGCTGGAGTGTACAATGGCCGAAACGTTGTAATAAATATGGTGACAAAGATGAGGACAATAATCCGACTAATGTAAATAATACCTCATCTCAAAAATATAGACAGCTTTAACAGTTTTAATAAAATGATGCTGTGTTGTTGATATTGAAAAACAAATATTTAATCTGCTTTTTGAGAGAGAGTAAAAAAAAAAAAAAAAAAAAATTTGATCTTCAATTCTTCATCAGTTCTCTTATTAAAGAATCACTGGGAAGAAAGAAAACTGATTATTATAAACTATGATGTTTTAAAACTCAGCATCTCACTCAATATTTTGTTACTTGATTCTCCATACAAAAAAATGTGAGTGTCTGGAATTTTCTATTTTGCAGTGACATTTTTTCTTTTTCATTATTTTTAAAAAGCACAAAATCTACAAACTCATGTCTTCATCTTTTCCCAATTTACATTTGTTTTCAGGCCAATGAGATGATCCATAACATTAGAAATGCTTTTAATGAATTGCTCAGAGAAGTGGAATGGATGGATCAAAAGACATTGATTGTTGCTGAAGAAAAGGTATCTTATTTATAATGTGATAAAATGAAAGAAAAACTATGGCTGGACAATTCACGTTATACTGTGTCAGACTTTATTATGCACTTTAAAAATATATTGCACTTACATAAGTTAATCATATTTTTTAATAGGGATAGATATTACAGTCTTAAGCTCAAAAGTATATACTGAAAATTCTACCAAAGTTCATATTAATTTTATTGTGAAAGACAGTGACTTTCATAACATGAATTTCAATAGTCTTATGAACAGAAACACTTGACTGCCATTTAAGAAGAATATGACTATGAGGGTAGGCTGAAAAGTACAGAGGGAGATATCTTATATGCATTAATTTAATCTATTCTTAACTGCTTTGTTTCATTCCAGGTAAACTGACAATTGGCTGTTCAAAGAAAACTTTAAAAGTTACTTTTAGTGACTTCTCTTGAAAATGGAGAAAATTTGGTATCATAGGGTTATCAAGTGTCTGCAGAAAAAGGGTTTAGTCCCTAAGGAAATTCATGTGGACATGGTTGCTACATTATAAGATGATGCTCCAGTTTTATCAACAGTGCAAAAGTGGGTATCTCTATTTAAGAGAGGAAGGGATAGTCTTGAAGATAACCCAAGGTCTGGAAATCCTGCAATTGCCACCATTTGGTGATGGATGTTAGATGATTGACTAATAAATAGAATATTCTGCACAATGAACTTGGCATGACGAAGGTTTGTCACTTGATCAAAAGTGAAACAGGATGATCACAACATGGAAATATCATTTGTTCCCCAACATAAAACACTTGGCTGGTAATCAATATCACAGTGATGATTTATTTTTTTTTTTTTTTTTTTTTTTTACCAGCAGGATGAGTACTTTTTCACTAATAGGATCCAAGCACTGCTATACTGATGGAAGAAGTGTGTTAACCGCATGAGGATATCTTGCTCAAATTATGAACTTTTCAGCTGACACTTGTATATATTGTTCTTTTTTAAGCTACTTGATACATTTACTGAGGCAAACCCACAGTAGAATGCCAAACACTGAGTATAGAATTCACTTCATTATGAGTTTTCTTGCCAGTGCAATAAAGTAAGCTCCTGAAAATGTCCTATAAATATGAATAAATTTCATTTTTAAAGTCTTAAAATATTGTTTAAATATTGATATTTTGAACAATTAATGTTATCTTTATTTTCTCAATGCTTCAGGAAGTTAATTTTCCTCAAATGAAGGTCACATTATTTGTGACTATTCACCAGGTATTACACGTATGTGGAAAGTACTGGGTAAATGACCAGTTGCAAACTCTAAAAAAAAAAAAAAAAAAAAAAAATGATTGAACAGGCAAAACATTTATCTGCTTGTTAAGGTTAAGCAAATCAGATCACAAAATATTTAGATTCTTTAGAAAAGAATGAAAAAAATAGTTAAATCACAACGCCTTAAAAGTTCATTACAGGAAAAATATTAGAATTGTTCCTATATAAAAAAAAAGCAGAGTATAATGCTTGAAATAATTCATCTGAGTTTTGTCTATTGTAAGTTTATGGCTCAATCTTATTTGTCTTTTAAGGATATTTTTGAGTGATAAACTAATAAAGCACAGCTTCACTGAAATCAGATTTGTCATTTTTAAAAAAAAGTAATATTTACTCACTAAATTCATAGATAATAATACATACACAAGAAAATATATGGCAATATATACACATATTTGAAAACTTTTCAATGCTGAGATAATTTGTTATATTAGCACTTTTACTCATAGATGAAACAGGTGTTTTACCTTTATGTTGAATCCCAGCAGCAAAAGATTAAGTTAAAAAATAGTTTACATTAATTTGTAAAATATTTGTATAAAAAATATTTTAAAAAATTACAAGTTCAGTAATTAATTAAAAAATGTACAAATTCAGTGTTAAACTAGTTCAAAATTTTAGTTCAATTGCAAAGGAATATATGATACGCTCACCATTTGAAATGCTCTCAGTTTCTTGACAGACAAATCCCATTTATTTGCATCAGCTGTCTTCTTGTCCCTCTGGAGGAACATGTCACATTATATACTCAATCATTGTGACTGATTTTGTCATTGACATCACATTAAAACAGATTTGCAATCCTACAAGGAGTGAGCTGAATTGGATTTGGGGTTTCAATAAAATTTATTTTACTATTTTGTTCCCCAATGATTAAAACTCAAATAAGGAATGAAAGATATGTTTCATGAAAGTTATTCTCTTTTTCAACATTCCACCTGAAATGGAGACAGTGTCAATTACCCTCTCCCCCTTTAACACTGGCATGTATTATTTCATTTCTCTGCATGGGCAATACTATTGACTTAATCAAAGAATTGTTGATTTTGACTCAAAACAGTATGACTGCTTCCATTAGCTTGGCAGAGCACTAACTGACATTGAAGTATGAACTTGCTTATATTGTAATTTTAAACAGAGTCATACATCTTTCCAATTTCCCTCTTCTAGTACATATTCTCCAAACAGTTTGAGAAAAATAATGCTTTCATATAAATTTCCTTATATGGACAGAAAGTATTCTTCTCAATCATAAATTAATCACATGTAACATTCTTTCATGTTTACTGGTTACTTTTACTTTCCAATTTCATCAAAACTAATTCTTGATATTAATCAAACTTCCTTAACTGGACATTTGCATATTTTTATTATTCTTTTTGTTTTTAGGACAAATATAGTTTCTCACATAAAATGACTTGCTTTATACAAAATTTCATAGTAGCCAATCTACTGTCAAATTTGTATTAAATGTTTCTTCATTAACTTTTCAGTGTATCTATAAATTATAGTAATAAATGTATGTTTGAATAGGAGAATTCAAATTCCTGTTGCTAAATTATTATTGAAAAAAAAAAAAAAAAGCAACAACTTGTGCTAAAAACTAAAGTAAAATTCAAGAATAACAATTGACTTTTTATCTTGTTTTCAGGCTAATGCTATCGTCGAAAGGATTGGTTACCCAGCATATATACTTAATGAAACAATTTTAGCAAACATGTATGATCATGTACGTAAAGTATTCAGTTTTTAACATTTTATATTTTTTATGAAAAAAGATCAGTTTCTATGTATAGATTTTGTACAGAAAAGAAAATTAACACCAATAACATTATAATATACTAGTGACTTAAAGTAAAACAATGATATTTAAACTTTGTCATTTATAATTTCAATTTGCTATGGACTTTGAATTGGCATTTTAGAACAGTTCCTCATTGTTTTAATCAAGTAAAAAATTTCTCAGATCTCTGGCACACACAGAATTCAATAGTGCTGTGGTCTGAAAGATCTCAATTCTTCCTTGGAATTTAAATCTTTTTTATCTCTTTGCACAGGTCATTGGGATTTTTCTTAATTCTCAAATGCATAATTATTACTCATAATTCAATTCTTAGGTCTGTCATGAACAAAGGGATTTTTTTGACATATCTCAAAGTAATTTCATAAATAGTTTCTGATTTTGTGTTATATCATTGAACTGAAGTTGTTTACACAATTCACAGCAAATCACTTCTCCACCCACTGGTGTATCTATTTTTGTAATATTTTTATAACTCTTTGCTGTAATTACTAATGGTTTCTATCACTTTCTCTTCTCTCTTTTCACAAAATAAATATTTTGTGAAGATTTTCAGTTTCATCTGTGTTATCTACAAAATCCATAGTTTTTCTAATGTCAAAACAGTTGAGAGTACAACTATCATTATTTCTGTAATATATGTACTTGCTTTTTTAATAGAAAATATTCAAATAAATAGAAACTTCTTAAAACTGAAGTATTTTTTGTGGTGCATTCTCTTAACAATCCAGTAGTTTATATTGACTATATTTTTATGAATATCTATTGTATTTCAATAATGAAACATTGCTAATCTTATGTTTTATACTTCAGGGAATTCTTGAGCAAAGTCTTGATATTTTTCATTTTTTTTATCTTTTCTTTCAAGTACTCTTTAAATTCTACAGGGAAAGTGATAAATGTAATTTGGCATATCTTCTTTCCTTACACTAGAGTAGTCTGCTTTTCATATTTTCAAAAATATCTTTGCTCTTATCTTATTTTTTGCACTGTGAAAAATCATTTGATTAATCAATACTCAGTATATTTCTATACCAACTTGTAATCTTTATTCTACACATGTTCACATTAACATTATGTGTGACATGTTTTCAAAAGTGTTCAATGCTCTCTTAAGGAATCTTTGTAATGCAGTTCTTTAAGTCTATGGAGATATTTTGATTTGACCTAATCCATTTTCTGAACATTTCTTTAAGCACCTGATGTGATGTCAACTTTCTTGTAATTTGATATCAGTTAATATTTTAATTTTAAAGTTTTATTGCACATAAAACAAAATTTTTCATTTTTTTGTTGGATTTGCATTCAGTTAAGTGATCGACACATTTCTTATAATAACTGTCTGACAAAAGAAAACAAGGTCATCTGAAAATTTTTCATTACACATATTTATGGTACGGGTTAGTATGGTATTCAGAAGTTTAATTAAAACTGAATAATTCTCACTTTTATATGTTCAAATCCATGATCTTCTGATCTTGTATTATTTTCAATACATATTTTAATGTTTCTTCTTCACAAAGTTTGGGAGCATTAAAGTTATTTTAAAAATAATTATACATTCAAATATTATTGTTACCATGAAAATAATTATTAGCTATTGATATTATTACTTGACATTTGCACTTATTGTTCTTCTGCTTGTGACAGGTAGAATATTACCCAGACACATATTTCACTAATGTCATCACAGCCATTAAGTGGAGTGGCATGATGAACCTAAAACAATTAAGACAACCTGTGGATAGTGAAGAGTGAGTGAGTTTCCTTCTCATGTTTGCCTAAAGTTGTTAATTTATTCATTAAGTGAAATCCTTACAAAAAGTTTATTTTTTAATGATTTCATTCTTTAACTTTAAAGTTCTCACTTTTCAGAAACAATTCTATGATGATCATTAAGTGAATCTCTAAAATGTTTGTCCAATTTATTTTCTTTATACTTTTGTCATACCAAGGATTATATAGAAATGTTATAAAATTAAATCTTATTCTACTAGTTGATTAAATATTTATGGTCTTCAAATATTTTTCAAGTCAAAATACATGTACAAAATGACATCACTATGTGCAAATGATGTATTCATATTATGAGAAAAAGAGTTTTTTTTTTATTTACTTAAGTACAAAGTGATATTACATTATTTTTCAAATAATTTAAAGATAAGCAATTGTTTATCTTTGTATCATAAAGATGAAAGTTGTATACTGTTGTACATTCAACTCCGGAATGAAATTAAGACAAGTATAAAATTTTAAGAGTAAAACTAGAAGTTATTTTGTAAATTTATTGTTTAAAATAGCATAACTCATTAGTAAAATGTTTTATAATAGTAATTTCATATTTTCAGGTGGTTGACTCCTCCAGTAATTGTGAATGCATTTTATAGCACTCCCAAGAATCAAATTTGTAAGTAACTTATCTTAAGATTTTTTTTTTATTGATTATACCAAACTGTCTTTGTTTGGTAAAAACAAGGGATTTTATTTACAGTCATGTGTGTGTTTTTATATATATGATAAAGAGAAAATATACATAATTTTCAATTTGTTTGTAATGTATATTTTTGCTAAACAAAACAAACATGATAATTATCAGATTATTTAAATGTATTCCAATAATCAATTCAATATCATACTTATATAGTCACTTCTGTATAATTATATTTCTAAATTGTAATAACTTATTTCTTTATTTGATTTGTTCCTTACCTCTCTCTGTTACCAGCAAGTTGATGGGGATTCACTTTGTGACTTTCTTCAAGATACCCCATTAACTGATATTTCAACCTTCATATTAAGAATAATCTACAGGAACAACTATTTCCAACTATATCACCATGACAGTTCCTATCACAACAGATGTCTATCCATGGTTGCCCATAATAAATGTAAATGTGTCCTTCAGGATCTAAGTCTCTGTTTGTTGAGAGATTGAGTCTCACAACTTTGGCTCTGTAATAGTGTATTAAATAAGAGTAAGTTTTCTATCCCTCCTCTATTCAATCAATTTGAGGTGTTAACATGTTCTGCTGATAATGCTGAATGTTTTGCCCATAAATTCTGGTCTTGACTCATCTAGAGTATTCTTGCCTAACTTCTTACTTAGTACTGAATCTCTGTTATCCGATTTTCATATAACACTTTCTATGGTTTCCCCTATCAACTCTAATCTGGTTACCCATAAAGGTATCCCTGTAATTGACATTAAGAAATGTGCTCCCAAACTGACTCCTGTTCTCTCTAAACTGTATAATAAATGCCTTTCTGCTTCTTGGAAATCCTCCTCTGTTGTTCCAGTCTTTATGCAATCAAGTGAACTGGCCAACTCTTCCAACTATCAACCTATTACCTCTTTTTGGCAAACTACTCAAGGCCCTAATCAATGACAAATTAGTTAAGCATCTCGCATCACAGAGCATTCTTTCAGACAAACAATATGGGCTTTCATTTCTCTAGGTCACCTGCTGATGTATTAACAATTATTGCTGAAAGTCTTCTTCACAAGTTGAAAAGTCATGGTGTCTCTGGCCAAATTTTTTAACTGATTCTGTCTTCCTTAAAAAACCATGAAATGACAGTTGCTTGAATGGCCACTCTTCTAGATCCTTCTGTATTGATACAGGTGTCCACTAAGGCTTACTTTAGTTTTAATTTTCATTAAATGACCTTCCTGCTCACATCAGCTCTGAACTTGGTATCTATGCTGATGATCCCAACTATTTACTCCTGTCTTGACACTAAGTTTAATATGGTCAAATTAATGGCTGATGTCACAAATGACTTACAGTCTCTTGTTAACTGGGGCAAATAATGGCTTCTAAAATTTTAAGACCTCTAAAACATAACTGCTCTCTATTAATCATGTTTTGCATTTGAAAAACTCATACCATATTCAGTTTGTTAAAATATAGTAGTTGTCACAAACATTGTAATAAATAAAATTTTTAATTAAGACATGATTAAATTATTTCAAATGATTTTTGTAATTTCAGTTTTTCCAGCGGGAATCCTCCAACCCCCATTTTACAGTAAGGGTTATCCAAAGTAAGTGTTGTCTTTTTTCATATTATCTGTGATACACTGTGAGTCATTTAGTAGAAGGTCATACAAAGTTAAGCATTTGTGAGAACTGTATTGAATCAGAATTGAAATTTAGTATATCACCTTGTGAGCATGTTAATCTTTTACTATTGTCATTTAGTATATTTCTGAACAACAATAGCAAAAGATCTTATATAGCGGTACCTTTACAAATGTGGAAAGAGGAAGATAGTGAAAAATGCTTTTTTATGTTTTCTAACTAATAATAAATTATAAAATAAAATAGAAACAATCCTGCTTCTTGCTTCCTAAAAATTAAATGCAATATCAGTTATCATCTTCTGTCTTTTTGAATTCTGCTCTTTTATTATATTACTCTCTGTATAATGTTTTTCTCTCAGACTTTCACTTTCTGATATTAACCCATTGCATCTTATCACTTTTGAGTGAAATGTTTAAAACAAAAGAAATTTTATGACATCTTTTACATTAGCTTAACACAGCATAATAGGATAAGAACATGATGGATCATGAAAACATTGAGCATTTCTATTCAGTTTTGTAGGGATTCTTTCTGAAAATGGAAAAAAATACCTAAAAGAGACTGAATTGGATTGCTAATGTGACTTTATTGATATTTATTTACTATGAAAGGTAACAACAGCATTACCTCAAGCAAAAGTCATTCTCTTTTGTCATTTATATAGTTTATCTTTTAATCTTAAAATAGAAAAATACAGTTGAATTCTGCTAATAAGATAATTCAATACTTAAAAACTTCTAAAGTGTGTGTGTGTATATATATATATATATATATATATATATATATATATATATATATATAAAAATAATGCCAGTGTATTATTTATCTTGGAAATGTGCAAAAATTTCAACAAATTATACTGAACACTATTAATATCTTCATGTTAAAATCAGTACTCTTACTTTGTATTATAGCTTCTTTTCTTTTTTTCTAGATTCAAAATATTATTTAGGCCTTTGCAGGAATGCAATTTTTATGTACAAAGCTAACTTTTTTTTTTTATAATAATTGGGTGAATTCTTACTTTGTTGATTAAATTTTTATTAGTGTCAAGCTTTTTATCTCCCTACAAAATTTTGTAGAATATTTTATTGATCATTGTAACTATTTGATAACAAAAGAGTACACAAGTGTGGAAAATGAATTGTTATAAACCTGCTGCAAATTATAATTATACTTTTTCATGTAAGCTTGAACAGTTTTGGCATCTAAAGACCAACTTCAGCTACATGAAAAATAATAATCTACATTGTAGAATTATGCTTATTTAGAAAAAAAATAAATGTAAAGAATATCTTTAGTAAAATTTTCAGAAAAGTGTCTAATTGAACACAGAATGAAGTGTATAAAATATTATATACAAGATAGAACTATTTTTATTGAAAGTTGTGTGAAATGCTTGAAGAAAATGAGTGTGGAAAAGTTAATAAACTTAATCTTTGCATTATATATGAAAATTAGTGATGTGCAGATACCATGATGGTTATTAGTGTGGAAAATGGTATTGGTCATGTTTCGTTCTAGTCTGTTTCATTCACTTTCTATTAATATCCTTAGAAAAGGAATGAATCAATTTCTTCACCCTCCAGCTATGAATTAAATAGCAGTATAGACTAGCTCTTTAACCAGTCTAGGAAAGAACATCTTTGTATACAGATCCCTGAAAGCAACTATCATCTAATAAAAGCATGGAATTAAAAAAATATATGAAGATTATTTGATATACATAAATGCTCTGTAGTAGTGATATAAACTTATAAATGTATGTAGGTCTGTATCAGTATACAAAAACAACTGACTTACAAAATTGCAAATAAAAAATTAAATATATTTCTATATTTATGCAGAAATATATGCATAACATACTTGTTTATATCAACTGAAGTGTCAAAATATTAGAGACAAGTATCGAATAAAGTTCAGTTCCTCATTTATCTGAATAACTTTATGGGTTCATTACATAGTTATATCTATCATACACACTCCAGGTTTGAGAGTGTCTGCAGGGAATTTAATGAGGTTTGTAACACATTTTCAATGGGGTTTCAGTGGATTACATACAAGTTAGTTGAAACCATTTTGGGTCAGTTGCACATGATAGGAAGTTATCTTGTTGGAACCAACCATCACCATTGGGCAATATGGAAAAATTAAAAGGGTGCAAATTGTCTTCAAGATCTTTGTATGGTACACCTGTTAATACTGATGCCAGTTTACTTTTGGGCTTTGGGAACACACTCATCATTAAAGAGTTTTCAACAGTTTGCACAATAACTTGAAACATGACATCAATCTTCCACTATCTAATGTTCCCTGGCCCAAGTTATGTTAGGTGGTGCCAGGATTTCAGTTATGGCTCTCTTGTTAGTCACCAGTCATCCTGATTCTTGCATCACCTCTGGACACTTCTTTAATTCACACCTTGGTATACACATGTTACTGTTGGCTGGAAAACATGTAGAGCAGTTCAGAGGTAGAGTGCTCCATCTTTCTGACTTAACACCATTTGATCACTGAATGAGTGTTTATGTTTATAACTACTGTTTGCCACACTACCTTTTTACTTATGTCAAATATATTATCCAACTTACTACAAATGGAGTAAGTCATCTCTATCTAGTGTACTGTTGTCAATATTTGCTTTAATACTTCAGTTTATATTGAAATTTAAGTAAAAAAAAAAATTAAAAGATTTTAATTTTTACTTTATTGATCTGGGAGACCACTTGAAAATTAAAATAATAATTATGCAAATTCTATTCACAATGTATCCATTTTTAAATTTATACTTACATATTAAATGAAAGAAGAAACTGCCATGAATTTTAGAATTAGTTGCAAAAGTTAAAATGTAGCTTCAAGGTTATTTTTGCTGAACGTTTAGTATTCAGCTATCTTTACTTATTTCTAAAAACTCCTTAAGGCATATATACCAAAAGATTTATCTCTTTCATCAATTCACTTTTTCTCTAGGCTTTTAGAACAGTCAAGTGAATTGATAATAGAAGTATGTAGGGTGTTGGTGCTTAATTCTTTTTTCTTATTACTTTAGGCTCTCATTCAACTTGGAAGGGAAGTATGTTGCTTGCTATCAATCTTGAAGTTTTGCTTTTATAGAGAGACAATCATAAGAGAAAAATCAGAACTTGTTTATTTCAGGGAGGCACTACCTTCTACATTAAATGACATCATTTTTTTTTTCAAGGCCTGGGGACCACTTGTGTGTATAGGAGTGGAGGATAATGGTTAACCCTGGCCTTGAACTGGTTAAGATTGTAGTAATCTGGGAAATATCCTATTGTGAGTCAGTTCCACAGGGCAGTGGTTTGTGGGAAGAAGATGCTCGAGCAAAACTTACTTCTCACCAATGGAATACAGGGGGAATGTGGGGGATTTGCCACTCTGTAAGTGGTATGGCATGTTCTTGCTGTGAACATTTACCTTCAGTGGGACCAGGGAATACAATTCGTCTAAGCACCGTCTGTGGAAGCAGCAGTAGAGCAGCAAGAGACTTGCTACATCCTGCCTGCAAGAGAGAGAGAGAGAGAGAGGTTGAAGAGTGGAGAATAATTAATCTCCCACAGGGGTTCAAAGACACCTTTGAACTCTATCAAGCCTGAAGAGTGAGGTCTAGGCAACACCCACCCAAATTTGTACAGTACTTCACTTTTGGCCTGATCTGACTCTTGTAAAAGTAGAGGATAGCAGGAGAAGTCAGGTACTTACTAGAGTGATACAGAAAGCCAACCATTTTACCTGTATCTTTAGCAATGGATTGTATGTATTAGTTCCACTTCAGGTCGGGTGTGAGTTTAAGGCCTGACAGTCTTTCAAGGCATGGTGCTTCCCCAAGAGGACCTCTGTTCAAACTGATTGGTGGTAATTCAGGGTCAGATCAGCAATGATGGAATGTAACTAGTTTGGTCTTTGAGGCATTGAGTGTAACCAGTCTGTTTTTACTCTATTGCATAGTTTGTGCAAAATTGGAAGAAATATCAGTCGCTAGTCTCTACCCATCAAGAGTTTCAGAGGTGTGTCCGTATATAGTTATATCATCAGCATAGATGTTTACAAATGATCTAAGTATATTCTTAGGCAGATCATTTATGAAAATCAAAAAGAGTGTTGGTCCAAGGAGTTGTCCCTGGGGGACACCTGCATTGATCTCTAGGGCTCCAGAGGACTTGCCATTGATGATTACTTTCATAGACCTACCAGTTAGGAAGGATATTATGATCAAGAAGACCCTTCCAATGATTCCATAATGAGAGCTTGTGTAGTAAGCTTTTGTGTCACACTTTCTTAAAGGCTTTGAGATATCTAATACTATGGTCCTTGAGGTGTGTTTGTCATCAAGAGCTTCACTGATTCTGTGAGTGATATTAGTTAGGACGTTGGCAGTAGATCAGGCTAACCAAAACCCATACTGCTTGCCACTGAAGAGGTTGTTCCTTTCTAGGATCTTGATGACCCTCTTATTGATTATGACCTCAAAAACATTGCTAAAGATGCTGAGGGGACTTATGGGTCTGTATTAGGAGGGGGAAGATTGCATGCCTGCATTCTAGAAAATAGGGCATACGCTTGACACTTTCCACAGACTTGGGAAGCAGCAGTTGAATAACTTTGCTAGGATTGGGGATAATTCCAGGCTGATGTTCGTAAGAGCAACCACTGGAATTTTGTCTGGACCAGTGGCTATTTTAGGATCAAGACTTTTGATAAGTCTGGAGACTTCTTGTGCAGTGATGATAATATTACTGAGATTGTGCTTGGTTAAAGGATGGCCTTTCTCATCTAACATTGAGTTTGAGGTTCAAGCATAGCTGCACTTGGTATTTTCTAGAACTTTTTGCAGCAATTGCTGGCAGTTCTGAATGCAGTGAGGGCTGAACTACATCGCTTTGCTCCCTGTGATAGATATGAAGTAAATGTTTCAGTAAGTTATGACTGCAACACATTCAGTGGTGAACCAGGCTTGACTGTTTTGTTTTTGCTGGAATTTTGGCAGTGGGTATAACATTCTCTATTCCAGAAAGAATCCAATCAGAGTCAAAGGAAGCAGCTTTTGAGTCAGCATGATTGAAGAAGGTTGGGAGGGGAGCTTCTATCATGTAGGATTGAAAGCTGTCTCAGTCTGCCTTTGCATAGCAAAATATTGTTCTATGTAACAGTACATCAGAAAATGATTTAGGTTTTGGCATCAATCTATGCACTGATTAGGGAATTGTCTGATGTGCCTAGTGAAGGTAGTAGAACTTTTGATAAGCATTTATCAGGGCAGGAAGTTAGGAAAAGGTTAAGAATGTTCACCTGATGTCCAGTCATGTCTGGGACCTGGGTAGGTTCTTCAATGATCTGGGTTAGCTCACAGGTGATGGAGATGACTTTGCAATATCTGCTTTCAACATTGGTTCTGTTGGAGTGGACAAGCCACTCTTTATGATGGATATTGAAGTCAATGCAGACATGAAATCCGGCCAAGGGGAATTGAGTGAGGATATTATCAATCTTCTCAGATATTCAGTTGAAGATTACCATTCTTTCATCCTGAGGATGGTAGAGAGCAGAGACAAATGTGGTACTATAGATGGATAAGTGCCACACAGAAGCACACAAGATCAGATTCCTAATTCTTTGCATCCCTGTCATAGTCCTTGATGTAGGCTCCAAGTCAGTGACCATGGCAATTTAGGTGGTCATGTTTGGCTATAAGAGGTGAGTAGCCTGTGACAGTGAACTCCCCTAGTGCACATGAAGCATTGATATCAGTTTCAGAAAGTAACAAGAGGTCTGGTTTAGATTGGAGAAGATCATGTTCCACTTCTGGAAAGTTGGAACATAGATCTCTCACATTGGTGTAGGAGATGGTATATGAGGGGGTCTACTTTTTTTAGGTTAGGTTTGATTGGATTCATGTGTGCATTGTAGTAGGCAGAGAGAGACACACCTGCAGGAGTTGCATGTATAAATAACTTGGAGAGAATCATCTAGAGATACAGCCATAGCAGTACCCTTCATCATGATATCAAGAGGCCGTACTGAAGACTATTACATAACCCAGAAACCATTCACAAAATGGCAGTACAGTAGCCTTGATATTATACATGTGCTGATAGGATAGTGTCCTTTGTAATTACTCGAAGGTTCAGATACCTGACTATCAGGCAGAAGATGTCTACCTCCAGCACCATTAATGAAGAGACAATCAACCCAGGAAAGAAAATAGATGCATGATGCTCCAAGTGGACATGTCATAACTGCCCAGAAGTCAAGAACCATTGTACAGTTTTGAGACAAGCTTGAGGCCTAACACAGCCAATGGTAAAAGTGTGTGTTTAATGAGGGTTGCATGTGCATCGCCTAACCCATTTGAATTAGTATAGGAGATGATTATAATGACAGAGGTAAGTATACAGGTAATTTATCTATTCAGGAGAAGAGAAAAAAATATTCAGGCCTACAAAGGAGAAGCATTATGGATAGGGAGTATGAAACAGCTATAGTGTTTTAACTTAGTATATTTCAGGGGAGTGGATAGACTACTGTAACACAGAAATTTAAGGAAAAAAATTAAATAAATGAAAATGGTTGCATGTAATAAAAAAGTCTAACCAAAAGACATTGTCAAAAACATAAGGTAGGAGGAGCATATATATAACACTCTCTCTCTCTCTCTCTATAATAGGGTAATGGTCAGAGTTGAATCAGACCAGGAAACAGTAATATTAAAAAGTGCTCAATACACATGTTAAAAAAAAAAAAAAAAACGAGAGTAAAAATAACATGTAGAGCTTTTATCCATTACTTTGGTTTCAACCTTAGGGTATCCTCAGGTCATTTTTTATCAAATGATCACCTAATACTTTTTTTGTTTTTTTAAAAAACTAAAGAACGCTACATTATTATTTTCAAAAATAAATAAACAAACACACGATGTTGGAGTAATAGAAAGGGAGGAGGAGGAGGATGTGAAGAAGAAAGGAAGAAAAGCAAGTGTATTGAAAATGCATCGGTAGGGGGCTAAATTTCATTTTTTTTTTTCCAGCTTCATATGCACTTAAGAAAAATTTTCTGATATGGAAGCAAGGGCTTAAGACTTTTGGTTTAAAACGTTTTGGGGATCCAGAAATGTCATAATTGCTAATTATTCCTATTGGCAGATGTTGCAAATATGGTTGTATGGATTTGATTTTTTTTAAATTTTCCACCTTTTCAATGGATACTTGTCATTTTTTTAAATTCCTTCTCCCTTTCTATTACATTCAATGTTGAGCATTTGTTTATTTATTTTTGAAAATAATGTAGTGTTCTTTAGTCTTATAAAAAATTAAAAAAAGTGTTAGATGGTCATTTGCTATAAAATGCTTGAGGATATTTTAAGGTTGAAACCAACGTAGTGGATTCAAGTGACATCATGATTTTTATAGTGTGTAATATATATTAGGTTGGTGCAAAAATAATAACGTAATAATTTTTTTTTAATGTATTTTCTAACGTCAAAAAACAACATTATTACGTCATTATTTTTGCACCAACCTAATATATATATATATATATATATATATAATTATTTATTTAAAAATATGATTCCAAATGGCTACATAAGAGGTCTCATGTTTCAAAACAAGAGCTGAAAACTTCAAGATAATATTTGAATTAACTTGAGTTAAAGTAGGCTCTGTTCCATCTTTAAGCAAAATTTTTATGGGAAACTTTCCCATAAAAATTTCTATATATTTTTATCATATAAGTCGATATACACCTTATTATACATTAGAAAGAAAAGATAAGAACTACCTACAGATATAAGTGTACAGTCACACATATATACACACATACTCAAAAATATATGTCTACACATACCTATATATATATATATATATATATATATATATATATATACACACACAGAAGCAAGTATAAATATATCAACCCACACAGCAACATAAAAAATAAACATATATATTATCCTTGTATTTTTGCTTCTTATTTTGGTCAATATTAATGGGATTTCTCTATTTAATATTGGTACCCTTATAATCACTGCTGCTCAGGGAAGTGTTATAAAATTCCCTACTCATTATTGAAAGAAACCAACATCATTTAATAAAATTAAACATAGTATGTAAATAAAAGGCACTTTAAGAAGTAAAAACATTAGACATAGAAAATAAAATAAACTATACAAAATATTACATTAAAATTTAAAAAAAATATAAAATATAGAATATTTATATCACTTCATAAATTTAAAAACTACTATCAGACTATATAATTCATAATTTAGACCTATCTACAATGAATATTACCAGTAATATACAAATACAAAGCTATTTAGGATTAACAATTATAAAAAAAATATCGAAAACTCAAATTGTGTGAACATCATCAATTCTTCAGCTAAACAGATCACTGATAAGTTGAAAATCAGTGATAGGGTGGCAAAACTTTTTACTAAAGGAGGCTTATGTATTATTTAAAGATCATAAGCCTGAATTTCAGAGTAAATTATCTACAAGTATTATCAATCCAACTAGACCTGAAGTCAGTAGAATCAGTAAAATGATCCTAGAACATGTGAAACTACAAATTAAAAACCAACTCAATCTCATCCAATGGGTTGTTACTACCAAAGTAATTAACTGGTTCAAGAATATTGATAACAAATGTTCATCCAATTTGATATTGTGGATTTCTATCCATCTATATTTAAAGACCTATTCAAAATGGCATTGGAATTTGCTGAGGTTTATTCTGAAATTTCTAAGGATGAAATTAATATCTTGAACTGTAGAAAATCAGTCCTAATCTACGATAATGAACAGTGTGGTGAAAAATTTGGTGGAAAATTTTGACATATCTATGGGATCATTGGATTCTGCAGAGTCCTCTGATTTAGTCAGTTTGTTTATATTGTACAACCTTACAGCATATGATGAAATTAATTTAGAGAGTATAGGGCTCTATAGATTCAATGCTCTCATGGTAATAAATAATTCTACTGGTGGTAAAGTGGATAAATTTAGAAAATTAATTCATAGAGTATTTAAATCTTTACATCTTAACATTAAAATTGACTAATATCAAACAGGTTTATTTCCTAGATGTAACTTTAAATTTAATCCTTAATGATTTTCAATCTTATAATAAAACAACACTAACCCAATTTATATCCACCCTAACTCTAATCACCCACCATCAGTTATTCAACATATCCCATCATCTGTTGAATGTTGTATTAACCAACACTCCTCTAACAGAGTTGTTTGATAAACATAAAACTGCCTATAATAAAATTCTTAGTGATAGTAGCTACAGATCTTCTGAAAATAAAGTTTGTAGAAAATTATAGCTATTCTAGGAAGAAGAATAGAAACAGGAAGATTATCTGGTATACACCTCCATTCAATAAATTAGTTTGTACCAAGTTGGGACATAAGTTCTTAAAGTTAAATGATAAACATTTTCCTAAAAGTAATCCATTAAATCAAATTTTTAATTGAAATACCCTAAGAAAACACAAACTTTATAACAATAATACCTGTAATGCAGGTACCAATTCTAATATATCCTATGTAACTGACCTATGTAATTGTAAGAGTCCTGGCTAATATCAATTATCTAACAAATACTTAACGGAATCCATTGTATATAAGTGTTCTATTTCATCTATTGAAGGTTCTGGAAATATTAGTTTGTATGTTGCTGGCACTAAAAATGCTTTAAAAAAAAAAAAAAAAAACAACAAAAAAAACGATACTATAACCATCTGTCTTCTTTTACTAATGCTAACAAATGAAATATGACTTCACTTTCTAAGTATATTTGGAAATTCAAGAAGAAAACAAGTCAACTACGGTTAAATGGAAGATCCTCAAACAAGCTAGAACTTATAGATCTTTATATGAACTGTGTTTTTCAGGTCTATAGGAGAAAATGAGTATCATTAAACTTTTGAATAGTTGTCAATTGTTAAATCAGAGATTTGAAACTACTGTGAATTGTAGGCACATATTTAATGTGCGTACAATTTAAATTTACAATCTTGTTAAACTTTTAACTTCATATAAACATTTTAATGTTATCCCTACTGATCTATCTTAAATCAAGGTCCTTAATAGCATTGTACTTGTATAATACTGGTAATAATGTCTGTTAGAGATAGGTTTATACTTATATTACAAGTTATATGGTTTGGTAATAGTTTTTAAATTTATATATTTTATTTATTTTTTTAAATTTTAATGTAATATTTTGTATGTCTAATGTTCTACTTCTCAAAGTGCCTTTTATTTACATATTATGTTTAATTTTATTAGATATGTTAGTTTCTCTCAATAATGTCAAATTTTATGTAGCAAACACATCTGATAAAATTTGAATCTTTCTTTTTTTGTGTATTAATCACTTTTGATATATTACTCCTCTTTGTTTTTCTATTATCTTTTTTGTTTTTCCTTTTCCTTGGAGACAAGATGTGTTGATTTTTATATTTTTTCGTAATTTTTTTGTTTTTATCTGTTAACTTTTTCTTTTCCTTTTATGGAAATGTTTTTATTTACTTCTTTCTTTTCCTTTTATGGAAATGTTTTTATATACTTCTTTCTTTTCCTTTTATGGAAATGTTTTTATTTACTTCTTTCTTTTCCTTTTATGGAAATGTTTTTATTTACTTCTTTCTTTTCCTTTTATGGAAATGTTTTTATTTACTTCTTTCTTTTCCTTTTATGGAAATGTTTTTATTTACTTCTTTCTTTTCCTTTTATGGAAATGTTTTTATTTACTTCTTTCTTTTCCTTTTATGGAAATGTTTTTATTTACTTCTTTCTTTTCCTTTTATGGAAATGTTTTTATATACTTCTTTCTTTTCCTTTTATGGAAATGTTTTTATATACTTCTTTCTTTTCCTTTTATGGAAATGTTTTTATATACTTCTTTCTTTTCCTTTTATGGAAATGTTTTTATTTACTTCTTTCTTTTCCTTTTATGGTATTTATTCTTATGTTTTCTTAAATTTTTAAATAATGTAAAAATGTGGTGTTTCATAAGAAGCATTTTTAAATAAAATAGTTTATAACCATCTTTGTTCCTCACCTGATGAAATTCTTATCTTTAGGCATTGAAACAAATATGCATCTTTGTAGTGTTTATTTGTTTGTCTGTATGTAACAACTATATATATATATATATATATATACACACACACACATAGTGTATATATGTATATATTTATATATACACTAGACTACCTGTGACCTGTTGGGTCACTGACAGTTCAGGTTATAAAACATTGAAGTTGATTTCAACATTAAAATATTGTTTATTTGAAGAAAGTTGAAATAAAAAATACTGTATAAACACCTTGTATTTTTAAATCTTATTCACTTATATTTTTAAAATCACATTAATGTAAAAATATATTTTGAATATTCCAAAAAGTATTTTAAAATCATATTTACTTGAAAATATTACTTAAATATTTAAAATATTGTTTGTTTAAAGAAAGCTGTAATATAAATAAGCATGAATGAAATATCAGAGGTGGAAAGTGAGAGAAGTGAAAAGTGGATATAAATGTAATCATTTATGTCCACAATCTGGATGTTAAATTAGATCACCATCCATTTCCTTCTCTCCCCAGTTCCTACATGATAATAAATTTACATCTTTCTTTCAACCACTCTCTCTATATGACTTCTGGTGCAAACACAAGCATACAAAGTTCACAGAGTTTTATATATATATATATATATATATATATATATATATATATATATATATATATATATATATTGTCATCCACAGACAGACTGTTTCATCAGTGTGGCTAGACATCCAGTTGCCTCTAGTTAGGATTGAAACCTGACTGAATTGGTGTCAGTTGGAGATTCTACCCCTAAGCCGTTGGTACACGGCAGGGATGAAGGTGAATTTAAGTGTATTTATTTTTGGATAAACACACTGTGACTGAGAGAACTTGATTCACTTTACCAAAGAGTCTTGCATTATTAGCCGTAATAGTCACTGTTTACAAACTCAAACTTCCTCCCCAGATAGCTCAACTGAAATAAATTTTTCCGGAGCATATTTGAAATTGTTGAAAGTACTAGGTTTGCCAATTCCATCTGACAACAACTCAAATATAAAAATCATATTATTCAAGGAATTGATAGTAAGTTAATGTCTCATTAAGTCTTGTTGGATAAATGATTTTGCCATTAATCTCATTAACATTGTTAATTAATTCTTTGTATAAATTGCTTCTTTATGATATAATATATAAGCTGCACACTAATATATATATATATATCCATGAAGAGAATCATGAAAACAGATCATGTCAAAATGATCCTTATTGATGATAGTTCTAAGTTGGTTGCGCCAATCACAGTCCAGGACCAACAGTTTATGATGGAGCTGGACACTGCAACTATGGGAAATTTTATTTCTTTGCTGTGTCTGGAAACAACTAGGCAAACCAAAACTGGATGATGACAGACATTGTTACGAGTCTGCCAGCAAGCATGACCTACCTGTGCTGGGAACTTTTATGGGCCAAACCAATCAAAACTTAAAGTCTTTCTTGGGCTTGGTCCAGTTGTATAGAAAGTTCATTCTATATCTGGCCACTATGGCTGAACCACTTTATTGTTTAACCAAGAAAGCAACTCCCTGGAAGTGGACAGATGAAGAACAAGCAGTGTTTCAACAGTTGAAAAACATTATCCTTGTACATTTTAACCCAAACAGGGCTCTTGGACTGGTTTGTGATGCATCTGACATTGGATTTGGAGCAGTCCTGTTTCATCGCTATCCAGATGGAAGCAAGCACCCAATTGCCAATGTATCCAAAACTCTCCTGGCTGCAGAAGAAACTGCAGCCAAATCCACAACAATGTCCTAGCCATTATCAGTGATGTGCTGTTTACAAAGGGTAGCCACCAAAGCACACTCTACCATGGATCTAGAGCATATTGGACATTTTGGCATGAAACATATGAAGTAGTTCATAAGAACCAGTGTCTACTGGCCTAGTAATGATACAGCTATTGAGATGGTTAGTTGATGTGACTCATGTGGCAAACATCAAAATAAGCCATCCAAGCTGGCAGATCACACATAGATGTTGCCAGAGAAGCTATCTAGCTGCTTACACATGAATCATGCTGTCAACTTCATGGGTATAAATTGGTTGGTGATCACTGATGCTTTCCCATGGTACCCATGTATTCACCCAACATCATCTATATCCATTAGAACCATTGGAGGAGGATTTTGCCCACTTTGGATACCATCACACGCTGGTTACAGATAATGCATTGACTACTTTCTGAAGAATTTCAGATCAGGTGTAAAGAATGTGGACTCATGCATTTGACAGGAGCACCATACCAACCAGCTACCAACAAAATATTTGGTGCAGACTTTCAAGCAAACACTGAGAAAATCTTCATTGCCCCTGAAGTGAGCTCTTCCAGAGTTCTTGATGCTGTATCAGAGAATGCTGACATCCTGTGGACTCTCTCCAAGTGAATTGTTGATGTCCCAGCAGTTATAGACTAGGATTGATTCTCTGCTGCCTTCACCAGCACACATAGCTCAGGGTAAGTAATCTAAGATGTCATCAAAACCTGAGATAACTCCAAACTTGGGAGGTGTCACCAAGATAATCAGGCAGTACAAAGCTTGTGGTCTGATATATGCAATGTACTTTAGATCTAACCAAGACAAACATCCTTGATGGATAGTAGCAGTTGTCATTGGGTTGCTTCAACATCAAAGTTTTTCCTCATCACCCTGTTTGGAGATGACACTGGGAACAGTTATGTCTGTTCTATGCTTCTATAAGGACTATGAAAGTAGCAATGAGATAGACAATGTTTCTGAGCTTCCAACTGATTGTCAAATGGAGGTCTTGAAAGAAGTACCACAAGCTCAGAGACAAGCCAGACCACACAACCCTGGATGATATAAGAGAACACCCAAACCCAAAGAAACTTTGTTGTCGATACATTTAGTGTAGCATCAGTTTTGGTGTGGAGATCACTAGCATCTACATCTGTCCAATAGAATTGAATTTCTCTAAAATATTCTAATCACACTGCTATATAAGCAATGCTGGTGGAGTGGTTGTCTTAGCCCATTATACACTATTGGAGAGACAGTTAACTTACCTATTTGGATTATCACTGTGTTTTTTTCTGCAAGTGAATGAGAGAAATGTGACATATACAAAGTAGACTATACCTATCAAAGTTTTGTTCACAATTATAATCACTGACTGAAAGTATTTTAACTGGCAAAGATACAATTCTTTAAATTTGTAGCTTTATAGAGTGTGATGAGCATTTCAATACAATTAATTTTGACAAATGTAAAAAAACATGACTCCTCTCAGACCTATATACACAATTTAACTATTGCAAGTACATTTTTCTTGATAGTGTCAAACTTCTGTCTTTGGAAATATTTTAAGATATATACATAAATCTTCTGAAATTAACCTCTGATAAGTCTACAGCAGTTATAAAATATCTCAAACTTTAGATATTTGCAAGGGTGTAAAACAAAGTAATATCCTCATGGCATCATTATTGCTTCAATAATTTTGAAAACTGAATTAGAATGTAATTCTGACTTTTTTTATTGGTTAACATCTTTCCAACTTAAGCTATGCAATGATATTGCCTCAATAAACAGGTCAAGCAAAGATTTATGTTCTAGCTAGAAATTCAGCAGAATATCATTTTACTAATGGCTCAAACTAAATGTATAGCAACTGACAAGAACAACCAAACCTACCATATTACAATATATGATAAACCAGTCAAACAAGTTTCAAAATTCATTTATCTACGTAAAAATGATAGGACAGTTACTGTACAGCATATGATCAGCTTAGAGAATCATAAAGATCTACTTACATATAATCAGATACTCTATAGCACTAAAAGTAAAATCTCTAACACTTACATATTGCCTGTCTTTCTTTATGGGGTTCATGAGAAACCATAGATTTTCAAATTATGTCAAAATTGAAGAGCTTCTTGAGATACTTAAGCTGTTATATCTGTTATGTCGATCAGTCAATTGCAAGCTGTTAGAACTATACAACCATATAAAATGCACTAAATCAGACCTCTTGAAAATCTGTTCAAGGGACATGAGCACTAGTCAACAAGTATTTTTGGTACATTAGGTGAAAACGTTTCTGGGGTATATTGGGGGGGGGTCACTAAATTCAAGAACATTGGTTTTGTCCAATTGGCTCTAGTTTTTAAGATATTGCTGAAATACATTTTTTTTGTCTGTGAATCTGTACACAGTGATTCTAACTGGATTATTGTGCTCCTGGAGCATGAATATTTCAACAAAACCACATTTATTATGCTATTAATCAAACAATGTTGAATAAATGTATCACTTTCAATTAATTTTTATGATTGTATATGCATAATTAACATGTGATATTTACTCACATCATGCTACTATTTCAACAATGAACAAAGAGGAGCCAAAACATTTTCCAGTAGTATCTGCATTTAAGAGATTAATATGATTTCCAATCAAATTTCACACCAAAAGTAAACTAGCAAAATATATTATTTAAGCTATTCAACATATTGTACAAGCCCAATATCACAAGCTATCCAGGTCATTGAACTTTACTACATCTGAAGGAAGCTGCTCTTCTATGAATTCCCTTTGTTAGTTTTCTGAGTGCAATCATGCATAAGGCTCCAGCAGTAATTGGGCATTCCATTGGCCTTTGTACCACTCCACCATAGTCTTGATGCATTGGTGGAAATATTCTCCCCATTCTTTGCTTATATCACCAAGGTTTTCAGGGAATCTGTATAAATGGCTAGACAAGTAGTTAATTTTATACTCAATCTTGTTCCAAGAGCTTGGAAATTTTTTAGCATCACTTTGTCTAGTTCTTTTCTTTTTGCCCAGTGAGCCTTTCAAAACTTTAACAAAAGAATTCTACACTGAAGCCTCAAACTCAGTCATGTGAGAGACAAAATTTTCATGTTAATCAATTTTATTTGTGTCCCATCAAAAATTCCTGCCTTTAGTTTCTCATTACTCAGACCAGGAAATTCTGAGCAGATATAACTGAAGCATGCACCATCTTGATCTAATTCCTTGACAAATCCTTTCATTACACCCAACTTGATATCTAGGGGCAGGATGATGTGATCACGGTTAGCCTGCAATTTATTTTTTTTTAAGAATTTCACCCCAACCAAGACTGGAGTGCCACTAGTATGCAAGGGGCTACAGAGAGTGAAAGTAAGAGAAAAGATGGGTATAGGGGGGATTGAGAAAAGGATAAAAAGAAGAACAGAGATCAAGGCAAGAGAAGATGTTGATTGACATTACATTTAAATTTTTGAAAGATTATAGTTATCAGGGAAGCAAGTTCTATTGTCAGGAAGTGTGAGAGAAGATGTTTGAGTAGGAGAGATGGTTACATTTAACTGTTTCAATAGTAAAAGAGTGGGAGCAAGATGCCAACCTAGTAGCACGCTTAAACTTAAGCAAAAATAGCTCATCAGAGCAGATGCCATGAAAATATTTATAGAAAAAACAGAGGGAATCCATATTACATCAGTGAGAAAGTGACTGGAGTTGAGACCCCAAGTCAGGACTGATTATATTGTATATCAGTCTTTGGATTTTGTCAAGAACATTGGGATGAACAGTCGGAGCACCAGACCATATATGGCAATAGTATTCCATACATGGATGAATGGTAAATATGAAGGATGGACTCAGACAAAAAAAACCTTCTGGTGCAACACAAAGAACAAACTTCCCTTGTGGTAGGTGCAGCTATTTATTCTATGTAATTGTTCTACCTCAGGTTAGTGGAAAACAGGAGACAAAGAAGGTGCAGTGAAGTGCTCTGGTGGAGTTGAGCATCAACCATGCTGATAAGAGGCAGGGAAGTTTCTTTACATTTTTCATCCTCACAACAAGCTCTTCACAAACAGGCCAATTTTTTCCCCTGTGCTGATCATTGGCTTTGTTGTCCCATAGATAAAGGAAACATGGGTACTTGGTAAAACCACCTTGCTGCCCTCACAAAAAGTTAACCATTTTAAAATCCACATATATTCATCATAAGAATTTTTGTAGAACAATCTTTACACTCATGTAGTATTCCTTCAAAATCACTGATTGGTTAATTGGGATACAAGCAAATTTGACACCATTGTGCAACAATGCACACTCCAAACTTTGTATAGAGCTGTAATAAAAAAAAATAAAAAAAAAAAAACATCACTCAGCCGTATTGTATTATTTAGGCAGTCCCATTGTTATGATGTTCTTGTCACCTTCACCAAAATAACAAACAAGTTCCTTGTCTCTTATGGTAAAATGTTATCTTAGCTTCAGCATCAAGAACACAATGCTCACTGAGATGGCAGCCTAAAATCTCAGCTGCCTCTTTTGATGAAGCTAGATCTCTAAAGAAGTCATTCAGCTCTCCTTCTGTGAAAACTTCACTTTTGCAGTCTGAAAATCTCGTAAATACAAACGATAAATACTACAACTGCAATAGCCATAATGTCATCATCTTGATCAAGATCAGGCAAGGAAATAAAAATTGCAATGGGAACACCACTACAATGTGAAACTGGCCATCTTGCAGAATCAATACCAGGATAGTGACATGATGACTTCTTGTGACATTTCCACATGACATGTTCACCATACAAAAGTAGCAATCATAATGATTTTTTGGCTCTGGCCACACCCTTGGTATCCCAAAATTCATTGACTTTGCCGTGGGTCTACAAGCAAAGGTTTCACTACAATTCTTATAAACTTTTTGAGGAGCCCATGACTAATCTTGATTCTCAATTTTCACACTAAAGTAAGCTTGATATCCTTTTCTGGTGAAATCTAGAACATTGAAATGATGCTCTGTATATTCATCACATATGTAGCAGAAAATGCCAAGGTCATTGTGGAAACATTTATGCTTAAAGTTTTGAAATATAGAGACACTAGTTCACCAGCAGAGCTTGATACACAAATCTTGTTTGCAAGACTGGTAGCAGCTCTTTGGTCTACATACTTTTATTCATATCTGTAACAAAAACAATGGTATTAAGAGTTTCTGCTTAATATCTAAAGAATTATACAATTTTAAGGAATGTAAACAGTTATATCCCAGGATAAACAAAGAATATAAATTAAAAGAGCAATTGTATTTAAATACAATATTAATTTTTTCTCACCTTGCTTGATGTGAGTGGCTAAAAAATAATTAAAATCAATCTATGTGCATGTGTTTAAATGGCAGCCATCTTGTTTCTCTCCCTGTCCAGAAGAAATTCTGTACTCAAAGTGACAAATTCTCTTAAGTAGAGTTATATTCCCTAACATAAATTTTGCATATTCAGAGAAAATTAAATCATTGAAATTTATTGATGTCCAATATCTTTAAAAGTAGAACCAATTCGACAGAGGTAGATTTTCAGATTCAGCAACCCTGATAACATTCTAATATCCTGTACCTTTTAAAGAAGTTTTTTGTTGGCCAGTGAATTGGTAAAAGACATGAAAGATCCTGCAATTACATGATTTGCTCATGTCCAAGTGAATAAGTGGGCAGCTCAATTTTGTAAAAGTCACTCTCCATCCTTAACAGATTCAGATGTCAGCATTTATAAAGTCAAACAATTAATACAAAATCCTACATACACACACATGCAAGTACTGGATGTTTTGGATCTCCTAGATGAAAATTTATTTCTTCCAGTATTAAATATAAACAGGTTGAGTATAGGATTAAGCCTATGAGTGGATATCTAGACCTGAGGTAAATCTTAAGTGTCTCTGTAGTCAGTAAACAGTGGATATCTGCACCAGATTTCTCCAACAATTCAAAACGAATAAGAATTTAAACTCCATCAGAATACAAGATTATTAAGTCAAAGGCTGCTTTTTCCATCTTGAATGACTAAATAATAACATTCTGTGATATGTTGAATAAAGCAATGACACACTGAGAGAATTAAGAAAAATAAATAAGATAGAAATGACATTTCCATAAGAGGAATAAGCAAGACATGTTGATCTGATGTGACTAAGTATAATGGTAAATGATTATTTAAAGCAAGTATCTGCTACACCAGATAGTTTTCACAAATATGCAAAAAACTGATGATTTACATTTTATATTCATCAAGAATTATGTTTAATTAAAGAAAAAGCATGGACATACTCAAGCTCCATAAAACAATACATATTATTTCATTTAAGATTTGACAAAGAGTTTTTTGGTAGTATCCTAACATTGAATTCCATGAATAGTGAACACAATATTCATTGAGTGTCTATAATGGTGATTTCTTGCCAAAATTAGCTAAGGCGCTACAAAATATGAACTTTTATGGAAAGTTCCTTGACTAGACTCCATTCCACAAACAGAAAAAGAATCATCATAAAATAAATGATGCCACAAAATTGGTCCTTTCATTTTTGTAGTGGTATTCAATGCACATAATCAACAGAGGATTCTACCAACTTTGAAGACCAACCATGTCTCTCATATTATACCTCAATAAATGACTTTTTTCAACCATCAGTAAAGAAAGTAATGCATTTCTCCACAGGAAATAACTCATTTACATATAAAATTCTTCAGTATGTCAGGAAATCTAACATTAAAAATAATGTCTACTAAAGAAACAAACTTTGCATTATGATTTCATGTGGAAGAACTTAGGATTGTTGCTCAAAATATCACCAATGTTACATCACTGGAAGATCTGTTACTATGATTGATTTGTTTTTTTTTATAGCTTATGAATCATTTGTGGGTTATTGAGAGCTGAAAGATTTGGGATTGTACAAATTTTTTTTGCGAGTGAATATTGCATTAAAAATGTTTTTTGAGACAACAGTGATTTTCCCAGATAAAAGTCCTACTTTTTAGAATATAGCCAGATAGAGATGAATGTATACACTTCCCATCAGTATTTGTGTGTAAGTAAATGTAGCTGAACAAAAGTTTGAATGAAGATTTTCAAAATTATTTATATCAGAATTTTTAAAATGGTAAATTATCAGACTTTATTATTATTAACTATATATTAATATGCATATCATGCATAGTTGAGAGGCAAACAGAAAGACAGAGATGGATGTAAAGAAGAGATACAAAGAGAGTGTGACAAAGATTCATCTTAGATAAAGGCAGTTATTTGTAGCAAGGAGTTAAATCATGTTTGTGACCTAACAAACTGTTGGAAACAAATTTGTGCATGAACTGCAAGTGACCTTTTGAAATTAAATTTTTTTTGTTTAATCTTATCTTTGCAAATTTGTTACAGACTGAATGAAGCAATCCTAAATTCCACCTTGGGTGATCATGTTGATTATTTAAAAAGATAAACAAAATAATTAAGACAGATAAATATGAAATAAGAGAAAATTTTGAGTAGTACATGCTGTTAAAAAAAAATAAAAAGGCAGTGCCAGTAAGCAAAGATATTTATAAATTAAAACATATGCAATTATTAGCATTAGAAAAGGTTTTAGGGTTTCCAATTTTAAATCCAACATTTTTTTTTTAGGTCAATAATGGCAAAATTAATGAATAAATGATGATTTTTAAAAATCTTCTATATATTAAATATACTTGTATGGTGTGTATCATGCTTGCTATCACAGATACAGAGGAGAACATAGTAAAACGGAAAGAGAGACTAAAAGTGTGCAACACTGAGTGAGATTGGCATGCAGTCATCTTAGATAAAGGCAGTTTGTAATGTAATGAGAGGTTAAATCATGTTTCATGACCTAATAATCTGTTGAGGACAAATTCATCCCTGAACTGCAAATGACCTCTTGAAATTAAATTTTTTTTATCTTCACAAATGCATTACAGATTGAGAAAAGTAATTCTTTAAATGTCATTTTGGGGGATTACAATGAATTTCTATTGCAAACAAAGCATTACATTTAAAGCATATAAGTGTAGTCTGAACTAAAAATCTGTCTTTTTACATTGAGCATTAAATAAGGCTATTACAAATACAAGGAAATAGAATGCAAACAACAAAAAAAACAAAAAAACAACGAAAATGACATCCAAGGTACAGTGTTACATATAATAGAAATACCATGTATAATGAAGTATGGTGATACCAATCACTTAGCTCTGTAGCCATACTAGTGGAAGAGTCAGGCTTATTTAGTTCTGCAATTGTAGAGTTTTCAATAGACCTGAGCACAATGTACCAGTATGGAGTGTAGATAAAAGCAAAAAGAACATTAATTTTGAAAATGTAAGTTTCCTTCTGGATTCTAAACTCGATCTGTTAATTTAACTGAAGGAAAATATGTTAACAGTTACGGAATGTGTGTTATCGGAGTTTGTTTGGTTATCTAAATCTTTGGGTAATAAATACACTATTGAGAATAGAGTTTCAAAGGTTAGTGGACAGTGTTGAACAAAGTTTTCTTGACACCTATAATTCTTAGCTGGGTAAAACCAGAATCCCTACTGTGTATCCATTAGGGGGGAGGATGAAGAACCTAATATTGTAAAAATATTTTCCAGCAGATGTGAATTTCCCAATATGCTTTGCCCATCTCTGGAAAATTATTATTTTCTTCATCATGCTTTGGCTGTTTTACCCACTTTCTTAAGGTGGGTGTCAGCATTATTCAGTAATGTTCTTGGAATTTTTATTTGAACCAAACTCTTTATTATTTTCAGGAGAGTAGATTGTTTTCATTTTACTTTTCTTGCTTTTTGTATCATTTGTCTGATTCTTCAGCACTAACAAAATCAGTTCAAGCTGAAAGTCACAATAGAAAGTGAGACATGTACTGCAGAATGCAAAGCCTCTAATATCAAACAGTAAACAAGATTAAAAAAAATCAGATATGAAAACACCTGAAACCTTGAAGCATAGAATCTGAATAATAAAGCATATAATAAAGTTTCAAACTTGAAAAATTGTTCACTAGAGAACTAAATCTAAATATCCCATACAAGAGAA
Source organism: Acanthosepion lycidas (assembly GCA_963932145.1). Lineage (NCBI taxonomy): Eukaryota > Metazoa > Mollusca > Cephalopoda > Sepiida > Sepiidae > Acanthosepion > Acanthosepion lycidas. The sequence continues at coordinate 89,870,758 of OZ010604.1, forward strand.
AGATCAAGCTTCTAAAGAGCATCAAAACAGAAAAGCTATTAAAAATCAATAGCCTTACCTATAAATTGTATTTGATATTATCACATGTTTGTTTCTTTAAATACAATTATTTACAACAACACATTGTCTAGACGAGTATTCCTTGACATTTCACCTACCATATGGTGAAATTACTGCTTAAGTGAAGGCATTAGCAACTTTAGGCTATTCATAACATTGAATATTGAGTTAAAGATTTTAGCAAAGAAGAATTGAAAGAGGGATCTTTATAATCATATTAAATAGATTGGAGAAGTACCAAAAGTCATTAAAGGAACAATTGATCCAGAGCCACACACTTCATCTTACTTCTTTTAAGCTTTCAAACTGACTATAATCTACTGGTTAGTCACATGGCAGATAGAGGTCAAACTATTCAAGAGAATATATATTTAGTTTGCAGGGTCATAAAAGAAATAAAAATGAAAAGATTCATACCAATCAATTTAAATATGTTTAAAGGTATCTGATAGAGCAAACCATTGGTCTATTGAGACCATCTTGTACAGAGTCAGGTTGTAGTGAGTTTTTTGTATATTTCCCTGGAGTTGTAGTGAAAGTAGATGGGCAGAGGTTGAAACCTTTCACATTATTCCACAAATTTGTATAGTTGTAGTTGGACATGAAGGATTACTCTCTCTCTCTCTCTCTTGGGTCTCTTCACTCAGAATGAAGAACTGTGCAGTATACTTGATCTCTGGTTTTGGAACAATCTCCATTTGGAAATAAATTGGTTGAAGATACTGTGGTCACCACTGTTATGCTGTAGTCTTTATGAAAGCTTTAAAGAAGTGTGTGGCTCAGGATCAATTGTTCCTTTAACGACTTTTGGTACTTCTCCAATCTACCTATTTAATATGATTATAAAGATCCCTCTTTCATTTCTTCTGAGAGATACAGAAGTATAACATCATCCAACAGTAATTTTCAGGCTGGTCTGGGTCTTTTTTAACTTCAATTCAAACTGTGGCACTCTCCAATCCAATTGTAATTTTTTTTTAAACCTGAAGAGGTACCTTATTTTCCCAGTTGAAATATTTCTGGTCAGAACCAGTCTTATAGTAAATGGCAACTTCCAGAATCACAGGATAAGCATCTGAGTTGGTATTAACTATACCGAAAATGAACAACCTAACTAACATTACAACAATTAATTCTAATGTTATAAGAATTGCAAGTTTCTTTGTACTGCAAAACATCCTTTACTTTAGCAAGAGAGATTTTCAATTTCCATTGTTGATTCTTTCTTGGGCTTACTAGTCTGGGCGTTAGCCATTTTATGATGTTACACCAGACAAGTTCATGGTCGATCCCTATGGCCAACCTTGGAGTTCGTGACCCCAATCCTCAATCCCACCTTTTGTTTTAGATCACAAGGTGGATAAAGGCTGAGTTGTATATTCAACATCACTAATCTAGCAGCTTTAGCAAGATGATGCCACAATAAACAAAGTAAGAGACAGCTGTGTAACACAAATTTATATCAAAGATTCATGCAATGAATGTTATACTCACTAAATTAACAACATGCAGATTTTAGCATCTTCTCTCTTAATACCCCCATGACACTATGTTTAGCCATGCTCGGTAAACTGGTACAAGGCTGAAGTCTGATATTTTCCACTATGTGATTTCTTCGGGCTGACTCTACAGTTACATCTGGTAGTCTAGAACAAGGCTGGAGTTCTTTCTGCAGAGGTTGTGTGGGGTTTGGCAAAGTGGGTCTTGAACCAACTGGCAACACACCTGTCTGGTTCCTGCTTCACTCTTTGGTATTTATGTATCCTCTCACAAACCTGGTGTGGGGCGTGAGTTGGTTGGGGGGTTTCCAGGGAAACCCTAACATCTATACAGAGCCATTTGTTGTCTGGTCTTGGGAAATTGATTGCCTAACCAAATTTGTGAAGATTCCTTCCCCAAAGAGTGGTGGTGGCAGAATATTGATCCACCCAATTCCTTCCATCTGATGTGGATGTTTCTCACCATCACTGTCGAAAGGATGCAGGCAATTCCTCTACCTTCTTTAAAATCCACCAATCAAGCCTGTTCTCAGAGGTTAGCCATGGTCTAGCCCAAATGGCTAAATTCAATTATTATCTGATATTTCCATCAGTAGGGAATTCTTATTGTGTCTGTGGTAGTCAAGTTACATTTGGGTTCTGTCATCTGTCACCTTCTCTTGCCAGCTCTTTGGTCAATAAGCAACAAAAAGAGCCAATTCCTTTGTTTTAATAAATTTTATCACATCTTATGCAGATGAACAAAAAATAAAAAAATATAACCACAATTTCATTTCTATCTTTTCTTTGTTGAAAACAGGTCAGTCAAGTCTTATCAACTGACTGAATTTTAGCGAGAGATTCCTTCTATGCCATTGTGGGCACTTGAAGTCATTAAAATGTAATCTATTCTTCTGTGCAGGGTTGAGTGGGCACTTAAGAAAATACCATCATTTAAGATTAAGTTGACCATAAGCAGATAACTTCTATGCTGCTAGTCATTGTCAGACACCTGAACCTTGAGGTGGAGGGAGAAAATAAAACAAACATCCTCCAGCCTTTGTTATCAGTATACTTTCAGTCTATTGAGAAAAAAAAAAAACAAAAAAAAAAAAAAAAAAAAACATTTTTCTTGTTTCCAGTTTATTTTGAAAGCTTTTTTCCCAATTTACCACTGCCTTCCTAATAGTGTCATATCTTCTATTAGCAACTAATTTTGGATTGAGCTTGCGATTTCTGGCCTATTTTGTAGCATTGATTTGAATCCTGCAACTAACTTTGTTATCACTATATAAAACTAGCACATAACCAGAAAAGGGGAAATTCCTTCTTTCAATATATATATATATATATATATATATATATATGTGTGTGTGTGAAAATATATAGAAAATAGGAAAGAACTGGTTAGGTAAATAATCCAAAGTTCTTTAGTATTTTTGTTATTTTTTAAAAAATAGTGCTCGATACAAAAGTAGAGCATAAATACAATTATTGTTGGTCTTTTAATACTGTACAACTTGACCGTGCACTGTGAAATAGATATTAAGGACATCGGACTGTATAGAGATGACGGGCTCATGGTAGTGAGGAGTTCTACTAGTTTTAAAATAGAGAAAATTAGAAAAATTATATTTAGTGAATTTAAAAATCTAAACTTAAAGATAACAGTCTGTACTAAATTGAAAAGGGTAAACTTCCTCGACGTAACTCTAGATTTAACAAACAACACATACCAGCCTTATAGAAAACCAAATACTAACCCCTTATATATACACCCGAAGTCAAACCACCCTCCATCCATAATTAAACATATACCCTCATCAATAGAAAATAGAGAATCAGCATTAACTCCGCTAACAAAGAAATATTCCAACAACACAGTAGCTTTTATAATGCTGCCCTAAAAAATGGTGGATACAAGAATGCAGACATTAATTATAGAAACAATTGCACCAACCAGAAGAACAAAACAGGAAAAGAAAAATCATTTGGTATACCCCTCCATTCAACCAAATGGTCAGTATTAAACTAGGACAGAAATTCCTAGCTGTAATTGAAAAACACTTCCCTACCAATAGTAGGCTTAGTAATATATTTAATAAGAACACCCTAAAATTGAGTTACAGCTGCACTGAAAATCTAGAAAGCCTGAATAGTATTAATAAAAAACCTATACTTAAATTAGACAAAAACAGTAAAAATTTATGTGATTGTAGAAACCCAGAAGACTGCCCATTCGAAAATAAATGCTGCGTCAAATCTGTGGTATACCAATGTACTATCTCATCCACTGAGAGTCCTAATACTAATATGATATACACTGGGTCTACGAAGAATGAATTTAAAGCCAGATGGAGGCAGCATAAGTGCCTTTTCAACAATATAAATAAAAGAAATCAGACATCTCTATCTAAATATTTTTGGCATTTGAAGGAAATGAATAAAACATCTAAAGTAAAATGGAAAATTATAAACAAAACTAGTACTTGTAAAACTTGGGATGACCCATGCCTTTTATGCCTACATGAGAAACTACACATTATTAAGTTCCTAAATAATAAAAATCTATTAAAGAATAGACATGAGTTAACGGTTAAGTTTTTTGCCGACATCAAATCTTTGCATTGAATAATTAGCATATAATTTTTTTTAAATCCATAGTCCTAATAAATAGCTTAAATACCCTACAAAAAAGATAACCCTTTATGAAGCCGTCAAAAAACAAAATGTTACGGCAGTTTTTTTGTTTATATATATATATATATTATATATATATATATACATACACACACACACACACACACACACACACAAAACCCTTTCAGGAATAATAAAATAAAAAATAAAAAAATCTCCATAGACACGTAAACCAGACTAGACGAAATCATCTTCCGTTTTAAATTTAGACACCCCGACCTTACCCTGACTTGACACCTATGAATGTAACTATACTGATACACATTATTAACACTATGCTCCTCTTTATTTGAACAATCGCGCTGGCCATTACCATGGAAATTTTGATTTCAATAATGAATCTGCTATTAAAACACGTAAATTTCAGAAATAAGTTATTCCAAAAAAAAATTTCGCTTGAAGATGGAACAGAGCTTACTTTAATTCAAATAATTATAGTGAAGTTTTCGGCTCTTGTTTTGAAACATGAGAACTCTTATGTAGCGTGGTGGAATCATTTTTAAATAAATAATTATATATATATATATATATTCCATGGTTTCAATCCAAAATTTTATTCAGTTATCACTCTGGTCTGACTTAAGGTCAATTTTCTGTAATAATTACATGTCTAGTCAAAACAACACCTGGGTTTATCTTTCACCATTTCCTCTATGTAAAATTGCTAACCCAATCTAATTTTCATTCATCTGTTTCGCACTTATGATGTTTATGTGTGAATAAATTTTTTTATCTGATTCCCTTTCCTTAAAAGAATTTTTCATTCAGTACTGTACTGAATCTTGGCCATCTTTTTTGAATTCCACAATTTCATAATATTACCACAAAAGTTCTGTTACTGCCATCCTTCTGAAGGGAGTCTGGGAATGCTGAAATTGGATACCTGTTGGGATACTCTACAGCTGTACTTCCTCAGCTGAATATTGATACAACAAAGCGTAAATCTTTCCAGACTTATGAAGTCTCACTGATAAATAAGTGCTGATGTATGTTGACACGATTTGAGTGAGTGTTGGCATGTCTCGAAAATTTTTTCCCAGGTTACAATTGGCTTCTTGGAAATCAGATCATTGTTGAAGACATTATCAAGTGTTAATGAGTGGAGTGTTTTTTCAAGATAATTTGATCAAATGTTTTGCTATGAGGATGACTATTTTTTGTTTGCTTGGATGAAATGTTTAAACAGTAATACATCATTCACCCAGTAAATGATTTAGAATCCACTTTAACTAAATTTGCCAAAAACCCTAGTATGAAAGTTTATTGAAGAATACATAGTTTTCATATTCCCTGGATTGTTTGTTATCCTGCATGTCACTTTAATAGGTGGTAATATAACACTATCATTGTACAAAATGAGCTTAGATGTGATGAGTCATGATATGGATGATAGAACAGAGAAAATGGATGAATTTAGATCTTTTTCTTCTGATCAGCTGAATTTTACCTTACTCATCAACTCAAATTGAATATCAGAGGTGGAGAAAAAAATAGATAGAATTCGTCAAAATTGGGTGGATTCATTAGAGGAGGTAACTGTAAAATATAATCAATGAAACTCAATTGGTTTATGAATATATATTATATGTAAGTGTCAAACAGAAGAAAGAAAATGTATACCTATCTCAGTGCATCAACAGTTCTCTTTTATAATGTTCATGTTATAACTGTGCTTTCAGTTGGTTGCGATGATATTATTTTAGGTGCCCCATTTTTATAATGGGACCTGCTGATCTGCTCTACATTAACCTTGAGTGGAATCTTGAAATTACTGGTAAGTGAAAATATTTCTAGAAATCTTATCAGTATCAAACAAAGTAGAATAGATTATTTACTGTTAACCAAGAAGCGAGAGGTTATTGTCCAAATTCTCAGTTTCTTTAATACGCTTAATTCTTCCCCCTATCCTATGAAATAACAACAATACTCACTGGAAACGTGGTAGCTGCTTTAATTCAGGATAGATGAGGGTTAGGTGACTGTGCTAAAAATTATAAAGATGCTATTGAGCCAGTAAATGTGACTAGTATGTTGTGAATTATAATATAATGGAGTTGGGGCCTCATGTTCAGTAATGAGTTTAAAAAAGTTTCAGGAATTGGGGACTTTATAAGACCTGAAGGAGAGCTCCATAAATTTAAGGACCTATACCATAGAGGTGGTAAAACCATGTGGGGTAACAGAGGTTGATGTGGTGTAAGAACGGACAGAAAGGTAACATACTGGCGCTACTGGGATGAAATTGGTTGAAAAAGGTACCACTGGAATGGAGAGGAATATTTCCCTTAATAGGAGATGACATTCTTTTGAAACTGAATGGGTTGTTGGACGAATATGAGTGTGTATTTAGCAAGGAGTTGGATTGCTTCAAGGATATCACAGTAAAATTACTGGTAGACAGAACAACTCCTCGATTTTGTAAAGCTCATCCAGTACCTTATGCACTGAAGGAAAGAATTGAAAAGGAACAAGACTTAATGAAAATCCAACATATTAGCAAGTTTTTTTTTTTTACTTTTCTCTGGCCTTAGTAGTACTGCAGTCATGAAACACTTGTGTGTAGTTTGTGGCAATGTCTCTTCATATTGAGGGTACCGGTTTGGCAGTTTTCTGGTTGCTGTTCCTGATTGGTAATTAGGAGTCCAAACTCTTGTGTCGCATCTTGAGAGGCTACTCTGATCAACAGTTGCATAATATCGGGGTTCTTGCAGTGCCATGTTGTGCATGCAAGTGTGTTCCTACCTACATCTCTGGTGGGCAACGCCACGGCCACATTATGTTTCAGTCTGTTCCTTTCTGCTCATGTGACATTTAATGATTGACTAGTACTATTACATTAGACCTTTTCTTTACCAAGAAACAATGTATTGATTCTAAAGATTATTGGTGGATCTGCAAGAGTGTGCTGAAAAACAGTAAATCGTCAATCCCTCCTCTATTCAATCAATTTGAAGTCCTAACATTTACAACTGATAAGGCTGAATGTTTTGCTCAAAAATTCTCATTCTACTCAACTCATCCAGAGTACCCATACCTGAGGCTCTACTAAGTGAGATGTGCATAACCCCATTGATGGTATTGGACATCATCTCTAATTTGAACTCTCATAAAGCAAGTGGTAGTGACAGGATTGCAACTGTAGTCCTAAAGAAATGTGCTCCCGAGTTGGTTCCAGTTCTCTCCAAATTATATAACTATTGCCTCACTTATTCTTGCTTGCCAGCCTATTAGAAGTCCTCATCTGTTGTCCCTGTTTTAAAGAACTGGAGTCCCTTCTGATCCATCTAACTACTGTGCTAGCAGTCTCTTATCACTCTTCGGCAAAGTCTTTGAGGCTTTAATCAATGCGGAAGTGGTTAAGCATCATACCTCCCACAATCTACTCTGACAAACAATATGGTTTCCACTTTGCCCAGTCTACTGCTGATGTGCTTACAGCCATAACTGAATATGTATATCAAGCTCTTGATAATAACAGTGAAGCTCGAGCTGTGGTTCTATATATCTCAAATGTGTTTGACAGGGTTTGGCATGCCGACCTTTTACATAAACTTCAGGGATATGGCATTACAAGATAATTATTTGATTTAATCCAATCATTCCTGTCAAATCATGAAATGAAGGTTGTCCTGCATGGGTTCTCTTTCAGTTCTGTTTGTACAAATGCTGGTATTCTCAAGGCTCTATCCTGGGTCCTACACTGTTTCTGATCTTCGCAGATGACACTACCATTTACTCCTATCTCAATAGCAAATCTGGCATTGCAGACAAAGTTAACCTGGCTGTTGGTCTCAAAAAGGGACCTCCAATCTATGGTTGACTGAGGCAAGAAATAGCTTGTAAATTTTAATGCTTCAAAAACAAAACTACTTTCATTTATTCACCTTAGAGACACCTCTGCATCCTATCATGATTGATGCTCGACTTCATGAGAGCATCTCATGTTTTCCACTAACCTGAAGTAAAACTACAGTGAATCAATAACTGCATCTGCCACAAGTTGGTTGTCTGTGTCATACCAGAGGGTTTTTCTCTTTGAATACTGTTGCTATATATGATCTGGTGCCCCTACTGTTCATCTCAAGGTTATCAACAAAAATCTAAAGACAGATATGCCTTTCCTGGCATCTCAACTCCAGTCACTTTCTCATAGACGTGATGTGGTTTCCCTCTGTCTTTTTTTTTTTTTACAAATATTATCATGGCAACTGCTCTGACAAGCTATTTTCTCTGGAGCCCTAACTGTATGAATTTAAGTGTGCTTCTAGGTTGGCATCTTGGTTGGGTTTTATGGCATATCAACCACTGTAGGTCATTTAATGACAAATTTAGTTATATATATATATATATATGTATGTATGTATGTACACATACATACATACATTAAATATATAGTACTACTAAACATCTTTAAGCTATCTAAACTAGAGCTTATTTGCTTGTGCACTGCAAAATAATTACAGGCATTACTATCTAGGACAGGGATTTCCATTTAGTATAGACAATTGGTTTGCACAATGTTAGAAGGTAGCATATATTAATTACACATATATTCTGAATAGAACAATTCTTTTCAGGAAGTTTATTATATGACTTGGATCAATTTTTGTAAATATTTCCTTTGTACTCTTAATGTTGTAGAACTTTGTTTGAATGTGTGTAAGCTTTGTGCATACTATCACTATATGTTTTACTGTGTATTGGTTTCCACAGGGACATTTGGGAGAAGTCTCCCCCTCTAGTATGAAGGAGTGAGTCTAGTGTGTCCACTGTGTAGCTGAGTAAGGGTGGTTTCTTCTCTTCTTGTATTATTAAGATTCAGATTCCTTTCTTTTAAAATGGGTTCTATTTGGTAGAGCTTATTGTGTGTATTTTTGTCCCATAGTTGTTGCCACTTTTGAATCATTATTTTCTTAATTTTGTATTTCAGGTCAGTATATGGGATTTTGGAGTTCTGGTTGGATGTCATGTTAAGTGCAGCTTTTGCTAAGGAATTGGCTTTCTCATTTCCCTAAATTCCAATATTACTTGGGATCCAACAAAATATCACCTTTTTATGTCTTATGGAGTTGATTATTTTAAAAAGTTTGACAATTAAAGGGTTATCCAGTTTTGTATTTTTTATAGATTGTAGGTCAGAGATGGAGTCAGTATGGATGATGAATTTTTTTTTAAGTTACTTGCACAAACAATCTCAAGTGCTAGTTTTATTGCATAGATTTCTGCAGTAAATATGGAGGCTTCTTTTGGGAGGCATTTTTTCATCATTTCCTTATCAAAAACTGCTCCACATCCGGTTCTATTGTTGTCTTTGGAGCCGTCTGTGTAAATGTGCGAGAATTGGAGAGTTTTTCTTGGTCGGTTAATGGGTGGGTTTTATTTTTTCGAGAGTTTGCTTAAATCAAGAATAATCACAGGCTGCTTAAGTAGCCAGGGTGGTAAACTTAATTGAACGGTATCATGGATGTTTGTGATTAGAATATCCATGTCTTCCACTATGAGTTTCATACAGAGACCAAAATGTTTTATGGCATTTACTTTTTGATCAAATAGTTTTTGGTGCTGAAAATGCAGTTATAGGCTGGATTGGTTGGTTGCGATTTAATTTTACTGTAGTACTGCAGACCTAACTTTTGGAATCTAAGTTTTAGAGGTGGTGCGTAGGATTCAAAATAAAGGCTCTCCACTGGGGATGTGCGAAATGCCCCTAAAACATGTCTTAATCCTTCATGGTGGACTGTATTTAGTGTTTTCAGGTAGGATTTTCTGCTTGCACCATATATGTAGCAGCCATAATCAAGTTTTGATCAGATTAATGTTCTATATAGTTTTAATAGGGTTTGCTGGTCTGCACCCCAATCTTTGTGGGCTATTACACAAAGTAGTTTTAGGGTTTTGTTACATTTCTCTTTCAGATATTGTATATGTGGAATAAAAGTTAGTTTTTTTGTTGAAAATAACTCCTAGAAACTTATACTGGTCAACTACTGGAATTTCTGTTGTCTCGCTTCAGTGTTGGGTTGTTATGCATTTTCTTTAATTGATAAAAATGTACGCATTGTGTTTTTGTTTTAGAGATCTTGAAGCCATTTATAATAGCCCGTTTGTTTATTTTGTTGATGCTCTGCTGTTCGCATGTATCTGGATGTGGAGGTGATACAGAAGTCATCTACATACAAATAGTTATAAACTCCAGGATTCAGGCAAATGGTAATGCTATTAATTTTGATGTTGAAGAGGGTTACCGACAGTATACTTCCCTGAGGGAATGTCCAACAGGGTAGAAACAATTTAGACTCGGAATTTCCTGTCTGAAAGAAAAGATTTTATGAAGTTTGGTAGTCTGCCTTTCAATCCCATGTCATGTATGTCTTTCATGATTCCATACCTCCAAATGGACTCGTATGCCTTTTCTAGATAAAAAAAAAAAAATGGTTGGAAGGTGTTTCTTTTGTATGTTTGCCTCCCTTATGGAGGTTTTCAACCTGGCCACATGATCCATTGTAGATCTTTGGTTTCTGAAGACACATTGGGAGTTGGTGAAGTGATTATTCAATTCAATGTACCAAATTAACCTTTTATTCACCATACATTGCATAGTTTTGTACAGGCAGCTGCTCAGTGCTATTGGACGATAATTTGTTGGATAGAGATTGCTTTTCCCTGGCTTATGTAAGGGGATGATGGTGGTTAGTTTTCATGATTTCAGGATATTACAATTTTTCCAGATGTAATTAAATGTATTTAATAGGTAGTCTAATGATTTTGGAGGTAGTTGCTTAAGAAATTCATAATGAATTTCATCTGGGCCAACTGCAGCGTTGCAAGATTTTTGTATGGCTTCTTTTAATTCTGGTAATGTGAAGAATCCATCATAGTTTTCAGTGTTGTCTGAATTGAAATTTAGCTTCTGTTTTTCTATTTTGCCTTTGTAGTTGTAAAATTCCGTGTTAATGTTGTCAGAGGAGGAATTTACCGAGAAGCTCTCAGCCAGTGTATCGACAATTTCTTTGTGACCTCATCATTATTTTTAATAAGGTGTTTGATTGTACTAGGTTGTTTTTTTTCCATCAATTTTCCAGATCATTTTCCATACTGTGATAGTTTTGCCAACTAGTCTTTTTGGCCAGCTTAATTGTTTTCTGGGTTTTTGTTCTGAGCAATTTAAATGCGTTTAGGTTACTGGTAGAGGGTTCTCTATTGAAGTTGTGTAGGGCAGCATTTTGCAGTCGGATTGCTATTTTACATTCATTATTAAATCAGGGTGTGTTGTGTCTGTTTGATGGAGAAGTTTTTGGTATGGTTTCATTTGCTATTTCAATTAGTGTTTGTGTAAAGTGTTTTATTGGCTCTATACTTTTTGGATTTTGGACCACTTTTGTATTGCACAATGTTTTAAATTGTTGCCAGTCGGCCTTATTTATTTTCCAGTAGGGAGGTCTGTTATTATCCCTAATAGGTTGAGTAATTTCTATTATAATGGGGAAATGGTCACTGCCACAAGGATCATCATGAACCTTCCACATATAATCCATGTAACTTGAAGGATCTGATAGGGAGATGTCAATAGCAGAATAGGAGCCGGTATTTGGATTGAGATATGTTGGAGATTTATCATTCAAGATGCAGAGATTATTGCTATTGATTATTTTTTCCAGATCTTTACTCTTACGGCTAGTTTTCAGACCTCCCCATATGGTACTATTGCAATGTTGTTTTGACAGCAATTATTTGGAGTTCACTGTCTACGGTTATTTGGTGTTGAGGTATGTCTTACCTAGCTAGGATCGATACATCTCCAGAAGCTTTGTGTTCGTCTTTGTGTAAGTGATTGTATGAATTGTAATTTTTAATGTTTAGCTGGTTGGTGTCCTTGAGAAATATTTCTTGAAGGCATACAACTTTGGGGTTATATTTATCAAGGAGTATTAGAAGCTCTTCATAGTTGGCTCTAATTCCTCTCCAGTTCCATTGTAGGATTGAATTATTTTGCAGTTTCATTATGTTAAATTATATTGTTTTTCCTAGATTTGTTTATATTGCTCAGCTCTTCAGTCTCCATTCTTTCTATTGAGCTAAATCTATTTTTGGTATCAACCTTTGATGTTGATAATTCTGTAGATTGACTTGTTAAGTTCGACAACTTTACCCGTTCCCGTGAGGATGAAGTTTGAGTATTGTCTATTTTAGATTGTAGGGCACGTTCTGTCTTATCATTGTTTGGTTCGGGGTTTAATGTTTGATTTTTCCCAAGATTGTCACTTTTATAAGTAGGAGGACGGCTTGATGATTTCTGCGACTTTTGTTTCTTAGGAGAAGTGGTTTGTGTCTGTGCTGTTGTTTTTGTAGTCGTTTTAGTGGAAGATTCTCTTTTGTCCGCAGGATTACTTTGAGTAGTTGGTGTTTCTGAAACTGTATTGTTTTTATCAAGGCCATGCAAGGCTTTTATCTTATTAATAAAATTGTCCCAGTCTCCCAGGTTCAGTTGCATTAATGTTTTGACAAATTCTTCATATTTGTTCTGGTGTTTTTTTTTTTTCCTGAATGACTACTTGGGAATATGTGGTAGTTGTCGACCCTACTACCATCTTCCGTGCTTCTTAGTAAGGAATGTTATTTTTGTGCTTTATTGATAGAATTTTCTTTTCTCTTCTCCAACTGTCACAAGATCTTGCATAGACTGAGGGTTAAGCACAAACTGTTTGACCCTCTCCATGGTGTAGCCTACTTTAATTTTCTATGGTATTTTTGGTGAGTTAAATGTCATTATATAGGTGTTTGTTTCTATCATTTTACCTTCTTTTTTAATTGAAATTCATTTAACATCAATGACATCTTGTTTTTTCAACTCTTTCTTAATTACTTCTATTGTACATAAAGATAGTTCTTTGCTTCTCACAACCCCCTTACTTGTGTTCAGGGATTTGTGTAGTGTATGTTTTTACTGGAACGTTATGGAACCGTCATTTTTAGTAGAAAATCCGCATGTTTCTTCTTTTTCACTTCGACAAGCAGTGTCTCATTTTTCAATTTCTTGACAGTTAAAGGTGTTAAGTTGCCTTTTCTATTATAAAGGGAGATAAATTTGTGATTGGTGAGCTACATGACTATAACAACAAATCTTGGAAAGGATGATTCCATTTCATTATCTGAAGAAGAATCAGATTCTATATAGTTGTGTTTATGTTTTTTATTTGTAGAGGAAGCCATACGTGTTTTTATGTTTTTTGCTGGTCCCATGCTTCTCCACCCACCACGGAGTCCAACTTATGTTGGGAATAAACCAAGGGGGAAACCCATTCGCCTTGGCTGAGATGGGGATACAAAACCAGCATACTCACATTGGGTTGGGAATAGTTCCGCAAGAGCAGATTGATAATTCTACAAAAGCAGTGTGTATAACATGATCGGAAGAAAATAAAGACAAATATATATGCTAGGGCATGTCAGGACTAGCTGATTGATCAGATTGGGTCTCTTCGAATGCCCGTCTAGCCCAGATAAGGGCCAAAGTGGAGTGTTGCAGTACCATGGCCACTTTTTCCTGGGTCATGGATTGCTCAGCCACCAGGATCCCGTCTCCAGGCATTACGGGTTGCCACCCACGGCCAACAGATGGCCCCATTGAGAGGCTTTTACTCTCTGCAGGTGGGCAGTCGACATATTCAGACACCCTGCCAACAGGGAGAAGGGCCTATTTAACCCATAAGTGGGACCCTAGCTGTTGGACATAGTTTATCGTCTTACCCAGGATGCGGATGCAGTTTATCGTCATACCCAGGACAGGTTGGCATCTTGGTCCCACCCTTTTACTGTCAAAACAGTTAAATGAAAGCACCTCTTCTACTCCAACAGCTTCTCTCACACTTCCTGTAAGTAGAACTTCTTCCTCTTACTTGCTTCCCTGATAACTATAATCTTCAAAAATGTAAATGTAATGTCAATCAACATCTTCTGATGTGTTGATCCCTGTTCTTTTTTTTTTTTATCCTTTCCTCAATCCCCTCATACCCAGTCTTTTCTCTTATCTTCACTCTCTGTAATCTCTTGTATACTAGTGGCACTCCCACCTTGCTTGGGGTGCAATGTAAAATCGATGGTGTTGATGTGTCCTATTGGAAGGACCACACTGTCTTCCTATGTTTTTTGAAGGTGATGTGTCATCTTACTGGAACAAAACATCACACATTTTGAAGATTTATTGGTGGATTGGGAAGCTACTGGATAAAAAGGAATGATATACTTTTTAGCATCCTTTCCTCGGGATAATTGGTAGTGATTCTCCAATTAGTAATAGTTCTACACCTTAATTACAACTTCACACCATTGTATCACTAACTCCAATCTTTCTTGTTAGTTACAGGCAGTTTTCTTTGAATTTTTCAATTGTTTTTCTGGGGCCCATATAGAAAATTGTTTCTTATCAGTGATTTGTGTTGTTTTTCTGGGGCCCATATAGAAAATTGTTTCTTATCAGTGATTTGTGTTGTACAAGGTGTGGCAAAAATAACTCCCACCTAATGGTAAAATTATCTAAATGAAGACACTATTACCACTAATGTCTTACCATTATGTGGGAGGTATTTCTGCCACCACAGGTACAAGACAAATCACTTATTCTCAGAAAAGTTCTTTGACATTTGGGAATTTCTTGTACAAAATCTACTAGAAATGTCAAGTTCTTTGAAAGACTGTCTGATAGGAAAAGTTCCTGAAGAACTACTTTTATTGGAAGTCAAATTCTTGAAAAAAAAAAAAATAATCGTCTACTTGTCATTAAAGAAAGACATTTTGGCAGTCTTCTCTTGAAGTAAATTTTTCTTCCAGATTCAATTTTTCTAACTGCTGTTACTTTTTTTTAAACTGGTTAGAGCAGTGAACCTATTCTTGAATAGTTAGGAAATGCTTAAAAAAAAAAAAAAAAAAAAAAAAAGTTACATTTTGTATTCAGCTATTGTATACCCTATTTCAATATGAAATAAAATTATGCTTAAGGAATATGAACAAGCATTTTAAGAAGTAAAATAACTGATTTTGTAATTCAGAAATTATAGAAATTGAATTTTCTAACTGCTTATTCAATTTAGAAAGCTATGCACTATTCTGGATGAAAATTTTCACTTTTCTCTCTTCAATCTTAAGGTAAACATATATGGAACCTTAAATTTCATTTTGCAATTTTCTTACATATTTGTGAAAATGAAGCTAGTGTTACTGTGTGGTTATCAGGTGTTGTATGATATGCATGCATTGTGGTTCAGTGTATTTGAATATGCAGAATGTAGCAAAAATACAAATTACACTTTAGATAAGAATTAGGAAAAAAGAATAATCTACTCAGATATAACTGGAAATGGGTAAATTCATAACTTGGATAATGATAGTCATTTACTCTTGAATGATATTGGTTAAAATAGTAAAATATCTTTGTGTTTTCTGTAAAATTTAAATCAAGTTACCATTAAAAATATTAATGCCAAGAGCTGTATATAGAAGAACCTAAAAAGGAAAATATAGCCAAATGAAGAATCTAGTGCTCCCACTACTTTTAAAAATATTTTACCTTGATGCTTTTTCATACAATCATATATGAAAAATAAAAGAAAAAATATATGTATAAAATATAACAGTTAAAATCTTTAACCAATTATTTTTTTCAGGTCACTAAATTATGGTGGAATAGGAATGGTGATTGGACATGAAATAACACATGGCTTTGATGACAAAGGTGAGAATAATTTTCAGTTATCTTTCTAGAGGAAAGCATTTAAGACTTTGGATCAAACTTTTTCAAATTACCAATGCCCAATTAAAAAAAAAAAAAAAAAAAAAAAAAAAAGCAAGAAAAAATTACTTTATATTAGCAATAGTGGGTTCAGTCACACAGGGAAGAGCAGGCCTGGGACTGATTACTTCCTACAGATTCGGAAAAAAAATCACTGTGAAGGAGCATCAACACCTGATACAGGACAAAGTAAGAGTGGGGATGGAGGAAAAGTGGATGACAAAAATGGCAGGTTATAGCCAGCAGGGTGCGTGGACCAGGTGGGATGGTGTAGATCGGCAAAAAGTGTTGTGGTCAGATCTTTGGAATACCGACTTCAGCCAATCTCGATTCCTGGTTCAGATGGTGTATGATGTATTACCAAGTGTGACCAACTTACAGTTGTGAGGAAAAATAGATTCACCAAAGTGCCCCTTGTGCTCAGGGAAGGGATCACTACTACACATATTGAGTGGGTGCACAACTGCTCTGACAGACAGATGCTATCGGTGGCATCATGACAAGGTTTTAGAGGCAACAGTACTCATTATTGCTCTGCAAAGCTTCAGCAATAAACTCATCCCAGAAAGAAGAGCTATCCACTTTGTTAAAGCAGGTGCA
Source organism: Acanthosepion lycidas (assembly GCA_963932145.1). Classification (NCBI taxonomy): domain Eukaryota; kingdom Metazoa; phylum Mollusca; class Cephalopoda; order Sepiida; family Sepiidae; genus Acanthosepion; species Acanthosepion lycidas. Next base: position 89,887,381 of record OZ010604.1, read on the forward strand.
AAGCAGAGTAAGAAGGTTGCAGGCTCGCCTTCACTGTTATCGTCTGCGTCGGATTGGCAGATGTGATTCATTCTCGGGGAAACAATTGAAATTCCCTACACACATATCGTCCACCAAGCTCCATCCAGACATAATCATTTATTCGGACAGCATGAAACAAATTTTGCTGGAGTTAACTATCCCATGGGAAGAGCATATGTAAGAAGCTAATGAGAGAAAGTACAGTAAATATCAAGGAGTCTTAGACAATTGCAGAACTAAAGGATGGCATACTCATTGTTTCCTGGTCGAGATTGGCTGTAGGGGGTTTGCTGGACAGTCAATGATATGAGCCCTTACTAGGCTAGGGATAACTGGACAAAAAAGAATGCAGGTGATTCAAATGATCCTGGAGTCCGTCGAAAAGGCCACCAGGTGGTTGTGGATAAATAGGGCTAATGAGTGGCCTAAAATTAATAAAAATACGAACATACCCAGTGTAGATGAACATACGTTTTAAATACCACCACCAAATAATTTTAAAGCTTAAAAGTGTATGTAGATTTGTATATATGTATGTTAAAATTGTATATATAGATGACGAGAAGCTTCAGAGAAACAACTTATTCGAGTTGCATTCAGTCACATATTCAACGACTTCATTTTTGTGTTTTACTGGTCTTTTGAGTAGATTTATTACAAAAAATATTCTTATATATAATCTTTCCTTTACTTGCAATTTTTTTTTTTTTTTTTTCGTAATTACCCATTTTTTGTTTTTGCTTTTCATATTTACTCATTTTTTCAATTTGTTTCCTTTAAGGATAATTTTTTTTTTTAGGAGTAACTTATTTGAACTAAATTTTTTTTTTCTATTTTTTCTTTTTACTATTATTCAATATGTAAAGAAATATCTTGATTAAGCAATTTCAGTTATGTTATTTCTCTTAGTTTTTAAACAAATTTCTTCTGTTAAGGTTAATTTTTTGGGAGTAACCTATTTTAACTAAATTTACACGTTTTTTTTTTTTGTTTTTTTAACTAGTAAATATATAGATTTATAGTGCTTGCTATGTTTTTCACACCCACATACACTCCAAGTCATTTTATTCACCTATGATTGGCTAATAAATTACTACTACCTTTGTATAGGATAATTTAGCCATTGCAGTCGTTCCTTTGAATCTTTTGGTTCTGAGCATACTTACCTATTCTGTTTAGTACGTGTGTAGTGATTAGTTAATTTTTAACCAATCACATTTTTAATGTAAGATCAAGTTTTCTGCTGTTCCGTGGGAGCCTAACCTATTTTCCTTAAATAGGGTGACTTTTCGCAAGTCGCCAGTAAGATCCCAGCCATCAACACAAATCCACGCTCTTGCTCATCACACAGACACAGAATTTCATAACTACAAACTTACATTTTCTCTCTCTAACTTTCGTCAAGCACAATCAAGCAGAACTTTGTTGATTCAAGACACATTTCAAGTAATTGTATTCTTGGTGTTATTCATTCTTCACATGCAAACTTTGCTCTAACAATTATTTCGGAACATTTATCTTGCAAGAGAACTTTCTTTAAATGGTTGATTACAATCAATCTACAGTCAAAGGGAAAGAACTTCCTTTTCTTTAATCTACATTGTGAACACAATTTTATTTCATGCTTGTTGTATTTATTCAATATATATTTGTTGGTTAACAAATTGGAGTTGTTATTACTTGAATACTGTATGTGGAAGAATCATTAATATAGATAGTAGTAGTACCTATATAGCTACATTTAGTGAATTGACCTGACGCTATTTTTGGTACATATGCTACAAATTAATGTATTATTAAGCAATTTTAGTTAAATGTTATTTTTCTTAGTTTTTAAACAGAATTTATAGGAGTATCAACCAAATTATCCATACTGCATTTTAGGAGTTTTCTTTTTGCAAATAGTCTAAGTCATTTTAATCTCTCTAAACATTTTGTTAAGTGTATTTTAAAAAAAAAAAAAAAAAAAGAAAAAGAAAGGAAGTTATAAATAGAGAAAGACCAAACAATTAAGATATAATAAAGAAGTTAAAAGGGGAGGAAGAGAAAGGAAGGTCGTAAGATGAGCCAATATAATAAATCATTTTTAGTTTATTAATGTGTGTGTGTGTGTGTGTGTGTGTGTGTGTGTGTGTGTGTGTGTGTATATATATATTTATTGGTTTGTTTTCTTCTTCCAAAAAAACACCCTGTCTAGGCCGCATGTAGGAAGATCAGTACAACCAAGCATACCCATTCTATAACATCGAATAGCCTGAGTGAAGTCTTCATTAGTTGCTGTTTTCTGGGGGAACTTATATAATGCATGTCCTAAAGCTAGTAGCAAATTTTATTCTGGGTGTGGGCCGAATACTGATCATATTTGGTCGGGTCGCCCATCGAAAAAGTCTGTTGTTTATTTAGACCCGAAACTTCTAGTGACATGGGAGCAACAACACTGGCACTTAAAGGTGTATTTTTAATAATAATAGCAGCAATGGTCCTTCTAGTAAAAAGCCAGTGTATTAAAATAATTTCTATTGATAATAATGAAAATAATTATAGATTATAGACATCCCACATAAGTTCTTTCATTAAATTTTTATATTTTAAGTATAGTAGACAAGTATAGCTTTGAGTGAGCAGATAACCATGGCTAAGATGATAATAAACATTATCTAAAAATGATGTTCACTTAGCTATCATCAGGATAATTCAAGGTGAACAGTTGGTTATTTAGAAGCAAACATTTTCAGAAACTTTTATACAAAGATTTTTTTGTGTTAATGAAAATATAAAGATTTGTTAAAAGCAGAAATTGTTGGAAATGTTAGCTGACTTTATTTATAAACCTTTAATAATTTAGAGGAGAAATAGAATGATATTTTGGAATCTGGCAAATAATACATATATTTCAGTAGAATTTTTTGTTTTTGATAAGGATTTGAGAATATTTATCTTGAAAATTAACTGGAATTACATATAAATATGTATATAAGTATTAGGTTGGTGCAAAAATAATTACGTAATAATGTCGTTTTTTGACGTTAAAAAATACGTCAAAAAATGACATTATTACGTCATTATTTTTGCACCAACCTAATAGTTATACATACAAACACATTTTGTGTGTATGTCTGTTCGAGAATGATGAATATTCCATTTACAAAAAGTTTCATTAATTTTTTAAAAGCTTTCATGTTTAATTATATCTTTAGAGAACTATAAATAGAAATCATTACTTATTAAAATCTGTGTATTCATGAAAATGACCATTACATGAATAGAATAATTTTTAAGTCACTGTCTTGTCATAGAATATCAAGAAAGGATAATTAGAATATTAATATAGTAAAGCTAATCTTGCTTGATTAAATATTATCTCTAAGTATATTTTGAAGGGTTACTTCCATCCTAGAAGTTTTAAAATTGTTATATAGGCAAGATACTTATTTGTGTAAGTAGGAAAGGTATGTTGCACAAAGAGAACAAAGCTTCATAAATGTGTTGCTTAAACAGTTATGAAGCTTGCTGTTTATTTTACTGATGTTGATTAAAAAAGCATTGATAGTGTTTTAAATTCAAAAAAATAAAAAAGTGATTTTTCTGTAATAAATGAACAGCAAGTGATCTTATATTTTGTTGAATAATCACCTGTAAATGACTATTTATGATACAACTTTTGAGATGAGGAATTATTATTATTATTATTATTATTATATGTCCAAGAGATACATGGCCTAGAAGATTAAAGCATTGGGTTTTCTGGCAGTTATGAATTCAACACCTTGTCTGATAGTGCTGAAAAGCCATATACATGGTTCAATGGATGAATCAAGCAAGCATCAAAAAGGTGAATTACGCTATTGTGTACTAACTGATACAAAATTTCCCCTAAATATGGAAAATGAAATGGGAACAATTTACCACCATAAACTAAATAAAGGGTTCAGTTCAAAATTCCAAGAAGTTTATCAACTATGAAGACAGGCATCATGAAGAAAGCTACAACCACCTTGTGAGTATAACAATCAAAATGGGCTGGTTGGCCTTGAATAGCAAAGAATATAATAATGTAAATGCTATATTATTGACATTGAATATTAGAAATAACACAGATTTTGGTCAGACATGTTTCACCATTTTGCATCTGCTGGCATTCCAGGATGCATCAATTGTTATACAGCTACAGGCAGTATTCTGTGAATGTGATCCAGCAGTCAAAGTATTGACAGACAATGCTTCAATGTTTTGCGGCTGAGATCAGAGGTGTAGTCTATAATGGAGATCTGTCACTGTACCACAGAAGAGATAAAATCCTGGTTAAAAAACAATATGACTGATGTCAAAAGGATAATAAAAAAACAAAACCAGGTAATAATTACAAAGACATATTAAGATTCAATACTATGACACCACCATCTGAAATTAAAATTGGATATTTAATATCCAAAGTAGATAAATATATTCCATATCTGAGAAGACATCACAAATGTCAAAGATATGGCCATCTAAAAAAAAGTACTGCACAAGAAAAAAAAAAAAAAAAAAAAACATGTGCAAAATGTGGGGAAAGAGAACCAAACCATGATGACACGACATGGAAAATCAACCAAAATATATCAACTGCTATAGAGATCACAGCTGATGCTAAAAAATGCAAGTCCTGGGAAAAAGAAAAACAAATAAAAATCACTCAAAATATTACATTCCCAGAGGCAAGAAAACTTACAGAAACCTGTTTCTCTGGACAAAATGATGCAAAAATCACCAAATATAAATGAAAATCTAGGAAATAATCTGACAAAAAAATAAAACAGAAACACAATTAACATCATTAATAAATGAATTGCAAAATCTCATTTAAGCCTTAAAAACTAGCATAAAAATATGAAAATATCTTTCACTACCAAATTAAACCATAACCCAATAGCTGATGAAAAGAAGAAGAATTAAAAACAAATCAGTAAGAAAAAATCTAGACCTATCTCAAAGACGAGGGAAAAAGACAAAAACCAAACTGAAATAGCCAAACAAGAACAAAGGAGAAGTCTGAAAAATTTGAACAAATGGAAATTGAAATGAATTCTACACCCTCAACACATCATAAACAAGATGGAATAACAAAAAAAAAATCTTACAATGGAAAAGAAATATGGATACTTAATACACAATAAAAGGACATAAAAATCCAGTAAAAGTCAAAACATACATATTTTATATAATATCTTATAAACACTCATCTAAATTTATTATTAAATGTATATCAATGCTTATATTTTAGAAGTATTCTAAATAAAAAGTCAGTACTCTCAGAAAGTGTAAAAATAGAAAAGCAAAGACATAAGGTAGAATTGAATGTTGAAGGATGTTAACCAGATTTTGTACATTTTCTCTTTTAATCATTTGTTTACATGATTTAACCAAATGAGACCCAGATGGTAAATGAATTTTCTGAAACCCTACAGGTGAGAGAAAGAGTCAGTGACCTCTTTTTGCTTACAAAGGAAAAAGGTTCATATTTGAGAATCAATGACCACATGATGAAACAGACACACAAAAAACAAAAATGAACAGCACAAAGTCAGTCCTTATCCAAGCCTCCAGTCTTAAAATTGGAACGACATGTCTGCTATGACTGCAATAGTTATAGATTTGGGTATGCAAAAGAAGTATTTGGATGTGTGAAATTGAGTCCATCTTTGATGGACTCAAGCCTCTGGACCAGACAAAAAGAAAGAGAAAAGACCTCAAAAGGGACACTTATATGAAAAGAGAAAGAGAGGAAACACCTCAAGGGAAATTCAAGACCAGATGAAAGGAAAAATAAAGAGAAAAGAAATCTAAAAATAGTAAGGAAAAGAAGAAATACATATAAGAGACATTAAAGAAAAAGAACTTTTATAATGACCAGATAAGTTCATTGTTTCTCTTACATTTTCATTTTGCTTAATGTATTTTTTCATGTTTGTACTTTCATGCAAGCCTGGCATGAGATCTTTTGTATTACATGTTTCTCTCTGCTTGTTTTGTAAATTCATGCAAGTGTGGCAGAAGATCATATGCTGATCTGTAATTTACCTTTCTGAGTGTATAAGTTCTCCTCCCACTATTCTGTCCACAATGTTTATTTTTTTTTTGGGGAGGGGGATTTGTTATATGAATTGTATACATGTTAAAAATATTGATACAAGTTGTGATCCTTCTCTATTGATCTGGTTAGAGGATGAGGGAGGGTCATAACAATATATATTATGCCCTTACACTTATCCAACCATGGTACAGTTCTTCAGTGGTTAGGGTTAGCTGTGGGCTAAAAATAAACTTTTACTACTGCTAACAGACTTACGTTCAGATATTTGTCTTCAAGAAACCTTTTTAAAACAAGATAAAATAAACATAAAAAATTATCAAATATATATAACTATATATATGAGGCAGGACAAAATGCCAGTTGGAGAACTTCAATCCTCATTAGAAACAGTATTCCCCCCCCCCGCCCCAAATTAATATAACTACAAACTTTCAGGCAGTTGCTATTAATGTCAGCCTACATAAAGCCATTATGCTCAGTATATATTCTGCCAAAAGTCCCCAATCTGGCCTTCTGATTCTTACTGCTGATGAGTGGTTTGCTTCTTATGGTATGAGTAAATGTGTTAAATATCAGAGGTTATGCATATATAGATATTAAAGCAGACATGAGGTCAACAACAAATGGTGACAGTGTTTCATGCTTGAAGATAATCTGCAGGCCTAGAACAGACTGTCACTGCTTAGTGTTGACCTCAGTGTCCTCTCAGATGCATGTGTAAATTATAGAGGTTGAGATTTTATAACCTGGTAAATCTCATTCACATTAAATGATTTGGGCAGTTTTAAGATGTTATTAAATTACATCTAGAAAATAGAAAATCTGAAAGATACAATTTTTTTTTCTTTTTATCATGTGTGTGCACATGCATATTTATTTATTACAGAATCTGTAACTCTTTTGTACTTGTCATAAGCATTTGAATAATTCAGGATATTGAAAAGGTGAACTCACATTACTATTTGGGAGATTTTCTAAACTAGCAAGTTAATTTTGATTTCCACCTCATCAAAAATCCTGAATAGCCCCTGTAATCTTAGGCAAGAAAACAAAATCAATACTATCTGGTGGGAGGGGTACTGAAAAGTTCTCAGCACAGCCAAGAAGTGATTAAAAATAAATGCTTATGTGCAGTTATTTGGTCAGATTTTTCAGCACCCCATTGTATGTGTGCATATATTATATGAATAAAATTAGATGTGAATCTGACAGTATGATAAATATATTAGATAATTTGGAAATTTCTGCTTCAACATGTTTTACCAATGAATTGGTATCATTACAAAAAGAATTTTACATGAACAAAATCTACATTAGCAAGAGAAAACATGATATTTAGTGAAAAGAATATACAAATATAAATAAATAAAAATTTAATGCAGTTTAATTAGATGAAGATGTATTGAAAGTGTCATAATCTGTGTCTTCTACAGTTAATATATGACTGTAACTATTCCAGTTTATCACCTGTTCTTACTAAATTAGTACTGAATCATTATGGGATACATAAACCTTGAAAACAAATAAATTAACTGAAATTAGATTAAAAAAAAAAAAATCAAACTTTCAGATGCTTAATGTGAATCAGGTTTTGTCTCACTAATGTATAATTTGTTCTTGTGAAATAAAATATTTTTCTGACGATGCCAATTCATTAACAAACATGAAGTTTCTAAAATAGTGTGGATATAGGAATCAACATTGCATAGTGACTTATTTTCACAGCTCAATGCAATCTCAAACACATTGAAGTATGAAACTGAAAGTCACCAAGCAGTATTGATTCCTGTGTATATACTCTCTATATCTATAAAAGGTCTATCTTTGATATTGAGTACTTCTATTTATAAAGTAAATATTAAACAATATATTTTAATTATTGTTCTTAAAGTGTTAACATACAGTTATATAAAAAGAAATTGCCACTAAATTATACTATTTCAAACATAAAATAGATGGTAAATTTTAGTTTTCATTGTTCAAAGGATAATTGACCAAGCACCTACTGTGAAATATTGTATATTTTAGTTTGAAATGGCTAATGGAAATAAATTTAGCTTACAATCTCAAAGATATAACACTTTGTTCATGGGTGAAAACAGATAAGGACATGGATATATATTTCAGAGAAAATACTTCATCTACATATTTACAGAACTTGAATGTGTCAGTAATCTCTTTAAGCAACGAACTGAATACATTGGCAGATATGGAAAAGAGAAGTGAATTAGTGCCTCAATTGATAGTTGACATGATGTGACTAGGATACAAATGTCGAGAGAATATAGAAAGCTGGTGTATATGAAGATATTTTGTGAGATTGACACCTACTAATAAAACAACTTCCATTTTGTATCACTAGCCAGCCAGTCACATTTCTTACTCTTTGACATGTATAGATTATAGGTTAGTGAAGGACAGATAAGTTCTGTAATGCTACATGAGAAACAATGCAATAAGCAAATACTTACAATAAATAGTGGATAATTTTAAAGGTATCTGATTAGATAGAAATCATTCTTTCTTTTGATTTAATTATTTTTCTTATTGCAATTGAGCCATTCAAAAAGATTTTTTATTGTATCAAAAATAGTTGCCATATTAGTGTTGCCTTTCATTAAAAATCTGTCAAAGTTTTGTTTACCGATTCTGACACTAAAAACAGCAGAAAAATTTTTCAGCATACTATGCTTTTGCTTTTTGATAAGTATAAAAATGTGACAAAAAATATAAAAATGGTTGTGCAATTTATGTAGAAACTGCTGTGAAGGATTTATGATTTATGAAATTTCATGCTGGAGATTTCTGACTGTAATGCTCCATGTTTAGATAAAGCTAATGTGGTTAATAACAATCAAATGAAGACAGGATTATTGCCATTATGCAAGATAGAAGAAAGTTAACATACTCAAAATATCCAAATCAAGTACTGAAAATCATAAACCATCTTGTCTATGTTATTTTGATATGTGAATTAAAAAAGGATTATACTTCAGTGCTTAAACATTATGAAAATATCATGTTTGTGCATAATGGAGAAAAGTAAAATGAATCGCTATTAATCAAAATAACATTGTCTTTATCTGAAAGGTGATGCTATAAATGTGGTTGGATTTGATCTATTATGAATGCTTTCTGGAAACCTAAATGATTGATTCAAATCACTCCAAATTAAACTAACTGAATATTGATGGATTTATTTTCTATAGATTATCAACACTTTGCAGGTCATTTAAAGCCAGAAAATATTTTTAGATTGTAAAAGTCTTTTGGGAGATGATAAAGATTTACTAATTAACCCATAGCTAGGGAGAAGAGATGGATTCATACCTTTCCCAAGAGTATTTGCACATATGACTAACTAAAGGTAACAATCAATGAAAGGCATAATAGTACATTAAGACATATTTTCAGTGACCAGGAAAAAACCTTTCTTTTATCTACTGTAGTCACCTTCTTTGTATTACCAATAAAATTTAGAAAACATTCATTATAGAATTTTCTTAAAATGGAAGAAAAAATTCAATTTCCTGGAAGACTGCAAGAAGTGCTCAGAGCACTTTTCAAAAAGTTCTTTAAGGATGGAATTATGAAGTTGCTTGAAAGATAGCAAAACAGTGTAACAAAGCAATAAATATACTATTAAATTTTCATGTAGAAAAATGATTTTATCTAGCAAACTGAATTTTTAGCCTAAATAGATTGCAATTTCATGTTCTGCATTTATATAACTACTACATGGCTATCAAGTTAAAATTGAAAAAAAAAATTCTTTCCAAATTTGAATCAAGGTTCATATTTTACAACTTTGACTGCTGATGGTTGATAAAGAAAATAGAAAATTAGCCTAATTTCCTTTATTTTCTGATTATCTTTTTTTAGGTCGCCAATATGATAAGGATGGTGATTTGAAGCAATGGTGGGATGACGATGTCATTCAGAGGTTTAAGAACCAAACTCAGTGCATTGTTGACCAATACAGTAACTATATCATTCCTGAAGCTGAAATGAATGTAGGTATTTAATGTGTCAGTGTTTGTATGTAATCAGCTCAACTATAGCAGTAGATAATTTTTCTTTTTTTTTTAATTAACAAAAAAGTTTAATTTAGCAATAAATTATATTCTTTAATGTTTTCATGGATTAATTTATTCCTTCATTACACTTACTTGAAATATAAACCAAGTATCAGAAGCTTAATACTAATCATCTTTGTTAGCAAGCATATATTGAGAGAGAGAAACTGAAGTGTGCAGATAATAGTTGAGAGAATAGAAATATCCATGTGGCAAATAAAACACAATCTCTTTGTTTCTGTTATTTTATGCAATATGTAACCATCACAACTTTAGGCAAAAAATAAGTGAACCTAAATTAAAGTAAAATGAATATTCACCACAACCTACAGATTTTTATTTATTTATTTTTCCATACATTTCACCTTTTAAGAATATAAAAAAGTTCTTTAAACACTGATTTATTTCTTTCATTAGAACTAGATACCAAAAATATTTTAATGATTTGTTAACAAAATTTTTCAGTAATCATTGATATAACTTCTTTCTATATGAAGTGAGGTGCCAGTTGATTTCAAAATCTGCTCTATTAAACATCAATATGGTTTTGAGATATTGAAAGTTACAAGACAGTTAATCTCCCTCCCCATCAGTGAGCTGTTAAAACTAGGTCTGAGATGGGATCAGCTTCAATGCTTTGATCATCTTGAGTTTTGGAATTGCATTCATGAACTGTGGTGTCATCTGCCTAGATGTTTATTTAAAAGCAGAAAGGGGCTAGGACAGAGGAGAGAAAACCAAGTGAAATGCCTGCATTGCTCTCATGGGATTCAAAAGACCAGCCATTTGCAACAACCTTCATGACCCTACCTGAGAGAAAGAACTTTAATATTTGTACACTCTTCCAGAGATTCCATGGTTGGATAGTTTGTCTAACAACTTCATATGCTACACTTTATTAGAAGTTTTGTGATATATAGGGTGTTCCAATAACTTGGATCGATTTTAAATGTGAATTAAGAAGTTTAAGCCTCTAATGACTGTTTTTCATTCAGATTTAATAACTGAAGTCTTTAGCAATTTCAACCATGGAAAGATTAACAATCAAACAACATGTAAAAGTTATCAGAGCCTATTACGAAAATAATCAAACAGAAATGCATTTCATTCACTTTACAATTTTTTAGTTGACATAATCAACCAACCAAGAATGCAATTGGAAAAATTGTTCATAAATTCAAACAGACCAAGTCAGTGGCAGATGTGAAAACACCATTGCATGCTCATTTACACTGTTCAGTTGAAAATGTTGCTGCAGTACACAAGAATGTGTCCAAAAATCCAGACAGCTCTATTCATCATAGTGCAGGATTTGAACCTCTCCACAACAATGTTATTTTGAATTTTGACAAAAGATTTGTCTCTACACGCTTACAAAATTCGATTGACACAAGAACTGAAACCTGTTGACCATTTGAAGCGCTTTACATTTGTCAATTGTGTGCACAAGCAAAGACAACCCGATGAAGATTTTTTGCAAAAAACCCTCTTTAGTAATGAAACCCATTTTCATCTTGATGGATTTGTTAATAAGCAGAATTGTCACATTTGGGCTGATGAAAATCCAAGGAAGATTGTTGGAAAGCCACTGTTTGGTGTGCACTTTTTGTTAGTGGAATCATTGGGCTGTATATTTATAAATTTGAACATCCATTTTCATAATAGGCTTTGATAACTTTAACGTGTTTGATTGTTAATTTTTCCATGGTTGAAATTGCTAAAAGATTAAGTTGTTAAATCTGAAAGAAAAAAAAATCATTAGATGCTTAAACTAATATCACATTTAAAGTCGGTCTAAGTTATTGGAACACCTTAAATAAATCAATCACTCAGATGATGAAGCTATCATCAAGCACTGATTCTGTGGATTATAAAAAAACATTAGCAGCAAACCTAAAGGAACAAAACATTGTTTGTTGCTCTGGAGGTTGATCAACTACTTCATTGTTGGTAAAACTCAAAGAATTTGCTAATGGCACTAAGGAGCTCTATAAGACAATATAGCAATGGAGATGAACATGCACCAGCATTCTTGAGAACTGGGAAAACATTTCTCATCAAACAGTAGTTAAAGAACTTTGTCAAAATTGGAGATACTTCAGAACATTTACCCAGAATTATGTCAACAATGATTTTATCCAGAGCAGTAGCCTCCATAGAATCAAGGTTTTTGATTGGTCTGGAAACTTCCTAAGGTGAGAGTCTGAGATTACAAAGCTTTTGCTTCATGAGACAGGTAGAGGATGGCCCTAATCATCTTGTATGGAGTTTAAGGCAAAGTTCATTGCAAAGAGTTTAGCCTTATCCAACAAAAAGAAATAATCTGAGGGCCATTAATAATAGTATGCACAAATGATTTGCTTATGTTAAGAATTCTGTTAATGAGTCTCCAGAGATCACAGGAACCAAGCCTTTCAATTCTAGCTTAGACTAACTGCTAAGCTAACCATAACATTCTTCAGAACTTTTTTGTAGCAGTTTCAGGCACTTCTGAATTTGGAATGAGACTTGCTACACTATTTACAATAATAAAGATGGAAGTAATGGTCAACTATATTCACAGTACATTTAGTTGTATAATAATTGTTACTATTTAGCCTTTGCTGATACTGCTTAAAAAGGATGAAAATCAATAATTGGCAAAGATTCACTCAAATATGAAGGAGACTATTCTGGATGCTCTAATTTTGAAGAAATGTTCAATTACCTTGCTTTTTAAAACTTTAAATTCAATGTTTCCATGTAAGATAGAATTAAAAAAATTGCTGATATAGAAAAATTATATAAAGAGAAAATATTTGTTATTCATAAATATAGAAGAATTCATATTGTCAACACCTGAAACAATGGTTTAAATCCAAAATTATCCTTGTTAAAATGATGCAGATCTTATTTATAAAGAGACGAAAAACTAAAATGTTGAACTTCATTATATAGTTTGAAAAATATTTTGCATTATGTTTTATTACCCTCAAAATATAAAATCATGTTAATATACAGTGTGCGATGGGTAAATTGTCATCATTTTATATTTTTAATTTTGTGCATTGTTTTTGATTTTGCCAGCTACACAGCATAGTAGGGTCAGCTGAGCATTGTGTGAGAAAAAGAACACTATGATGAAATTTACTGTCAGAAATTTGGAATGGTATGTTGTACTGCTTGGCATTTCCACTGGATGGTCCAGTAGGAACATTTCAGAGGATTCAGAAACATTTGGATGATATATCCAGTCAACATCATGCCTCCATTCATCTTCCAACCAGGATTCAGACTCAACACTCAGGCCTACATCAAGTAGTGCTGCCCTGTGTCAAGAGGGTGGCTGCTGGAAGACCCTATGTCTGACAACAGGACACTGCACCATGCCACATAATCAGGAGAACCCAGTCATCACTGTCAAATTTATGCAACCACACATCCGGCCACCTACCTCCCGAGACTGCAACCCCCCTTGATTATTATGTGTGGGGCACAGTTGAGTGAGAGACCAACAAAATTCCTTTAACACCAAAGATGAACTGAAGGCAAGGATTATGGCAGCATTCACTAACAAGAAGACCATCCAGAAGAGTTGCAGGATGCCATGGTTGAAGCCAATGGCAATTTTATTGAATAAATTTATTCTTTAGTATTTCAAGATATTTGTGTGTAATTTTGGTAAATATATTTATTAAAATGCAATGTCAGCATTATTTTCATTTTTGTGTAATTTTGATAACAATTTATCCATCGCACCTTGTATATATTGTCTAAAGGATATGTTAAGCTGAAGTTGGTAAAATTTATGTTTTGTAAAATACAGAAAATAATAATTATACAGAAATCATGTGTTTTTCTTGATATCACAAATGGTACAATACTTATGATAGATTAAGTACATTTTACCAAAATTAAATTAATATAGGAAAATTCTGACAATTCCAAATTAGTTGCTTCAGGAAAATCACAAGTTATAATGTTGGTTCTCTCAAATGTAATAAAAACAAAACAATTAAAAATTGCACGTAAACTTTTTTTTTTCCAAGATTGAAACCCCAAAATATCTGAGTTACCTACTATCACTGATTTCTGAGATCAATAGAATTGCAGACCAAATGGATTTAATGTTTAAGTATCAGCAGATAAATTTTCTACTGATATTTAAAGTCTGTAAAATGTATAATATCTACAATTTACAATAAGTATGGTGTACATACAAATTAATTTGTCTCTTGTACATAAAAGAAAAACTTAACCTAAAATGTGATGTTTTATATTTGATAATTTTGGCTAATGCAAATCTCAATGCCACTATAAAAGTAAGATCTACCTCCTGATATAATAAATATATTATTGTTAAAATCATATCGTGGAGTGAATTATGTGGTGAGGCGACTTGTTAACAGGTCTGGGTAACATCACTGATGACCTCTACTGTTGCATTTTATAAATGTATTTCAAGAATTTTCTCCACAATTTCATTCAGGTTTGAAAGAGTTTTAACTTTTTATTTGCTTATATTGTAAACAGCTTCCTTGCAATAATGTAGCATATTGTATATGCCCTTTCTATATTTAGTGGGTTTGTACACAACATTTTTGGAGCAACTGCTACAGAATTATCAAACTTCTGCAGGCTATTTAATATGATAATGAGTTCAATTTTCACTGAATGCTGAACTTACAGACTTGCATCAGACTTATGCTAAGCTTAGTAAATATCTACTTAAAATCACTTTGGGAACTTATCATACACTAATTGATATCCACTCTTAATAAGCAAGTTAGGTTATGGATTTATTGATACAAACTAAATCGAATTCCTTTTGTCATTCAGATGAAAATGCCAACTTGTGTTTTTGAACCATTTTTTCTTTAAGCTAAATGGTATTCTCACTCAAGGGGAAAACATTGCTGACAATGGTGGTCTGAAGCAGGCATATCGTGTAAGTTTGTCACAATTTTCCACATATAATGAAGGTATATTTATATATAAAACTGTTGATACAGTGTAACAGTAATAAGTTAACAAATTCAGAAAAGTATTTGATTAAAAAACAAAACTTATGTATTTACAAATTTGAAAATTTCTTTGATAATACAAATCTTTTTATATTACAGGAGTTTAATTAAAATCCTGTTGAGTTGGTAAATATGGTTGTCTGCACCTACATAGAAATAAATGCTATTGGCTGGGAATCCTTTTGTTTGAGGTATTCAAAAAATGAAATAAGTCTGACTGTGGTTTCTGAGTAAAAAGATTGCCCAACTGTTATCAGAGGAAAAAAAGATTGAATAAAATCCCTCACAGTTTCTGAAGAGATTAAAATAATTAGTTGGAAATTATAATTCAGCACATTTTTGAGCAAATTGCCAGAGACATGGCAACTGCTGCTAGTTGCTGTTGGTGATGGCCACTGGAAAAATTAGCTGATGCTGTAGATGAAATGGCAGACAATGTCAAGAGATATTGAAATTAACCATGTGCATGCCTCTGAACCAGATTCTTTAGCAAAATTAATCACTTCATGTGATTTTAAGATTTCAGAAAATTTGTAAGATGGCAACCTTTCTATGAATATGGGTGTCAGTGGTCTAACAAAAAGAAAATCATCTGCTGAATATTTGACAACTTTATGGGTTTCAAATTTTTAATAGCAGTCTACAAATATTATTGCCCGCTACTGATAGATGAATGCAGCGGAGCTAACAAATTAACCTTACAGGTGGTAAATAAGTCTTAAGACTTATGGCCAGAAACAAACGATTTGGGTTTGAGGCTTCCTGGACAATTTTTTTTCCATCTCCACCGGAGGACATGGATATTACTTTTGTGGACCACAGGACAGTCAAAATGGCAAACCTAGCATGCAACCCTCTTCTGGAATGTAAAAAGCAGACATGTTTCAAAATGTGTATTCGTGTTTGTATGTTACTGTTAAGGCATACTCTGTACAACCACCTTATAGTGGACCCTTTAAGTTCAAGAGAAATAAGAAATATTTTACTATGTGCACATTAAAAATGTAGCTCAGAACATTTCCTTGGATAGGTTGAAACCTGCTTTTCTCGATGCAACATGGCACAGATGACGTTGAGACTGTTGGTTTATTAGTAACAAGATATGGTTGTCATGTTTGCACCCCCAAATGATTTTTGTTTTGAAAAATCTTTCCTCTAGCTTGAATTTATGAACTTTTATTACAGGTTGTACTAACCGTGTCAATTTGACATGTATATTCTTTACAGACACCTTTTTTCCTTTGCAGACACCTTTTTTCCTTTACAGACACCTTTTTCCTACATCTTCAATAGCCTGTAAAAATATTTTTATTAGATTTCGCTGGGTATTAATTAGAAATAAAACCTAAGTGACAGTTATCGGATATCAGAGAGACTGGAACCAGCATCTAGGATGGCATGCTCTCAGTCCATTAGACTGTCAGATTTTAAAATATTTTTTTTTTTTTTTAATTTATTCTACATAAATTTCACCTTTAACACATGAAGGGACACTGAAAAGTTCTAAGATTGACCTATGTCCATACATTCCGACCAAAAAAATGCAAGTTTATTTGAATACAAGAGAAAGGTAATGTACTGAAAAACATGAATATGGCTATCACAGTGCAAAAATCATGTGACATATTTGACAAATTCAACTTATATGAAAAACAAAATCTGAAACAGACAATTTGGAAAACAGTAAGATATTGGAAAAGTAAGAAATTCTGAGTAAATTAGATATTATTCTGAATTAAAGTTTACTTAGTGTACTACACTTATCTGCACTTGGAGTTTTTGTTATGGTAATTACGTCTTACTACATTCTTCAGTTGATGAATTGCTTAGTCAGGGAATGTTTCATTAAATAAATCCTTGTTAAGGAATACCAGTCATCAGTTCATTTCAATTTATTTAATGAAACAAATTCAACAGTATGGATAAACACTTGAAACCAGAACGTTTGGACACCCCTCCTAATACACTATCGTCAAGTAAGAATTTTAACCACTGGTTTCAAAGCTTCGCACTGTTCCTACACAAAATTATTGACCTTAACATCCATACCAACTTAGATAAACTCAATACCCTGATAAATTGTATATTATACATTGCGGAATATAATACTTTCGATACTCCTGCTAAGCGTCTGAAAGAACTGTATGTAAAACCTATGCGCGAAGTTTCCAACGAAGATAAAATCTGTTTTCTCTAAAACATTCATTGATTTTCTTGGCTACAACATATCACATGGCCTACTTAAACCTGATGCAGAAAGTCTATGACCATTAAGAGAACTACCTGTTTCTCGGAACAAAACCTCACTGTGTAGAGTGCTTGAATTATTCTCTTACTACTCTCAGTGGATACCCAAGTTCTCTAACAAAATTAGACCCTTAATAACAGCTTATTCCCTCTTGATTCAGAATTGGTAAAAACGTTTGAAAATGGTGAACTCCCAGTGGACATTTCTTACCTGCTTTGTTACCTATGCCAGGACCTGTTCTTTTGCGTTGCCATGTATGAGCCAATAAGCATGAACCATTGGTTGATGAAGTACTATTACTGGAAGCAAACACATATGATATGCCAATGGACATGGATCTACAGTATCTGTAAGTCACTTAGCACCAGCAAAGAATTCATCAAAAAGTGGGGAAGCCATAGATGATAACCTCCAGAAAGATTTAGATGATTCTACATCCACTAATGAAAACAATTCAGATGAAAAACTTGAAGTAGATAGTAACAATTTACAAACTATCATTAACCCAGAGATTACAACTTCTTCTCCAAGTGATCTAAAGACTACTCCCCCTCATGTAATGTCAAGAAATCCTGAGATATCCAGATGATCCCAATGGGGAATTTGTAATCCAAAGAGATATCAAAAATTGTAAATAAATAAAAAGAAGGGAGGACTGTACTATACTTATCTGCCCTTGGCGTTTTATGGTAATTACCTCCCTTACTAGCATTCTTCAGTTGATGAATTGCTTAGTCAGGGAATGTTTCGTTAAATAGATACTTGTTAAGGAATACCAGTCTTGTCAGCTCACTTAGAAAAGCTAAAAAACATCAATGTGATTATTTGAACCATACAACTTTCATATTTATTAATTTTTTGCTGGGCTGCAAGTAAACAAAATTGAATACAAATAAACTTAAATCTATAAACAAACACTGTGTAGATATTAGGTTGTTATTAGTATATTCTATTATTTTAGGCCTACAAGAAGTGGGAAGCCAAGCAAAATCGGAAAGAAAGAAGCCTTCCAGGACTTTCCCAGTTCACTCATGACCAGTTGTTTTTCCTCAACTTTGCACAAGTTAGTATGTATGTGTGTGTGTGTACATATATATATATATATATATATATATATATATATATATATGAGCACCAAAAGTTTTAAATTAAAAAGTATCTTTGAAATTAATTACCATTTGTAGATCATTTAAAGTTTTGATCTTTTATAACAGCTACTGCTATTCAAATCTTTTCAGTATTTGTAATTTTATATCAACAAAATAAAAACTCTTTATTTTAAAGTTTTTAGCAGATTTATTGTTTTCATATCAGGTAAACTGCAAAAAATTTTGTTTAAACTAAGAAAATATCATCCAGTGGAGAAAATTCTTATCACTTGTAGTGTAGAACATTATTCCAACATATCTTATTAAACACAATATTTGCAGTTTACGTAAAACTTATGTATTCTTATTCTGCAATGGAAGACTAAAATCTTTCAAACATAATTGTCATAAATATAAAAAGAAACTGAACGCTGTTTCGGATCTGCTAAAAATGCAATTAGTTTGGGAGAGATTCAGTAACAAACTTCTGTAAATATTCCCTTTTAAAAAATATCAGTGCTTACACTTACTCTGAAAAAATTCAGTTATATATGCAAGAAGCTAAGCAACTAAATACTGTAATGTTAGAATGAGGAATGCTTGTGAAGATAGGAAAACAATGTTTTTGAACTGATAACTGTCATATATTGAAGTTCACTATTTTCTGTTTGCTACAATCAGAAATATAGTATATAAACTATTTATATTGGGCTGATCAAATTTGCACAAAGTAAGATTTATAGCCCATGCAAACCTGTTTGAACTTATTAACTGACAGAACAAATAAAATTAGTCACTTGATTGTAATCAAATTAACAAAATCTTGATCACAGATACAAAAAATGAAAAAAATGACTAGAGCCAGACTCCTGGCTTTGTCCATAAAAAGCAACATTTTATGTTTGCTTCTGTTCATTGTAATACTCTGTAGTTTAATCATTAAACATCTTTAGTGTGAAATAATAGTCATGTTATTTAAAATAGGTGTGGTGTGGCTCCATGCGTCGCGAAGCAGCCATCAACAGGATCCAGACAACAACGCACAGTCCAGGCAGGTTCAGGTGAGAAATTTACTTCTCTTGTAATTAAAACACATTACAATGAAATTGTAATGAAGCTCCCAGTCAAAGGATGAGCAAAATATTAAAATAGTAATTTGCTAAATTTATGTTTATATAATTTAACAGGTAAAGAATATTTAGTATTTTACCATCTATTACCAAATTTACATATTTAATGATTATTATTATTCTAATTCACAGCTTTTGAACATTTCAGCCACAACAGTATAAAACCCAATAAAATAGAACTTTGTCAAGCCGCAAGTGTCATTAATTTCTGTTCTTCTTTCGCTTAAGAAAAAAAAACAATCCAAGGTAAACAACTGTTCCATTTGTGAGAACAGTTGTTTCCCTTAGCATAATAAACCGTTCATTGACATTTGGGGCATCACATACACAAAAACGCATTTTAAATGGTGTCTGGTTTTATTTCCGTAAAAAAATAATTTAATTTAGTTTTTAGACATTTTTTAACATTGGTATGGTCACTCATGAAACTTCCATTACAGGACAAAAAAAAACAAAACAAAAAAAAAAACAAAAAAACAAAACAAAACAAAAAAAAACAAAAAAACAAAACAAAAAAAAAAATGATAAATTTAAAAATCTCTTAAAAATTTAATATTTTCCCTGGAGAACAGTTTGAAAATAATTAATAAATTTACTAATTTATCTGAATTGTCTAAAAATGATACTTTTTTCTTTAAACATAATAAAAATAATGGTTATTTACATGGTAGTTGTCAAAGTTATAAATCAACAACAGTAGTCTTTTACTGTCAATCCCACTTAAAAAAATTTCTTTGTAATTTAATCTAGAAACTGATATTAAAGATATTTGTTTAAAAAAAAATAAAGTAACTGCATATAACCAATCGTTTATGAATATAATCTTATTCTATAGGCTTTTATGAAACTTAAAAATTATTTTATTTTTTGTACTATTATAGTATAAAAAAAAAAGTTAAAATAGACTTCATTTTAACTCCTGTTCATATTTGAAAATAGCGTTAAACTATAACTTTTTTGTTTCTTCATATGTCTTTAATTAAAACATCTTATGAACTAGATTAATTTCAGAACTGCACTAAAAATTACAAGTAATTTTTTTTTTTAATAAAATGTTGATTATAGATTTTTTCTGTCAAATCTAGAATAAAGTAATGTTTTATCAAATTATCCAAGCACCAACTCAAATCTTTTTTTGAATTTTATTAGATTAATTTTCAGTATGTTCATGGTAAAGTGGAAGCAGTGTTTTTTTGTTTTCATTATTAAAAGTGTGCATGAATTTTGGTGATACTTAATATAAGTTCAAACTTTCAAAAAAAT
This sequence comes from Acanthosepion lycidas, assembly GCA_963932145.1. Lineage (NCBI taxonomy): Eukaryota > Metazoa > Mollusca > Cephalopoda > Sepiida > Sepiidae > Acanthosepion > Acanthosepion lycidas. Next base: position 89,908,283 of record OZ010604.1, read on the forward strand.
AAGTTTGCTTCAAATTTTCTCATGATTCTGAACAATATTTTTTTATTATATATGAATTTAAAAAGGATGTGTCTAATCTGGAGAAAATATATAACAACCAAATGATTGATTCTCGGTGCATGTAACAACATCAGTATGAAAGCATTAACATTATTTTCTGTTTAATTAAAATTATATAAAATAACATTAAAGTAGGTAAAGAATGAATTTGTAATAAAAGAGGAAACAGTGAGCAAAAGGATAAGAAGAATCCCAAAATTAGTGTAGACAATGATGTGAGAAGTAGTAACATTAAAAATGAAGAGGAGGAGGAATAAAAGAAAAAGGAAGAGTTGACAATGAAGTAGAATTAAAAGAATGGAAAAGATTAAGTGATATAGAGATTGATTTGATTTTTATGAGTTATCAACGGTTTGTGAGTTATTTAAAGCCAAAAACATATTTCGAATACTTGGTGTTTGCTTACAGTATATGGTGTCCTGATAAGTATTAACAGGGTTCAACATTGCTTAACTTTGGTAATCAAACAAAAGCTGTCGTGTTCAATGATATCTGACCGTCAGCTGAGAGAAGAAGGAAAGATAATGAATTCAGTGAAAGAAAAGAAGAGTGGAATATATATATATATATATATATATATTCAAAGTAGTTGGTTTGTGAATGTAAATGGATGAATAAGAGTGCTAATTGCTTTTCTTTTGTATCAGAAAATGATTAAGTAATAATGAAAATAACAAATATCCTACAAAATAAGAAAACATCAATATTTTAAAATCACAAAAATGCAATTTTATTTTGGAGGGTATGATCATTTAAAGCTTTGAATAACCAATATTAAAATTGACCTCTGAATCGTCTCTCTTTTCATGGATTTTTTTTTTTTTTTTTTTCAGGGTCATTGGTACTCTACAGAATTCATATGAATTTGCAAAAGTTTTTAATTGTAAGCCAGGAACTTACATGAATCCTGTGAAGAAATGTGTTGTGTGGTAGTGGATAAAAATGCCACTGGCTTGGGTTTTTGGCAGAGTCACAATTTAGTTTTTTGTTCTAATAATACCTTTTTATGAAAGATACACTTCCTGTTTTTGTATTGCCAGTATAAAGTTATGTGCAAAAAGGTAGCAACACTCAGATATTAAAGAAATGTGGGAGGTGGCTAAATAAAAGGGTTTCCCTATTGAAACATGTAATATTACTAAAGAAATTAATATAAAAAAAAAAATGTTCAGATATTTTTATTTTAAGGTAAATACCTTTATGATATTCATTTGAAAATAGTATCTATTATTATGAATCTTTAATATATTATGAAATATAGATATGCCTCGAATTAATCATAATATACTCCTTAAACAAATATATATCACAGCTGAATTATACAAATCCTGTAAAAATGATTGAGAAAAAAAATGTTTTCAGTGTAACTCAAATTTTGAGAGCTTTATATGAGAATTCTCTATATTTTATATTTATTAGAAATAGAATATATTTAGCTATCAATAGTTAAGGAATCCTAGCTGTAAGATATGTACTGAAAATCATCTAATAAAACTAAGTAATTCTGGCATACTTTTTTCTATTAAAAGCATTGTATATTTCTTCTGCTGTTTTAATGAATTATCTAGAAAAGTAATTAAGTTTTCAAATTTTAAAGTAAATAGCAGATTTGTTTGAATTTTATATACTCTGCTAAAACCGGGAAAAGAAAAAAAACATGCAAACAATTTTCTATAACTGAAGAAAAATATTAAAAACCACAAAATTTGATAGACAAAAACAGCTTCTGAATATTTTGTTTTCTTAAAGAAAAAGTCAATACCTACACATGTAGTACACCTAACTGCAACCAGGATGATAGTTTCAAATAAATAGAAATGACAACTGTAATTGTGAATTACATGTCATTGTTTTAAGATATTTTATCAACCATCAAAAAAATATATCAGCAGCTTTATGTATAAATTCTATTTTTTATCATTCATCAACTATTAAAAAGCAACCAAGAATTGTTTTAATAAGAAAATTGTTAAATATTTTCAAAATGTAATTTAATCTGATTTCACAATGAAAAGTCGTTAAATGATATAAAACATTTTATGCAAGAAAGCATCAATAATATTGTTTCCTTATGAACTCATGAAGTCTATGAATGCTGAGAAATTGTAAATCAAGCAAAATATGATCAACTTGTTATTTATTATCAGTACAAGGTTTTATCCTATAAATTAATAACTGAACATTTCAATAATCATGTTACAGTAATCATATTGTGCTTTGTAACATAAAATACATGGAGTGCATAAATGCATCACAACTATTGTTGAGAGAGTCAACAGTTGAATTTGTTTGCCACATTAGAGAAATTAAATTTGAATGTAGAAAAATCCAGAAAAAATGTCTTCTATAATGAAATGAGAACTTATTAAAAACAAGAACTGTTTGAATAATATTTTGATATTGTAAATAAAAAAAAAAATGTTTGACTAACTTTATCACAAGTAGATTGTAATGATAGTCATAAAATTTGAATTTTCAGTTTATTTATTTTAATTCATTTAGTTAGACGATTTATTCAAGTTTATTTTATTTCATTATGTATTGAAAAAAAAAGTGAAAACAAGATGAGTTGACAAGTTCAAGGATATTTCCTGGATCTTAATGATTCCTCATCTTAGAAATGCAAGTATTTTAATTTTACCTCCAAGTAAAACAAACAGAAATTATATATATATAATAAAAAAATAAAATATTTCTCTGCCCACCCTGCCAATAGCATACCTGTATTGGCGGATTCTGCCTTGATGGCTCTGTAAGTTTGTGATAAACAGACAAAATAAAAAAAAAAAAAATCATATGAACCTTTAGAAAAACCTACATTCTGTGTGTTGCATGTCTGTTGCCTAAATTGATAAGTCATTCAGTCTTTCTTCAAGCATTGGTTTGATTGTTATTTTATACAGGCTTCATGTGAATGTAGCAAGAGGAGGGTGTTTAAACAACAAAAAAAGCAAAGTTTTCAGCTATTTTGATGAATATTGAGTAACCAAGATATAAAAAGTAAGTTGCTAGCCCAAAGAAAAGTTAATGCAATTTTTTGAACATATGAGTATTTAATCATGTGTGTATGCCTGAATTTGTGCATATATTAAATTATATACATATCTATTAACATTTATACATGCATCTATCTTATATATATATATATATATATACACACACAACTTTTTCATCATTTTGAATGGTTTCAGCTTCAGTATGTTAAAATAAATTGAAATTTATAAAAATGAGAAAGTTCAAAAATATATTTCATCATAAAATTATCCAACTTTTAAAATCAATTTTATTAAATTGATTTAATTAAAAATGTATCACTTCTAGAATAAGAAAAATACACAAATATTTACTGCCAATAATGCTTTATTATTCCACAATCAATAAATATTTCAAATTTTTAGTAACATAAAATTAAAAAATTATCTCTAATAATAAACTTAATTTTACAATGGAAGTGTTATTTTGGAGATTTTATAAGAAATGAATAAATAATATACTTTATTCCCAATTTATCTAATGTTTAATGCAATGGAAAAGTGTATAATTGAATATGTTCGGATTTAATTGAGAAATTAATAAATTTCTTATTTCATATCAGTGAGTTAGGTTTTCAGGTTTAGCTCTCCTGGTACAGTTTTTCTTTAAATAATAAAATTTATTTTGAATTAATTCTTAGATAATATTAGTTTCTAGTGGCTCACCTGAAATTATTTTCTGTAAAATAGTCACATTAGTTTTTAGTTTTACTTAAGTGTGTGGAATAGAGAGTAAAGTATAAATTATATTCTTTTACACTTAGTCTTTTATTACATGATATTAAATATAGAATTATGTAACTTCAATATTTTAAAAACAGAAATAAAATGAGAGCTATCTGCAAAAACCTTATCAAAATCATTTTATGTTTATATGTAGATAAGAGAATTCCAAATTAGTTTTATTGCACATTTCATTTGCTTTCATCAAGATATTCAATTAATATATTTGAACAGTTGATCAATTTTTTAAAATTTAGAAATTATTTGCTGATTACTTATTCTATTAGATTAGTATTGCCATCAAACAACATTGTACCACTTAAATTCACTGCTTTTAGTATAACATGGCTTTGTGCTCTAATAACAAGCAAAAATATTAAATATTGGAAATACTTGTATTTTAGATATTTACAGAACTGATCTCTTATACTATAAGAATATTTAGCACTTATATATATATATATATATATATATATATATATATATATATATATATATTATAATTTTCATAGGATTTCAATTTCAGTGTATAAAATGCATAAAATTCTACATATAAATATTACTCTTCACAGTCAATTTTATTGGATCAGATATACATTACAAAGTCATTCTTATTTAATGTAATGTATTGGATTTAAATTTAGTTATATTAACAAAAATGCTCACTCACCAAATTCCTTCTTTAATACAATTGTCAATGTCATTTAAAATTGTGTACTATGTTAAAGCTGGTATTTATTTTTACTGAGAAATTTTTATTCAAATATGTTTAAAATAGAAAGGAAATGGCTCTTTATTCCTACACAAATCAATTGCTGATATAACAAAGATTTTCATTTAACATGGAACAAAAATGACATTTGCCTAAAACATTCAATGAAAGCATGGGCACTTTGACATGATGTAACAATTAGTAAACTTGTCTCATTAGATAAATTACAAGTAAGTAGTGAGTTTGAACTTCAAGTCATTATTAAATTGCCATATTCAATGAAAGCATAAAAAAAGAGAATGTATAAGAATTGAATTGAAAACAAGTTTCATTCAAAATAAAAATAATTCCATATATGTGTGAAAATGAGTTGATTATTTGGGTCAAATGCAAATGAAAAAACAACCCTTTCTGGCTATAATATATCAGTGGTACAAAAATGTAGAGTATAGATAGTTTTGTATAGATGCAACATAGTTGTAATGAAAAGATTTTTTGTTATATTTGGGGGGGTGATCATATCTACCTGAGAAAAATAAATAATGCTATAAAAGTTAAGAATTTTACATTAGAAAAGCAATTCGATTTTTAGCTGTTTTTTGTTACTGAACTAAATGCAAATATATATTTTACATTTAGTCAGTATTTTCTAAACACCTAAATGGGAAATTCCATTATGTTGAAGTGGAAATCTTAGGTAAACTATTTTTCAAGTGATTATTCTGCATGGTTTCTTTGCATCTCTATAAAGATTATAGTTTGCTTAATATGCAGTCCTTTTGCATTATCCTTATATTGCAAGAACTTTTTTTATCATTAACTAGAGAAAGATATTTCACTATAATTCTTTATTGATGATTAAATTATTCTAAGGTTAAAGTAGAATACAGCTGCACATTTCCTTCATTACTGTTTTTATAATTTTAAAACCAGAATGAAATCTAAATATGAGTTTATTATAGCTTGGAAATTCCATTAAAATGATCCCTTTTTGCCTTTTTTATAAGATGCTGTTGTCAGGAAATTGTATGCAAGATTGCAATATTTTATTTTACCTTATGTAAATTTTCCGTCCTCAACTCTGTAGGAGTTGCCAATTTACTACTGATTATACCTTTGCTCTGTACAAAATTTTTGGAAAGGCTTTAGACATAATTTTCATTATTTCATATTTCTATGCTTCATTCACAATTTTTTGTGACACCCTTAATACTGCAGTTAACATATTTCTAAAATTAAGATGATGGATTTTATTTTTTATTTTTAATTTTTTTTTTTTTTTTTTTTTTTTTTTTAAGTACTTACACTTTAATTTTATTGACAGCTGATAGACTCATTTTCCTTTTCTTTCTCAGAACATCTGATTTTCATTATAATCAGGTTTTCCTTTCTTTAAATAAAGGAAAAACTTTAGGTAATACAAATACACCAATTTTATAATAATCATAACTGTATGCAATGGTATTTTATAGAATTATATACCAAGTCTTCATAGAAGATTATATATATATATATATATATATATATATATATATATATATAGTGGATATTTGCATGCAAATTTTAGGTCATGGTCTGAAGATCATGTTCAAGCTTGAATGACTGTCACCACTTGGTATTAACCCAAGTGTTCACTTATATATTTACATATGATCTATCTCTTAGATTGACCACTTTTGCTCATAATATACTATACTTTAAGACATACATACATCTTTCTCTCTCATATATATATATATATATATATATATATATATATTTATTTTAGTATGAAAAATAAGCAAAATATGAGCTAAAAATTATTTAACAGTGATGATGAAGGGAACCATTAAAAAGCTTTTCATAATACAAATATTTTATAGCTAGATTCCAAAGAGATTTAAATCCTTATTCTAGTCACAGAAAAGAACAATTTTTGATATGAAATTGAAAAATAAAACCAAAAGACATCACAGGCAAAAAGTGATTCCACAAAATATAAATCTTATTTGTTCATTACTTAATGAATATAAAATTATAAAAGTTCCATTCATAATAATGCTTTAAATTATCTCAAGATATATAAAGAAAATGAAATATCTATTGGTAAATTCTAAGCATGTTTTGCTTGATTAATAAATCTATTCAAGTTCCATTTTGATTTATATAGTAATAGATAAAAATTAATCTAGTTTTAAACTATTGCCTTATTCTGAAATGAGTAAAATATACAGAGACCCACACACATATCTATATGAGAATATTAATTTTTATTGCATATACACACACTGAAGCACATTGTACTAAAATATTCAGAAAACTATTCTAGGATATGTGCAATGGTTGTATTTAAAAATATTTTTGAATAGCATGTTTATTATAAGCATTCATCAATATGGAATGCTTTTCTCCAAGGAATTTAACAGCCATGAAAATAACTATCACAAAACAATATAGTCAAATTGAATAATAACAGGATACTTGATTTAAGAACTCAAATTGACAATTTTGTATCATTTACCATTATATGTATACACTAGTCAAGATGAAAACAATCAAATATATGAATAATCAAAGTCAGTTGATTGTAAATATATAAAAATTGAGTCATCAAAGTGGAGATAATCCATAAAAGCCAAAATGTTGCACTGAATAAATTCACTTATTAAAGGCTTGTGAAAAGCAACATAGATGAAAAGAGCCTGTAGAAATAATATTAATGACTAAAAATAAAATTGATATTTTTTTTAAACATTCAATTCAATTATGAATTTAGAAAGAGAAAAATATTCCAGATTTTCTCATAATACTAGATAAAAAGAACGAACATCTCATTATGTATAGAGCTTAGTGCTATTAACTATTATTAATAGGAGTTAATTTAGATACTTTCATTATTTGGCATGCTAGACTGATGTGCCTCTTATGCTTAAAAAAAATGAACTTTATCTTATTTAATAAAATTTTATTCAGCTCATCTCAACTAGTAAACCCTCACTCCATTCATTAAAGTATTTCTTCTGTACAATGTTTTTCCTTATTGTAAATTTGGACACAATTATTTTTAATTTCACCTAGTTTATGCATTTTTTTTTTATTTGATCTTTTACATTTAAATCTCAACTTATTTGTACTTTCTCAGAGTTTTCCCTTATTTTAATAAATTCCGATTTGTTTACAATACAAAAATTATGATTTTAAATAGCAATTAAATTTCCTGTTCACTAAAGTTTTATTATATCTACATCAGCCCAAACTCACCTTTCCATAGAGATGTAATTATATAATTTCAAACTTTTTGCAGTACAGTTTAATTTCACATCTGAGTTTTTAAAAAAAGATTTTTATTTCTTACTCAGCAACCAGTTTTTGTAAAACCTTCCATTTCATAAAATAACAATATCAAAACTTTCCATATTGTGCTGCACATTATTTTTGAATTGGTCAGAACTCACAAATGCCAAATAGCTGAAAATATTTCTGATTCTGTGTCTATTGTAACCTGATTATCATTTTATATTTTTGTATGATAATAATGTCTTTAATGACTGTTTAATACCTCAACTCCCACCCATTTTTTAAAAAAATCATTGTCTGCTTCTTTGTCATTTATTTTTAAAATTGCTTAGTACAAAAAACAAACAAGAAAAATTAAGTCCACAAACATTTATGCTGAACAAAACTATCCTTACAAGTTTTAAGGAAGAGTATTATATATTTCGCGCAGCATCGTGAGCCACAAGAAAAATTATACACTTGGATCTGCAACGGTTGTGAAACAAAATCTACAAGCCACAAATTCCAAGGCTAGAATACGGTTCATAATGATTTTACTTCAAACTGAAATGTTGGTTAGAATATAAATAAGAGTTGCAACTATTTTTTTCAAATATCTAATTTTTCTCAATTGTATAACTTACAAGAAGGTATATTGTTATTGTATGTAAATCAAATTGAACATTTGGTTAAAAGAAAATATACTGCTTTTAAAAGTTAACATGTTTTATTCCAAGGATATAATTTGTTTATTTTCAGTGTTGTAGATACATGATGAATACTGTCAATATGTGCTTGTATAATTTTGTGATCTGAACTTGAAATAAATATGCTTGGAAACTGTCAATACTTTGGTTTAAATTTTGTTAGATTACCAGTACAATAGTAACACCAAAACAATACCTGTTCAACACTTAATATTCCTCATTGAATTTGTAGATATGCATGTTATAGGGTGAGAAGTATAGTAAATGATAATCTGATTCTGTTACAATATATTTTTAGGGTTTGTTTATTTATAAGATTACATAACTTTACATAATTATAATTTTTACATTTCATCCAAATTATCAAAACTGATCAATCCTTTAGTTTTTACAATCTGTCAATTATCTTTTAGAAAATTTAAATTTGTAATTGAAATACAAATTTTGTAATATCGATTCCAAAAGAAGTCATTAGCATACTAAGATTTTTATTAACATTTCAAGTGCCATTTGCAATGTCTAAGGAGACTTATCGCAATTTTATCTAAGTCGTTCATACATTTAATTTTCTTTTTTTAATCATTTCATCCAAAGAAGGGTGATAATGCCACTAAGACACAAAGGGTTACTGGGACTGAAAGAGATGAGAAGACTTTAGTGAAGATAAAGGACAATAAAATGTGTATCAGGAAGACAGAAGATGGTGATTGGCATTGCATCTGGGGGTTGTAGGTGACAGGAAAACAAAAAAAAAAAATCAAAAGGGAGTTCAACAAGTAATAAGTGTGAGAAAAGAAACTATTAGAATAGAATATGTGGTTGCATCTAGCTACTTTAACAGTAAGATGGGGAGATCTAGTTCAGTTGGGGCACCAGGGAGGAAAACTCATCAGAACAATTGCCAGGAAAATATTTGTAGAAGAGACAGAGTGAAGCCATGTCATGGCAGTGACTGAAATTGAGATGCCAGGTCAGGATTGATTTTATTACAGACCCTCTTTGAATTTTGTCAAAAATTGAGATATATGCATAGTAGGAGCACCAGACTAGATTAATAAGTATAAGCTTAAAGTAAGCAACCAGATGTTGATTATGTACCAATAATGTAGGACATTTATCGAACAGAGTACTGTTTAATTGTAACAGAATAAGGTTTTAAATATTGGATACTTTTTAATTTGTTTGAATTTATTAGAGGAGTAAATATTACACACTAATGTATTTGAACCATAGTCCTCATGGTTGTTATAGTCATGTTTTGTAACTATATGTAAACAGTTCAAATAAATCAGTAGAGAATAATTCTTTTTAAAATATTAAGGAGTCACACTAGTTATAACAGCAGAGTATAAACTGCATAAAAATAAAATTGAAATGCTGTAAAGAAAATTGCATACTAGTATGGGGTATTGATACAAGAAAAAATAAAACTTCATTGGTATGTCGCTGTGCCACCAAAGGATTATTATGGATAATAAGATTGAAAAGGGAGATGTAAACATAACCGAAACACTCATTTTTCATTCAGATGCATTTTTACACATTTCATTTTGTTGGAAGTATTTGCTTTTGTTTAAGCAGAAACTTGAAAAGAATCTAACAGTCTGCTATCTAGAGCAGCCATGCAACATTCTCTACCGACACGGTAGATTGTTTGTTTTTTTTGTGTTTTTTTTAATTTTTATTATGGATAACATGGACTTTGAAAAGAAGGATACAAAAATATGAAACTGAAAAGGACAAAAAAAAAAAACAAAAAAACAAACTAAGTTTTATGAGGAAGAAAATAACAAATCTGAGAGAAAAAAATGAATAAAAAGATTGACAAGTAGACTGCTCCTGCACACACTTGGAACACTTCCTTGTTTCATTGATGTAGCAGTACTTGTCTACCTGGACAAGGTACCTGTTGGAGTCCTTTTAAAATTTCCTTACATAAGTTTTCACTAACAGTAAAAAAAAGATCCACGGAAAAAAATTTCTGGTTCAATACATTACATTCAAAATTAGCTCAACATTAAGATATATAAAAATAAAATTATTTTTCAGCCAATGAAAAATTTAAAAGAAACATTTGTCTGATTAACTTATAGAAACACCTTTTAAAAGATAGTACACTTAATAGCATAGTCATACACAGAATGAACAGAACAATGCAAAAGTTAGTAGTCACACTACTTCATTTGAGCTTAGAAGCACTCTCCTTACCACAATGATAGAGAGAAACCTGATTGTAATTCAACTTTTTTTTTTTACAACTTATTTGTTACCTGTTTCATTGAATCTTTAACTGAAAAAATATTTTTTTTTATCAGGCTAGAAATTGTTTACTTTATGCCTATACAAAAAAAAAAATTCCAGGAATTGGAATCAACATTTTATTTAAAAAAAAAAAAAAAAAAAAGATAAATGCTGAAGAACTATTATTTAAGGAAAAAAAGGGATTGAGTGTCCTGCTGCGAAAAATAAAAAAAACAGCAGATCCATACATTTTTTTTTTTTTTTTAAATATGTTATATTGTTTGAATTGTAATTTCATAAGTTTAATAAGTGTCTTGTTATGTGTTTTTTTTTTTAAAAAAGAAAAAATGGGAAGCAGCTATAAAATAACAAGAGAGTGTGAAGAACTAAGAGTGCTGCTAAAATAAATAAATACAAAGTTAGAAGCTTTAGAAATGAGAGGAGATTTAATGAAAGATGTATTTTTGGACAGTAAATCAGTGATTGGGAAGCTAATTTCTAAGATTTCAGAAACTAACAATAAAATTACTGGGCTTTGCATGGATACAGAAGATTGAAGAAAGTATTGAGCAACTCGGATTAATGGTAGATTAAGGTACGTTAGCGCATATGAAGGTGATAGTCCTGAAAAAATCTTTTAATTCCAGTGACAGTATGAGTATGTCATTAAAAAAATGCTAGTACTCAAAGTAGCAACAACAATGTGAATACCTTTAACAGTCAGTTTATACCATTACCGAAATTACAGTGTAAGACTTTTAGCAGGCTTGATAGCATGAAATTTGAATAAAAAAATTTTTTGTCTCAATTTCAGAATTGTGTACATAGTGTACACAAACTGATAGAGCTTGTAGTGGTCTGGTAATAAGAATGGACAATTGTAGATGTCTGTTGATAAGGATAAATGTTTGTTTAAGGCTGCATGAATAACATCACCACACAATTTATACTAAATGTAAAATACCACAAAACATGAAATATAAGAAGGAACAAAATGGTTTTAAAACATAACATTTGTATTTATTTGTGTGTTGACGTACACGCGTAGAAATTAAAGATCTGTTGGAGTTATGTCTCATAGACTGGGGATATTTTTATTTGAACTCAAAAGTTGAATTAATTATAAATTTAAAGCTGAGAAATGCTGAATAAACTACTTTTAGAAGAATATTTCAAAGAGAAAAGTTCTTGTTGCATCTTTGGAAATGTTCTGTATGTTTGTAATATAGGTTGGAAAAGTTGGTACGTACGTGCATGCGTGAATATGCTTTTAACGTCTGACCCCCCATGGTCTAGACGAGAATCCTTAAGATCATATCTTCGCAGGAATTTGGAAGAGTAAAATAGAATGAGTGAACTCGTGTCTGCTATTTATAGATAATGTAATCACGTGACAGGATCACAGTAAATGGCGGAAAACTTGACTTGGTCACGCGCTGAAAAAATATTTGTACGTGGGTGGATTGCAACGCCCACTTGTGTGTTTACTGACCAATTAGAAGCTGATATTTTCTGAAAATATTTATTAAGCTGAGCGGACCTTCTGATCTACTTTGTTGCACAAAAATATACAAAATTATATATTGATAAAGAAGTGTTAGCGGGATGCTACAAGCTAACCATACACGCAAGACACTAGTGCACCTCCAGCTTTCAGAGTTGAAAATAGAATATTTCTTTCAGAAAATTGTTCAGTAGTTGCAACTTACAAAGTTGATTTAACTTGGTGTGTCCACTGAGAACTGGTGGTGTGTCACAAAGTTCTGTAGTGTGTATGTACGTGCGGAGTGAGTAGGATGAAATACACGAGCGAGTAAATGAGAACTATTGTCTCTGGGTACCTCGACTGTGGTTCTGAAATTACTACTACTGGTTTTTTGGAATGCATCCAATATTTATACTATCTGGAGTGGCTCCAAAAAGAGACGCTATAGTACATTTTTGAATATACATGGAAAATATCCTATTGGACGGAAAATGGACCAATCAGCGATTTTGTAGCAAAGCTTGTTTTGAACAAAGTGTAGGAACAAATTTACTATCGTGGAATGCGATAGATAAATTGTCCTGTTATTTTTAAGTATGTATTTATTGACCAATTAGAATTGGAGAAAATGTAGGCGTGGCATAACAATGGCTTGCGTGTAGGGAGTTAGCTATTTTAAAAAGTTGTTTAACATCCTATGCACTGCAGTTAGTCCCCCATTTAATTTTGGAAGACAAAAATTTTAACGTTTTGCAGTTGTTTGGGGTGTGCAGATTTTCTCGGGGAAGGTTTTGAGGCTAGTTGATTTATGGGCCGCAGAAAGTTTGGTTCTTGTGGCTAACTTATATAAGATAGTGACAGCAATTACTAATTATTCTGGATGCTGTCCGGAATAAAGCAATCTTAACCCAGCGTACATTGCAATGATTAAACAAAACATTTAAACAAGTGAATTTAAAATTAACAAGATTTGGATATTTTATACATCGTATAGTGAATATAATAATAAGACTCTTGAAAAGAAGAGTAAGTTTGTTGTGGATCTAAGAAGGCTGCGTGAATATTTAAAGTCGTGCTGCAAATAAAACATGTAATATCCACAAACATAAATAATAAAATTGGGTCAAATGGTAATGATATTCAATTACGACAAAAGGGCCAAGTTTGGAACAACAAATTAATTTTTATATACACTTATATTTTACAATTTTTTTTGTTTTGTAATGATGTGTGCGAGAGTATATTTAAGAGAAAAAGTTCTTTACTGCTTCAGAAATGTTCAATGCCAAAAGTAAGCAAAAGTTGTCTGCCCTTTTACTATAAAGTTTGTTCCAAAATGCACTATATTCTCTGTATGTATCCCGAATCTCAAAACAGTATTAACTCCCCCCCCCCATTTGGACGAGATGTGACACAAGGTCTTTTTTTAGGTGGGGACCCAGGCGCGTACGCCTGAGACAAGTACAAAAATTGCCCTCAGCACCACGCAACCGTCGGATGAGCTGGCCTCGGTGCGAGCACCGATCCCTCCCTCTGGTGCAATGTGAGGGCGCCTCTCAGTATAACTTTCTCAGTTGCCCCTCTGTCCTTGAAAGAGAAGCCTCTGAGCGCACTCTGCCCAAAGGCAGAACGCAACTGAGAGATGATAAACCATGTGAAATCCCTCCACGGAGGAATTTACGCGAATCTCAATGCGCCGAAAACTTGTTCATTTGTATTTATAGTTTTTTTTAAACAACTAAATTTCCTGCTATAAGGTCCAGCTATAATAGAATGTTGGACTTGGATTAAGTCTAACTGGAGATAAGGAAGACAAACAAGACCGATATATATATATATATATATATATATATATATATATATATATAAAAACAAATATATGAATTAAACAAAACATTTACAAAGCACATAGACAGTTAACATTGTGTGAGTGTGTTAACGTTCATATGAGTGTGAACGTCCGTACGTACATGTATGTTGGCAATGTTCTTTAACGTCTGACCGCAAGGTCAAGACGATAATTCTCCGGGACTACATGTTGCAGCAAGAATAGAGAAGAGAGAGAGAGAGGCAAACTAGTGTTTGTTTTTATAGGTGATCATTGGATCAGGAGTGCTTCGCGGGAAAAATCATTCTCCACATGCAGAGAATCTGACCAATCAGTGCATGGAGACTTCTGGGAGACAATTTTCCCAAAAGTGCACAAAATCTACAATATGAAAATATAGCAATTTCAAAATTGTCACATAAGATAGCAGCATTGATTTCTATCCAATGAATGATTGTTATTGAAATTTGAATTTGTGTAGGTATGTATATGATGATGATGATCATCATCACATGCTAAAGTTCAAAGCATCTGCCCCTGACAGAGCTACATTGTATTATTCATGCAAAAATTAATCTTTTAAGAAACATAACAGCATTATGTGAAAAATTAAAAGGTATATCTGTATACAGTACACACATGTGTACTAACAGCTGTGAGGAGAATAAGTTTTTATAGTAAGATTACCCATCCGCTGAAGTGGGAAATGGATGGGGGTCATTTGCTTATTGGACACCGCTAGTCAGCGTTCGTACCTTTAGAAAAAAATAATTAAATGGCTAATTGTTTAGTGTTAAGAAAAGTAGATTTTCAAGTTAAAACTTACAAGCTAACAGGCGATACTGGATATTGAGACTGTGAAAGGGAAGCAACTTCCTTTGCTGGTATTAATTGATAGCAAATTTGATATCTTAAAAAAATAATTAGATCTCGGAGTAAAATACTCTCTCGCGAGATTATCTTTATTGTGCATATACTAATTTTGGCTGTCAATGATACATAAAAACAGGTAGAGAATGAGAAGATCTGTGATGAGTACAAGTATCGGAAGAGAGAGAAGAAACTGATTGAAGAATCAAAAAGAAAAAGAATGCTTCAAGAAAGATTCTTAATTTTTTTGAAATCCATTAAAAAAATAAAACATGAAAAAAAAAAAAAGCTTAATTATCGCGAATTAGTGGAGACCACAATTAAATTGAGAAAAGAAAACTAATTTTATGAAAAGAAAATGCTTTTTTTAAAAATAAGGAAATTAAACATTAGGTTTTAAAATAAAGTGTTGCCTTTCAACTTGAAATGCAACACTTTAGAAAAAAATGGTTGAAAGTTTCAACCATTTTTTTATAAAAATATAATTCACAAAAAAAGAAAAGAAAATTAAAAAATAAAATTAGGTCTAAAATTAGGCTTAAAAAAAAAAAAAAAAATTACTTGATGTATGACACGGACTAAAAAGTAAAATAAATATACATACCAAAATTGAAAATATTTTTAAACGTAATAAAAAAAAAAACAAAAAAAAACTTACTTTTTAAATCTTGAAGGGATGATTTCCAAACAAGCCTGTTGAAGCGTAGGGTCGATGAAAGACTAAAAGTGAATGAAATGAATGAAGAATTGCCGGCAGCTGAAGACCTCAAGGAGCTTTCCCCCAGGAAGAGACAAAAGCCTTGAAACACGTGACCTTTTGACCATAATATCATTTGCGAGACACCATACCAAGAAAAAAAAATCAAACATCTTTACGCACAAAAAAAAAAAAAAACTTTTATTATGGTAAAAAAATTCGGGTAACGTTATTTGTATTAATTAAAGCTTTTAATTTTCGCTTAGTAAATATAGTCTTCACTTAAAAACCTAATAACCGACCCCATGCGCAGCATGAAAGAATTGTAAAACATTTCTTAAAATTAAAGAAAAAATGAAAAAAAAAAAAAAATGAAAATGAAAATATATAAAAGAAAATGCAAACAATTGTTGTAAAAATTCTTTATTCATCGAAATTTTTTTCCCTTCAGATAATAATTTCCTTAATGTATATTATTTATAAAAGCAAATAAAAGCTTATCTAATTTGAATTTGATAATTAGATAAATTTATCGCAGTTTCTATTTTACGATTTGGAGCAGATTTTTAAAAAGTTGGCATTAGTTATGAAAAAAAAAAAAAAAAAGAATTTGGTTATTTAATTTCTCCAAGGAGTCCTGCTTATAAAAAAAAAATAGTTTGCGAACTCTTTGAAATTCTATAAAATTTCATAAAATTAATTTAGGTGAGGAGGGGTAACAGATGTAAAAAAATATATTTTTACCAAGATTTTCTAAAAATAAAAGTTTCAAAAATAAATTCATTCATTTTTGAATAAGTTCTGAAAGTTTCATTTAAATTAGACAATTATTTGATTTTTGCAATAATTTCAAAATTAATGGGTTCTCCCCCACACTAAAAATGGCGATGACCACAAGTCTTACGGTTTTCTTTTAACAAAAAAAAAAAAAATTTTTGACCCAAATTTACAACTTGTTAGAGAAAAATTTTAATATCTACAAAATACTTTGTTCTTTCCTCTTAAGTATAACAAACATTTTAATGATGAAATTTTGTTTTTATTAAGTTTCGGACCTGTTATTATGCTGTAATAATTTTTTAGCGAATTGTTGGAGATTATATATATATATATATATTATTAGTGAACATTTTTTAATCAAATGAAGGTAAAAACAGAAGATAATTTACTTCATTTTCCTGGTTTTTATCCAAAATAAGTAGAAATAAAAGTTCTTGGATATTTTTCAAATAAATTTAAATAGAAGAATAATCTATAAAGAACATCACTAAAATATATATAATCAAATTAATAGAACGGTGTACGAACCAAGAAAAATAGTTTTCTTCCCTCAAATATAGACTGGGATTTTAAAAAGTCCTACTAATCAATAAATCTCAAAGATTTGATTTTAATCGAATATATGGATGTGTGTCAGACTTTAAAAGTATCAAGAATCCATTTCTACTTGAATTTGACCCTTGTTTTTCTTAGATTATGAAAAGTACATAAAATATAATGGCTTCCGCTTACTATTGAAATGTGCAGTTATGATACATTAACAAAAAATAAATGTTGACGCTTTCAGAGCAATAGCAAACATGTTGGTTTTGATAAACTGTAAGAATGAATCCACATTATACGGCTTTTGGGATTTGTTAAAAGGAATTTTAAAATTGGAAATCTATAGTATGATCAGTTTCAGGTAGAGAAAGAATGGACTAAAACGTAGCTTCTCCCCATTTTTTTTTTAATAACAGAAAGGTGGGGGCTTTCTCACACCTGCAGTACTGAAAGATAATTTGGTGAATTTTAGGCATCTGACCAATTTAGCTTCAACACAAGTATTTTCTTTATCAGAATAAGAGTTTAATGAACTACACATATCCCTACTTTCTTTATGAAGTTAACTATTTGAGCCCAAAATGAAAGACGTAATACACTGGCGGGAGATTCTTAATGGTGGTGATGAAAAAACTTTGAGTATTACATTTTTAAAAGACTTCATAAATGAACTGCATGTTCATTCTCGGGTTCAGGGACCTAGTCACAGCTCCGGTTGTACGCAATGATTACATTTTAATAACTTGATCCGTGCACTATATGTTGTTTCAAACATAATAAAATACCGAATGGTTTAAATATTAAAATCATTGTATAATATTGTGTTAAAACTAAAATAATAATGTATGAACCGCTCTGCAGAGATCTAAATAAGACAGAAACACTAATCTTACCTGGAGTTGTCTAGATGTCTTTCTCGGTATACGAAACTACCTGTTTCCAATTCAAGTTTGCCTCTCTCAGCTTGTGTAATTATGAAGTTTTCACTCACCATTTACCAAATTCCAACAAAATAAAATTTATCAGCCGACTCTAACATTCACCGGAAGCTGATACTTTAAACAGCTAATGTAGGAATGAAGTTAACATGAACCGTCCACATTCAGAAGACGAATTCAAGTGTGGAGTCGGTCAATCAAACTTGAAAGCCTTGGATTGGTTGAAATCTATTAACATGTCACGTGAAGAATATTGTAGGTATTGTATTAAAGTAGGTCACGGAGTTGAGCTGAACGAAAAGCCGTCCCCTGTTTTTCTTGCGAGTTTGAGTACGTCGATTAGAGGGGGGGCGGGTAGTTGCCGGTGTTGGATTTGCCAAAAACGGCAAATCCAACGCCAGGAAGACCCTCCCCCCTCTAACGGACACACAGGAATAAGTGATTTCCTGTAGTACAACTAAACATGTGAATGGGAGTCTTGCCGGAATTGAACCTCTAACCGCAAGTCCATTTTTTCTCAAACATACCGCTACCCTACAAGGAACGGCCTGAAGGCAAACTGATTTTTATTGACTTATAAACCTAATGTTGGCATGGTCTGTTGCAAGAAAAAAAAATGTAGCATAGCCATTAATCGGGCACGAACCTCCAACCATAGACTCCGTGAGCCGAGATCTTACCACAGACCCATCTTCACTGTCTTGCAGACCCTTGCCTAATAATTGAAGTCGAAGTGTTGTCTCTTTGGAATTGAAACCACAAACGTTGTGTCTGATGAACTACGCCGAGGAACATATTAATCCTCATTTTAGGAAATGGTGTAAGCACTTTCAAGTAGGACATTCACTATAAAATTATTTCAGCAAGCTAATATCTGGTGAAAAATCTCATTTATTAATTGAATAAAAATATTTCAATACGTCTTTTGTGTAGATTGGACGAATATAGTTGAAGATTTAAATACTTACGTATATTTTGCGTATTGTCCAAAAAACTATGTTTATCGATTGTTCATAGGACTTTAGAATGACGAAAATTCATATTTGTTTCAAAGGTTTATTTATTATTAAGAATTTTTAAACCAGCCAACGAAAATCTCAAAGTTTTATTATTGTTAATGTTATATAATTATTTTGAATTTAACTTCGACGTGTCAAAATATATCCACCGCTTAGGGTTTGGGTTAAATTTTGTTTTAAAGATATGGTTTATATACAGTTTGAGTTAACTGCTTATCGCACTTCTTTATTTTGAACATTGCCTGTTTAGAGTTTGTTAGTGATTAGTCAGACCATTACAAAGTGAGAGTATGGTTCAAGTTATGATTTCTAATCGAATAGTAAGGATTAGATGGGTTATTTATTAATTTATTAGCAGGTTTGAAAAGGCGGTTACAAAGAAGACTGATGACGTACTGACAAGGGAGCATTCGACGTGCTCTTCTGATGCTGTTGCTCATCTACTTCACTTTTCGTTGTGTTGTGCATTGAGAAATAATTTTCTATAAACCCGTTATTTGAGCTCATGTTGCCTTTCTGTCAGTTTGAAAGAATCTGTATATTCTCCTCCGCCATCTTTCATCGACAAGGGATTCCCACCCACAGAATTCCTGCTCACTGGAATTTATTTCTTTTCTAAGAATTCTTTGTAAAATACAGAAACGTTTCTTGTTTCTGCTTGTCATGCTTGAGTGCACGCATCATAGCTTCTCTTTTGTTACAGCAAACAACAGCTTCAATGGGGTGAACACTAAGTGAACAGCACTAAAATAAGAACTACACATAATATCCCTTGAAATGGAGAGTGGAATGACAAGAATTTCTTTTCTCGTACTTTCCACCTGTGGAACTTTCTTCTGTTTCTTTGCTTCCCCAGCAGCTACAATCTTCAAAAATTTAAATATATCGTCAGTCACCATTTTCTATCTTCTTGAATTTCGTTCATCTTCTGTCCTTTCATCAATCCTCCCTTTTCTCAGTCTTCTTTTTCACTTTAACTTCCTGGAGCCGCCTGCATACTAATGGCATTACCGCCTTGCTTGGGGTGAAATGATAAAAACAAATAAAATAAAATAATTCTGCCAAACCAATAAAGGATTCTTCTGAAATGTAAGTCTCTCAACATCTTTAATAATACTTTTCAAATACGTATAAGGGCACGACCTCTACACACACACCTTCATTCCCTCCTTTTGTATATTTTCTATTTAGTTTTCTAAGGCAATAAAATATGTTGTTAATTATATGTAATTGTTTATACATTAATGCAAATACAAACAACCTAGACTTACTTGACTGCACACAGGCATATATAATAATTAAACTAAATCAACAAAGAACTCCACTCAAACGTAAGTCTCTTGCAATCTTTCATTGGAAGTCTGTACACATATGCATAAAAAAGGAATATATCTCTATATGCACACTTTCATTCGCCCGTTTTTGTATTCTTTGCAAGTTTATCTGCTAATGGTGAGTTGATGTTCTCGCCATCTACGGACTCTGTGGTGATTCACCCGTTTAGTATGTGGTCATTCCGAAGTCATAAAGTATGTTAAAAAAAAGGTAGAAAAGTGCGCCAATCAGCAGCTGTAAGCTGATTAGCTAAACTTAAAACTGCCAACGGCAAATAATCCTATAATATCATATTTCTCATATATTCCCAACAAGGAAGAAACATGCCTAGTTAAATGCACTTTCATATGCAACCATTTAATCAACATGTAAAGTTCAATAAGTAAGTCACCAGAATTCACATTGAATCTCTTTATTAATGTGATATTCAGTTTACAATGAGAACTGCATTATATATTCAGATATAAGTAAGATTAGTATAAAAAGATTAGGAACCTTGCGGGTATACTTCTCTGGGATTCCTTGGTATTATTCTGGCCATACTATTCTCTTATTAATAGCTTGACGTGACAAAGAGATGTTGGATAATGTAGACCATGTTACAAATATATTCTTGAGAACTTCCTCATATAATGATAATGTGTCAAAAATCCTGGCTGACTGGATTAATATCTGCCTCCTAGTCCTCACATCTCTGTCTATTGTGATCTTTGTCACTGTCATCGTATAATTGTTAGGACAATGGTTATATCCTAATATCTTGTCATAATGTTCATGTGGAGAGATGGTATTTTCCTTTACCATAATTGATTCCTTACTAGTAATGCTACAAGAGCGAAGGTTAAAATTATCTTCCTTGAGTCTTTTTATACAAGTCAATAAATTTATCAGGGTTATTGCTAGTTTGTTGTAGATTATCCACATAAAAGTTATTTTTGAGCATTTCAGTACATACATCAAGCTGGTACTGCTCTAAGTAATACTTTAAAATGTAGTTAAGTATAAATGGGGGCAAATTCGAAAATGAAGTTGTTATATCTAAGGACAACAGTTCGTCTCCATTTTTTATGAGGAAACAGAATGTGTGCTTATCTTCTCCCCTTTTAAGTTTAATCATTTGAAAAGCTTTCCTTTTGTCGCCTAACATAACATATGTGTTTGCTTTAAATTTTAGCAATAATACGATCATATTATTGATCATGTTTATTCCTGAATAGGCAGCCTCGTTTAAGGAGCATTTGCCCTACATTTTCAGTGAACAATTGAAAACCGGTCCAAGTTTTTGTTGTAGCTTGAGATTCCATTTTGAGCACATGTCTATGTGGAATCCAAACATATTTTTTAAATAACTCTTCTGATGGTATGTGTATTCTTTTTAGAAAGCCTTCTTTTTCTTGCTGAAATAATACTTCATTATAATCTTTATGCAGATTTTTACGTTCAAGAGACTGCACTGTTCATTGGAGTACAGCTAGGGCTACTTTATAATTAGATGAAAAAAAAAAAAAAAAGATCCACGGCAGATCCACATAATATTTATCGTTTTTAATTCAATAGATTCTTTTTTCTGTCATATGAACTTATATCTACTCCCGTAATAGCTGAATCTATTTCTAACATGTGCTCAACATTTGTTTCTACTAGAGACATATCAAACGTATCAGATATGTTATCAGTATAGGTGTCATTTGGATTTAATACACAATGTACTTCTCGCTCAGAACATTTGGCTAACTCCTTTAAGATAGTATGATAATTGTTTTGACTAACTGAAGTCTTAGAATTTACTGGTTTTATCTGATGATCATATAGAAAATGATTAAATGCCTCCAAATGGCGCTATATAACTCGGTAATTCCCATGCTATGCCCCTCATCCATTTAACGAGTTTGGTAGAATGCATGAATATGTCGACACCTATTAATCCTAAGATATCAACCTAACCATGTTTATTTCTTCAAAAGGATAATCTTTTGTTCAAATTGATTAGATTTTTCTCAATTGAATCTAATTCATCAATTTGTATTTAATCTTTGCTAAATACTAACCTTGTGCCATCTATGAACATTGTTTTTGTACAATACGAAACTACTTATTAATGTTTATATAAATTATTATTGTTATACTCCAGGCCAAGATGTATTTTATCGTATCTTATTTACTCATTCATACATCGTTTATAGTGGGTTAATCCTTACAAGGCCCAAATCGAACCACGCATTACCAAATTTAACCTAGGGAATGTCATTGGTTGTTAAATAAAAATAAGCTTCGAGAAATTTCCATAACAAAACAGTCAAAATTTGTGCAAAAATAGGCTCAACTGACATAAAAATAATTTTTCTCAAATTCATCCCTAACTTAAATGTTTCAAGAAATCCTATTGGCTAAAAAATAAAGAATACAACATTCACCCACGCATTTCTCAGAAAAATTCGCAACAGCTACCAAACCCCGCAAAAATAGCGATTGAGGTATTTCGAAAACTTCAAAAAACTGGAATAGATTTCCCTTCCAAATTGGAATGGAGTAAAACCTTACATATGGTACCTAAACATGATGGAACTTACCGACCCGTATTTGATTATAGACTATTGAATTCGATAACAAAACCTGAATGCTACCCGATTCCAAATATGAAATTTCTGTCGTCTAAATTGCATAACAAAAAAATGTTCTCGAAAATCGGCATATACCAGTTAAATAATAAGGCTAAATACCAGTTTACCCCGATGACATATGTAAAACAGCGATAACCACACCATTCGGATTATACGAGTACAATTATATGCCTTTCGGCTTGCGAAACGCATCGAGTACCCTCCAAAGGATGATGAATAGTATTTTTCGTGATGTCAAATGTACGTTCACTTACATGCTTATCTTCTTGGATGACGAATATAGTCATTCTAAACACCCTGAGGAAATATTACAGAAACTCAATGAATATGACTTTAAAATCTTTCTTTGGAAGTGTATATTTACTGTCAGCGAGCTCGAGTTTCTAAGATTTCACATTTCATCCATGACTAAAAATCTTGACGAACTAACACAATTTCCTCAATCAAACAATTCTAAATCGCTATGTACATTTATCGGAATGGCGAATTTCTATAGAAAACTTGTATCAAACTTCAGCAACATAATATTACCGCTGACAGAACGAAATCGTCTTGAACAAACATTTCAAATAATAACGCTTACTAAAGAAGAAATTAAAACTTTTGAAAATATAAAGAACTGTTTAATTAGTGCAAACGCTTTTGCTTTCCCCGACTTGAACGATACTTTCTATCAGCTAGTGACAGATACTTCAAATTATGTCGTAGGAGCAGCACTTCATCAAATGATTAATAATCAACCTATTCTTATTGGTTCCTTTTCAAAAAATTATCACAAACTCAATAAAAGTATTCCATGTTTGACAAAGAACTATTAGCTGCATACTTATCGGTGTTACATTTTAAACATTTAGTGTGAGGAAGAAATGTTCTTTTAATGACTGACCATAACCCTCTTTACAGTGCTTTTAAAAGTCAGTCTTCATTAAAGTCCGATAGTCAACAACGTCACCTCACTTTCATTAGCGAGTACGTTTACGATATATCTTATATAAAAGGCTCACAAAATATAGTGGCCAATTATTTGTCATGACCTGCAAATGCTTTGCGACTTACAAGAAATAGTGACACACCAAAATACTGATGATGAAATCAAAACTTTCTGTGATCGTCTGAAACCCAACACTGTGGACAAAAACGAAGTAGTACTACGTGACGTGTCATTACCTTTTCCACAACCATTTTTGATGAAAAAGCTAAGGAAATCGGTATTTGACAGTCTGCATAATTGGGACAACAGCCTTTACAAAAATCATAAAATCAAGATATGGTTGGCCCAATATGGACAAGTCAATAAACACTTGGTGTAAGGAATGCCAACATTGCCAGCAAGCAAAAACAAGAATACATCAAAAAGTGCAGGGCAACCGTTCGAGTTGCTTCCAGACGGCACATCTTGATATTGCTGGGCCCTTACCGCTAGTAAAGAACCCTACGGATCCTTATTTTTCACCCTACCGTTAAATTTTAACGTGTATTAGCAGGAACATTAGATGGATTGAAGCTTGCCCAATATCGGATATCACAGCGAAATTTGTATCAATACCTTTCGTAAACTTATGGATCTCTAGATTCGGTGCTCCACTCCATGCTGTTACAGACAAAGGAAGCCAATCCGAATCTGAATTATTTACCGAATTGTCAAAATAATTGGTTTTCACCAATTGAGAACAACAGCGTACCACCCGCAAACAAACGAGCACAGAGAACTCTGAAAATAGCAATAAAAGCAAGAAAAGAATCCTGGTTGTCACCTCTTCCCATTGTACTTTTTGGAATCAGGATAACACCTAATGAGTCAGATTAATCCCTGTTTACTGCACTAAGGGGAAGTCAGGCTCAAGATCCTCGATTGTTAATCGATCCTTCTGAAAATGAAGACATAGAATTAACAAACTCTCACATCAAGACTTTAACTGAAGAGATGCAAAGATTTCACATGGACACATTTTCCAGCAGACATCTATACTCTATACCTAATTCATATATTCCTTCATATTTACAAAGTTGTGAATGTATTTGGCTGAGAACGAACAGATTAGGAAAACCTTTCGAAGCGCCGTACACAGGCCCATTCCAAGTAATAAGTCGATATAATAAATATTTTACAATCATAAATGTCCGATAATTTGCATAGAAATGTTTCCAGTAACAGACTAAAATCAGCATATATTTCTAAAACTACAAAGTCAAAGGATTCTGACAAAAGAAATCCGAAACTGAACAATTTCCAGTTTCATGTCGATGGAGCTGATAATGAAAAACAAATAGCTAAAACCAAATCCAGTAGAACCGGTAAATGGAGAAAAGACAACGTATTTTTATCACTGAAAACCAACACACAAAAAGAAAACACCAAATCACACTTCGTTTTCTGGGAAAAAAGTTATGTAGTGGCACTAAGAGCAGAAACGGAGCAGAAGTTACCTCTTTCATAGCTTAAATAAAACATAATGACTTATTTCGGGCTTTGCGCAATAGGCTCCACGTATAACTTCCGGTTGAAATTGATTAACTACAATCCTAAATAAATATATGTTGATCAATAACAAATGAGCATGCCGGAAGTAATCAACAACCTAATCGGAGCCTCTTTCAGCTTCGTTAACAATCTAAATAGACCGCTATCTAAAAGAAAAAAGAAAGAGATTCCAACAGGAGACATAGAGATAAACGTCTAAAAGTTCATGGAAATGGTGATGATCGGTCATTTTTAATTTTTTTTAATTCATATTTATGTATAAGTTCTAAACATTTATGAGACACTGAAAATTTGTCACTTTAATCCTTTATCTTTCATTTAAAGCTAAATTGTAAGCTTCAGGAAGGCTTTTCATTTTTAAAAAAATTCATTTTAAACTTTACGTGTACCGAATTCGTGGAGGTACCTATTTTAAATGGTTTGCTTTCCTTCGTTCGTTAAAACAAATAAAAGCAGAATAATCCTTTATAAAAAAATATCATAAATAAAATAATTTTTTAAAGAAATATTTTGTGTTTAGCGAAAATACGAAACTGAAAGACGAATTAATCATGAGGTAATTAAAAGAAATACACAAGAAATGCACTGAGTTCGCCGATGACGTTAAGTCTAAAAGTTCAAGGAAATGGTGATAATCGATCTTTTTTTGTTTTTGTTTTTATTCATATTTATGCGTAAGTTCTAAACATTTACGGGACACCGAAAATGTGTTCAGATAACCTACGTTACACTTGTACGTATACAGAAAACAAAAACGATCGATTATTGTAGGTATCCCAACACTCGGCTTACAGCCGATGAAATTCTTCTTAACTAAACACTAAAAAATGCATATATTCAACTCGCCGTGTTATTTCATTCAATATCTCCATAAAAACATAATGCATACCAAATAAAAGCTTATTTCATGAAATTTGTTTTTATCTTATTTATTTTTATATGTACTACAGTGTGCGATGAACATTACAATTTGAAAATAGAGACATTTTGGTGATTTCGCAAAATTTTAGCAATTTTTTTCACTGACGGCAATTTAGACCTCCTCAAATTTTGTAATATGCGCACTCCGCAGGGTTTAGTACAATTTTGGTAACACGTTAGTTTGAAAGTTAACATTCTAAGCTTCATTTTAATATATTTTATATTTTTTAATTTTAATAAGAAGTTTGTAAACAATTCAAATGAAAAGTTTGATCGTAAAATCCAAATGCTTCTTGTAAAATTAGAAACACATAAAACGCTCATTTACTAATCTATGAAACTAAATAAAAAATGAAACGATGGCTCCATTTTGCGCGTGTGCAATTGTGTAACCATGTGCGACTCGCTCGGCCATCATTTCAACTCCACGTGAGCCTCAATACACAGCGTCAACACGGACACAAAAGAATCGACCAACATGTTTTCTATGGACGAAATTTTCAAGGAAATTGGTAAGAATTTGTTTTAAATATTAATTTTCCATATGTAAAATGTAAATAGGATTTAAAAACCGTTGTCGTCATAAAAAACATGAAACAAAAATAGATTTGTTTACTTTACGCTCAGATTCAAATCACGAAAAAAAAAAAAAAACAACAAAAAAAACGTAGGACTTAGTGATCGAAAAATGTTCATATTCAAAGAATGAGATAAAAAACATTCTACAAAAAATTCTAGAATATCTTTTATGCTTCTGCAGTATTCTCGCAATAATTACCAGCATTTCAGTTACCAAGTAATATTTTTACCCGTTTAAACAATTTTCTTACTTTTTAAATTATCTAATGAATGGATTTTAGTTACGATTTATTACTATCTAGATACAAATTTATGATTTTCCTAATTTATTATTATTTCTTAGTAATATTTATTTCATACGGATTATTAGTAATCATTAGTGGGTATTACATGGCGTGTGTTAAGCTTCTCTCTCTCTACAGTCCAGAAATTGTACATATTGAGTCAGGACTGTACTTGTTCAGCATCTGCTCCATATACATTCTAATCTGTTGATTTTAGGTCATTTTAACCATAAATGGAAAGAGCACCCCCCCGCCCAGAAATGACTAAATATGAAATTTGGTGTTTCTAGTGTAAGAAGTATTCATTTTATGACACAGTTCAAGCAAGTCTAAAATCGGCCTTTCAAATACCTTGTGACAAAAGGTTAAAAAGCAATTTTCTTTTCAATTTTGAAGTGGAATAATCCAGAATATATCCATTCTATTGTTGGGGATGCGCAGAATGTATTAATTATGCTTGAAAGAATCAGAAGGAATCTGTGTAGGTTGCGTGACTTTCTGCATCTACAACAAATAAATAAACGAAATTTAAAATACGATTAAGAACAAGACATATTCAATTAGAAACTAATAACATTTATATACAATTCAAAACAATATACAAGCAGGATAATTGATATGTTATGTTGGCAAAATGTGTATGATGTTTTAGATTTTCGAATGTCTCTCTTTGTAATTGTTCGTTCATTTACAGTCTTTTAAGTTTGTGTTGATATTAATAATTGTCGATATTAAGTGTCTTTTTAGAAGGAGTTTTTAAGGAGTGATCTACCTTTGACTGTAATGTTTTTAAGGTCGTTCGCACATTGATGTTTATTACTTAATAGGTAGTGAATATAATTCACTTTGGATAAGCAATGTTTGAGAATCAATATCCACAGAGTTGATTGAGTTTTGATCGTGAGTGAGTCAGCGATGATGTATCTTTGCGCGGTAAAATCGTGATTTCGAGTGACGTGGAGTATGTTAGTAATATCTCTGCGGGCGTTTGTTACTGACTTGGGCGGTAATTATCTTTAACGTCTGGTCAGCAATGACTAAGACGGGAGTCGGTGAAGGTTACATCTTGGCACTTGGTAACTACTCCTCTTCTCTAAAGTTCAAACGTGTTCGGTTTATATAATGGCCGTGTGGCTCCTAGCATATGAGCGGGAAAACAGATTGGTCGCGTGCAGGCGGTTTGATCGGTCGGAACTGACCAATCAGCAAGCTTGGTTGGAGTTTTCCGTACGTAGGCGTAAGATATAGACTGCTCTGTTGCCAGGGGTGATAGGTAAGAAAAAGACGAGTCTACACTATCACTACCCCCAAACTTCGGTATGTTACTGGTATAGTCATAATGTGATATTTGAAATTTGGGATGAATGCCGGTCATATTTCCAGTTTTATGAAATGTCAAACCTCAGGTTATGAGTTGTTTGTACGTCCTTGCAGAAGTGTTGATTTATAAAATTTGCATATTCAGACTGAATTTATTTAAGAAATATGCAGTGATACTATCTGTAATTTTATTATTAATTTGTTTGTTATGTACCTAACAAGCTAGTAGAATTTTAACTGTTGTTCTTAATTGCTTTTTATAATATAGGAATCCAAATATGGTATTTATTCTAATTCATAATAGGCAAAAAATTGGCTGTCGAGCACATGTGTAAAAATTAAAAAGAAATCTGCCAACATTAAACGGTTTGAGATATTTTGATGAAATAAAAACTGCTAAGTTTCTTTAATCATGTAGATTAAGAAGATGCAATCAGATAACACCTAGTAGATGTTTGAAATTTACATCTGTGATACCTAATTATTGATCATTTATTAAACTGTAGTGGATGGGTTAATTATGTGGTAATATTTGTTGAGAATAAGTTGCGTGTCAATTAACTATTTCCACTAACATCAAAATAAAATACAAAATTCAACTGAATTGTTTTAAAACGTAACAATTAGATTTATTTAGGTTGGTGTACAACAATCAAAGAAAAGGTAGGACAGAGTAGTGTCCCTTTGATTTGGAAATATTTGTACCAGAGTTCATATTACGAACAAGACATATTTAATTAGAAACTAATAAAACATTCAAAACAATGTACAAGCAGAATATTTGGTATATGTTATGTTGGCAAATATGTATGATGTTTTAGGTTTCAGAATGTCTTTCTTGTAATCGTTCGTTAATGTTGATATTAAAGTTGTTAATATTAAGTGTCTTTTAAACAGAAAGTTCTTAAGAAGTAATTTACCTTTTACTGTAATGTTGAACTTGTAATTCAGAAGAATAAAGTTTGGAATTGTGAGTTCTAAAGTTGATAAAAGTTCAGGAGTGATTTCAGAGGTTGGTGAGTGAGTGTATTGGAGTTGTTTCGTGTTAAATAAATTTAACTTTGTAACTTCAAAAGTATGAGTGACGTGGAGTTGTTTGGCAGTTGGTTATCCGTCACGAAGCTCACAATATTTATTTATACAAAAATGTATAAAATGTGGCACAAGGCCTAAAAGGGGGATGGGGAATGACGGTCTTCTTCTGTCTTAAATCTAAACTTAGCTAGTCCCAGACACGGACCCAAACAAACTAACAATATTCCAATCACCAAAACAACACATTCACTCCTACCTTTCTTACTACGTTCACCATAATGCCTCAAATTCTCTATGAAGTCCTAACTAGTCCCCTTATGTACAAAAATTGTCTGTGGGGGGGAGGGTCAATAAAACAACAACTTTTAAAAGATCCCCAAATGAGTATATACAATATGACTTAAGTATTTACAATAAGAACTAAACAAAACTGTGTTAGTAATAAAACCCCCCACAAACCATAAATGTGGCAGCAAAATCAGTTAACTAGACGAAATCAATGCGGGGCTAAGAAAAATAAGAAAAAAAAACCATTCATTCCTCCAAGCATTCACACAGACACACACACATTCATACACAACAACAAATACGAAAAAGCACACACACGAAACGAAAGGCGCCCCGCATCCACCAGAGAACTGAAGTCACTGACCACCTAACGAGGGAGGGGATGGGGAATTAAAACAAAAGGAAAATAGGGACAGAAATAAAAGGGACCAATGCGCATGCATACCCTAGCTAAGTTTACTAGAAAAAAGGGAAAACTAAAGATTCAAAAATCGAAAACCTAGTCTAACCTAAAATCTGGGTGGGTTGCCTATGTTCAACCCTGTTAGGACAAAATTCTGTACCTAACCGACATCCAAGTGCCACTCTAGGTCAGCCCCTTTCACTCTACACATTCGCGCAAGATTCACCCACCTTTTGCCGAATTCCGATGAAGGGAGCCGCCGCCTTTCCGTCCTAATCTTGACTTTAAGCTGATGCTCAAAGAACAAGATCAGTTGGGAAGAGGTGAACTTCTCGCCCTCATGGAATCCCTTCTGACGCGTCGTCCAAATCACGACTCTCATAATCCCTAGTAAGCAACAGAACACATAGTGTTCAGCCTTCGTCAATTGCGGCACCACATTGCTACAAACAGAACTGGCTTCCAGGACAAAGAACTTTCCCTGCAGCATGCGAACCATGAGGCCTTCAACAAACTTGCACAACGGCACTACCGTCTTGCACTGAAAAAAGGCGTGACCAATGGTCTCGACTTCGCCAGTACAGCGACGACAGTTTGGATATTTCTCCAAACCTGCTGAACAAAGTCTCTTGCCGACCCAGAGGGCCCCACGAATCATCAGCCAGGTGAGTGATGCCTCATCGTTATTGAGACATTTCAACCCAGGCGCCCAAGGCCATATCGAGCGAGCCTCCTGCTTCGTAAGACCGAGCTCGTCGATCAGACCATCTTGAACGGACCCCCTAACTAACAACTGATACAATGCCTTACGAGACAACGCCTGGGCGTCGGAGAGGCCATCCGTCGTCCGCAAGAGGAGCTTCAAAGCACTACGACATTCGCGGTAGAAGGAGCACTCGGCACGAGGTGTACGGCCAGCCTCCACCTCGCACGAGTGCACACTTCTCAGGGATGGGAAATGTTTTCGGACATCTTCTTTCCAAAAGGTGCCCACCTCATCCAATCCGCGACACATTCGGTCTAGAAAGGTAATGCGAAGCATATATTGACGAATCTCAATGCTAGGCATACCCAGACCGCCCTCAGAGGGATGAAGGCAACAGATCTCGCGACACACCATAGGGGCCTTGTCTCTCCACAAGAAAGAGAACAAGGTCCGGACTAATGACATTAGTCTGGCATACGGGAGTGGAAGCACAGACAGTCGGTAAAGGAGGATCGGATATATGTGTGAAACACATACCTCCGCCCTTCCCTTCAGGGAAAGTCTCCTCCGAGACCACAGTTTACCCGCGATCTCGGCCTTCCCTTGCACCTCCGACCAATTCATTTCCAACTGGAGATCAGGACCGAACCAGACGCCGAGTATCTTGATCGGCCCATCCGTCCAGAGGAAAGGTCCGGGAAGAGAAACTCCCTTCCACGCACCCAACCGCAAGCCCAAAGACTTATCGCGGTTGATCTTGGCCCCTGTCACCATCTCATACCCACTGATCTCTTTGCTGACGACGTCAATCTCGGCTCTGCTCGACACAAGAACCGAAACGTCGTCAGCATAGGCAGAATACCTGGCTGAGGTGGAAGCCCCAGGCAGGGAAATTCCGCGCAGGACCGGATTCGCCTTTAACTTGCGAAGGAAAGGTTCCAACGCAAGAACGTAAAGCAGAGGCGAGAGCGGACAACCTTGACGAATGGAGCGAGACAATACGAAAGGCTTCGATCTTACCCCATTCACTTCCACCAGCGCACCGGGAGTCGCATACAAAAGTCGGATCCAGGAGCGAAAGTCGGCTCTGAAACCGGCTGCCGAAAGGACAGCCTCCAGAAATCGATGGTCAACCCTATCGAAGGCCTTGGACTGATCTAAATTGATCAGCGCGGCTTCACTGTCGACTTGTTCTAAGATCAAGCGTACCATATGAAGGTTATCCTGAATAGTCCTACCCTTTACAGCACAAGTCTGTTCAGGGCCAATCAGACTAGACAGGACAAGCTGCAAACGGTTGGCTAAGATCTTCGCCAAAATCTTTAAGTCCGTATTTAACATCGTTAAAGGGCGAAAGTTCCCTAACCCATCCCCACCGTTCTTGTCCTTACGCAGCAGCTTGATCACACCCCTGGTGAAGCGTTGGGGTAAAGACCCCTGCTTCATCCAGAGGTTGTAAATCAGCTCCAGCAAAGGCACAAAAACGTGCGACAACCTCAAGTACACTTCGTAGGGAAGACCATCTAGTCCCGGAGACTTATCCAGGCCAACCTGCTTCAGCGCTTCCCAGATCTCCGACTCTGTTATGGGACCCTCGCACCTAGCCGCTTCAGCTGCCGAAAGGCAGGGAAAGTCAGCTAAATAGGCGTCGAACTGAGCAGAGCTCAGACCGGGCTCCCTGGTGAAAAGATCCTGAAAGTAGTCCCGAAACACCTCACATATGCCCGCGTTTGTAGTCACGGTCCGCTTATCCGGCAACGTGACGCATGCGATATGTCGCTTAGACGCGCTTCGATTTTCCTCTGCACGCAGTTCAGCGGCCATATTCGTTGCCTCAGAAGACATTCTTTTTAACCTAGCCCTAACTACCAGAGCTTGATCCTTCTTGATAAGCAAGGAGGACAACTCTGCCTTAGCTAAAGCTATGTCCCCACTAACACGGGATTTCACTGCCCGATCGACTTTATCTTCTAAAGCAGTTTGCGCCGCTAATCTATCTAGATTGAGTCGACGACTAAAATCGGCAGCAAACGTTCGAATTTGAGATTTTAATTTGCCCCACCAGGTATTTCCCACAACCGCACCCGTCAGTTCCCTTTGTATCATTAGTAAAAGCTGGTCCCGGAAACCCTGATCACCAAAAAGGGAACAGTTCAATTTCCAGTAACCAGCCAATCTAACCTTAGGCTTATCTAAGTTTACACGGACCCGGACAAGCCTATGATCCGTATAAACTATATAATGGAAACTTGGACACCCTAAGAGCCCTACGTCGACTCTCCTAACTAAGACCCGGTCCAGGTAGCTCGCAAGCGTCCCGGGAGCCGAGTTGCCACTAGTTGTCCAAGTCCATGCTACCTCCCGAGGGTGTTCATTCCGGAACTTATCGACAAGATCAAACTCATCGATAAAGTCCCGAAACGGTTTCACATCCGGGTTGTTAGTACCTTGTTTTTGCCCTATACGATCTATATCGGGGTCAAGGACGGCATTCCAATCCCCCGCTAAAACTACCCGACGAGACGTCGTCAAGAACGGCGCGATCTGCCGAAACAAAGCAGGCCGCTCGGAATGGGTATTGGGCGCATAAACCCCAATGAGACGTAGAACCTTATCCTTTATGGTAACATCCAGCACGCAAAGTCTGCCCGCCGGATCCGCGAAGACAAGGGTACAAGCAGCCTTCAAAGACCTGCTCACTAGCCAAGAGACACCCCTCGAACGACCATCAAAACAGGCTGAATAAAGGGCAAACCCCTTAGACAGTATGTCCTCACGATCATGAGAAGAAAACCGGGTCTCTTGTATACAACATACATTCACCCCGAGGCGCTGAAGGTCACGAGTGAGCCTCGCCCTGCGAGACTCGGACCTCAGGCCCCGGACATTCAACGTAGCTAACCAGAGAGACATTGTCAATCGAATTAGGGTTGTCCTTCAGGATAGAACATGGCTGGGGTGAGGACACCGACAGCTTGTCCCATCGAACCTGACATCATCTCAGTATCGAGAGTATCACTCTGGGACAAGCTACCGATGTCCGCGGGATAAGTTAACTTAAGAGCCCTATAAAGGGATGGGTGAACATAAAGAGGGACCCTCCCTTTACACTTTTTAGTTTCGTCTAAGTTTTCCTCAAGGAGAACTACTGCTGGGGGCACCACTTTCAAGGAGGCCTTAGCCTCCTCTATCATGCCCCATATCTCCCGCGTACCCGGGCCAGTTCTCACCACGGTTAGTTGATTTCGGGCCTCAAAATTTTCCGGCACCTCCACATCTACACCCTTGATGTGCCGGAAGTTCCAGAGAACTTTTAAGGGCATCGGGTTCTTAGTTTGCCCGAAGACCCTGTCAGCCTGATCCCGGGATACGCGGCAGACGTCTTCCCCCGGGAGATATGGTGGTTTTATTTTCTTTTTTTTCTTGTCCGTAGTTGATTGAGTATCCGGACTTCTGTTTCTTTTTTTCTGAGGAGAGTGAGTGGGTGTATGCATAGGAGTGTCTCTCGGTGTAGTTGATGGAGTCATGCCGGAAGGTGTCTTTACGGGTGAAGGTTTGGAGGAACGAAGAGATT
The DNA here is from genome assembly GCA_963932145.1 of Acanthosepion lycidas. Lineage (NCBI taxonomy): Eukaryota > Metazoa > Mollusca > Cephalopoda > Sepiida > Sepiidae > Acanthosepion > Acanthosepion lycidas. The sequence continues at coordinate 89,942,722 of OZ010604.1, forward strand.
TCACTGGAGAGTTTGTCAAAGATTTAGGCGGAGGTGGTTTTGTGAATTTATATTTAAGTGATGGAGGGGAAGACGGGGCAGAGGATAGGGGGCCCGGTACCCCCAGCGATTTTTTATTTTTAGCCCGCTTGGCCTCCACTTTTTCTTTCAACTTTTTTATGTCCAAAATTTTCTGCCAACTTGGTTCGTTCAATTTTTGGGCTACAGTAGCAGTTTCAGCATAAGACGCCGAGGCGTCGCCCTCAGAGCTGGTAGAGGGAATGGGGCTGTAGGTGACAATGTCCCCGGGGTCATGCTGGGACTGAGGAACCGCTGTTTGGGTCTTCCCCTTGCCCCTAACCACGAGGCGCCATTCCCCCTCATCCTTCTCCTTAACCACACTTGTGGCAGGCGTCGGATTTGAGGGTAATGTGGGTCTGGACCCAACCGAGGGATTTTCCCCAACAGTACGCCCCGCAGCTAGGCCCACTACAGGCGCCGCGGATTTTACTTTCTCGGCCAAGGGGGTATTTTGGTCGCCTGTGACCGGAACTCCAGGGGCCTTCTTCCCTGGGCAGGAGGAGGAAAGGTGACCAGTCTCTCCACACCTCCAGCAAGTTGGTCTCCTACCGGTCACTATGACCGGCATTTTCCGGTCACCAAACACCAAACAGTTGGGGACAGACTTGAAGGCCTCTTGATCAAGCATGATATCAAAAGTCCATCCCCCGTTCAAATTGTCGGAGAGAGCCCCTAAAATTTGGCCGTACTGCATAAAAAATGCAGCCAGAAGCTCTCCCGAAATTTGAGGAGGAACCTCGAACACGGCCACCCTGGTCCGTCTTCGGCCTTCATATTCCGTTCTTAGTATTAGATCTTTTGTGATCAATTCTTTTTTTGCCATGTCTAGGCAATCTTCTGGAGTGGGCAGCAGAATGTCCCACATGAAGAACCCTCTACCCTTAATTACTCTTTGGGGTTTTATCCCCAGGGACAAAAGTGATTTAATCACTGTGTCTTTCGTGGAGCGACAAATCTTTTTGGTTTTTTTGTCCACCACAAAAACGGTCACCATTCTTTTTGTGAACACATCGAGCTCCTGGACAACATCGACGAACCCATCTTTATTTACAAGATGGGCGTAACTTTTCGCCTTATCCAGGAAATCCGCCATGTTCAGAATACAACTTGGTGGGGACTTCCAGCATGAGGGCAATTCCTCGGCTGTCTTTTGTGCCTCCTTTGGCACCTCAATACTCTTATTACTAGCTTCTCCCTTCTTGGAGCTACTAGTACGGTCAGCTTTGGGGCTACCATCAGCCCGCTTCTTGGCAGCATTATCAGGGGGGTTGGCTTTAGCAGCCGTCCCAAAAAGGTCCTTTTTTATATTGGCCCGACTGGCACCGTCGGCCATATTAAAAAACGTGGAGACTACCACCTGCGGGTCTTTTTAAATGTAATCACCAAATTTGGGGAAAGGAGTTTTGGGAGGGAAAAAAAAAAAAAAAAAAAAAAAAAAAATTAAACAAATAAGCCTGGATGTACCAGTAAATTAAAAGAAGAGAAACAAAGACAATAAACTTTTTTTTTTTTTTTTTAAAAATAAGTAAACTGGGAAAATTAAAAGACAAACAAAAATTAAACAGGAAAAAAAATCTAAATGGCGCCCAAAGGCAGCCGAAAGCAAAAAGCAAAAACAGAAACTCCTCTCTCTTTTTTAAAAATTCACGAAAATGTACAAAAAGAAAAAGAAAGAAAAAGAAAAAGTCTGGTTTACAACCAGAAAAAAAATAAAGGTTTGCGGCCAAAGCCGCTAAAGAAAATAAAAATGCAAAACAAAAAACAAACTAGTCAAACCAAAAAAGACGAGAGAATGCGACCGAAGTCGCTAATAAAAAGGAAAAAATAAAGTTTTCTTTTTCTTTTTTTTTTTTCAAATACTGTGCTGACTTTTTTTTTCTCTAAAACTAGAAAGAAATAAACAATAAAAAAGAAATCGTCCGGTAAGACTTTGTCAAACCGGACTAAAATAAAAAATTCCCCAAAAATAAAACAAACAAAAAGAAATAGAAGAATAAAATCAAAAAAAAATAAAACTTAAAGAATAACTTATCAGAAAAAATCCTCAGAAGTACGTCCAAAAAGTTCTTGAAGCACTGAAAGGAAAATCGTTAGCAGCAAAAAAAAAGGTTCGTCGCAAGTCAAAAAATATCAAACAAAAGGTCAAAACCGTCGCGAAGCTCACAATATTTATTTATACAAATGTGTATAAAATGTGGCACAAGGCCTAAAAAGGGGATGGGGAATGACGGTCTTCTTCTGTCTTAAATCTAAACTTAGCTAGTCCCAGACACGGACCCAAACAAACTAACAATATTCCAATCACCAAAACAACACATTCAAACCTACCTTTCTTACTACGTCCACCATAATGCCTCAAATTCTCTATGAAGTCCTAACTAGTCCCCTTATGTACAAAAATTGTCTGTGGGGGGAGGGTCAATAAAACAACAACTTTTAAAAGATCCCCAAATGAGTATATACAATATGACTTAAGTATTTACAATAAGAACTAAACAAAACTGTGTTAGTAGTAAAACCCCCCACAAACCATAAATGTGGCAGCAAAATCAGTTAACTAGACGAAATCAATGCGGGGCTAAGAAAAATAAGAGAAAAACATTCATTCCTCCAAGCATTCACACAGACACACACACATTCATACACAACAACAAATACGAAAAAGCACACACACGAAACGAAAGGCGCCCCGCATCCACCAGAGAACTGAAGTCACTGACCACCTAACGAGGGAGGGGATGGGGAATTAAAACAAAAGGAAAATAGGGACAGAAATAAAAGGGACCAATGCGCATGCATACCCTAGCTAAGTTTACTAGAAAAAGGGAAAACTAAAGATTCAAAAATCGAAAACCTAGTCTAACCTAAAATCTGGGTGGGTTGCCTATGTTCAACCCTGTTAGGACAAAATTCTGTACCTAACCGACATCCAAGTGCCACTCTAGGTCAGCCCCTTTCACTCTACACATTCGCGCAAGATTCACCCACCTTTTGCCGAATTCCGATGAAGGGAGCCGCCGCCTTTCCGTCCTAATCTTGACTTTAAGCTGATGCTCAAAGAACAAGATCAGTTGGGAAGAGGTGAACTTCTCGCCCTCATGGAATCCCTTCTGACGCGTCGTCCAAATCACGACTCTCATAATCCCTAGTAAGCAACAGAACACATAGTGTTCAGCCTTCGTCAATTGCGGCACCACATTGCTACAAACAGAACTGGCTTCCAGGACAAAGAACTTTCCCTGCAGCATGCGAACCATGAGGCCTTCAACAAACTTGCACAACGGCACTACCGTCTTGCACTGAAAAAAGGCGTGACCAATGGTCTCGACTTCGCCAGTACAGCGACGACAGTTTGGATATTTCTCCAAACCTGCTGAACAAAGTCTCTTGCCGACCCAGAGGGCCCCACGAATCATCAGCCAGGTGAGTGATGCCTCATCATTATTGAGACATTTCAACCCAGGCGCCCAAGGCCATATCGAGCGAGCCTCCTGCTTCGTAAGACCGAGCTCGTCGATCAGACCATCTTGAACGGACCCCCTAACTAACAACTGATACAATGCCTTACGAGACAACGCCTGGGCGTCGGAGAGGCCATCCGTCGTCCGCAAGAGGAGCTTCAAAGCACTACGACATTCGCGGTAGAAGGAGCACTCGGCACGAGGTGTACGGCCAGCCTCCACCTCGCACGAGTGCACACTTCTCAGGGATGGGAAATGTTTTCGGACATCTTCTTTCCAAAAGGTGCCCACCTCATCCAATCCGCGACACATTCGGTCTAGAAAGGTAATGCGAAGCATATATTGACGAATCTCAATGCTAGGCATACCCAGACCGCCCTCAGAGGGATGAAGGCAACAGATCTCGCGACACACCATAGGGGCCTTGTCTCTCCACAAGAAAGAGAACAAGGTCCGGACTAATGACATTAGTCTGGCATACGGGAGCGGAAGCACAGAAAGTCGGTAAAGGAGGATCGGATATATGTGTGAAACACATACCTCCGCCCTTCCCTTCAGGGAAAGTCTCCTCCGAGACCACAGTTTACCCGCGATCTCGGCCTTCCCTTGCACCTCCGACCAATTCATTTCCAACTGGAGATCAGGACCGAACCAGACGCCGAGTATCTTGATCGGCCCATCCGTCCAGAGGAAAGGTCCGGGAAGAGAAACTCCCTTCCACGCACCCAACCGCAAGCCCACAGACTTATCGCGGTTGATCTTGGCCCCTGTCACCATCTCATACCCACTGATCTCTTTGCTGACTTCGTCAATCTCGGCTCTGCTCGACACAAGAACCGAAACGTCGTCAGCATAGGCAGAATACCTGGCTGAGGTGGAAGCCCCAGGCAGGGAAATTCCGCGCAGGACCGGATTCGCCTTCAACTTGCGAAGGAATGGTTCCAACGCAAGAACGTAAAGCAGAGGCGAGAGCGGACAACCTTGACGAATGGAGCGAGACAATACGAAAGGCTTCGATCTTACCCCATTCACTTCCACCAGCGCACCGGGGGTCGCATACAAAAGTCGGATCCAGGAGCGAAAGTCGGCTCTGAAACCGGCCGCCGAAAGGACAGCCTCCAGAAATCGATGGTCAACCCTATCGAAGGCCTTGGACTGATCTAAATTGATCAGCGCGGCTTCACTGTCGACTTGTTCTAAGATCAAGCGTACCATATGAAGGTTATCCTGAATAGTCCTCCCCTTCACAGCACAAGTCTGTTCAGGGCCAATCAGACTAGACAGGACAAGCTGCAAACGGTTGGCTAAGATCTTCGCCAAAATCTTTAAGTCAGTGTTTAACATCGTTAAAGGGCGAAAGTTCCCTAACCCATCCCCACCGTCCTTGTCCTTACGCAGCAACTTGATCACACCCCTGGTGAAGCGTTGGGGTAAAGACCCCTGCTTCATCCAGTGGTTGTAAATCAGTTCCAGCAAAGGAACAAAAACGTGCGACAACCTCAAGTACACTTCGTAGGGAAGACCATCTAATCCCGGAGACTTATCCAGGCCAACCTGCTTCAGCGCTTCCCAGATCTCCGACTCTGTAATGGGACCCTCGCACCTAGCCGCTTCAGCTGCCGAAAGGCAGGGAAAGTCAGCTAAATAGGCGTCGAACTGAGCAGAGCTCAGACCGGGCTCCCTGGTGAAAAGATCCTGAAAGTAGTCCCGAAACACCTCACATATGCCCGCGTTTGTAGTCACGGTCCGCTTATCCGGCAACGTGACGCATGCAATATGTCGCTTAGACGCGCTTCGATTTTCCTCTGCACGCAGTTCAGCGGCCATATTCGTTGCCTCAGAAGACATTCTTTTTAACCTAGCCCTAACTACCAGAGCTTGATCCTTCTTGATAAGCAAAGAGGACAACTCTGCCTTAGCTAAAGCTATGTCCCCACTAACACGGGATTTCACTGCCCGATCGACTTTATCTTCTAAAGCAGTTTGCGCCGCTAATCTATCTAGATTGAGTCGACGACTAAAATCGGCAGCAAACGTTCGAATTTGAGATTTTAATTTGCCCCACCAGGCATTTCCCAAAACCGCACCCGTCAGTTCCCTTTGTATCATTAGTAAAAGCTGGTCCCGGAAACCCTGATCACCAAAAAGGGAACAGTTCAATTTCCAGTAACCAGCCAATCTAACCTTAGGCTTATCTAAGTTTACACGGACCCGGACAAGCCTATGATCCGTATAAACTATATAATGGAAACTTGGACACCCTAAGAGCCCTACGTCGACTCTCCTAACTAAGACCCGGTCCAGGTAGCTCGCAAGCGTCCCGGGAGCCGAGTTGCCACTAGTTGTCCAAGTCCATGCTACCTCCCGAGGGTGTTCATTCCGGAACTTATCGACAAGATCAAACTCATCGATAAAGTCCCGAAACGGTTTCACATCCGGGTTGTTAGTACCTTGTTTTTGCCCTATACGATCTATATCGGGGTCAAGGACGGCATTCCAATCCCCCGCTAAAACTACCCGACGAGACGTCGTCAAGAACGGCGCGATCTGCCGAAACAAAGCAGGCCGCTCGGAATGGGTATTGGGCGCATAAACCCCAATGAGACGTAGAACCTTATCCTTTATGGTAACATCCAGCACGCAAAGTCTGCCCGCCGGATCCGCGAAGACAAGGGTACAAGCAGCCTTCAAAGACCTGCTCACTAGCCAAGAGACACCCCTCGAACGACCATCAAAACAGGCTGAATAAAGGGCGAACCCCCTAGACAGTATGTCCTCACGATCATGAGAAGAAAACCGGGTCTCTTGTATACAACATACATTCACCCCGAGGCGCTGAAGGTCACGAGTGAGCCTCGCCCTGCGAGACTCGGACCTCAGGCCCCGGACATTCAACGTAGCTAACCAGAGAGACATTGTCAATCGAATTAGGGTTGTCCTTCAGGATAGAACATGGCTGGGGTGAGGACACCGACAGCTTGTCCCATCGAACCTGACATCATCTCAGTATCGAGAGTATCACTCTGAGACAAGCTACCGATGTCCGCGGGATAAGTTAACTTAAGAGCCCTATAAAGGGATGGGTGAACATAAAGAGGGACCCTCCCTTTACACTTTTTCGTTTCGTCTAAGTTTTCCTCAAGGAGAACTACTGCTGGGGGCACCACTTTCAAGGAGGCCTTAGCCTCCTCTATCATGCCCCATATCTCCCGCGTACCCGGGCCAGTTCTCACCACGGTTAGTTGATTTTGGGCCTCAAAATTTTCCGGCACCTCCACATCTACACCCTTGATGTGCCGGAAGTTCCAGAGAACTTTTAAGGGCATCGGGTTCTTAGTTTGCCCGAAGACCCTGTCAGCCTGATCCCGGGATACGCGGCAGACGTCTTCCCCCGGGAGATATGGTGGTTTCATTTTCTTTTTTTTCTTGTCCGTAGTTAATTGAGTATCCGGACTTCTGTTTCTTTTTTTCTGAGGAGAGTGAGTGGGTGTATGCATAGGAGTGTCTCTCGGTGTAGTTGATGGAGTCATGCCGGAAGGTGTCTTTACGGGTGAAGGTTTGGAGGAACGAAGAGATTTCACTGGAGAGTTTGTCAAAGATTTAGGCGGAGGTGGTTTTGTGAATTTGTATTTAAGTGATGGGGGGGAAGACGGGGCAGAGGATAGGGGGCCCGGTACCCCCAGCGATTTTTTATTTTTAGCCCGCTTGGCCTCCACTTTTTCTTTCAACTTTTTTAGGTCCAAAATTTTCTGCCAACTTGGTTCGTTCAATTTTTGGGCTGCAGTAGCAGTTTCAGCATAAGACGCCGAGGCGTCGCCCTCAGAGCTGGTAGAGGGAATGGGGCTGTAGGTGACAATGTCCCCGGGGTCATGCTGGGACTGAGGAACCGCTGTTTGGGTCTTCCCCTTGCCCCTAACCACGAGGCGCCATTCCCCCTCATCCTTCTCCTTAACCACACTTGTGGCAGGCGTCGGATTTGAGGGTAATGTGGGTCTGGACCCAACCGAGGGATTTTCCCCAACAGTACGCCCCGCAGCTAGGCCCACTACAGGCGCCGCGGATTTTACTTTCTCGGCCAAGGGGGTATTTTGGTCGCCTGTGACCGGAACTCCAGGGGCCTTCTTCCCTGGGCAGGAGGAGGAAAGGTGACCAGTCTCTCCACACCTCCAGCAAGTTGGTCTCCTACCGGTCACTATGACCGGCATTTTCCGGTCACCAAACACCAAACAGTTGGGGACAGACTTGAAGGCCTCTTGATCAAGCATGATATCAAAAGTCCATCCCCCGTTCAAATTGTCGGAGAGAGCCCCTAAAATTTGGCCGTACTGCATAAAAAATGCAGCCAGAAGCTCTCCCGAAATTTGAGGAGGAACCTCGAACACGGCCACCCTGGTCCGTCTTCGGCCTTCATATTCCGTTCTTAGTATTAGATCTTTTGTGATCAATTCTTTTTTTGCCATGTCTAGGCAATCTTCTGGTGTGGGCAGCAGAATGTCCCACATGAAGAACCCTCTACCCTTAATTACTCTTTGGGGTTTTATCCCCAGGGACAAAAGTGATTTAATCACTGTGTCTTTAGTGGAGCGACAAATCTTTTTGGTTTTTTTGTCCACCACAAAAACGGTCACCATTCTTTTTGTGAACACATCGAGCTCCTGGACAACATCGGCGAACCCATCTTTATTTACAAGATGGGCGTAACTTTTCGCCTTATCCAGGAAATCCGCCATGTTCAGAATACAACTTGGTGGGGACTTCCAGCATGAGGGCAATTCCTCGGCTGTCTTTTGTGCCTCCTTTGGCACCTCAATACTCTTATTACTAGCTTCTCCCTTCTTGGAGCTACTAGTACGGTCAGCTTTGGGGCTACCATCAGCCCGCTTCTTGGCAGCATTATCAGGGGGGTTGGCTTTAGCAGCCGTCCCAAAAAGGTCCTTTTTTATATTGGCCCGACTGGCACCGTCGGCCATATTGAAAAACGTGGAGACTACCACCTGCGGGTCTTTTTAAATGTAATCACCAAATTTGGGGAAAGGAGTTTTGGGAGGGAAGAAAAAAAAAAAAAAAAAAAAAAAAAAAAAAAAATTAAACAAATAAGCCTGGATGTACCAGTAAATTAAAAGAAGAGAAACAAAGACAATAAACTTTTTTTTTAAAAAAAATAAATAAACTGGGAAAATTAAAAGACAAAAAAAAATTAAACAGGAAAAAAAAAATCTAAATGGCGCCCAAAGGCAGCCGAAAGCAAAAAACAAAAACAGAAACTCCTCTCTCTTTTTTTAAAAATTCACGAAAATGTACAAAAAGAAAAAGAAAGGAAAAGAAAAAGTCTGGTTTACAACCAGAAAAAAAAAAAAAAAAAAAAAAAAAAAATAAAGGTTTGCGGCCAAAGCCGCTAAAGAAAATAAAAATGCAAAAGAAAAAACAAACTAAACCAAAAACGAGACGAGAGAATGCGACCGAAGTCGCTAATAAAAAGGAAAAAAAATAAAGTTTTCTTTTTCTTTTTTTCAAATACTGTGCTGACTTTTTTTTTTCTCTAAAACAACTAGAAAGAAATAAACAATAAAAAAGAAATCGTCCGGTAAGACTTTGTCAAACCGGACTAAAATAAAAAATTATGAGGGCCGAAGCCCCAAAAATAAAACAAACAAAAAGAAATAGAAGAATAAAATCAAAAAAAAATAAAACTTAAAGAATAACTTATCAGAAAAAATCCTCAGAAGTACGTCCAAAAAGTTCTTGAAGCACTGAAAGGAAAATCGTTAGCAGCAAAAAAAAAAAAAAAGGTTCGTCGCAAGTCAAAAATATCAAACAAAAGGTCAAAAACCGTCGCGAAGCTCACTGGTAAACTTGTGTTTGTGCATCGTATTTATTTACATTCCTGGTCACGTGGGTGGCTCGCGAACACATTTCAAGATTTTTGGCGGTATTTTGTGTTTAAACACGCGTGCGTAGGCGTTGTTATTACTTTGAGATATATTGGCCAATCAGAAGCAATTATTGTAAAACTTGCGTCTGGAGCCTGGATTGTGTTTACCTTGCACAAAAATCTATAACTAACATGAAAATGTAAATTAGAAATGTTTTTAACATTTCTTGTTCAATGAGGATGTAGTGCACTCAGTAATTGATTCTGATCCACTGGCATATGGAGGTTAAGCTCTATAAAACAATTCAAGGCTTCAGAAAGAAAAGGGAGTAAACTCATTACAGTATTGTTAACAAAAAAGAAATAAAAGAGTTGCTTCCCTTAGTAAACAAAAACTGATTCGCACCATCCAAGGGACAGAATCGTTTATATTTCTGTAAAAATTTCTTCTGATTATGTATTTTTTCTTTGTTAAAAAAATAAAACATGCACCATTGATAGCAAGGATTTCTGGGTCCTTTTTTTGGCTGACAGTTATTAACTCACTCACTCGTCGATAATGAAAAAATTGTCTGCATCCAAACCACTAAAATTTGATTAGGTAAACAGAAACTTGTCTGGAGCCTGGAGGAGATGGAAAGAGGAACTAATTTATTTTTACAGACCACCGAATCCGATACTAAACCTGGGAAAGTCCAAGTTTCCATTTTACTGACGTGAATAGAAGCAAAAGTAAGAGAAAATTTTTCCACATTCAGGTTCGAAAATAATGACGATAAAGTGAATATTACAAAAGTAATTGAGAAATTTGAAGTTTATTGTAAATCCAGAAAAAAGCCTAACTATTGTTAGAAAGTATTTTTTTTATTTGCAAACAAGCAAATGGTCAGAGATTCGACGATTATGTGACAAAAAACTGAGCAACTGCACAATCGGAGACTTATGCAACTCCTTAAAGACATTCTAATAGTTGGTTCTACTCAAGGAACTGGATTTAACACTGATGAAAGCAATTCAAGCTAGACAGGCTGCCAAAGAAAGGAAAAGGCAAGTTAAAAAACTCAGACATTCCAAAACCTGAGAAAGGTATATTTCCCCCCTAAAACACGAATATAAAAAAATAAATAGAACACGCTTTCAGCATACTCACCAAAATGCTGATAAATATGACAAAAAATACGGCAATCAGTCCTACATAAACTCCTGCAAATTCTGTGCAACTTTCCAATAACGCGAACGATGTCCAGCATACAACAGGTAATGCACAGAATACAACAGCAAAGGACATTTCGCCAGCTGTTGTCATTCACAAACGTCAGTACGATAAGTAGAAATATATACTAAGTTTATAATAGGTGACACACATTCTCAAGCACTTCTTGATGTTGATACCTGTGAGAGACTTCAACTGGTGAAAAAGATTTTCAATATCAAAGTAAATCTACCAGAATTCCTTAGAAAATATTAGGTGAAATTGGAACTTTGAGGACAAAAGACCTGTTGATCCATCACTTCCCACTGTGATCAATCTTTCCAGAAAGATCTCCTTTGTATTGAAAAATAAGCTGAAAGCATAACTAGACAGAATGACCAAATTGGCATCATTAAAAACCAATCAGCGAACCTACCAAATGTGTAAACTCGCTGGTGGTCATTGAAACACCATAGCATATGCATCGCGTGCCACCAATTTAGCTGAGCAGAAATATTGTCCTTTGGAACGAGACGCTCTCAGTGTTTATTTGGCTGCAAAAGATTTTACGAACTTGTGTATGGACATCACTTTGAAATCGAAAACTGGGGAGGGGAAAGTGTTTTTGCAGTCATTCCAGGCAGGTTGTAATCAACACGGTGCGGCAGAAATACCACCCACATAATAGTAAGGTGGGGCTCCAAATGCCAAAGTGTAATGTATGGGCAATAGAGGCCGACCCTGTCGGACCGACTGTGACAGGGCAAAAGTGCACGACCGCTTTCTGTACACCTGTACCACAAGTCGGGTTTGAATCTGGCGGCCTGCAGAAAAGCAGCCAGGTACTGATAGTCGACCCTGTCGAATTCGTTGGACTGATCTACATTGATCAGCGCGGCTTGATCATCTTTTACATGTGCAGATCAGATGAAGGTTGCTCTGAATTGTTCACCCCTTCGCAGCAAATGTCTGCTTGGATACCAACAAATTCTTGGCAACTGGCTGCAAACTGTAAGGTTGCCAGTGAATACATGTTATTGTTCTGAATACAATCTGGTTCAAGTTCTTTCTGGGGCACAAATAAAATGTTTACCATTTTGTGTAAAAACTAGTGTTTATAACCTATGAAAGAATTTTTCTTTATTATTCTTTAGGGATTAGGGTTATAGGGTTGGGGTTAGGGTTAGGGTTATGGGGTTGGGGTTAGGGTTAGGGTAAGAGGGTTAGGGTAAGAGGGTTAGGGTTTTGCTACTAGTTATATTTGAAGTTTCCTTTCAACAGCCAGATGTCAGTTGGAACGAAACAATACAGTTATTAATAAAAAGAGTTGAAAACAATGTATGCACGATTCTACAGTTCAAGCGCCACTCCTTCATAGACAGCCTATGATCTTTTCAGCCCTCCTTCGTCTATATAAATGACTAGCAGTAGAGCCCGGCGTTGCAACAGTAAGAGATAGATCAAGTATCGACCATCATAAAGACTGAAAAATAAAATTGACAAAGATTATTGTTTAAGGTTGACGGACACGCATGTCTTAATTAGTTTTTTTTTTTTTTTTTTTTTTTTTTTTTTACGAATTGGTCAAACCCAAACTCAAACAAAAACATTGTTTTCAATCGTTATGAGTCTACCGATTGAATAGAATTTTTCAATTTTATTATAAACAATTGTCTTGTAAATGGAATTTTTAAAGCATTCAGAATGTAAAAATAAAGAAAAAAGTGTGCAAGACAATAAGAAACACTATCTGCCAAAAAAGAGAAGTTTTGTTGAAATCGGTTGAAAAATGTAGGATCCGATCCCATATATAAACGAACACACACACACACACAAACAACTTGGGTTTTATAATAAGTATAACTCGATATGAGTTGTCCCCCTTTCATTCTCGAAACAGCGATGCCTCTTAACCGTGTTTTCAAATTGATTTCGTGCAAAAACAATTTTGTTTTTCCAATTTTTGGCACTGTCAGAACCACCGCAAGGTAATTTTATGTAGTCCTGTGAAGTTTTGTTGAAAAATGTAGGAAATCCGATCCATTATATAAACGAACACACACACATACATACACAACCTGGGATTTATAATAAGTATGATTATCAATGAGAGATTAATCGGAAAACTAGAAATGTAAACCGGTTTACCCTGAGGTTTTAAAAGAAAATTTATCTCAAATGTGGAATGCACCAATGGATGAAATATAACAAAAGAAAACACTCTGAAGAATTTAGAAAGCATAAGTTATTACCAACGAAAAGTCAAAGACAGGCAATCATAACAAAGAAACTTTTATATCGGAATTTTTTAGATAAAGAATTATTATTTTTATGTAAACTGCTATTCGGAACTGCATGCTCATCTTGGTTGTTGTACTCAAGACTTTTTAGCCTTTGTACCTTCCGGCCTTTTTCAAGTGTCTGTCTTATTATATTCCTTTATTATTATTATTATTATTATTATTATTATTATTTCCTTTGGTTTCTGATGTGTATTCATTTCTTTCTGGGTCCCAGAAACCTAAGGTCAAAAATGACATCATAACATTTTCTACTGTGCAGTTTTGAAAAAAATCGCACATATTTTACATAGATAAAGCCCTTCGTAAGGTGTGGGTTGTACTTGTGAGTACAAATTTTGTATTTCTTTAAGACGTGGGCTACCAGAGATACCTTCAATGAGTCTATTGGAATCTTTTTCAATCAATCCGAGGGCTCCAACTACAACTGGAATTGTTAACGTTCCCATGCGTCACATTTTTGAGATTTAGATATCAAGGTACTTGTATATTGATAGTTTTTTGAAGATCTTCAAAGATACATTGCAGTCTGCAAGGACTGCCATATAAATATGGAGGAACTTTTGTGTTTGCAGTTTCTAATAACGATGCCTGGGCGATTAGCTTTGATTGTTCTTACTGCGTGTATTATGAAATCCCATAAAATTGTTACAGGTCCTATCTCCGTAACGGGTTTGGGTGGTATTCATACCAATTTCTTTCAGTTTCCTTTCGGTAAGCGTTTCAGATTTTCTGGTGCAGATATTGGCGCAATCTGTCGTGCCGTGTTTTATATTCAGTGGATGCCAATACCGCGAATGATACAAGATGGTCAATTGTTTCTGGATATTTATCACAGAGTCTGCATTTTGGACTAACACAATTTTTCAGTATGTGGGCTTGGTAATTTGTAGTTAGCAAGCATTGGTTCTGTACAGCAAGAATAAAACCTTCCGTTTCAGTTTTTAACCTTGCACTACGTAGCCACTTATGGGTATTATTATTATTATTATTATATTTCGATTTCTGCTATGGTCACACTACCTTCCAAGTCTGCTGGAAGACCTATGGCAGGTTGTGGTGTGTTGTTATGGCTACATTTCATGAATTGTGTTTCTAACTCCCATAACATCACTAGCGTTACATGAACAAAGTTCTTCGTGTGTGGGCTGCACTTATCAAGACATTTTTGTATTTCTCTTAAGCTAAGATTTCCAGGTATTTTTCAATGTGTTGTTCTGTTCCTTTTTTATCATTCCAATCCCACCTACTAAGACTGGTACTATTGTGACACTATTTAGCTATGGTAATTAGTTAACTAATTAAGCATAGAAATTAAAAACGAGAAATACTTAAGGCGAGAAAAACAGAGTGATTTTATTTTTAACAAAAAAAGAATGGGAAAAGATTTTATTTCATTTACGAAGAAAGATACTTTTTCGCAGAAGACAGAAAATCCGTAAGAGAAAGCCATATTTCAGATTCTGTCAGAGTTAATTAATGTCATGATCAGATGATGACGCGCCAAGAGAAACAGAATTCGGGGAGGAATGACAAAGCTGACCACACACGACGGCCATAAAAAAATTCGACTTCGGTCAACTGCATACAGGCAGAAGAAATCAATATTATGTTATCTATCAGAGATATCATTAATATTTTTCATTCTTGGATTCCGACGAAGAAAGCCAGCCGTTATGTATACAGATCTTGATATCATCATTGTTATTGCTTATTCAAACTGTTGACGATAGACTTAATGTCGCCGAAGGTGGGCATCTGGTGATACGAAAATTTTAAGCCACGAGAAAAATAAAGAATTTGATTTTCAGGTGGAACACGACCACCCAGTTAAAAAGTTGACTAGCAGTGATTAATGAGTCGGTAGAGATTCTGCTAAATGGATTTTGGGTGGCTCACGATAAGATACAAATTTAATTATGGCCACGTGGGATTCATAAGAATTCTGGACGATAGAAAAGAAGGAAAGAAAAGAAAAGAGAATTTTTTTGGGACGATAATTTTAGCAAGGCCAAGTCTAGCCACACCCACGCTGCCGGGCGATCGTTGGCCAAGTGGTGGCGTGAGTGATAGGCGAAGGTGAATGTATGAGAAAGGCGAGGAAGTTGTTGATAAGAGGATTGGTATGAGATACCAATATGAGAAAGGAAGAGTCTAGGAGGATAATTCTCCTCCGACCTCTCCTCGGACGAGGAAGAAAAACCCCCGGAATGGAAAGTGATTAGCTTCCAAAAATGGGAAGTAATAAATTTTCCTGTCCTGAGGACAAAGAGAATTTATGTTGGGAATTAAGATTTGTCAAAGAAACCAAACCACGACAGGCCCCTACCTCGCTTTTGGTCGGTGTCCATATAAACGAACGTCCCCGGGCGTTCAGCGAGTTGGGTTGGAGATCGGAGACGCAGACACAGATCGACAGAGATCTGTTGGGCTCGGAGAATAGCGCCTCATAGGAGCCGATCAAGATTCCATGCCTTTCGACTTAGTCTTCCTACCAAAAGCAAGTTTTTATTGACGAACGACTTAAGATACAATAACACGCTTAAGAAACGCAAAAGGTATCACGAATTCATAGAAACGACTTGGGAGAGAAACACACTCCTATATTTAACAGAGAGATAAATATAATTGTTATTTCTCAACATATTTGAACCTCGTGAGTTTGTTTTATTATTTTTCTTTTACTTACGCTTGTGCGGTATCACCTTTATCCCGGATTCAGTTTGCACTACGACCCGACGCCTGATTGATTTCGTCTACCTAAGATCAAAGTCACAACGTGGGTAGGTTAGAATTGAGATCAAAGCAGTTACTTCGGTGACCAAGCGTTGGATGCGAGCTGAGAACGACAAAGCTGGTATCGAACCGGAAACGACCAGATCGGGACACAGGCTGGTGGCAGCAACAAGGAGTCAACCCCAAAACGCTGGTGAAAGAAACTTACGGCTTCACGCCGCAACTGAGAGTTGACCACGGGCCGACGGCGCAGTGTCATATATTGACGTCGCGACCAGTAGACGTCCCATATTGGCGCTGGCGCTGCGACCGCGACCACTGGTGGGTGTCACACTATTCCTCATTTTTTCTTTTCCGATTTCCAGGTCTTTATACTTGGATAGTTTTTTCAAATTCCTTGGTCGCTATGTTATAGTACGCTGGATAAGCCATATCAATTAATAGGCAAGTTTTTTCTTTTCAGTTTTTGACGATTATGTCCCGCCTATTTTCTTCAATCTTCCTGTCTATAAGTATAGTGTAATTCCATTGTGATGTCTTCTATTTCTGTAACTGGTGTTGGGTGATGCTCATATCAGTGTTTCTTAACATCTTTTCCAAAGTGTTTGCACATTGTCCAGTGTAAATATTACCCCACTCTATCGTGACAATTTTTATATTCATTTGGCGCAAGTAGAGAACATCCTGAGATTAGATGGTCTATGGTTTCCTGATATTTGTCACTGCATTTTGGATCCACACTCTTATATATGATATTTGCCTGAAAGTTCCTAGTGAAAAGACTCTGGTCTTGCGCTGAAAGAATAAAACCATATAATAACAATAATAATATAATAATATGTTCTATAAGGCATATAATAATAATAATAATAATAATAATAATCAAAATACAAGGACCTTGAAATAGAAATCTCGAAAATGTGGCATATGGGAACATCAACAATCCCTGTTGTAGCTGGAGCCCTAGGACTGGTTGGAAAAGATTGCAGTAGACTAATTGAAGGGATTCCTGGAAGTCCATGCCTCAAGGAGATACAAAAAATTTTTCTGACAAGTACAGCCCACACTTTACGAAGGGCTTTATCCATGTAATTTTTTTTGTCAGTGGAAAGTGTCATGATGCCATTTCTAACCTGGACGGGAACCGGAAACAAATGTGTAAACGCCAGAAATCAAGGAAAATAATAATAATAATAATAATAATACCTGATATTATCATAAAAAGACAAGAAATTCAGGAAGTGTATCCTGTAGAGCCAAGCCCAAACTATGCTCCTTAGGCCCTATAGGAGAATTGTCATTTAATTGTTAGCATTTTTGTTAGTATATGGGATGTTCCTAGTAGGGTGATTTCTGTGCAACATATATGTTAATGTTACATGGGATACTGTTAGTAAAATTGTCTATTCCTTTTCTTACGAGACCCAGTGCTCCGATTAATATTGGTACAATCTCAGTCTTTATTCTCTACTTCCGGTTAATCTGGATCTCCATGTCCTTGTATTAGGACAATTTCTAGATAATTTTCACGGGGGTGTTTTCCTCATATGGTTCTGCTATGACAACAAGGATACACTTCCTGAATTTCTTGTCTTTTCATGATAATATCAGGTCTGTTGGTTTTTTTATTATCCCAGAGGATAGTTACATCGTTATTTTAGTTAACTGTGTCTGGTTGTTGGTCATACCATCTCTTAGTGATTTCAATTTTGTGTTTCTTGGATATCTTCCAATGCACATATGGCATAATCTTGTTATGTCTCTGGGTATATGATTTTTTTGCCAATTCCGGACATCCTGAGACAATATGGTCGACAGTTTCATCATATTTTCCGCAGATCTTGCATTTCGAGTTAGTTCCATGCATGATTATGTGACATTGATAAGATTTGGTTGCGAGGCTTTGGTCCTGAGCTACAATAATTAGGCCTTCTGTCTCAGCTTTCAGCCCGGTGTTCTGCATTTTGGGAAGTTAGCAAGCACTGGTCCTATACAGCAAGAATAAAACCATCGATTTCAGCTTTTAACTCTGCATTAGGTAGTCATTGATGGGTACAGGGTTTGTGTACATCAGCTTGATTGGTATGGGTAGAATATTGACCATGAAGAGGTTTATCTTGCCATCGTTTCTGTATATTGTCCATTGCATTTGTTATTGATTTCATTTTTTAAGTTTTTTTTGCCGCTGCAGTAGGTGTATTATGTTTTACCTGAAATTTCAACTTTTTGGCTTCCTCTATTACTGAATACAGTTTCTTACTTTCATGTTCTTTGACACAGATAATCATCCAGTCTTCTGTAGTTTCCAGGTATCTTTGAAGGCCGATTCTTGTAGTTTTGTAAGACAGTTCTAGTTGAACTTATCATCTGGATCTGGACACATACAGGCGATCAACATCAGCCTTGGAGAAATGCATGCTATGGCAAGTGAGACGCTTTCTCGTTTTGGGCATTCATTCGCCTAATGCCGGCTGTGGTTTATGAAACTATTGCACCACAGGTACAGCCAAGGTGCTTATAGCTGACATTCTGTTTGGGAATTAAATTTGTATTATTATTGTCTTTCTGCTCCGAATACCGTCCTAAGCTTGTTTGTTATACTCACAACGTTTCGGTTATTGCATCCACAAACCTTCGTCAGGTGTTTGTTTTAATACTTCTATGTATTATAAGCTTTGCTAATCGGAGCAGCGTACTCATTTTGGTTGAGGTACCTGTGCTGCCCTGGACAACATGCTAAAAAATACGCTGCTTTAGACAGCCAGTGTAAACTCGAATTCACAAAACACGGACGAATTTCATTGAAAAACGAAAGATTTTATTTTGTGAACCAGGTAAAAAATCTGAGGGGAAAAATGAACAAAAAACATGAGTCCACTGCGACGAAAGAGACAAAGAGGAAAGGGAAGACGAGAGATAGAGAAGGAAGCAAGTGAGAACAAAGAAAGAAAGAAGTAAGCTTACTACTACTACAAGTAGCCACAAGGCAGACAGTAGTGGAGAAGGAGGCTAAGAACAGCGAAGCACGTGTCGTATTTAATTTATGTTAAATATGACGGCAGCAAAATTCGGAAAGGCAGCTCAGCGTTGAGAGCCAGAAAGAGGCAATTCACAAAGGTAGACATGGTAAAGGAGCATGCCTAAACGACAGAGCAAAGTCAACATAGAAAGGTCCTATATTCTTTCAAATATCAAAATTCAGGTCTCGAAAGTACAAACTTGTTGAAAGAGCATCTCAGAAATACAGAGGCAAAAAAAACTACTTGTAGAGTTACAACAATACATTTTCGATACAAAGGCGAATAAGAGAAAAAAGAAGAATGAAATAAAACATACCAAATTTATAAGGCAAGGCGGAGCGGCGAGCAAGTGTGCACGCTTGCAGGTCCCGAACCAAAAAGAACACTGAAGATCCCGCCAAAGGGAAAACACAAATCGCGTGAGAGAAAACACACATCACATGGCAATCACGTTGCCGAGAGTAGATGAAAACGGTAAGCGTAATCAAAAAAGGAATTAACGCTAAGGAAGACTAGTTTTTGCTGGCTGTTCCACACACGGAAAGAGAGAGGAAAAAAAAAAAAATAGAAGACAAGAAAAGGAAGTGGCAGTGAGACGAGAGGTAAAAAGGTAAACAAAAACGAAAACGGTGTACAACAGTGAGATAAGTTCCAGAGGACGGAAGGCCGACATTATAAACGTGACAGTACCCACAACGTTTCGGCCGTTATAGCCTCGGAACTTTCTTGAAAATGCAAACCGAATTCTTTATTTAATTTACGCTTCGCATTCCATACCCAGGAGATATTTCATCAGTTAGTACTTACCAGTCCCATTCAGTTTTGCGCCGCTCGTCCATTTTTACCACTGAACCTGAACATGTAACTTCTGAACACTACCAGCACTAGGGACTGAACTCACAATTGCTAAGGATCTAGATTTATTTTAATCATTTACTAGACCATGTGTCGCTAAATCATTATTATCTCCCCCACCAAAAAATTCTTACAATCTTAAAACAATTTCTGGCTTTAAATAACTTGAAAAGGGTTAATAACCCGTACGAATCAATATAAAAACCATGTTATATAATTATTAACATATTTTATTGCCTGAACAAACTAAGCAGAAAGACTATAAACATGGTAAATGAATGTGTGTGTGTGTGTGTGTGTGTGAAGTTCCTACGAAATATTATGAGAGGCTTACATTTGAAAAGTGATGTTGTTTTCGTTTCACCGCAAGCCGCCAGAGAATGAAAGAAATAGAAAGGGAAAAGAAAAGGACAGGATTCAAGGAGACAGACGACAACGACTGGCACTGCATTCTAATTTTTGAAGATCGTAGTTGGGAAGAGATCCGGATACCAGAAGAAATTTCCACAAGTGAAAAATGCGGGAGAAGAAGCTATAAGCATAGAAATAACGGTTACATGAAGCAATTTTAACAGTGACATTATGAGACCTAACCGCCAATCACGCACTGAGTTTAAATTCGTGAAATTGAGGCCCCAACGAAGAAAGCTCACCAGAACAATTACTTTGAAAATATAGAAAAAGCAATGGGAAGCTACGTTACTGCGGTCGGAAACTGAATGAAGCTGAAGTGTCAGGTCAAGACAAATAACATTTAAGATTCTACTTTAGATTTTGTCAAGGATCTCTAGATATAAATCAAAGGCCCCAGACTAGATGTGTCAACAATATTTGATGCATGAATGAATAGTAAGACTGATAAAGATCCAAGATAGATTTTAGCAATAAAAATTGTCTACCACGACACAGTGAACGAACTGAGTTATTATAATCGTTCCACTTTGTATCAGCAAAAAAAAAAAAACAAACAAAAAACGAGACCAAGAAGGCTCAGTGACTTGATATCCTGGAGGTCATCATCAGACATAAGCGAAAAAGCGAAAAAGGCATTTTAAGATGATTAATAAAGAGCAGTTACATTTTGGAGACGTTGGAAGTGATTTCTTGCCCCAGTTAACAAAAGATTTCATTTTTGAGATCAGCTGCCAGTTTGACTTTATCAAAACAGTCAGGCTTATTATTGAAATAGGAGCAATTATTTGTCATCAGCATAGTTGCTGAATCTGGAAATGATGATACCGGAAAGGTCGTTGATGAATATAAGAAACAGAGTAGATCCAAGGATAGAGCATTGGGGTGGAGACCTTTCCGATATAATCAGTTCCAGAATCGGTATCTATAGTGATGACACAACTAATTGCTCTTTTCTTAATAGTAAGCCTTTACAGAAGATGTGGACATATTCGTAGATAGATAGATAGAAATAGACTAAGATAGCTGCAGATTTAGATAGATAGATAGATAGATAGGAACAGAATTAGATAGATAGATAGGAACAGAATTAGATAGATAGATAGATAGGAACAGAATTAGATAGATAGATAGATAGATAGGAACAGAATTAGATAGATAGATAGATAGATAGATAGGAACAGTGTGTCTTAGATTCTGCGAATAGACGAGTAGAAAGTGAGTCTTAGCAATCGAAAATATAACCTGCGAAACGAATGAAATATGAGAGACGGAGAGGGAGAGAGAGAGGGGAATAGAAATAAAAAGGTAAAAATAGGCGAAAATGCGATTGTTGCCTGACTCACTAATCACCAGTTCATCCATTTACATGACCGTTTTTTTAATGGTAAATTTGTCCATTATGGCCTATTCTATTCCTTGGTCAACAACAATCACGCGTCACAACATTTGAATATGTCCACATCTTCTGTAAAATTAATGTAGATTTTGGTTAGTCATTATTGCGATCGCCTGGTGGACGCCATATCTCTTACTCACTCGTTCACTTGAAAACAGAGAGACAATTTTTGCTCACGTCTGCTGATTATCGTCTCTTTGATTTCAAGAAAATTCTTCGGTCAGCGGTAATATAATCTTTTGAAGTAAGAAGGTTCCATCCTTGTGTCCATACATGAGTTTTTTTAATATTGCCTTCATTCCATTACACCGATATGAAAAATATGTTAGGCCAAATAAATATCAGCATGGGTCATAGAGGACAGATCCTTGGCGATTCAATGAAAACAGTCTCACACAATATATTTCAGAGTTTGTTTCGCTTATATTTTCTGTGTATCTTTTAGATGATTACGAAAATTATATTAAGACATACTAACATATATGTGGGTTATGTGCGTAATAAAAAGTAGGATGTAATAAACTGTGTAGAGCTTTTCCAAGCTTGGTAGTTAGAATTCCTTTGTCTGCATCCTGGAATTCTCTTGGAAGCTGGACGTTTGATATGGTCTAGCGAAACGTCATGATTGATATTGATTGTGAACGAGGCCGCAAAAATGTATACGATTAATTTATTGCATTAGTTATTTTTTATATTTATAATACTAATATAAGTGCGCACGTTAATTATACCATATGCATTTCAAGATACCAGCTCCTAAGTAAGTATCACAAAAGAAAAAACACCACATCGGTTCTTGATAATTATTGCGAAAGTTGAATGTACTTAAACAAAAATAACAAAATATGAACTTCGAACTGTGGCAGGGGCGATATTACCCCTGAAATAATAATAATGATAATAAAGGTGGATATGCTGTAAAACAGAAAACGCCAAGTGAAAGAGAGGCGTTTTCGAATAACAAGATGTTAATATGCTGTAAAGACTTTGAAATGTAAATGTTACAGAAAGTTAATTTAGAACACGAAATATATTATTTTTGTAAGTGTACAAAGGATATTAGATTACTAATTACTGGAACAATAATAATTTGGAACTTTAAAAAAAAGAAATGGATTTTGACACTATAAGAATCGAAGTTAAAATACAGGATCTTTTAACCTAGAATTTATTTTTGAAACAAGACTCTCTGTAGTTTACAAAAAGCGACAGAATAATTAATAGCGAGGTGATAAACAATAGTGTCTTGTTGTGAACCTTGGAAACCAATCGATGAAAAGAAAATTGTTTATTATCGGAGGAGTGAAGTTGTACATTGGTAGTATGTCATTATGTTCGCAATAGAAAAACAGACACGTCACCAGTCTGGGACACATGATCCGGTTCTCTTAATAAAGAGGCGAGCGAACTGAGTGGAGAGAGTTTTGGGTTTGTCTGTCTTCGAATGCAGACGAACTGAGTGGAGAGACGTCAGAGATTGAAAAGGAAGCGTCCGCTGTGTGTTGCTGAAGCTGAGGGCGAAGACGCGAAATACCGCCGCTAACATCTAAGTACCACTACTCCTGCTACTACTAATATTACTACTACTACTATTACTACTACTGAGAACGTGAACATCGAAGGTTGTAGTAGTTGCACTAAGAACAGATCAAAAAGGTTTAAAACGAAGGCCACATTTCTCCTCTACCGAAATTATTCGACGTATTTGTGTTTGTTTGGTTATTGTTCACATTACAAGAAACAAGAATTATTTGTATGTGTGTGTTTGCTTTTATATATATATAAATACTTTTGTCCTTTCAAAATTGAATTGTCTTGGTTATATTTATTTTTCTGTTAACCAAAGAACTCGCAGCTGGACCAACGGAGAGCTTCCGGATTTCTACGATCTGATGACCATTCTCCAGGATCAAAACAATCACAACGTGGCTGGAGGGACTTGTGTCTAACCTGTAATACTGGACCATACCGGACCAACGGTCGATCATGTGGAGTGCGTGGTTCCAGCGTGGTGAGGATACGGTGTTAAAGAACAATTTATCCACAACTTCGAGTACAATACTCAACACCTTATCAGGAATATTGGAAAATATAATAAAAGATTAAACAAACAGCATTTTTTTTTATCAAGAATGCCACTTTTGTCAGCTTGTGTCTGTGCGTGTGTTCAAGTGTATAAGCGCCTGGCTGTCGCTTAAAGGGATGAATCAGAACCCTCTTTCTCTTCTCTCTCACTCTCTCTCACGCACACGCACTTTCGGACTCATAGATTAATATTTAACAAAGACAATTCTTGCTCCTTCCTGGAAACTGATTGACTATTTTAATTAACCACATACTCATCAATTCAGTCTTAATAGGAAATATAACTAAACAACAAAATTAATTAAGATTACAACTACTATGATAACGATGATGATTGCCATATAGATGCTAATGATGAAGTTGCTATGAATGATAATATCATCCATTATAGCAACATTCTCTTAATATTAAGAACTCTATTAAGAGAATCTATTTTTATGAATTAAACTAATCCGAGTTCTGGCCCATTTAAATTAAAGACTTCAAAGAACTCTTTGATGTGGTCGAATGACCTTACAAGTGGAGGTCTTTCGTCCGGGTATTCGTATTCGTTGCTTGGCGTCAAAATTAATCGAGTTGGCTGGCAAAGTTAGTATAAATTTGCTCCAGAAAAGTCTGTCTACTACTATTCACTGACTTGCCTCCGGGGTAAGTAAACTTGCCTCCGGGGTAAGTAACAGTCTAACTCTCTGCTTTCGGGCGGAGAGGAACCCGGACGAGGCTCCGCTGAAGGGCAGAGTCTCGTTCGGGGTGGTTGACTGCCCCTGAACCCGTTTATGCGGGTTCAAAGAGGGAATATTTTTGGCCGAGCCTATGGGCTCGGAAATCCCACGTTAAACCCGGCCTCGTGCCATGTGTAACCCTCGTGGGTTGGGGGGTGGCTAAATATTACTATTCACTGACCTGACATATAAACTGTACCACAAAAACTCAGTGACTCCCCACTGAAGTTATTTTGAAGTATTTCTCTCTTCTTGCCAGTAAGCCTTTATATATGTTCCCTTTTTAGTCACTGACCAAATCATTAAAATTAAAATAAAACCCTTTTTCGTTTATTATAAAACTTACTTGGTCTTCTGCTGTTCTCTTTACTTCTTTTTGTCACGTTTGTGACAAAAGAAATAAGATAAACTGCAAAGTTCAGTTCTACTTCTTTTATCTCCTGTATCCATTCCGGGCGTGGATGATTATAGCTCTTCACAACTTCCCATCCTTCTTTGTTCTAAGTAATATTTGTCCACTCATCATGGCATATAATCTGTGTTCAGCCATCTATTTATTTATATAATATCGTATTACATGTTGTTTCCTTTCCCTTTAACATATCTTGCGTGTGTCAAATTCATCAGGTTCTTCTTCCACATTATGTCCCAGAAATTTCAAGAGCCTCTGTCTGATTTCAAAAACAAGATAATGAGATATTTCATTTTTATGGTAACACATGTAGCACTGCAGCTCAGCCCAGACACCTTGTTTGTTCTCAGCGTGCAGCTTATTCCGGTCAAATGCTTGTGGCTTAAAAATAGCTCTATGGCCAGATTGTTTTTCACGAAATAAAGCAATGAAACGATTTTAACAGCAGACTAATTTTATTCGATTGAAACCTGATGTAGACGAAGGAGGCCAAGGTAAGGTGAAGAGGTGAGAGGGCGAATAGTCTAATCGGCGAACAGGTGTGCGCCTCCCTTTTCGCGTCGCAACAAGCGGTCCTCTCTTTTCGGCTGCTAATGACCACTGTGTTATAGAGGACAAAGTTTCTTTGTCTAGTCATCTTTCATCTAAAAAAGGCATTCATCAAGTTCGCTCCACTTAGCTGAGCTACTTTATCAGGAGCGTTTGACATGGTTCTTCTGAGATTCACTTCACTTAGCTGATAAAGACAAGTACTGTGGAAACAATTTCTGTAACGTCTTTCAGATGATTTTCCTTTGTCAAGATATCGGCTGACACTGATATCGCTACACATGCTAGCGTTAGCCTTGTGTTATCATAATAATAAGACGAAGTTTGCTAATACATTGATTACATATTTAATATTCAATAACGTTTTCTCAATTTCTTTCACTCTCAGTAACCCCTTTACGTCTTATTGGCTTTACCGCTTTCTTGGGATGAAATGATTAAAATAAAAGAGTGCTGCGGGACTGAGGAGACTTGCTATCACTTGATATCCATGAATAAGTGTCATATACTACAGATGTAAAAACCAGTTACATAATAAAATATTTATTTAGAAAATATAGCCCTAGCCCTGCTAAACTCTTTGTAATCTAAAGGTTTTTGGTCCCATAAGAATGGTCAATTCATTGATATATTACGTAACATATCAAGTGGAACCCCATCTTGTCTGGGTCTCTGTTCACATTCTTACGGTATTTTGCCGATGAATAAGATATGATATTAGTGTGAAAGATGGGAGGCTTAACATGAATCGATTCGTTGATTAGATGATAATTGGTGTCAGGTGATAAGTGAGATTTCCAGAGTATTTATAGTGATAGTGACATAAATAAATAAAACTAAATAACAAGAAGACCAGAATTTCACCCAACTCTAAAAATAAATGGATAATAAAAGCCTCCAGGTAAACAAAGCCATAGTTCACCCAACTAATCAGGAAGCTTTCAAAATCAGGATGTAAGAAAATAAATATACAAATAACCAGGAGGCCAATTTTTCACCATTTCAAGAAATAGATAGCTCGACCGATCAATCAGAAAGCTTTCGCAACCAGGATTGCAACAAGCAAATGAGAAGTAAGCGGCAATTTCAAAACCATTCTAAATAACAGTTATAAATAGATGGAAAATCAACCAGAATCAAAGTCGATAAATTAATTGTTCATTCTCTGATGTTGTGGCCATCGTGACATATTTGCACGACGAGCTGGCGACCTTACACGGCTAAACCGTTCCTTACTACATTGAAAACAAACTGTAGTGGTATTGACGGCATAAATCAACCCACACATTTTTTTTACTTTAAGAATGTGTAAGAAAACAAAAAGCAAACAAGAGAAAGAACAAGAAAATAACTTTTCATAACAGGTACAATATTTATATTTATAAATGACAACAGTTTTACACTAACTATTAATATGAGTTACTTCCCTTTGACTGGGCTAAAGTTTTTCTACTAAAATATTTTTTTATCTTCGCTCACAAAAAGCTGAATTATCTTGTCGTTCAAAATATTCACTGAAAGAGAGTTTAAAGAATCTTATAAAGCTGAAAATATGTTGATAAACTTTTAGCTTTAAAGGAGTTGGAGAAGTGAATGTTCCGTTTGTTTTCGTTGTTCGTAGTTGGAATGTATTGTTCGCACTTGAGTTTCGTGATTGAATATTTTTAGTAAGTTGCAGAAGTTGGTGAGTTGTTTGGTTGATATTTTAGCTTGAATTACAGCGAAGTTATTTCGTGTTAAAGAACTTGAGATTCTAACTTTGTACTTCGCTGCAGTAATGATACAAGCGTCGTGAACTCGTTTAGCAAATGCTAGTCCTCGTAAATTCTCACTGGTTGGGTTCGCTCGTATCTTCGATTTATATGTTTTTTAATCACGTGATTGGATCCTGAGAGCATTGTTTTTTCGTCAGGTCAAAAACTAGGTTGATGTTATTCGGACGTAGTGGTGAGCAGGTAAATTGTTTTTTTAATATCTGTTAACCACTCAGAAAGCGCCTTACAAAACTCGGTCTGGAGCCTGATATGTTTTGTGTTGCTTATTGAGAACAATGCACGTGAAGATATACGAGATAATTTTAATATTTATTGTCCAGTGAGAAGTTAAGGTTTTCAGAAACATGTATGAAGATGTGATCCGCTTTTTTGCACGAAAATCGACATTGATGAAAAAGTGGTAGCGGACAGCTAAAAAACGAGCGGAAGCTACTACATTTGGATACATACATACGTATATATTTCTCTCTTTCTCTCTCTCTCGTAGGCAACAGAACTTTTACACTTGAACTCTTGAAATTTCAACTTTCACCTTTATAAAAATGTTATATTTTAGTATTATAAAAAAGTTAGTCTTTAATTAAATATGCAATAAATAAATGCTTTAATCGTCTAGGTGTTTTTTACAAGTTCTTTTGAGAAAAGTGTTGTAGTGGATGGGTTAATTATGTGGTAATATTTTGTTGAGAATAAGTTGCGTGTCAATTAACTATTTCCACTAACATCAAAATAAAATACAAAATTCAACTGAATTGTTTTAAAACGTAACAATTAGATTTATTTAGGTTGGTATACAACATGCAAAGAAAAGGTAGGACAGAGTCGTGTCCCTTTGATTTGGAAATATTTGTACCAGAGTTCATATTACGAACAAGACATATTTAATTAGAAACTAATAAAACATTCAAAACAATGTACAAACAGAATATTTGGTATATGTTATGTTGGCAAATTATGTATGATGTTTTAGGTTTCAGAATGTCTTTCTTGTAATCGTTCGTTAATGTTGATATTAAAGTTAAGTGTCTTTTAAACAGAAAGTTCTTAAGAAGTAATTTATCTTTTACTGTAATACCGAACTTGTAATTCAGAAGAATAAAGTTTGGAATTGTGAGTTCTAAAGTTGATAAAAGTTCAGGAGTGATTTCAGAGTTCATGAATGTTGGTAATTGTCTTAAAAACGTCTTGTCAGCAATAACTAAGACGGAAGTTGGCGAAGGTTACATCTTGAGACGTGCGAGAGAGATGAATGAAAATAACTAATCCTTTCTCTCTCTAAAAAGGTCACACGTGTTTTTGCTTTTATACTGGTCAAGTGGCTCCCAGCACATGAGCGGAAAAACAGATTGGTCGCGTCCAGGCGGTTTGATTGGTCGGAACTGACCAATCAGCAAGCCAGATTGGAGGTGAATGACCAATGAATACTTGTTATATTGTATGAAAGTAGAATTTTGCTTATCAGATAGGAAAGTGCATTTCCTAAAAAGAGGTAAGGCTGGTTGTGTAGTGGAAGATTCCACAGTGTACTTTTAAGAAAGACGGTTTGTAAAAAATATTACAGTGTGTAAAAACCTATTTTTAGAATTAGCTGTTAAAGAACCGGCAAAATTGTTTCTTTGGAGAATTGTTGTGGATATCCATTTGAATTTGAAAGGAAAGAAAATAAATATATTATTGTATTTATTGTCCTATCAAAGACATGATCTCACCTCTTGTAAATTCTAGAATTAATGGTTCCGGAGCCTCCTTTTTTCGCATAAAAATACATAGAACCAGAAATGATTTAGTCATCAGAGAGAACGCATTTAAATACTCACACTTCAAGGCCAGAGGAATTGTCCAGCTGAAGGGGTTAAAAATCATCTTAAGAAAGAACAGCTGACAGCTAAATCTCAACCAGAAGGCAGATTCAAGTCCGATGATAGAACATTCGTTTCAGCATCTTCCAGAGAAAAATTTGAACGAAACCTAACATTCAAGTTGAACTTTTCAGTAAAGGACAAACAAAGTCTCCGTGACACCAACCTGTTCTAACCACTAAACCATTCCTATTCCGTTGTAGAAATTAGGTAGGCGCTCTTTTGTATATTCTGCCTTGTCCTCAATTTCTTTAAAAAATTTTCAAAGAGTGTAATACTATGTTTTTGTACATTAGAATTGTTATTCTCCTTTAGTTTTTCTATAAGGCGCACAAAAGGAAATTTTTATACAATGTTTGCTATGTAAGTTTTGTATTTGCTTTCTTTTTCCCTTTTGTGTACTTTAATGTCAGTTCTTTCAAGTTTGGCGTAGTGGATAAGTTTTGTTTGTTTTGCGCCTTATGCAACTTTAGGGATAAGAAAGGCGCGTATTCTTTTTTCATATCCTCTCTCTATTAACTAAATATTTGTGTTTGTTACAAAAATTTAGGTTTTTATAGGGAGTTAAAATTTTTATGCCTTATCTTTCTGTATTGCATATATAAAAACTTATTTTGTATTTATCAACATTAATATTTTTTTTTATTACACAAGGGGCCAATCTACATTGAAATCAATTCGACCAATCTATGGAAGGAACGGACATTGTTGTAAGAGAGATAACTCATTCATAACTTAACCGCCATATGTTCACAAGAATTCTCTCCCTTTGTTGATCATGTACAAACATTCACTAACGACGAGACATACAAAAAACAAACAAAAAAAAAAACACGTCAAAGTTTTGTTGCCAATAGAAACATGCCATTTACGTACATGCAAGTGTACATCCTCTTTTGTGTATCTATAAAAGTGGTCGATAAATACACTCGCAAATTACACGTATAAATACATATAAGTTATTTCTGTCTTCGTCATTCATATTTTTTCTCATTACATTTTTTTTGGTTAGGGTAGGGTTTTCTTTCTTTTTTCAATTGTTTTTCTTTCCTCAACTTATTTATTTTTTCTAATCTCGAATTCAAACCATCAGAACGAAGATTAAAAAATCATAAAGGACTAAAAATGGAAAAAAGGGAAGAAAAGAGAAAAGAGTGAGTCGGAAATGAAGAAAGAAAGATTGCGACCAATAATGGGAATAGAAAGAGGGAAGAAATAAAGAGGAACAAGAAATAGGTAACGCATAAGTAGTGAGGAGTTCCACTAATTTTAAAATTAGAAAGATAATATATAGTGAATTCAGAAACCTAAATTTAAAAACTACAGTTAACACAAATTGAAAATGGTAAACTTCCTCGACATAACTTTAGAATTAATGAATAACATATATCTACGTTACAGAAAACCTAATCCCTCGTATGTACACCCCAGGTCAAACCATCCTCCATTCATAATTAAACACATACCCTCATCAATAGAGAAAAGAATTAACATGAACTCCGCAAAATCTCGTCTACAGTTACTTTCTCACAGACGCGCCGTCACCTCTCTCTGTCTGTTCTACAAATACTTTCATGGTAATTGCTCCGAGGAGCTGCATTCGCTGGTTCCCAGACTTCATGAATTCAAGCGCCCTACGAGGCTGGCATCCTGCTCTCATTCCTTCACTGTCGAAACTCCTAAATGTAGCCGTCTCTTCTATTCCAATAGCTTCATGTCTCGCACCTCTCGCCTGTGGAACTTCCTTCCCTATTCCAGTTTCTTTGAGAGCTATAATCTCCAGCTATTCAAGTGTAATGTCAATCGACATCTCCAGTTGCCTTGATCTATCCACTAACCTTCTCTTCATCCTTTCTTCTATCACTCCAATCTGATCTTGCTCTAAATTTTCTGTAACCCATTGCGTCTTAGTGGCT
Organism: Acanthosepion lycidas; assembly: GCA_963932145.1. Taxonomy (NCBI): domain Eukaryota; kingdom Metazoa; phylum Mollusca; class Cephalopoda; order Sepiida; family Sepiidae; genus Acanthosepion; species Acanthosepion lycidas. Next base: position 89,973,346 of record OZ010604.1, read on the forward strand.
TCTCGCCTTGCTTAGGGTGAAACGCTTAAAAAAAAAAAATGAAGAAATATTCTACAAACACAGTAATTTTTACAACCAAGCTCTACAAAATAATGGCTATAAATACCCTAACATCAATTATATAAAAAATAATAGTATAAACCAGAGGAAAAACAGAAAAAGAAAAATCATTCGATACAGATGCCCCAACCCCCGTTCAACCAAATGGTTAGCAATAAGCTAGGAAAAAAAATTCCTAGCATTAATCGAAAAACATTTTCATTTTAACAGCAAACTTAGCAAGATCTTAAAAAAAAAAAAAAAAAAAAAAAAAAAATCACCCTAAGTTATAGCTGTACTGAAAATCTAGAAAGGATTATAAAAAAGCCTAATAATAAAATCCTGAAAAGAACACGAATGCCAAAATCAAATAAATAAAGATCTTAAATTAGAATTAGACAAAAATAATGAAAAATTATGGAATTGTACAAATCCTGAAAATTGCCCTCTGAATAATAAATGCGGCATAGAATCTGTGGTATACCAATGCAGAATCTCATCCATTGAGAATCCAGATATTGAAAAGATATATATAGGATCCAGAAAAAATGAATTTAAAATAAGGTGGAGACTACACAAAAGCTCATTCAATAATATGAAAAACAGAAATGTCTAGCGTGTTCGCGAAACGATAGCAGCACGTACCGCACCAGTGCGCAGCTTAGCGGGCCGCCGCAGCACGATCACAACCGACGGCTTTCGGGCGGCGGCCGCAGCAGCAGCACGCTACCCTACCGGGTTGCCGTCTCTCGCGCTGCTGCTGCCAGACTGCCTCACTGCAGTCTCGTCCACTCGTAAGCGATGAAAGCTGTTCTGCGGCGACGGCGAAGGAAGGCTGGCTGGCTGGCTTGTGCAGGCTGCCCGTCCCGGCCGCGGCGGCCTGCCTTACGCGGTCAACGGCGGCAGACATTAGTTTTGCGGCCCGTCCCGTCCGAGGCGAACGACGCAAACGAAGGCGAAGAGCGGCACCCTGCCTGCCTGCCTATATCGCGCGCCTGCCTGCCTGCCTGCCTGCGTACGTGCCTCGCTCGCTCCGGGACGCTAGCAGTATGCACCGGTGCACACTGCTCCGGTGCAGGGTTAGGGTTCGGGTAAGGGTAAGGGTAAGGGTTAGGTTTAGGGTAAGGGTTGGGGTTAGGGTTAGGGTTAGGGGTTAGAGGTTAGGGTTAGGGTCAGGGTTAAGATATAGAGTTAGGGTTAGGCAGGGTTAGGGTTAGGGTTAAAATAGATATCACATTGTGCGGAATTTCTTGCTTAATGCATGTATAAAAGAATTATTTCAGTCGCTTGTGTAGGGAGAATGTGACGTTCGACGATGCGCCGCCTCCTGTTAGTTGATTTGTTGGAATTTTCATACGACCCAAAACTGAGGGATCACTCATATTTCACTTCGTTTTAACTTTTTTCCAGTAAGTGAAATACCTTCAAAATTGGTATTAAATTGTGCGGAATTTCTCGTTTCATGCTTGTCTAGAAGGATTATAAATTTGGCTTAATAGAGGAAAGTACAGCTTCGACCATGTCGCTGCTGTGCCCTTTGACAGTTTACGGTGTGCGTAATTTTTCCAGTTAATGAAGTTTCTTCAAAATTGGTATAAAATTGTAGAGAATTTATCAATTCATCCATGTCTACAAAGATTTTTCATTTGGCTTGACAATTTCCTTTGACAATTTACGGTCTCGGAAAACCGGTTTGCTCGATGAGTCTGCATTTCAACTTCTTTCTCTCTATAGAATCCTCATAAAATAGATATCAAATTGTGCGGAATTTCTTGCTTAATCCATGTATAAAGAATTAATTTAGTCGCTTGAGTAGGGAGAATGTGACGTTCGACGATGCGCCGCCTCGTGTTAGTTGATTTGTTCGAATTTTCATGCGGCTCAAAACTGAGGGATCACTCATATTTCACTTCTAATTTTTTTCCAGTAAATGATATCTCTTCTAAATTGGTATTAAGTTGTAGGGAATTTATCAATTCATCCATGTCTACAAGGATTTTTCATTTGGTTTAATAGAACAAAGTACATCGAAGATTGCGGTTTAGTAGTAATACAAGACTCAAAACTGCCGATTCCCCAATTTTTTATCCATAGTACTTTTTATTATTGTTTATTATGTAGTTTTTACGCATAGAAAAAGAAAAAAACAATTGCAATCCATTTCATGCAAGATATATGCCTTAAATAAGACATCGAATATTGCGGTTTTAGCCCCTTGTAGTAATATAATGCACAAAAATGCCGATTTTTAAAATTATTTTTGCATTTTTCGACTTGTATAAAAAAGCAGTTGATAGACTCAAGGAAATCAATTTCAACCTACGCTCTTGTAACACTAATAGAAAGGAGCTTCAATCAATTATGGTAAAGGAAAACACCATCTCTCAACATAAACATAATGAAAAGATATTAGGATATAACCATTGTCCTAACGATAATACGATAACAGTGACAAAGATCACAATAAACAGATATGTGAGGACTAGGTGGCAGATATTAGCCCAGTCAGCCCGGGTTTATGACACATTATCATTATATGAGGAATTTCCCAAGAATATATTTGTAACATGATCTACATTATCCAACATGTCTTTCTCAAGTCAAGCTATTAATACAGAGCAAGCCTTAAAGCTTTATAGACTTTGCAACGCATAACCACAGTTTATGGTCTCTTCGTTATGTTCGCTAAAGGAAAAGTGGCTCTTTCAAAAACAAAATCCAATGTATATAGTCTTTGAAGCATTGTCTATAATTTTGAAATCCTTTTCAAATATTATGATTGAAAATGTGTGCATTATGGTGGATGCACTGGTTGTACTATCATAGTTACTTAGTGATGCACCTACAACCAAAATCCTACTTGTTAGAAACCGGCTTAAGTATATACAAGCCATCAAAAATCGAACTGAGAAAATTGAAAAAAAGTATAAAATTTAAATACATACCTGGTTTCACGAGGAGTTAACCTTGACCAGCTTGTGAGTAAATTGGAGTTTTGGAAACATGGTCCATCGAGGCTAACAAAATACTCTTTTTACTGGCCTAGTAACAGTCTACTAACCACAATAATAAACACACAGAGATTCTTTACATTTACAAAACTATATAATGCAACAGCCATGGTGCTTGAATCATACATTTAATGCAGAACACAAGCCAGATTGGGAAATCATAAGATAAGTTATATCTCATCAAGTCAGTGCAGGAAGAAGTGTTTGAAAGAGAATTAAAGTATTTGAGAGATCCTCATTAAGGTGAAATCCCCAAGTTGGTGGAAAAACTTTAAACATCTTTTTGGATAAGGATGGGATATTAAGAGTAAATGGCAGGATATCGAATGTTGACAGGTTCGAACTGGAAATAAAATATCCTATATTAGAGGCTAAATATCATTACGTAACGAAATTAATTACTGAAGATGCTCATCATTGGTATAAACACTTGGGAGTTGGTGTAACCATTACAAAGAGTATCTGGATATTAGATAATTCAAGCAATACAGGTAGGCAAGTCGGTGATATCTGGATGTTATGTCTGCAAACGCTACAACAGTCTGGCATTTAGATATCCCAAGTTCACCAACCTAAATACAGAGTGAATTTAAAAAAAAAAACGTTTCAACATACATGAGAAAATTGCACTGGCCACATATTAGTAGAAAAAAGAAAAGGCAACAAAGATGTATTGGTTGATATTTACGTGTTTGAATGTACGAGCTGTACATATGGAAATTATACCAGATATGGGCATTATGTCATTCATTCAACCCTTTACACGTTTTATCAATCATTAAAATTCATGTTGTGCTAATTAGGAACTGAGGAGAGTCCCAAAATTACATTTGTAAACAAAAGTGTTCGCGCAGCTGGCATAATGAAAGGAGGCAGGTCTGTGGAGAGACACAGTCGAAAACACTCCATTGGAATTGTCCCATAACCATGATGCAAAGAAACCCCCAGAAGATGCATCACAACAATAAAGAAAGGCCCACGTCAGGCCTAAAAGAAAAAATAAAATAATACAAACTCTGATCTTGTTTACTATTGATATTACCAAAATAAAATAAAGTAATTAATATTCTTTGTACTAACAGAATAGTGTGGCCAGAATAGTGCCAAGGAATCCTAGAGCAATTTTCTCGCAAGTTTCCTCATCTTTTTATACTAATCTTACTTATATCTAAATATTTAATGCAGTTCTCATTGTGAAATGAACATCACACTAATAAAGAGATTCACTGTGAACTCTGGTGACTTAATTATTGGACTTTACATGTTGATTAAATGGTTGCATATGAAAGTGCATTTAACTAGGCATGTTTTCTTCCTTGTTGGGAATATATGTGAAATAAGATGTTATATGACTATTTGCCCTTGGCAGCTGCTGATTGGCGCACTTTTCTACCTTTTTTGAACTCATTTTATTACTTCCGAATGACCACATACTGAACGGGTGATAACCACACCGTTATCACCACAGAGTCCGTAGATGGCGAGAACATCAACTCACCCTCAGCATATGAGTTTGGTCGCAGACACCATTAAGCTTACAAAGAATACAAAAACGGGTGAATGAAAGTGTGCATATAGATATATATTCCTTTTTTACACATATGTGTACAGACTTCCAATGAAAGATTGCAAGTTCTTTGTTAATTTAGTTTAAGTATTATATATGCCTGTGTGCATTCAAGTAAGTCTAGGTTGTTTGTATTTTTACATATAATTAACAATATATTTTATTGCGTTAGAAAACTAAATAGAAAAAAATACAAAAGGAGGGAATGAAGGCGTGTGTATAGAGGTGTTCTTCAATATCTGCCTCAAAGGAGAAACAGACCGCCCCAATAAGGTAAGACTGCAAGAACATCGTAAAACAGACAAGGGAAAATAGAAAAATCAGGCGTAGCTGATCACATATGGAGGAAAAGGGAGATCACCGCCACCTGTGGGATAAAGATGAAATAATAGACAGAGAGCATTACTGGAAAATACGAAACTTAAAGAATCAGCCACAAAAATCTCCTGAGCCGACCAAGCATAGAAATGAATACGATATGGGAACCAGTAATAAGAAGTGCTAGAGAAAAACAATGGATAACAACAAAATTGAAATGAAAGCTCTGGTAAGAAATGCAATAATAATAACAAAAATTGCAATATGAGCACTGGTAAAAAAAAGTGGTTGCTGAAACATTAGGTTTATAAGTCCCAGAAATTCATACAGAGATGTCCTCAAGGACACATGGCCCAGCGGATAAAGATGTTGGTTAGATCTAGTGATTAGTCCAATACCATGTTGAGTTAAAGGGAAATACCTGAGACATCTGGAAGAGGCATGGCACGTGGAACTAGAACTATCTACTCCGGTGGGCGAAATAAAGAATTCGGTTCGAAATTCAATCAGCTGAAGAAGACCGGAGCGTACAACGGCCTAAACGTTGTGAATATGGCAATAAAGATGAGCATAACAGTCCGAATAATGTAAATAGGGGTATTTGCAAAGTAGTATTAAAGATTTTGAGAGACTTACATTTTAAAAAAAACAAAACAAAACAAAACAAAACATGTAAATAAATAATAAAAAAATAAAATAAAAAAATAAAATAAAATAAATGCCATTAGTATGCAGGCGGCTCCAGGGAGTTAAAGTAAAAAAAGAAGACTGAGAATACAGTAGCAAAATAAGAACTAGACATGATATCCCTAGAAATGGAGAGTGGAATGAGAACAGTTTCTTTTCTCGTACTTCCCACCTGTAGAACTTATTTTAGTACTGTTCACTTAGTGTTCACCCAATTCAAGCTGTTGTTTGCTGTAACAAAAGAGAAGCTATGGTGAGTGAACTCGAGCATGACAAACAGCAACAGGAAACATTTCTATATTTTACAAAGAATTCTTAGAAAAGAAATAAATTCCAGAGAGTGGCAATTCTATCGATGAAAATCTCTTGTCGATGAAAGATGGCAAAAGAGAATATACAGATTCTTTCAAACTGACAAAAAGGCAACAGAAGCTCAAATAACGGATGTTTACAGAAAATTATCTCTCAATGCACAGCCCAACGAAAAGTGAAGCAGATGAGCAACAGCATCAGAAGAGCATGTCGAATGCGCCCCTGTCAGCACGTCATCAGTCTTCTTTGTAACCGCCTTTTCAAACCTGCTAATAAATTAATAAATGACCCATCTAATCCTTACTATTCAATTAGAAATCATAATTTTAACTTTGTAACGGTCTGATTAATCACTAACAAACTCTAAACAGGCCATGTTCAAAATAAAGAAGTGCAATAACCAGTTAACCGGAGGTATCTCCATGAGATCGCTAAAAAAAGCGCATAGTCTGAAGAAAAAGACGCCAAACTTGACGAAAAGAAAATTTTATCGCCAAAACGTTTATGTTACTATTAAGAGGAAAGAACAAAGTAATTTTTAATTATTTAAAAAAAAATTTCTGTCTTTATTAGAACATTCTAACTTTCGATTGAAAAACTTTGTTTCTCGTCATCACCGGAACTTCTAGTAAATAACATGGCGAATTTTTTGTGCATTTTTTTCTTATGACACACATTAATTTTGAAAATCTTGCAAAAATAGAAATAATTGTCAGATTTTAATGAAACTTTCAGAAACTATTCAGGAATGATGGAAATTATTATAAATATATTATTTTTTCAAAAGTCATATTTTTTATACATATATTACCACCCCCATAAATAAATTAAAGAAAACTCTTAAAATTTATGGTCGAAGCACGCAAGTCATTATATTAGTTAAAAACACAAGGCTTTGAGGAAAGTAAATCATGTTTTGTTTTTTAAAAATCCGCCCTCGTAAACCTAAAATCAGCTCTGAATTGTAACATACAAAACCCCAATAAAACAAAGATACTATTTAATTTTAAATGCTTTTAAACTATATCTTTAAAAAAAATTAACCCCAGAAGCGGCGGATATATTTTGACACGTCGAAGTTAAATTCAAAATAATTACATAACAATAATAAAACTTTGAGATTTTGGTTGGCTGGTTTAAAAAGTCTTAAGAATAAATAAAACCTTTGAAACAAATATGAATTTTCATCATTCTAAAATCCTATGAACAAACGATATTTAATAAACATAGTTTTGCACAGTACACGCAAAAGATACGTAACTATTAATTTAAATCTTCAACTACACTCGCCTATCTTTCAGATTCTAACTGTAAGAGTTTAAATTTAACTTAAATCTACACAAAAGACATATTAAAATATTTTTATTCAATTAATAAATGAGATTTTTCATCAGAAATTGAAATGAGGATTAATATGTTCCTCGGAGAAGTTAATCAGACTCATAGTTTGTGGTTTCAATTCCAAAGAGTCAACACTTCAAGTTCAATTATTACGCAAGAATTTGTAAGTCGGCGATAATGGTTTAGTGGTAAGATCTCTACCCACGAAATCTATGATTGTAGTTTCGTGTCAGATTCGCGGCTATGTTACATTTTTCTTACAACAGACCATGCCAACAAACATTAGGTTTATAAGCCAATAAAAATCTATAAGGTAGCGGTATGTCTGAGAAAAAATGGACTTGCTGTTACATGTTCAATTCTGGCAAGCAACCCATACTAATGTTTAGTTGTACGGGAAATCAATTATTCCTGTGCGTCCGTTGGAGATCTTATCGGCGTTGGATTTGCCATTATTGGCAAATCCGATGCTGTCAACTCTCCACCCCTAATCGACGTACTCAAACTCGCAAGAAAAACAGGGTACGGCTTTTCTTTGGCCCGTTTTCAGCCCGGTCCGTTTCTTTACCGGCGGTGATTCTTCAGAGTTCCTCATTAGCAGCACGACCTTAGTGCTGTTAATGTAATTTTCTTTTCTTTAATTTGCAATACAACAAAACTCAAGAAAAACGGGCCAAGAAACCAAACAAAATTCAACAAAGCTTGTCTATGCCAAAAAACAAGTCACACGTAAAAACGCAAAAAGAATAAGAAAAAGAAAATAAGACAAAACAAAAAATTCAAGTTTTGCTTAAAAAAGCCAAAAACTAAAGTGGGGTGGGGGTAAAAATTAGAATTTGACTAAATAATTAAAAAGTAAGTCAAATAGAAAAAAATGTTATGCGGCTTGAAGCGGAAAACAAAACTAAAAAAAAAAGATGGAAGGGGTAAAAAGTTCAAACAAGTAACAAAGATTAACAAAAATCACACTTAGCTTCAATTCGCTAATATCCACACGTAAAAACTCTACTCTGGACGAGAGGTTCTTTGCTGGTTCATGTTATTTTCTTTGTTACACTGATTAGCTGTTTGAAGTACCACCTAAGGAGGAATATTAGAGTCGACCGATAAAATATTTCTGTGTTGGAATATGGTAAATGCTGAGTGAAAATTATTTTAGTTTCAACAATTATTATACAATCTATTTTAAATGATTATGAATATTTAAACCGTTCCATATTTTATTATGTTTCAAAAATATATAGTGCACAAATTAAGTTTTCAAATTGCGTTAATTTATCAGTTATCTGATTTGTAGCACATCTTTTGCTTTTAAACAATTTACTTGTATATGGAAAATAAGTTTTTGTTAATACATAGTTTAAAACTGAATAGATGTGAAATTGTGAACTTTCTTATTGGTGGTGATACGCATTAAAATTGTCATGTTGGTAAAATGCGAAAACTAACCTACGAGATACAACGAAAAAATTACGATTGTAATTTACATTCGCACACCTTTCATCTCAAACATGTTAACCCATAAAACTGCAAAGATAGAAAATTACTTCACTAGTTAAAATACTTTTTTATTAAAATTTAATCATCGCGTACAACCAGAGCTGTGACTGGGCTCCCCGAAAACCAGAATGTACATACAGTTAATTTATAAAGTCTTTTCTAAAAGTTAATATTCAAAGTTCCCCCTACACCACAAAATCTCTCGCCAATGTATTACGTCTTTCATTTTGAGCCCAAACATTTCACTTCATATAGAAGGTAGGCATATATAGAATATATATATTAAACTCTTGTTCTGATAAAGAAAATTCTTGTGTTGAACCAAATTGGTCAGATACCTAAAATTCATCAAGTTATCTTCAGTACTGTGGGTGTGAGGAAGTTAAACCCTTCCAATTATTAAACGAAGTGGAGGCAGGCTAAGTTTTAGCCCATTCTTTCACTACCTGAAACATATCGAACCATAGATTTGCAATTTTAAAATTCCTTTTTACAAAAATCATTTAATGTGTGTTCAATCTTACAGTTTATCAAAACTAACGTTTGCTATTGCTCTGAAAGTTTCAACATTTCTTTTACTTTTGTTAATGTGTCAGAACAACTGCACAATATTTCAGTAGTAAGCTTTTCTTAACTTTAGTATTTTCTATTTATATATTTTTCATAATCTAAGCAAAACACGGGACAAATTCATGTTGAAATAGATTCTTGATAATTTTAAATTCTGACACGCATCCACATATTCGATTAAAATCAAATCTTTGAAACTTATTGGCCAGGAGGATTTTTTTTTTTAAATTCCAGTCTCTAATTAGGAGAAGAAATCTATTTTCTTGGATCATACACCGTTCTATTTAATTATAGATATTTTCGTGATGCTCTTTATGCTCTTTATCCTTCTATCTAGATTTTGATTTCTTTGGAAAATATCTAAGAACTATGCAAACTTATTTCGGATAAAACCAGGAAAGTGAAGTAATCTATTTTTACCTTTATTTTTTATTTATTTTTACCTTTATTCGATTAATTATAAATTAGATATGTTGATATGAAAGAATGTTCATTTTACATAGACTGAAATTCATATGCTGAAACTTACCAACATTAGTTGGTTAACACGAATTTCAAGGAGAAAACATTGACTTTGATAATAAAATCTGACCGTACAACTTTGATAATAAAATCTGTTCACCTGATTTAAAGTATCAAAGTTCATTTCAGTTAATAAAGATGTTTTTGTTTCATTTTCTACGACAGCAAAAATTCTATTGAAAATAATTTTATAGAACTTTTTCTGAAATAAAAATCCGAAAATGAAAGGAAAAGAAAAATTAAATAATGAAACAGTCATATTGGTAATAAGTCAAGAGGCACGGTGGAGTATTTGATAGCGGCTTGGAGCCAAGTTCGAATTCCCTTGGAAAAGATATGAATCCTCTTCTTCTCACCAGCTATGGGTAAATAGCAGTACAGACCGGGTTCTATAGCCTTGGATGGCATCTGGTCTACTGCAAAAAGAAATGGCAACCTACTGCGAGAAAAAAATCTGCCTCATCAGTCATGTATCGATAGGTACATGATCGCCTAAACGTGTATCATGCATGGCACATAACTGACTAGAGTGTTTATTAAGAAGATCGAGATCAGCAATATGTATCAGGTAATCTGGAGTTCAAATTATCTGGATACCAACAAGGTCTTTGAATCTAGCCAAGTTGTCTGGCGGAAGGCAGGTAACAACTGTTTCCATTAAATAACCCTTGCGTGATTAGATGGATAAGTTTCAATGCTTTTTTTAAATTGTAAAAGTTAAAGGAGGTTTAATTTCGCTACTCAAATGTACGTGATGTGATGCCAGTCATCAAGGATAAGTTATTCTTAGGCTTACACAGTAAACAAAGTTCCGAGATATTTGATGCCCAAACTTAAAGCATGTCAGAAACGTATATTTAAAACAATAAGTTTAAATACGTTAGTTTTTTGTTTGTATTTTTAAAACATCAGTTGAACATCAAGAAAACGAAAACAAATTTGAAATGAATTAAACATTTATGATGTGAAAATTTGAAATAGCAATCAAATATTTTTATCTCCTTTAAATGTGCAATTATAATGACTTTAAAAACATTTCAGATCCATCATTGCATAGGGAGCTTAGCTTATTTCTGAATACTGATATGCCAGTTCAGGATCTCTAAAACCAAACATAGTTCAGATACAATAGATACTTTGGAGTTGTGCATTCTTCAAAAAGATAATAAATGGAATTGTGGCCCAATTTGGACTGTAATGAGATTCTTTTCTTTTTTTCAAATTATCTAAAATCTTTTATTATGCTTCACTTTTACCTACTTGCAAAAATTACAATCGAAATAAAAGTTATCAGCAAGGATTTTATTTAATTGTTGTGTATAAAACTTTTCTAATTTTTAATCATATTCAGAGATGAGAGATTAAAAGAAAGTCTTAAAAATGAGTTATCTGTCTACACTGATTTTGCAAGGTAAAATTATTTCCCTCTTTAGAAAAAGAAGTTCGGACCTGAAAAAGGAATATTTTTGAAAATATAAATTGGTACATTATTTTCAAACATAATCCTTGGAATCTGTCGGAAGAAGGGATGGTGTCTACATGTGATAATTTTTTTATTTTAAAATAAATCAAAGGCACTAAATTTTTTATGTGTTTTTTTTTCTTTTCTTTTTTAAGTCTCTTTCTCTTTGTTTATTCCGTAATATCTTCCCTGTCATACCAAAGGGTATTTTTTGAGGGGTGGAAAACAAAAAATCACGGTCTTTTAGGAATTGAAGAGTGGATACATCGAAGCTGATAAATTCCATGAATTCTAGAAGCGGATACTGGATTATTAAAATGGTACGAGACAAGAATTCGGCTTAAAGAAAGCAATCAACCAATGTATTTTCAAGCCCGAAAAGTTCATGCTCACATGTTACCCTTGGTGGTTACTAAGCTGAAAATGTGTTGGAACAAGGAATATTAGAAAAAGTCAGCCAGGATGGTAGCAGTTAGGATTCATCCATTGTGCTGATATGCAAGTACAATGTAGATTTAAGAATTTGTGGCAATTATAAGATTGGTGTGAATCACCAAAACTGTTCTGATCCATTACCACTGCCAAACACTGAAATAACGTACCATGAGTTTGCTGGTATTAAATAATTTGCTAAAGTTTACTTCAAGTCAGCATATAATTAGATAACAATTGATAACAAGTTTCAAGAAGTCACCACAATGAACATCTTATTGGATTAAACAGAAGGACGTTTGGAGTTAAAAATTCAAAACACAAAACCAAAAAAGCCATCTTAAATGTTTAATAGGTGATTAAAAATATAATTGTATATGAGGACAATATTGGCATTGGTGCCTTGCAGTAAAGAAGCGCTAAACAGTAAAACGGGGAAAGTTTGAGAAAATTAAATAGGATTGTATGACAATTAATCGTGATAAATGCAAGTTTAATTGGGAAAATCATACTTAGGATATCAAATATCCAAAGATGGTATATTGCTGGATGATAAACTCATAAGATATGAGAGATAGCTTCACCCAGAAATAAGAAAGAGTCAGAATCTTTTTTGTGATTAACCAATTTCTATAACAGATATCTACCGCGATATAGTGACCTTGTGGAACGATTTAACAAAATAAGGAAGAAGAATACCAAATTTCAATGGACAGGAGGTTGCTTTTGAGAAATTAAAAAATAAAACACTCGTAAACAAAGCAGTTGTTAAAATCTTGGACTCGGCGAAAAACTTGACGTTAACTACTGATGTCAGTAACTGTGTTATAGCCGCAGTGTTATCACAGGGGGTATCACCTTGTAATGTACTTATCCAGAAAACTAACATTGACGGAGGCGAATTATTTGAATATTGACAAGGAGGAGGCAATAGCGATTGTGTGGAGCAAAGAAAGAGCTAGATTTTTTTTTTTTTGCTGGGAAGGACATTTCTATTGAAATCTGATCATAAGCCTTTCGAATTTATATTCAACACCAGAAGAGAGTTCCCAAATGTCAAATCTGCAAGGATATTAAAATGGACGATTAGGCTGATGTCGTTTGACTTTGACATTGTATATATTAAAGGAAATACTATTCCGTATGTGGATGCATTATCTTGGTTAAAGTTTGGGAGTAAAATTATTGAAGTAATCGGAAATATTGCGGATAGTTTTTTGTACTAGATAGAAACGGATGTATTATCCTTAAAAGGGCTTAGGCTGGGAAATAGACAGGGACCAGTGTTGAATAGAATTATGGAAAGAAATAAGAGAAATAAATGGAAGAATTGCTCTATGACCGAGAGACATTTTAAAGAGTCAAGACACAACGATAGAAAAAGAAATTATGTGTAATGAAGATATCCTAGTACCTCCACAGTCTCTGAGAAAAGAATTAATTAAATCCGTGCACAACGATATACATGGAAGTATATTGGTTACGCATATATGTTTAACATTGTAAGCATGGTGGCCAGGCTATTCAAGAGGGTGGAAGAACATGGTAAAAAAACCCAAAGTGTGCAGAAATAAAGAAATTTAGGCAAACTAAAATTCACTTCTGGCCAAAGGAAATGGAGCCCTGGATGCGAGTACATGTGGTTCATGTCACCATTAAAGCTATGTAGCATGAGTATTGTTCTCTTGACGGTGGTTCAAACAGAATGTTCGTAAGTGCCGCTTGGCCGGTATTTACATTGTTTTTCCTTTACCGGTTTTCTTACCAGTGATCACTTTATTCATCTTATCTTTTTGGTGGGCCTCTCTTCCCGACATGCTTCCCCTCCCATGACCACAAGGCCTATGAATTGTGTTCATAGGACGGTTAATCATGTGTCGGTCCTGGCATTTGTTGGGATAATCATCTAGGTGGTTGTGATACCTTTGTACGACGCCGTAGACCCTGATTTGTTGGCAGTTATACGATTGTGGGTTGTCTTCCGTCCACTTCCATATTGTCCAAGACCCTTTCGTCGCATTCCGGCTCGTCTATTTCCATACTTTCCAGTGCGGTGTATGGTGGTTCGTCATCGATGGAAGCGGTTGTGATGTCCGGTAGTCTGGCATATCTACGACGGGTAATATCGCCATTTCTGCTCTCGTCCATTACTTTGAGGGTAATGGACTGATGATATGTGTTTTTTTTATTTCCTAAACCTTAAGGAACGAATTGTATTCTTGGGAGTCAAATTGCGTTCCTCCATCCGACGATATCTCCTCCGGTGCACCGTACATAAAGAACCAACTTCGTAAGGACTCGCATGTTGTTTTAGCTTTCCCCGATGTTAATGAGGTCTACTTCCAGTGAGAAAAACAGCACCATGACGCAATCCACTTAGCCAGAAATATGTATTGCTTCAGTACGAACATTTCATAGTGTTTAGATGTCAATCTGAAGACAGTGCAGAGGGTTCCGAAAGAGTTGGATGAATCTAATGGTGATTACAAAGGCCCAGCAGCTCAGAAAATTCACTCTGATTGTTCTGATAAGAAAAGAACATCGGACTCGACACGGAGGCCTACTTTAAGAAGTAGTGCTGCCCTGAATCAAGATGGTGGCTGCTGGGAGGTCGAAAGAGCTGTTATTCCTTTGACGCCACGATTAATGAATACACTTTCTACTCACTCAGTAATGTTTATTTATAAGAATATAAAAGTATATGATCCAAGTACAATGTGATATTTATCATTTACTATTTTATGAAAGAATATATTTAAAACAAAATATTTTTATTAAAAAATTTACAAAAATAGAATATATATATATATATATATATATATATATATATATATATATATATATATATATATATATATATATATATATGCAGCTCAAGGCCTTTTTTACATGGGGTTTTCTGAACCAATAGGCTCGGGTAAAAATTACTCATAGACCCCGTATACACGGGCTTGGGTTGCTCTCTATCTCTTCGGCGTAGGTTCTATTCTGCCCGAAGATAGAGAGGTCGACAAACTCTAAGAGTTTGAGAAAACCCGTCCTGTGTGAATTTACGTTTGACTCACCACTGAATCAAAATATGACACAAGGTCAGTTTGTTTTAACGTGGGGACTCGTGTGTCAACACTCGGGCCACTAGATAAAACTGGTCTGAGCTAGATATAGTCGGTTATCCCACCACTACAGAACAGATTTTACGGAACAAGTCCGAGGATTCTGTCCAGGCAGTGGGGAGAGGACAGTCACCAGCATGGAATAGATACTACGACAGCAGCATCTCCTCCAACGGGAAAACCCATCCTCTGATCGATTCGACTGCTTCAGCATTTATCCGAGACTTCCCCACGAGGTAGGATGTGGAACAAAGTCGGTTTTTAACATGGGACTCTCCGAGAGGGTATGTTTGGGCAAAAATTACTCGTACACCCTGCATACTCGGGGTCGGGAAGCTGTCTACCTCCCCAGACGATACTCTGCCGTTTGGCATAGTCTCGTCTGGGTTTCTCTCGCTCGGAGGCAGAGAGGTCGACAAGAGAGATACTACTGACCATGTGGACTAAAAATGCATTGCTATAATTTACAATGGAGAGAGAAATCAACAAAAAAGACTACCATTGATGGATGTACTAATATCTTTATCAGAACCTGGGTTCAAGATATCCCTTTATCGCAAACCAACATTCACCGAACTATACCTCAACTTCGACTCCTAACAAAGTAACCTACAATATCGTGTAAAAGTCATGTGGCGATCCAGAGACATATGAACAAGAAATGGTCAGTATAAGCAGTAGCCTAAAGCGTAATAACTACCCTGGATAGATGACAAAATCCCCCATAAACTGGGAAAGAAGTATGCAAAATGATAACAACACTCAGAAAACAATCTCGGTCTTCCCGCCCTATGTGAACGGTTTATTGGGAAAGGTATAAAGGATCTGTGGTCTGTATATCATTAGAGCACCCTTCCGGTGTGGTTCAACACTACGTAAACACCTCTTCCGTGTAAGACCATCTATAAAGGAGAACAAGATTAAGGACTGTGCGCAACATCATCCCGTGGAATTGTGGCAAGAAATGTGAAGGACAAACAGGCCGTCGCCTGAAGATGAGACTACAGGAACACCGTCAGGACGTAACACGAGGGAAAATAGGAAGATCAGGCAAGGCTGATCATATGTGAAGGGAAAAGGAAGATCACTGCCTCTGTGGGATCAAGTTGATATAATAGAGAACATTAGTGAAAATACAAAAAACTTAAGGAATCAGCGCCAGACTACAAAAATCTCGGCCAAGCATAAACGTGAATGAAATATGGGAACAAAGTAATACAGAGAGCTGGTGAAAAACAACAATAAAAAAATTGTATATGCGGTCTGGTAATATATATATATATATATATATATATATATATATATATATATATATATATATTAGGTTGGTGCAAAAATAATTTCGTTTTCTCACATAGTAACATGTTAGAAAACGAAATTATTTTTGCACCAACCTAATGTATATATATATATATATATATATATATATATATATATATATATATATATATATATATGTGTGTGTGTGTGTGTGTGTGTGTGTGTATGTATTTATTGTACAATTACGTTTATAAGTCCCCAAAATTAATTCACTGAAGTCTCTAAGGACACCTGTGTGTGTATAAAAGTGTTGGTTAAGGGATCCAAAAGAGGAAAAATAAATAAATAAATAAAAACAAAGTTGGAGGCTTGCGAATTAATATCCAAACTCATGACACGTGGAATTAGAACAATATACCCCCATGGATTAAATAAATGGTTTGGCTCGAAATTCTAGCGTATATCACCTGAAGAAGGCCTGAGCGTACAACGTCCGAAACCTCGTGAATATAGCAATAAAGATCAGGACAACAGCCCGAACAATATAATATATATATATGTATGTATGTGTGTGTACATATATATATATATATATATATATATATATATATATATATATATATATATATATATATATATATATATATATATATATATATATTGAATACGGCCAACAAGAAAGATTCTTTCATCTTTTCTATCTGATAAAAATAAGGAAACAAAAAATGTATCTGGTAAGTTGAGAATTATTAAAAAATAAATTGGTACGGTGGTAATTTGCAGTTTAATATCATTTTTGATTGTTATATATATATATATATTTATATATATTTCTTTATTCTATTTATCTGGCCTTTCCTTCTTTTGTTAACAAGTTTTGTTCCGCTAGAGCAGTGGTTCCCAAACCTTTTCGGGGGCCGCATTTTCGCTATGAAAACTTACTTGTGCCTCAACAAATGTTGTGATAAAAAGTACATTTAAAAGTAAAACAACAAGGGGCGGTGATCTCACATTTCCCTTCATATGTGGTCAGCTCCGCCTGATTTTTCTATTTCCCCTCGTGTTATGGTTTTACGATGTTCTTGCAGTCTTAAGGGAGCAGCCCGTTTTTCCTTTCTTATCAAAACTGCAGGGGATGGTGAACACATAGTCCTCAATCAAGTTCTCCTCTATTTCTTAATCGAAAGAGGTGTCTGCGAAGTTTTC
This sequence comes from Acanthosepion lycidas, assembly GCA_963932145.1. Lineage (NCBI taxonomy): Eukaryota > Metazoa > Mollusca > Cephalopoda > Sepiida > Sepiidae > Acanthosepion > Acanthosepion lycidas. Next base: position 89,990,686 of record OZ010604.1, read on the forward strand.
AACAACTTTTGAAGGTCGTCCAGATGTTATATAGATCACAGATCTCTTGTATTTTTTTCCGATAATCCCTTCATATAAGTTAACCGAAGCTGTTTTCTGAATATTGTACCCTTCTATCTCAGTTTGTAGGAGCTGCTGTCATGTACCTAGATTAGTTGTGACGTTGTAGAGTACTGCTTATACTGACCATTTCTTGGTCATATGTCTCTGAATCACCACTTATGACTTTTGCTCGATGTTGTAAGCAGCGGACAACTCCTTTCTTTACATTGTATGCCTGTTAGGAGTTGAAGTTGAGGTATAGGTCGGTGAATGTTGGCTTGCGGTATAGGGATGTCTTGAAGCTATGCTGTGTTCGAGATATTAGTGCAGTTTGAGAGTTTGATGTAGTTTTCTCTGTCCACTGGGAACTGTTTCGATGATCTTATTGAGTTCACTTGGTTCAGGAGAAATTGGACTTCTTCCTGGGTTGACCAGAGTATGAAGGGGTCATCTACGTAAAGTAAATGTAAGAATTTTGGCTTCTAAGAATAAGTTCCTTTTTTAGTAGCGGGTATAAATAATTTAGAAATATTATTTTTGTTATAAGTTTCTATATTTTAGGACTGATATCATTAGTTAACGAACTTATTTCATATTTCTTCAAAACAATTGTTCTCGTCTGGCATTACTACACTACTACAGTAAAGTCAAATGGAACCGAAAAAGTTCTACAGAATGATCTAAATAAATCAAAATAATGTACTTAATTAGATTCTGTGAAAACTGCCTGTACCGAATTATTTATTTTAAACAGATGAAAAACAGCAAATTTTAAAAATAAAATTATTGTTGTAGTAAATAAAAATTCGGAGTAAATAACAAACATTAGTTAATTAGTTGTTTTTTTTTTTTACATGGTAACTCCGATGTATAAATGTCTAAAAGTTTGAAATTCAAATAGACTTTTTATAATGGTAAAAGGAAATTTAGAAAATTGATGTCTTGCTGAACATTTTGTTTATTTTGAAATATTATAGAATGTGATGTTGAAGAGAAAAATAATAAAATGTACTGCCTAGCGCAAGGATTGAACTTACAGCATTCAGTTAACGAGCTAACATTGTTAGCTCTTAGTGACTTAGTGCAAATGTCACCCCTGTCGACTGAAATAAGATCATCCATAGAAGCTGTATAAAATACAAGACTTTTCCTATCTCGTAAAACCATTTCGAGTTTTATGTCGAACTCTCTACTGCAGAGAGGAACTCGGAGAAAGCTTTGCCGAAGGGCAAGGTTTCCTTCGGGGAGGTAGACAGGACCTGAACCCGTCTAGGCGGGTTCAAAGGTCATATTTTTGGCCGAGCCTACGGGCTTGGAGATACCCACATTAAACCGGCCTTGTGCCACATTTAACCCACGTGGGGGGGTTGATAAATATCAACCATTTCGAGTTTTATGTCGAACTCTCTACTGCAGAGAGGAACTCGGAGGAAGCTTTGCCGAAGGGCAAGGTTTCCTTCGGGGAGGTAGACACGACCTGAACCCGTCTAGGCGGGTTCAAAGGTCATATTTTTGGCCGAGCCTACGGGCTTGGAGATACCCACATTAAACCGGCCTTGTGCCACATTTAACCCACGTGGGGGGGTTGATAAATATCAACCATTTCGAGTTTTATGTCGAACTCTCTACTGCAGAGAGGAACTCGGAGAAAGCTTTGCCGAAGGGCAAGGTTTCCTTCGGGGAGGTAGACAGGACCTGAACCCGTCTAGGCGGGTTCAAAGGTCATATTTTTGGCCGAGCCTACGGGCTTGGAGATACCCACATTAAACCGGCCTTGTGCCACATTTAACCCACGTGGGGGGGTTGATAAATATCAACCATTTCGAGTTTTATGTCGAACTCTCTACTGCAGAGAGGAACTCGGAGGAAGCTTTGCCGAAGGGCAAGGTTTCCTTCGGGGAGGTAGACACGACCTGAACCCGTCTAGGCGGGTTCAAAGGTCATATTTTTGGCCGAGCCCACGGGCTTGGAAATACCCACATTAAACCGGCCTTGTGCCACATTTAATCCTCGTGGGGGGATTGATAAATACTACCATTTCGAGTTTTATGTCGAACTCTCTACTGCAGAGAGGAACTCGGAGGAAGCTTTGCCGAAGGGCAAGGTTTCCTTCGGGGAGGTAGACACGACCTGAACCCGTCTAGGCGGGTTCAAAGGTCATATTTTTGGCCGAGCCTACGGGCTTGGAGATACCCACATTAAACCGGCCTTGTGCCACATTTAACCCACGTGGGGGGGTTGATAAATATCAACCATTTCGAGTTTTATGTCGAACTCTCTACTGCAGAGAGGAACTCGGAGAAAGCTTTGCCGAAGGGCAAGGTTTCCTTCGGGGAGGTAGACAGGACCTGAACCCGTCTAGGCGGGTTCAAAGGTCATATTTTTGGCCGAGCCTACGGGCTTGGAGATACCCACATTAAACCGGCCTTGTGCCACATTTAACCCACGTGGGGGGGTTGATAAATATCAACCATTTCGAGTTTTATGTCGAACTCTCTACTGCAGAGAGGAACTCGGAGAAAGCTTTGCCGAAGGGCAAGGTTTCCTTCGGGGAGGTAGACAGGACCTGAACCCGTCTAGGCGGGTTCAAAGGTCATATTTTTGGCCGAGCCTACGGGCTTGGAGATACCCACATTAAACCGGCCTTGTGCCACATTTAACCCACGTGGGGGGGTTGATAAATATCAACCATTTCGAGTTTTATGTCGAACTCTCTACTGCAGAGAGGAACTCGGAGGAAGCTTTGACGAAGGGCAAGGTTTCCTTCGGGGAGGTAGACACGACATGAACCCGTCTAGGCGGGTTCAAAGGTCATATTTTTGGCCGAGCCTACGGGCTTGGAGATACCCACATTAAACCGGCCTTGTGCCACATTTAACCCACGTGGGGGGGTTGATAAATATCAACCATTTCGAGTTTTATGTCGAACTCTCTACTGCAGAGAGGAACTCGGAGAAAGCTTTGCCGAAGGGCAAGGTTTCCTTCGGGGAGGTAGACAGGACCTGAACCCGTCTAGGCGGGTTCAAAGGTCATATTTTTGGCCGAGCCTACGGGCTTGGAGATACCCACATTAAACCGGCCTTGTGCCACATTTAACCCACGTGGGGGGGTTGATAAATATCAACCATTTCGAGTTTTATGTCGAACTCTCTACTGCAGAGAGGAACTCGGAGAAAGCTTTGCCGAAGGGCAAGGTTTACTTCGGGGAGGTAGACAGGACCTGAACCCGTCTAGGCGGGTTCAAAGGTCATATTTTTGGCCGAGCCTACGGGCTTGGAGATACCCACATTAAACCGGCCTTGTGCCACATTTAACCCACGTGGGGGGGTTGATAAATATCAACCATTTCGAGTTTTATGTCGAACTCTCTACTGCAGAGAGGAACTCGGAGGAAGCTTTGCCGAAGGGCAAGGTTTCCTTCGGGGAGGTAGACAGGACCTGAACCCGTCTAGGCGGGTTCAAAGGTCATATTTTTGGCCGAGCCCACGGGCTTGGAAATACCCACATTAAACCGGCCTTGTGCCACATTTAATCCTCGTGGGGGGATTGATAAATACTACCATTTCGAGTTTTATGTCGAACTCTCTACTGCAGAGAGGAACTCGGAGAAAGCTTTGCCGAAGGGCAAGGTTTCCTTCGGGGAGGTAGACAGGACCTGAACCCGTCTAGGCGGGTTCAAAGGTCATATTTTTGGCCGAGCCTACGGGCTTGGAGATACCCACATTAAACCGGCCTTGTGCCACATTTAACCCACGTGGGGGGGTTGATAAATATCAACCATTTCGAGTTTTATGTCGAACTCTCTACTGCAGAGAGGAACTCGGAGGAAGCTTTGCCGAAGGGCAAGGTTTCCTTCGGGGAGGTAGACAGGACCTGAACCCGTCTAGGCGGGTTCAAAGGTCATATTTTTGGCCGAGCCCACGGGCTTGGAAATACCCACATTAAACCGGCCTTGTGCCACATTTAATCCTCGTGGGGGGATTGATAAATACTACCATTTCGAGTTTTATGTCGAACTCTCTACTGCAGAGAGGAACTCGGAGAAAGCTTTGCCGAAGGGCAAGGTTTCCTTCGGGGAGGTAGACAGGACCTGAACCCGTCTAGGCGGGTTCAAAGGTCATATTTTTGGCCGAGCCGACGGGCTTGGAGATACCCACATTAAACCGGCCTTGTGCCACATTTAACCCACGTGGGGGGGTTGATAAATATCAACCATTTCGAGTTTTATGTCGAACTCTCTACTGCAGAGAGGAACTCGGAGGAAGCTTTGCCGAAGGGCAAGGTTTCCTTCGGGGAGGTAGACAGGACCTGAACCCGTCTAGGCGGGTTCAAAGGTCATATTTTGGCCGAGCCTACGGGCTTGGAGATACCCACATTAAACCGGCCTTGTGCCACATTTAACCCACGTGGGGGGGGTTGATAAATATCAACCATTTCGAGTTTTATGTCGAACTCTCTACTGCAGAGAGGAACTCGGAGGAAGCTTTGCCGAAGGGCAAGGTTTCCTTCGGGGAGGTAGACACGACCTGAACCCGTCTAGGCGGGTTCAAAGGTCATATTTTTGGCCGAGCCTACGGGCTTGGAGATACCCACATTAAACCGGCCTTGTGCCACATTTAACCCAAGTGGGGGGGTTGATAAATATCAACCATTTCGAGTTTTATGTCGAACTCTCTACTGCAGAGAGGAACTCGGAGGAAGCTTTGCCGAAGGGCAAGGTTTCCTTCGGGGAGGTAGACACGACCTGAACCCGTCTAGGCGGGTTCAAAGGTCATATTTTTGGCCGAGCCTACGGGCTTGGAGATACCCACATTAAACCGGCCTTGTGCCACATTTAACCCACGTGGTGGGGTTGATAAATATCAACCATTTCGAGTTTTATGTCGAACTCTCTACTGCAGAGAGGAACTCGGAGGAAGCTTTGCCGAAGGGCAAGGTTTCCTTCGGGGAGGTAGACAGGACCTGAACCCGTCTAGGCGGGTTCAAAGGTCATATTTTTGGCCGAGCCCACGGGCTTGGAAATACCCACATTAAACCGGCCTTGTGCCACATTTAATCCTCGTGGGGGGATTGATAAATACTACCATTTCGAGTTTTATGTCGAACTCTCTACTGCAGAGAGGAACTCGGAGAAAGCTTTGCCGAAGGGCAAGGTTTCCTTCGGGGAGGTAGACAGGACCTGAACCCGTCTAGGCGGGTTCAAAGGTCATATTTTTGGCCGAGCCTACGGGCTTGGAGATACCCACATTAAACCGGCCTTGTGCCACATTTAACCCACGTGGGGGGGTTGATAAATATCAACCATTTCGAGTTTTATGTCGAACTCTCTACTGCAGAGAGGAACTCGGAGGAAGCTTTGCCGAAGGGCAAGGTTTCCTTCGGGGAGGTAGACAGGACCTGAACCCGTCTAGGCGGGTTCAAAGGTCATATTTTTGGCCGGGCCTACGGGCTTGGAGATACCCACATTAAACCGGCCTTGTGCCACATTTAACCCACGTGGGGGGGTTGATAAATATCAACCATTTCGAGTTTTATGTCGAACTCTCTACTGCAGAGAGGAACTCGGAGGAAGCTTTGTCGAAGGGCAAGGTTTCCTTCGGGGAGGTAGACACGACCTGAACCCGTCTAGGCGGGTTCAAAGGTCATATTTTTGGCCGAGCCTACGGGCTTGGAGATACCCACATTAAACCGGCCTTGTGCCACATTTAACCCACGTGGGGGGGGGGTTGATAAATATCAACCATTTCGAGTTTTATGTCGAACTCTCTACTGCAGAGAGGAACTCGGAGGAAGCTTTGCCGAAGGGCAAGGTTTCCTTTCGGGGAGGTAGACACGACCTGAACCCGTCTAGGCGGGTTCAAAGGTCATATTTTTGGCCGAGCCTACGGGCTTGGAGATACCCACATTAAACCGGCCTTGTGCCACATTTAACCCACGTGGGGGGGTTGATAAATATCAACCATTTCGAGTTTTATGTCGAACTCTCTACTGCAGAGAGGAACTCGGAGGAAGCTTTGCCGAAGGGCAAGGTTTCCTTCGGGGAGGTAGACACGACCTGAACCCGTCTAGGCGGGTTCAAAGGTCATATTTTTGGCCGAGCCTACGGGCTTGGAGATACCCATATTAAACCGGCCTTGTGCCACATTTAACCCACGTGGGGGGGTTGATAAATATCAACCATTTCGAGTTTTATGTCGAACTCTCTACTGCAGAGAGGAACTCGGAGGAAGCTTTGCCGAAGGGCAAGGTTTCCTTCGGGGAGGTAGACAGGACCTGAACCCGTCTAGGCGGGTTCAAAGGTCATATTTTTGGCCGAGCCTACGGGCTTGGAGATACCCACATTAAACCGGCCTTGTGCCACATTTAACCCACGTGGGGAGGGGTTGATAAATATCAACCATTTCGAGTTTTATGTCGAACTCTCTAATGCAGAGAGGAACTCGGAGGAAGCTTTGCCGAAGGGCAAGGTTTCCTTCGGGGAGGTAGACAGGACCTGAACCCGTCTAGGCGGGTTCAAAGGTCATATTTTTGGCCGAGCCTACGGGCTTGGAGATACCCACATTAAACTGGCCTTGTGCCGCATTTAACCCACGTGGGGGTGTTGATAAATACCAACCTTTTTGAGTTGCGGCTCGGTGGCAAGGATCAAAGTGCAGTATCTGTGCTTTGTGAGCTTCCGAGTCGGGCTTTCTGTCGAACTCTCTACTGCAGAGAGGAACTCGGAGGAAGCTTTGCCGAAGGGCAAGTTTTCCTTCGGGGAGGTAGACAGGACCTGAACCGGTCTAGGCGGGTTCAAAAGTCATATTTTTGGCCGAGCCTACGGGCTTGGAGATACCCACATTAAACTGGCCTTGTGCCGCATTTAACCCACGTTGGGGGGTTGATAAATACCAACCTTTTTGAGTTGCGGCTCGGGTTTTCTGTCAAACTCTCTACTGTAGAGAGGAACTCGGAGGAAGCTTTGCCGAAGGGCAAGGTTTCCCTCGGGGAGGTAGACAGCACCTGAACCCGTCTAGGCTGGTTCAAAGGTCATATTTTTGGCCGAGCCTACGGGCTTGGAGATACCCACATTAAACTGGCCTTGTGCCGCATTTAACCCACGTGGGTGGGTTGATAAATACCAACCTTTTTGAGTTGCGGCTCGGTGGCAAGGATCAAAGTGCAGTATCTGCGCTTTGTGAGCTTCCGAGTCGGGCTTTCTTTCGAACTCTCTACTGTAGAGAGGAACTCGGAGGAAGCTTTGCCGAAGGGCAAGTTTTCCTTCGGGGAGGTAGACAGGACCTGAACCCGTCTAGGCGGGTTCAAAGGTCATATTTTTGGCCGAGCCTACGGGCTTGGAGATACCCACATTAAACCGGCCTTGTGCCACATTTAACCCACGTTGGGGGGGGGTGATAAATATCAACCATTTCGAGTTACGGCTCGGGTTTTCTGTCAAACTCTCTACTGCAGAGAGGAACTCGGAGGAAGCTTTGCCGAAGGGCAAGTTTTCCTTCGGGGAGGTAGACAGGACCTGAACCCGTCTAGGCGGGTTCAAAGGTCATATTTTTGGCCGAGCCTACGGGCTTGGAGATACCCACTTTAAAGTGGCCTTGTGCCGCATTTAACCCACGTGGGGGGGTGATAAATACCAACATTTTCGAGTTGCGGCTCGGGTTTTCTGTCAAACTCTCTACTGCAGAGAGGAACTCGGAGGAAGCTTTGCCGAATGGCAAGCTTTCCCTCGGGGAGGTAGACAGGACCTGAACCCGTCTAGGCGGGTTCAAAGGTCATATTTTTGGCCGAGCCTACGGGCTTGGAGATACCCACATTAAACCGGCCTTGTGCCACATTTAACCCACGTGGGGGGGTTGATAAATACCAACCTTTTTGAGTTGCGGCTCGGGTTTTCTGTCAAACTCTCTACTGCAGAGCGGAACTCGGAGGAAGCTTTGCCGAAGGGCAAGGTTTCCTTCGGGGAGGTAGACAGGACCTGAACCCGTCTAGGCCGGTTCAAAGGTCATATTTTTGGCCGAGCCTACGGGCTTGGAGATACCCACATTAAACCGGCCTTGTGCCACATTTAACCCACGTGGAGGGGGGTTGATGAATATCAACCTTTTTGAGTTGCGGCTCGGGTTTGCTGTCAAACTCTCTACTGCAGAGAGGAACTCGGAGGAAGCTTTGCCGGAGGGCAAGGTTTCCTTCGCCGGGGTAGACAGGACCTGAACTGGTCTTGGCGGGTTCCAAAGTCATATTTTTGGCCGAGCCTACGGGATTGGAGATACCCACATTAAACTGGCCTTGTGCCGCATTTAACCCACCTGGGGGGGTTGATAAATATCAACCATTTCGTGTTACGGCTCGGGTTTTCTGTCAAACTCTCTACTGTAGAGAGGAACTCGGAGGAAGCTTTGCCGAAGGGCAAGGTTTCCTTCGGGGAGGTAGACAGGACCTGAACCCGTCTAGGCGGGTTCAAAGGTCATATTTTTGGCCGAGCCTACGGGCTTGGAGATACCCACATTAAACTGGCCTTGTGCCGCATTTAACCCACGTGGGGGGGGGGTGATAAATACCAACATTTTCGAGTTGCGGCTCGGGTTTTCTGTCAAACTCTCTACTGCAGAGAGGAACTCGGAGGAAGCTTTGCCGAATGGCAAGGTTTCCCTCGGGGAGGTAGACAGGACCTGAACCCGTCTAGGCGGGTTCAAAGGTCATATTTTTGGCCGAGACTACGGGCTTGGAGATACCCACATTAAACCGGCCTTGTGCCACATTTAACCCACGTGGGGGGGTTGATAAATACCAACCTTTTTGAGTTGCGGCTCGGGTTTTCTGTCAAACTCTCTACTGCAGAGCGGAACTCGGAGGAAGCTTTGCCGAAGGGCAAGGTTTCCTTCGGGGAGGTAGCCAGGACCTGAACCCTTCTAGGCCGGTTCAAAGGTCATATTTTTGGCCGAGCCTACGGGCTTGGAGATACCCACATTAAACCGGCCTTGTGCCACATTTAACCCACGTGGGGGGGGGGGTTGATAAATATCAACCTTTTTGAGTTGCGGCTCGGGTTTGCTGTCAAAGTCTCTAGTGCAGAGAGGAACTCGGAGGAAGCTTTGCCGGAGGGCAAGGTTTCCTTCGCGGAGGTAGACAGGACCTGAACTGGTCTTGGCGGGTTCCAAGGTCATATTTTTGGCCGAGCCTACGGGATTGGAGATACCCACATTAAACTGGCCTTGTGCCGCATTTAACCCACGTGGGGGGGGTTGATAAATACCAACCTTTTCGAGTTGCGGCTCGGGTTTTCTGTCAAACTCTCTACTGCAGAAAGGAACTCTGAGGAAGCTTTGCCGAAGGGCAAGGTTTCCTTCGGGGAGGTAGACAGGACCTGAACCCGTCTAGGCGGGTTCAAAGGTCATATTTTTGGCCGAGCCTACGGGCTTGGAGATACCCACATTAAACTGGCCTTGTGCCGCATTTAACCCACGTGGGGGGGGGGTTGATAAATACCAACCTTTTTGAGTTGGGGCTCGGGTTTTCTGTCAAACTCTCTACTGCAGAGAGGAACTCGGAGGAAGCTTTGCCGAAGGGCAAGTTTTCCTTCGGGGAGGTAGACAGGACCTGAACCCGTCTAGGTGGGTTCAAAGGTCATATTTTTGGCCGAGCCTACGGGCTTGGAGATACTCACATTAAACTGGCCTTGTGCCGTATTTAACCCACGTGGGGGGGGGTTGAGAAATACCAACCTTTTTGAGTTGCGGCTCGGGTTTTCTGTCAAACTCTCTACTGCAGAGAGGAACTCGGAGGAAGCTTTGCCGAAGGGCAAGGTTTCCTTCGGGGAGGTAGACAGGACCTGAACCCGTCTAGGCGGGTTCAAAGGACATATTTTTGGCCGAGCCTACGGGCTTGGAGATACCCACATTAAACTGGCCTTGTGCCGCATTTAACCCACGTGGGGGGTTGATGAATACCAACCTTTTTGAGTTGCGGCTCGGGTTTTCTGTCAAACTCTCTACTGTAGAGTGGAACACGGAGGAAGCTTTGCCGAAGGGCAAGGTTTCCTTCGGGGAGGTAGACAGGACCTGAACCCGTCTAGGCGGGTTCAAATGTCATATTTTTGGCCGAGCCTACTGGCTTGGAGATACCGACATTAATACGGCCTTGTGCCGCATTTAACCCACGTGGGGGGGTTGATAAATACCAACCTTTTTGAGTTGCGGCTCGGTGGCAAGGATCAAAGTGCAGTATCTGCGCTTTGTGAGCTTCCGAGTCGGGCTTTCTGTCGAACTCTCTACTGCAGAGAAGAACACGGAGGAAGCTTTGCCGAAGGGCAAGGTTTCCTTCGGGGAGGTAGACAGGACCCGAACCCGTCTAGGCGGGTTCAAAGGTCATATTTTTGGCCGAGTCTACGGGCTTGGAGATACCGACATTAAACTGGCCTTGTGCCGCATTTAACCCACGTAGGGGGGTTGATAAATACCAACCTTTTTGAGTTGCGGCTCGGGTTTTCTGTCATACTCTCTACTGCAGAGAGGAACTCGGTGGAAGCTTTGCCGAAGGGCAAGGTTTCCTTCGGGGAGGTAGACAGGACCTGAACCCGTCTAGGCGGGTTCAAAGGTCATATATTAGGCCGAGCCTACTGGCTTGGAGATACCCACATTAAACCGGCCTTGTGCCACATTTAAGCCACGTGGGGGGGTTGATAAATATCAACCATTTCGAGTTACGGCTCGGGTTTCCTGTTAAACTCTCTACTGCAGAGAGGAACTCGGAGGAAGCTTTGCCGAAGGGCAAGGTTTCCTTCGGGGAGGTAGACAGGACCTGAACCCGTCTAGGCGGGTTCAAAGGTCATATGTTTGGCCGAGCCTACGGGCTTGGAGATACCCACATTAAACTGGCCTTGTGCCGCATTTAAGCCACGTGGTGGGGTTGATAAATATCAACCATTTCGAGTTACGGCTCGGGTTTCCTGTTAAACTCTCTACTGCAGAGAGGAACTCGGAGGAAGCTTTGCCGAAGGGCAAGGTTTCCTTCGGGGAGGTAGACAGGACCTGAACCCGTCTAGGCGGGTTCAAAGGTCATATTTTTGGCCGAGTCTACGGGCTTGGAGATACCCACATTAAACTGGCCTTGTGCCGCATTTAACCCACGTAGGGGGGTTGATAAATACCAACCTTTTTGAGTTGCGGCTCGGGTTTTCTGTCATACTCTCTACTGCAGAGAGGAACTCGGAGGAAGCTTTGCCGAAGGGCAAGGTTTCCTTCGGGGAGGTAGACAGGACCTGAACCCGTCTAGGTGGGTTCAAAGGTCATATTTTTGGCCGAGCCTACGGGCTTGGAGATACCCACATTAAACCGGCCTTGTGCCATATTTAACCCACGTAGGGGGGTTGATAAATATCAACCATTTCGAGTTACGGCTCGGGTTCTCTGTCAATCTCTCTACTGTAGAGAGGAACTCGGTGGAAGCTTTGCCGAAGGGCAAGGTTTCCTTCGGGGAGGTAGACAGGACCTGAACCCGTCTAGGCGGGTTCAAAGGTCATATATTAGGCCGAGCCTACTGGCTTGGAGATACCCACATTAAACCGGCCTTGTGCCACATTTAAGCCACGTGGGGGGGTTGATAAATATCAACCATTTCGAGTTACGGCTCGGGTTTCCTGTTAAACTCTCTACTGCAGAGAGGAACTCGGAGGAAGCTTTGCCGAAGGGCAAGGTTTCCTTCGGGGAGGTAGACAGGACCTGAACCCGTCTAGGCGGGTTCAAAGGTCATATGTTTGGCCGAGCCTACGGGCTTGGAGATACCCACATTAAACTGGCCTTGTGCCGCATTTAAGCCACGTGGGGGGGTTGATAAATATCAACCATTTCGAGTTACGGCTCGGGTTTCCTGTTAAACTCTCTACTGCAGAGAGGAACTCGGAGGAAGCTTTGCCGAAGGGCAAGGTTTCCTTCGGGGAGGTAGACAGGACCTGAACCCGTCTAGGCGGGTTCAAAGGTCATTTTTTTGGCCGAGCCTACGGGCTTGGAGATACCCACATTAAACTGGCCTTGTGCCGCATTTAACCCACGTGGGGGGGGGGTTGAAAATATCAACCATTTCGAGTTACGGCTCGGGTTTTCTGTCAAACTCTCTACTGTAGAGAGGAACTCGGAGGAAGCTTTGCCGAAGGGCAAGGTTTCCTTCGGGGAGGTAGACAAAACCTGAACCCGTCTAGGCGTGTTCAAAGGTCATATTTTTGGCCGAGGCTACGGGCTTGGAGATACCCTCATTAAACCTGCCTTGTGCCGCATTTAACCCACGTGGGGGGGTTGATAAATACCAACCTTTTCGAGTTGCGGCTCGGGTTTTCTGTCAAACTCTCTACTGCAGAGAGGAACTCGGAGGAAGCTTTGCCGAAGGGCAAGGTTTCCTTCGGGGAGGTAGACAGGACCTGAACCCGTCTAGGCGGGTTCAAAGGTCATATTTTTGGCCGAGTCTACGGGCTTGGAGATACCCACATTAAACTGGCCTTGTGCCGCATTTAACCCACGTGGGGGGGTTGATAAATACCAACCTTTTTGAGTTGCGGCTCGGTGGCAAGGATCAAAGTGCAGTATCTGCGCTTTGTGAGCTTCCGAGTCGGGCTTTCTGCCGAACTCTCTACTGCAGAGAGGAACTCGGAGGAAGCTTTGCCGAAGGGCAAGTTTTCCTTCGGGGAGGTAGACAGGACCTGAACCCGTCTAGGCGGGTTCAAAGGTCATATTTTTGGCCGAGCCTACGGGCTTGGAGATACCCACATTAAACTGGCCTTGTGCCGCATTTAACCCACGTGGGTGGGGGTGATGAATACCAACATTTTCGAGTTGCGGCTCGGGTTTTCTGTCAAACTCTCTACTGCAGAGAGGAACTCGGAGGAAGCTTTGCCGAATGGCAAGGTTTCCTCGGGGAGGTAGACAGGACCTGAACCCGTCTAGGCGGGTTCAAAGGTCATATTTTTGGCCGAGCCTACGGGCTTGGAGATACCCACATTAAACCGGCCTTGTGCCACATTTAACCCACGTGGGGGGGTTGATAAATACCAACCTTTTTGAGTTGCGGCTCGGGTTTTCTGTCAAACTCTCTACTGCAGAGCGGAACTCGGAGGAAGCTTTGCCGAAGGGCAAGGTTTCCTTCGGGGAGGTAGACAGGACCTGAACCCATCTAGGCCGGTTCAAATGTCATATTTTTGGCCGAGCCTACGGGCTTGGAGATACCGACATTAAACTGGCCTTTTGCCGCATTTAACCCACGTGGGGGGGTTGATAAATACCAACCTTTTTGAGTTGGGGCTCGGGTTTTCTGTCAAACTCACTACTGCAGAGAGGAACTCGGAGGAAGCTTTGCCGAAGGGCAAGTTTTCCTTCGGGGAGGTAGACAGGACCTGAACCCGTCTAGGTGGGTTCAAAGGTCATATTTTTGGCCGAGCCTACGGGCTTGGAGATACTCACATTAAACTGGCCTTGTGCCGTATTTAACCCACGTGGGGGGGGTTGAGAAATACCAACCTTTTTGAGTTGCGGCTCGGGTTTTCTGTCAAACTCTCTACTGCAGAGAGGAACTCGGAGGAAGCTTTGCCGAAGGGCAAGGTTTCCTTCGGGGAGGTAGACAGGACCCGAACCCGTCTAGGCGGGTTCAAAGGTCATATTTTTGGCCGAGCCTACGGGCTTGGAGATACCCACATTAAACTGGCCTTGTGCCGCATTTAACCCACGTAGGGGGGTTGATAAATACCAACCTTTTTGAGTTGCGGCTCGGGTTTTCTGTCAAACTCTCTACTGCAGAGAGGAACTCGGAGGAAGCTTTGCCGAAGGGCAAGGTTTCCTTCGGGGAGGTAGACAGGACCTGAACCCGTCTAGGCGGGTTCAAAGGTCATATTTTTGGCCGAGCCTACGGGCTTGGAGATACCCACATTAAACTGGCCTTGTGCCGCATTTAACCCACCTGGGGGGTTGATAAATATCAACCATTTCGAGTTACGGCTCGGGTTTTCTGTCAAACTCTCTACTGTAGAGAGGAACTCGGAGGAAGCTTTGCCGAAGGGCAAGGTTTCCTTCGGGGAGGTAGACAAAACCTTAACCCGTCTAGGCGGGTTCAAAGGTCATATTTTTGGCCGAGCCTACGGGCTTGGAGATACCCTCATTAATACGGCCTTGTGCCGCATTTAACCCACGTGGGGGGGTTGATAAATACCAACCTTTTTGAGTTGCGGCTCGGTGGCAAGGATCAAAGTGTAGTATCTGCACTTTGTGAGCTTCCGAGTCGGGCTTTCTGCCGAACTCTCTACTGCAGAGAGGAACTCGGAGGAAGCTTTGCCGAAGGGCAAGGTTTCCTTCGGGGAGGTAGACAGGACCTGAACCCGTCTAGGCGGGTTCAAAGGTCATATTTTTGGCCGAGCCTACGGGCTTGGAGATACCCACATTAAACTGGCCTTGTGCCGCATTTAACCCACGTGGGGGGCGGGTGATAAATACCAACATTTTCGAGTTGCGGCTCGGGTTTTCTGTCAAACTCTCTACTGCAGAGAGGAACTCGGAGGAAGCTTTGCCGAAGGGCAAGGTTTCCTTCGGTGAGGTAGACAGGACCTGAACCCGTCTAGGTGGGTTCAAAGGTCATATTTTTGGCCGAGCCTACGGGCTTGGAGATACCCACATTAAACCGTCCTTGTGCCACATTTAACCCACGTGGGTGGGTTGATAAATACCAACCTTTTTGAGTTGCGGCTCGGGTTTTCTGTCAAACTCTCTACTGCAGAGAGGAACTCGGAGGAAGCTTTGCCGAAGGGCAAGGTTTCCTTTGGGGAGGTAGACAGGACCTGAACCCGTCTAGGCGGGTTCAAAGGTCATACTTTTGGCCGAGCCTACGGGCTTGGAGATACCCACATTAAACCGGCCTTGTGCCACATTTAGCCCACGTGGGGGGGGTTTGATAAATACCAACCTTTTTGAGTTGCTGGGGGAATCTTTGTCACTCGTCATAAGCCCTCCCCTCCTTCTCCCCACTAAAAAAAAACCCGAAAAAATCCAACCAAATGCAAACCTCAACTGGTGTTTTTATTTGCTGAGAAAAGAGAAGATGAAGAAATCAAAACAAGTAAAAGAGAGATCAGAAAAAAGACTTAATTTCAACTACGAAAGGTAACCGAACTTTTCTTTAAATTTTGAATATTACTGTTTAAAATTGAAACTTTAAATACACTTCATAGACATTTGATCATCTAGTTCCTCTTGTTATTAACAGCGTTGAATTTATTCGTCGCTGTTAAAAATTGTTTGCCATGAAGTCCTAAAATTAGAGAAATTATATAACCACAAAGTAAGGTTTTTGACAAAGAGGGTTTTTCCAAAGAAATCAATTTATTCAAATTTCCCCTTGTATAATACGCATTTTTTCTAAAAAAAATTAAGCAAAATTAGGAGTCCGTATTATGCGCAGCAACAAAAAAATCTTTAAAATTTTCACTGTCATAGGTTGATTTTAGTTACGAAATTACTATTCACCACAAACAGACGTCAATTTGACAAAAACATTCGGCGATTGCGACCACATAAGGATGTTAAATACAATACTTAGAAATGTAAAATAAAATAAGAATTATTATAAAACTAAATCAGAATATTATCCTATGTTTAAAACCATTTTGTTAATAAGAGTACGAAACGCTGGCCGTAATGAAATTGGGGAGGTACAGTTCATGGGGTTTGATTACCAAACAAGGGGTGCGTATTCTACGTGTGTAGAAGCATTTTTCCCACATTTTCAGCCAAAATTTTAGGGGTGCGTATTATGGATGAAGTCGTATTATACTATGTACCTCCACGAAATCGCTAAAAAAAGAGCATAGCTTGATGAAAAAGACGCCAATCTTGCCGAAAATAAAATTTTATTGTCTAAATGCCTATGTTATTAAGAGGAAAGACCAAAGTTTTTTTTTATTTTTAAAAATTTTTCCTTTTTAGAACATTCTAAATTTTGATTAAAAAACCTTGTTTCTGTTTGTATCAGCAGAACTAGTAAATAACAGACAATTTTTAGCACGTTTTTTTGGTATGACACACATTAATTTGAAAAATCGTGCAAAAATAGAAATAATTGCCGGATGTTAATGAAACTTTCAGGAACTATTCACAGATGATCGAAATTATTATAAATGTTTTTTTTATTAAGGTCATGGTAGAAATATTTTTTATAAATATTTATTACCCCCCCCTAACTAATTTTATGAAAACGCTAGAAATTCGATCGCATCGAGTTTAGTGATTACAATAATTAAAAGCACAGGGCTTTGAGGAATGCAAAGCATGTTTTTTTTTTTTTTTTTTTTTTAATTGGAGCCAACGTACCTGAAAATCAGCTCTGAATTGTAACATACAAAACTCAATAAAACAAAGATATTATTTAATTTCAAATGCTTTTATTTGCTTTTAGTTGTTTTTATGAATATGGACAATAATTCCTGAAAGCAAAAAATTTTTTTCGATGAAAAATGAATTTTTAATACAATTATTTATTTCTTTAATTATAATAGATTTTACATTTAAATATTATAAAATTAGTTAAAAGTTATTAGTTATAATAGATTTACATTAAAATATTATAAAATTAGTTAAAAGCCCCATCGGTTTTCCTAAGTGTCCTTATGAGATAGATCTTTTTTTAGCGCGTTGTAAATTGTATCATTTTGACTAATCAGAAGATCCACAGTAATTAAGAAATGTAATTTTGTGCTTATAACCGGGCTGTAATTATAAAGTACGGAAGACCAACCAGAATATAATTAAGTTGCGTTATTTGAGTTAAGCATTGTTCTCCGCTGTTAAGGCCTTTACTTTTGCGGATTACGTGTGGAGAAGTTAATTTGATTTTTCAATTTCAACTGAAAAGGGTACCTACAAGTATCAGTATCATCTTATGAAATTTATATGATCTTATTTTTATGTTAATCTGTTATGACATTTTTCCATAAATGAAATATCAAAATTAATAAAATGAATGCAAATACAAATAACAGTAAAATGTAATAAATGTACATAAAATTGTAGTATTTTATGTACAGTTCTGATAAAATTTCATAAGAAAGGTACCTATAAATGAATTAGACACATTTCTTAGGAAATATGAAATTTAATGTCACTTAACAGTCTTATTTTAATTTCTTTATAATATATTTTCCATAAAGCATCATAAACGTAAAGGTGAAAGCTAAGTACAAAAAAAAAATTAGACCGATGAAAGTTTTCGTTAAAAATAACGAGGTAAACATAATAATATCTGATTTTTTCAAATAAGTTTTGAAAAAATGATAATTGATATTTTTAAAGAATTTCAAAGTGAGATTTCTAGTTTTTTTTTAAATGGAAAAAATGGTCAATTTTGCTGACTCAAAAAAAAAAACTAGATTTTTAGCGAAAATTTCGGACGTGCTAGGAACGATTATAAAATGTAAAAAATACCCCCAAATTACTTTGATCTTTCTTCTTAATAATAACAAACGTTTAGACGATAACATTTTGTTTTCGTCAAGTTTGGCGTCTTTTTCATCATGCTTTTTTTTCAATCTCGTCGAGGTACTTATATGTGGGGAATTACGTTAGTTTGCAAAATTGAATGAAACATAGTTTGTAAATCTTGACAAAAAATGTTAGTGATAACACTCTTCAACCCTTCAGTAATCCTCTACTTCGAATGGCTCTTAAACCGTCTATAAATATCCTTTACAAGTCATAAATGAAGCAAATATTTTAAATTTCTTCAGAAGCTATTAAAGTAACTGTGCTAGCACTATTCTTGTTAAACATCTGATGATATTTTCTGGTAGAAACAAAGATCCATTATTGCTATTGATTTGTGATATTAACATCTATGGAATATGAAAAACAACATTTGGGGAAAAACATTACTTTTAGAATCTCAGTGGTTGATAGTTGTTTTCTGCACCGTCTACAGGCCATCTAACCAAGTGGCTCCTTTTCATTTGAAATTTTTCATAAATTTGAAATCAGTAGATGCCGTTTATGTTTCAAACTTTCAGTTCAAGCATTATGTTTAGGAATGTTATCTTTTATTAATTTTTGATAGATATCTGATGTTACTTTTCACCACAGCAGTAAACAATACGGATTGGGAATAAGGAATAGACTCCAGGTGAGATATTACTTTCAACCTTTTTACTTCACGAAATCTATGTTCAGCTCCTGCTCTACAGAAGCTGCTGTGACTTTTGTGGTTGGCAGAAGATCCAGTTTAACCATTAAACTTTTTACATTTTCCCCTTGGATGTTTGATGCCATATTTGCGATTATTTTTACCACTATTATTATTAGTATTAGTAGTGGTGGTGGTAATATTGATTTATTCTTTATTAGATAAAATATTGTCAACCAATATTAATTTTTGATTAGTATTGTTGAGAAAAAACGAATGGAGACTAGTCAGGTTGAGCAGAGAGGAGGGGGGAGCAATAGCACTTATCTCAAGTTGCAAAATATATTGCCACTTCTCTGTGATGTATAAATATGGAAGGTAAATTTAGAAATAAAAAAAAATTTTTCCCTTCTTTTTATGCAACTTCAGGGATCACATAGTAAACCTGTCATGTGACCACTGTAACTCTAAAGGGATAGTACAGAAAATAACAAGCTTTTGTTTAGTAAGCATTTGAACAACTCAAGGTAAATACTCTTCTCCTTTCCTGTCTGACCAACAGTTAATTTCTCCGCAGTATTTCTGTCTGCTTAAGTTTTTTTTCTCTCTTAGTATTTGTAGTAATATTATCTGGAATTTTTATAAGATGAAGCATCAACAGTCATTAGTCAATTTTGACTTACTTAATTTCTATTGTTTTTCATCAAGTAGTATTAGTTTTAATATTGAATTTTTATTAGATTAAGCATTGAAAATTATAGTGTTCCTCTTTTTGTTTCATCTTAATTTGACTTGCTTTTCAAAACAAGTATTTTGAATGTTAGTCTCTGATTATAATTAAACAAAATGGATTGGAAATTAATTGTCGACAATGCTTCATTTGATAAAAAAGCAAATTCTCTTCCAGTTATATTCCTCAATATACTCTTGCAAAGAATATTGATTTGTGCTACAATAATTGCATAAAACATTCAGTTGGCATTTGTTTTTGCTGTTGAATGAAAAGAAAACTCAATCATAAACCATGTGGTACTTAATGGAGCTTAAAAAACCAGGGTACATGTACACTGATATTTCTGAAGAAATGTTAGCTGCCTTCATTGGTATTTATGAAATGGCTTAATCTTCCATAAATAATTTAAAGAAAGAACTGAATTTATTTGAATTATTATTAATATTATTTTTTTTAACTAATTGTTCACCTAAAACAAGGCTCATGAGCTACTCAAGGTAGAGGGTTACTGTTTGAAGTTGAGGCATGTAAGAAGAATAGGTAAAAATGGTTAACTCCCTGTATAGCTGTACTTTATACATAAGGTCAGAAACAATATATTTTCATAAAAAAAAGTATGAAAGATACATATTTATAGTAAAATTAATAAAAATTTATCCTCCGGGTCATATAGCAAAATTGAAAACATGGCACAGATTGTCAAAAAAGATTTTTAAAATTTAAAAAAAAACAATTTGGTATGATTAATTTCATTTATTGAAAAGAGAAACAAGTTTTTACTTCTCATTTGATTTTGTTAGGTTATTTGTTTCAAAAATGCAGATACGTAATTATAATTTAACCATGAAATAAAATCATTCTCTTTAATTTATAAATAATTCAAAAGAATGATATTATTTCATGATTTGAATTTTTAATATTTAGATTTTGATATTAAACAAGCCATTTGACTCATAAAAAAACAACCGAACCAAATTGACTTTTTAATTCTATTTTCTCTGCTGATAACGTTGTAGCACCTGGACATTCATGTATAAGATAAAGTTACATAATTCTGTTCTCTGATTTGTCAACAGAGAAGCTGTCTCAGCTAATCATTGGTTAATCAAATTTTGTATGCATATTAATATCCTTTTGGACTATATACACATCACTAAAAAAATATCTATTTTTCTCTGAATAATAACCATTTATTTTTAGCATCCAATTCATACCCATGAATTTGTAGCAATCATACAGCAAGGCATCAGACTCTTCCTGTCTGATCTTCTGTGAGTGCCACCAATGGGGGGGGGGTAAATTGAGCAGGAGAGTTAAATATGTAGAGAAATAAGTAGTCGTTCATCTGACAAACTTGTCTTTGCAATTGCAAAGCATTACCAGAATCACTTAGGAACAGTTGTGGAAAAGGAATACACTTTGTAAATAAAGAAAGTCACAGAAAAAATAGCAGTCATTACATTCATATTTAAAAAAATAAATGGTAAATTTGACATTTAGAATTTTATTAAACACAATGTTATGTAATTGAAATAATTATAAAAATAATCCAAAATCAAAAACTAAATTGATGAAGCAATTGAAATCAATTTTTGTTAGCAATTTGTTTGACTGAAGAATGATATTAGGCCTGCATTTATCAATAGTCTGATACCATATATAACTATTGATCTGTTCCATTTATTGATTTTGATGAATGTATCCAGCGGTTTGATTTTTTAATACTAGAATATTAATTGAATAATTTCCTTTGTTTATGGCATTTTCAGTTTTGATTTGCTCATCCGACCATCTCATCTCCTCTTCATCAAAATGTTTGCTGGTGTATACAATCAGAAAATAAAGTGACAGGTGATTCTGAATGTTCGTGTCTTATAAGGTGGGTATGTTTTTTTTGTTGTTTTTTTAAGCATTTCACCCCATGCAAGGTGGAAGTCCTACTAGCACGTAGGTGGTACAGTGAATGAGAGCAAGCGTAAAGTGGTGTGTTTGAGGAAAGAGAAAGACAGTAAACAAAGCATTAGAACATGTCTATTGACATATGCATATTTGAAGATTGTATTAGGTTGGTGCAAAAATAATTTCGTTTTCTAACACATGTTACTATGTGAGAAAACGAAATTATTTTTGCACCAACCTAATAGCTATTAGGGAAGCAACTAAGAGGAAGAGAGTTCCACAGATGGGAAGTGCAAGATAAGAAGCTATTCGAGTAGAAGAGACGGCTACATTTAATCATTTCAACCTAGTAGCATGCTTGAATTCATGCAGTTTGGGAACCAGAGAAAGTAGTTCGTCAGAGCAGTTGCTGTGAAAATACTTGTAGAAAAGACAGAGGGAAGCAAAGGTACATCTGTGAGAAAATGACTGTAGATGAGATGCCAGATCAGGACCCATCATATCCTATTTCCGTCTCTGGATTCTGTTGAGGTCTTGTTACTTTTAGCTTTAATCCAATCTAAACTCTTTGTATTTCACAAACATTTTTTTTTAATTCAGGACACACTTGTAGAATAACTGAAATTCTGGGGCATACTTTAAATTTTAATAAGGAAATCATTAATCATGAAATTTGAAAATAGGAAAATAATACAGAGGTCTCCTGAAATAAGCATTAATTTCTTTTTTTTTTTAGACATTACATTGCTTGGTGTCTTTAACTTTTGAAAAGAAAGATTTTTTTAAATATAAAAATGATCCATAAATTACTCTTCTGTTAATGTGGGGCACACCTTGTTATCTTTCAGGGAACATTGATGTGAATGAAAGCACCAACTGAGAAACAAGGATCTGAAATAATAAATGATAAAGCTATAAGTTACAATCTACTCAAAGATTCCTTGAAAGAAGTTAATGGCAAAAGGGATGTCTTAAAAGCTGACTTCCTCTCTTCACGATGTAGGCAATCATGGCTCTCCACAACTTCCTATCCTTCATAGCTCTTAATAATTCTTCTTTTTGTTATTTCTCCTAAACCTTGTTCCATTTACTCAAGCTTACTAAATAGGTTATACATTGTTTTCCTCTGTCCCACTTGCCTTCTTTACTCATTATATGCCAAGGAAATTTCAACAGTCAACCTGTGTTAAGAATAAGTTTCCTTCTGGTTTCCATTTTCCCTAAAACTTTATTCTTACTTGTTACTTACATATTCAGTCCTTGGTATCCTCAGTATCCTTCTGTAGAATCACGTTTCTGTTTTTTGAGGTCTCATCATTTTTCAGTGTTAAATTCTTTAATGTCTATTAAGTGATAATACTAGAATGTTGAATAATAAGTAATTTCATTTAATTAATTAGTCAAATATTATTGTGTTTTTATGCTCAGTCAGTAAAGATCCACGGTCATTTTTCAGTAAATTTGCATATTACGCCCCAGAAACCAATTGTAATGAAAATTTCCATTCTGGTGTAAATGTACATTATTATTTAAAAAATACCAATAAAAGTTTGCAGACAAATATGGTTTAGGAGTTACCATCAATGGTGAGTACTATGCCAACTTGTTGAGGCAGTTATAGCTCATAAATATAGCATACTTGAAATATATATATATATATATATATATATATATATATATATATATATATATATATATATATAGTAAGTAATATAAGTGAATCCTAGTAGTATAAAATATTAAAACTGATCCACAGAAGAGAGCTCAATATATTTATTATAGAGCAAACAGGAATTACTGTAGATAAAATTCAATACCCCATATGATATATAGCCATTTCACCCAGAATGGGCTTGTCTTTTTAAATACATTTACTCTTAGTTGTGAATTTCCCTCCTCTTTCTTCGTATTTACAAAAACATTGATTCATTTCTTTATCTAACTCCTTGGTGTTGACAAGCTGGTTCTGGGTAAAATGGCTCTTTATCCTATGGGGTATTGAATTTTATTTACTTGTAATATATATATATATATATATATATATATATATATATATATATATATATTCAAAAGTCTGAAGCCACCCTCAGCATCAGCATGCGAAGAACTTGATAAAATAGTGAAAAAAATGAAATAGCATCATCAGAAAAATGGATTCTCTTTTAACCAAATCTATATCAATAAGAGAGAACTTAATTTATATTAGTCACGTGGATATTGGATTAATTCAAGAAACTCCTTAGTAACCCATTAGATAAAACCGTGATATTACTGAGACATTTGGGATAGGATAGTGGATGGTGAGAATAGTATAATGGTGATAATTAATTGCCAATACCATTAGAATAAACAGCACACTGCATGATTTCACCCTCCCACACTTGTGGAAAAGGACTCTGTCAGATATCTCATAATACAAAATATGTAAAAGTCTAGCTGTAGATGCCATGAAATGTTGCTTTGTTGATCTGACTCTCAAGAGAATGCTTACCCAATCCCAACAATCTTAACCTGTTTGAGTCTAGAGTCAACAGTTATCTTCCCCATATATCCTCATAAACTGAGTGGCTTTTCTAAAAAAAAAAAAAAAGGGAAAAAACATCATGAAACTGTTGTTACTCAAATGTAATGCATGAATGAGGCTGCTGGCAACAGAAAATGATGAGAATGATACAATGAAAGGCAATGTAATTCAATGCCAGTGCTAGTCAACCTATGAGCCTGTGCATTGTATAATACACACTGCATTCTACAGAGTTTTAGAGTTATTAACCCACAAGGGTACCATTATTGAGAATACAGCTTCAGTTACTTCATCTGGATCAGCAAACATTAGTCTGTCAAAGACTGGCACCATGTCTCTTGACCATTTCCAATTCTTTTGGACAGAAATTTGAGTCTGGACAAATGGATAGAGAAACAAATACTTCAAAGAGAAAAGGAAAGCATATAGGAGCAAGTATTATTCTGAGTAACCAAAGAAAGTTGTAGAGAGCCATAATTGCCCACATTCTGAAGAGACATAGCATGTAGGGAGAGAGAGTGAGAGAGTATTTTAATATTGTAAATGTTTTCACGATCCTACTGTATTCAAATTACACTTAAATTTCCATTTTTAAAATAAACATTTTGTGTTGATTAATGATGAACTTTTCCAAATTATGGATAATCCTTTGCAGACAAGGACAAAATTTCAATCACCCTGTATGTTTAAGGATGTCAGCTCTTATAATTGTTTTTATTTATCGATGATTGTTTTCATTGTATGAGTATTGCTTCAAGAATGATAAGAATTTGATTTTACTAGTATTTGGCATTGTTTTTGAGTAGATGTTTAATGTTACTATGAGATCCTGATGCTGTTTATTAATGTTATCTGATGGTACCCTGCTCCAGTAGGTGGCAGGTAAGTCCTCATGAGAATGTGGTTGTGGTATATCCTATATTAGAAGTTTCATGCTTTAGAATTAGTGGGTAAGTATATTCATACACAAAATTAATCTTATTAAGGACTTGGAAGTTTAGGATATATTACATTTAATGAATAAGTTGAGAGTTTTGGATTTTTTATATTAGATAATGAATTTAATGTATTTATTTTATCGAATGGTTTTATATATCTATGTATGAACTTTTTAATTTCTGTTTTGAGATTTTTGTAAATGTGTTGCATTTGATTTTGATAATATATGTTAAAAGCATTATTGTCATTATTATTTTTATAACTATGGTTTTATTGCCTAAAATTGTTGTTTAAATGAAATTTGATTTGTTCATCAACTACATAATTGGGGGCCCCCATTATTGATAAATGTTAGTTGTATATTATTTAATTCTTTAATGAATATTGTTTTGGATAAAGAAAGGATTTTAGCTCTTTGGATTCAGTTATTAATGACAGCAGATGGATATTTTTCAGGGCACCCACTGTCATACTTTATAAAACAAGACTTAGAATTAGTAGATGTTTTATATAGAGAAGTAGTGTTTGGGCTTGTGCCACTTCAAAGCTACAAGATATAGTGAAATTATCATAGAGTAAATGAGAATATCTAGAAATGGGATATTTTCAATCAATATTTAATTAAAAAATTGAACATTATAATGTAATTATTTTAATGTTCTGTAATGACATTACGAGATTTGGTTTGGGTAACTTTGAAAATTAAAGGCTTACTAAAAACGGTTTGCTTGATGAATCGGGAATACCACTTTTTTGTTTCTATAGAATACTTATAAAATTGATATCAAATTTTATGGATTTTTTTCCTTAATCCATGTTTAAAATTTTTTTTCAGTCAGTTGAATAGGGACAACATGGCATTGGATGAAGTGGCAACTTGTTAGGGGATTTGTGGGAATTTTTAGTGCAGCCCAAAACTGGGGGATCAGTCATATTTCACTTTTTTAAAATTTTTTTACATTGAATAAATCTTTTAAAAATTGGTATTAAATTGTAGGATATTTATTAATTAATCCATGTCTACAAAGATTATACATTTTGTTGAATAGAGCAAAGTGGAGGTGCAACCATGTCTTTGGCGTATCCTTTGAAAATTTACGTCATCCAAAAACCAGTTTGCTTGAGGACTCCGGATTTCAACTTTTTTGCGTCTATAGAATAGTTATCAAATTGATATCAAATGTTAGGGAATTTCTTGCTTAATCCATGTTGAAAAAAATTTTTTTCAGTCGTTTGAATAGGACTTGTGATAAGGGATTTGTTGGAATTTTAATAAGGCCCAAAACTGGGGGATCAGTCAAATTTCAATTCTTTTTAATTTTTTTCCATTAAATGAAATATTTAAAAATTAGTATTGTTGGAAATTTATCAATACATCCATGACTACAAGGATTTTTCATTTGGTTGAATAGAGCAAAGTGCAGCTTTGACAATGTCACTGTTGTGTCCTTTAACAATTAAGGTGTCCGAAAACCGGTTTGCTCAATGTGTCTGCATTTTTTAATTTCTTGCTTAATCCATGTATAAAAGAATTTTTCCAGTTGCTTAAGTATGGAGAATGTGGCGTTTGATGATACGTCGACTTGTGTTAGTGGATTTGTTGGGATTTTCATGAGGCCCAAAACTGGGGGATCAAAATTTTTTATTCATATTGATTTTATTATTAATTCTTATGTAGTTAGATGAATAAGAAAAGAAAAAAAAACAATTGCAATTCTTTTCATGCAAGATATATGCCTTAAATCAGACATCGAACATTGCAGTCTTAGGCCCTAGTAGTAATAGAAGTCTCAAAAATGCCAATTTTCAAAATGATTTAATTGTACTCAATTTATTATTGATTCTTATAAAGTTAGATGCATAAGAAAAGAAAAAAGCAATTGCAGTCCTTTTCGTGCAAGACATATGCCTTAAATCAGACATCGAACATTGCAGTTTTAGGCCCTAGTAGTAATAGAAGCCTCAAAAATGTCAATTTCCAAAATTTTTTATTCATATTGATTTTATTATTGATTTATATAGTTAGATGAGTATAAAAAGAAAAAAAAACATTTGCAATAATTTTCATACAAGATATATGCCTTAAATCAGACATTGAAGATTGCAGTTTTAGCCCCGAGTAGTAATAGAAGACTCAAAAATGCTGATTTCCAAAATTTTTTATTTGTACTCATTTTATTATTGATTTTTATAAAGTTAGATGCATAAGAAAAGAAAAAAAAAACAATTGCAGTCCTTTTCATGCAAGACATATGCCTTAAATCAGACATCGAACATTGAAGTTTTAGACCCTAGTAGTAATAGGGATCATTCAAAATTCTCTGCTTTATAACTTTTTTCCAGTAGATGAAATCTCTTCAAAATTGTTATTAATTTGTGCGAAATCTCTCACTCTGTCAATGTCTACAAGCATTTTTCATTCGCTTCTATAGGGAAAAGTGCAGCTTCGACCGTGTCGCTGCTGTGACCGTTGGCAATTTACGGTGTCCGAAAAGGGGTTTGCTCGAAGAGATCGCATCTCAACATTTTCCTCTGTAGGGAATCCTCATGGAATAGATATCAGATTGTGTGGAATTTCCTGCTTAATGATTGAGACAAAGAATTATTTCAGTCGCTTGTGTAGGGAGGGAGTGACCTTAGACGATATGGGATCTTGTGTTAGTGAATTTGTTGGAATTTTCATGTGGACCAAAACTCGGTGATGACTCACATTTCCTAGTTTTATAACTTATTTCCAGTAGATGAAATCTCTTCAAAATTGTTATTAATTTGTGCGAAATCTCTCACTCTGTCAATGTCTACAAGCATTTTTCATTCGCTTCTATAGGGAAAAGTGCAGCTTCGACCATGTCGCTGCTGTGACCGTTGGCAATTTACGGTGTCCGAAAAGCGGAGAAATGACTTAAATCCTCGTTTGAAGGTTGCCCTTTGAGACCCCGGGTCGCGTTATTTGGGTATCGAAAAAAAAATCGATTTAAAATTGTATTTTTTGATAGGAATTTTTCTAGCTAATCCGACGTAGTTTGAGTCGTAGAAAGAGATAAAACCACGTCCAATAGCCTAGCTGCAAAAGAAATGCTTTAAGACGTCGTTTGAAGGTTGCGCTATGACACCCCGGCTCGCGATATTTGGGTATCGAAAAAAAAAGTCGAATTAAAATTGTATTTTTTGATAGTCATTTTATAAGCTGATCGGACGTAGTTTGAGTCGTAGAAAAAGATAAAACCACTTCCAGTAGCCTAGCTGCAAGAGAAATGCCTTAAATCGTCGTTGGAAGGTTCAGCTATGATTCCCAGTTCGCGTAATTTGGGTATCGAAAAAAAAAGTCGATTTAAAATTGTATTTTTTGAGAGGCATTTTATTAGCTTATTCGACGAATTTTGAGTTGTAGAAACAGATAAAACCACTTCCAGTAGCCTAGCTGCAAGAGAAATGCCTTAAATCGTCGTTTGAAGGTTCAACTTTGTGTGACATCCAACCTCTACGTCCAATTGTGACGTCAGCCGATCCCGTGTCTTATCCTTGTCGCGGCGCCAATGGTGGTATGCAAAACCGATCCAGAGTCTTATCCCGGTTGCGGCGCTAATTGTGATGATCTAACCTTTAAGTGATTCGGATGGGAATCTGGTAAGATTCGATATCAGCCTCGTCGTTCCCAACTCGCTTCCAACGTCTGGTTACCGAAGTAACTACTTTGATCTCCAGTCTGCCTACCCACGTTGTGAATTGACGAAATCAATCAGCGTTGGGTCTGTACTGCAAGCTCGAGTTCGAATGAGTTAGGTACGGGCAAAAGAAAATAAAATAATAAGTCGAAAATGGTATATAAAAAAAGGATAACAATACTTTATATATGGTTGCTGGATACATAGGACTGCGTCTATCTCCCGACCCGCTATATGGATTGTGACACGTGGTTTTCAGGCGAAATTCACAAAGCTTATTTTGGTGGTGTGAGTCTAAGTCGTCCTTCAAAAAATAAATTGTTCTTGGTTTGAAGATGAGTTCGGAAGTTGCGCGAATCTTGGTCAGCTCTTCGTAGTGGGGCTTCAGAGCTCTCAACTGGAAGTGTCTCTTCAACTCTCCAACTGAAACTCTAACTGAAACTGATTTTTCTCGCTGCGACTTTGCTTATATGGACGCCGATTCAAAACCGGGGGTGGGCTCATCGGGGTTTGAGGTTCCCTGATAAGTCTAAATCCATAAACCCCTTCTTTTGTCTTCGGTCAGGAAAAATTCATTATTTCCATTTTTGGAAGTCTTCTCTTACTCCCACATTCTCTTATTTTCATATGGACATCTTCCCACTTCTTCGTAGTAATCCCTCATACCTTTACTCACTGCGGCTGCCTCTTTGCGTCACATGATCACCTCCGCCTGGCTGGTTAGCGTTCAACCAATGGTCGATCAACAATGTGGGCGTGACTAGACTAGCCTTGTTCTTAAAAAAATATATATTTTGTTCAAAGAAAAAAAAATTATCTTTTTCTTTTCCTTTTCTTTCTTTTGTTTCTCTCTTCTTCACTGGCCGCCAAGAAGACAATACGACCCGTAGAGTGACAATCTCAATTCTTATCCTAACGTTACGGCATTCTTCAATCAGATTTTCGCCAGCACCAAGAGGCTAGTCAACCAGACACACTCATTCTTCGGCGCCAACGAAATATTGTTTCGCTGTCATATTCAAATTCCAACACAGGCCAGATGAGTTTTCTCTCAATGACACCTCCCATCGACAAAGACCCAACCTAGAGATGATTCTCTTTGTGTGTGGTCAACAGATGACCTATTAAATTGTTTTCAGACAGCATCATGACACAAGTAAACCTTTATCTATTTAAAACTCTGTGTCACCAGGTGTTTGTCAATTAGCTTTATGACAATGGCCATAAGAATTTTCACCATTCTTCATTTATCAAAACAACATTTTCAAATGTCTCTTCTCGTAGGTGACTTTATCTTTAAAATTTTCCTCGCGGGGAACCCCACCACCCCCCGACAATCCGCCTGTCACAAAGACACAGTTAATTTTTTAACTATCTAAACAAAACAATGTATTAACCTGGACCCTGCCAGCCAGCCCCAAGACAATGGCCGACAGAACCCTCACCAGTGCCTTCCATTATCAAAAGAACATTTTCAAATGGTATTTCTCGTGGGTGGCCACGTGTTCCTTCTTTTTCCTTCATTTTGCGTCCCGAAATGGTGTCACATTTGGGTCCCCAGTTCGCGTTATTTGGGTATCGAAAAAAAAGTCGATTTAAAATTGTATTTTTTGATAGGCATTTTATTAGCTTATTCGACGTAAGTTGAGTTGTAGAAACAGATAAAACCACTTCCAGTAGCCTAGCTACAAGAGAAATGCCTTAAATCGTTGTTTGAAGCTTCAACTTTGGGTCCCCAGTTCGCGTTATTTGGGTATCGAAAAAAAAAGTCGTTTTAAAATTGTATTTTTTATAGGCATTTTATTACCTTATTCGACGTAAGATGAGTTGGAGAAACAGGTACAACCACTTCCAGTAGACTAGCTGCCAGAGAAATGCCTTAAATCGTCGTTTGAAGCTTCAACTTTGGGTCCCCAGTTCGCGTTATTTGGGTATCGAAAAAAAAAGTCGTTTTAAAATTTTTTTTTGATAGGCATTTTATTTGCTTATTCGACGCGAGATGAGTTGGAGAAACGGATAAAACCACTTCCAGTAGCCTACCTACAAGAGAAATGCCTTAAATAGTCGTTTGAAGCTTCAACTTTGGGTCCCCAGTTCGCGTTATTTGGGTATCGAAAAAAAAAGTTGATTTAAAATTGTATTTTTTGATATGTGACACTACCCACCTCTGCAGCTCGTTGCACAAAGATATAGACCCCACATCGTAGAATTTCTGTGTGGCGGATCGAGCGAGATCCAGGCTCACAGGCAAAAGAAAAACACAACTACAAACTTGGGTAGGACGAAAAGAGGAGGGAGGGTCGTGTGACCTTTTGTGGATGTTTAAAAATATATATCTTAACTTTAAAACTAACAATGTCCGGCTGCTAATGTGTCGCTCTTCGTTGTTACTTGCTCCGGCCTAAATCAACCTTCCTCGAACCTAAACTAAGCCTCACTGTACGTAACCCAAAGCGCTCCCGTATATATGCAGAGTCCTCTTTCATCATTTCCGGGAAAGGGACACCCACGAATAAACCCATAATTTTTCATGACCATTTCTCCCTTTGAAGAAAGTGGACATAAATATATTTCTTAGCCTAGCTGACTCCGATTCAGGGACATTAAATTTTAAGTTTTGACCGGAGCCGGTCTTTTAACTATTTTCGTATTTTGACAAGTACTTAACACTTATCTACTCTTTTGGCCATGTGTCCAAAACATGTTTTTATCTAGATTCCTAATCTAGTCATTGGATCTTGAAGTTTGATACCCAGGTCAAATCTAACTAATCTTCTCGCACATATGTGTGCGCGCGCGCGCACGCACACACAGATGTGTGGGTGTATATATACACACACACACACAGATGTGCGGGCGCACACACATACGCGTGCGCATATATCCAACTCATAGTGTCACACACCTCCCCCAATCATCTTTGTCATTTATTTAATAAATTACACAAAGAATTCAACAACAATGAGTCACTATGCATCTCCTTCTGCACATTATGACCCTGCTCGGGCGTCCCCGAAGAGAAAACAATAATGTACATGCCACAAAAACAAATTACCAAAGAATTTACAACAATTATCGCCACTCATCAGGGGTGGACAACAGGTTTCAACAATACAATATGAGACTATGTATCTCAACTCGGTCGAGGAGAAAACAAAATAAAAATATACAACACAAAAAAAAATTTGTTGGTTTCAGTTCTTCCACTTTGCTTTCCTGTGAACAATTTTGAGGGGCTCCTGACTCATTCCTATTCCGCAATCCAGGAGGACTTTTCGATTCACCTCCAACATCATTCAATTTTTCAACATTTCGCCCCCCAAAAAAACACAGGGGAATTTTAACCACCCCTATCCAAGTATTCAGGAGTATTTTTCGGCTTATCTCCCCTTTTCCTTACAGCGTGGGAACATCATAATTTCCGCAGTTCTTTCGGTGTCGTAACAGGAATAATGTTTTTTTGGAAAGCATTGCGGAATTCACTCCTCCTCCAGGGATCTTCACTACCCACTGTACAAAACGACAAACTCTCTCCCTGTGTTTACTGAGCATGTTAACATGACTGACTTCCCAGCCATCCATCACACCATCTACATACAACAACAAAAAAAAAATGTTCACCTTCAATGGTTAAGCTTGGCGAGTTTTTTTGTTTTTTTTGTCATTCATCTTTATAACGCCAAGTTGTAGCGGATTTGTAAGTGGTGACTCCACTGAGCATGCAGTGTCCGATTGGTCCATATTTGGGAAAACTACACTGTCTTTTGTTTCCTTGGTCCCTGCTATCCTGACTGACATTCTATCTTGGTCACCTTGTCTCTTTTCTGGCATATTTCTCATCCTACACCTTATCAACCACTGCCTTCCCCGGATTATCAATATCGCTACAATTACAATTACGACTATGGCACACACACCTAGTGACGACCCGGCTATGGTGCCTGTGGGTTGATCGTACCATGTAGGAATTTCCTTTCCCACAGTCTCCAACTTATACACCAGTTTGCGTAGTGGGGTTCGATATGGTTTTAGTCTTATAGTTGGATGGTCACCAGTGTTAATTTTCATCCGAACTGACTGTGTTTGACCTAAATCCTATCCGAGTTGGCTATTATGTCCCTATTCTCAAGTATAACACTGCTGATCTTATCCTTGTGTTCAGTTGGTACCACTATTTCTTCAACATTAACTGCTGTGTGTGTGTGTCCATCTCCATAATCTGCCTTACCTATTACATTCTCTCTTATGCTTGCAGATACCGCCTTTCCTATTTCCTTGCTGCTAGGTATTCTTATTGGGGTGTTAGTAGTGTTAGCCAACATAATTGGAAACTGGCCTTCCCTACCGACTTCCACCACTGATTCGCATAGCGTAACCTCCCCCTCTTCACGAATGGGATCATCTATGGGGGTTATTTGAAAAGTACCCCTACGATGTTCTTCTGTGGGAGACAGCCTGCCTTGACAAGAAACAGCTGTACGAGGGCGAATAACAATGTCCTCAGTGGTTACCACCATAGATTCCTTGCTCATGCAGTTTTCAAGTGGTATCTCCTTTCCCCCTAATTTCAGCCTAACCGGATTGAAGCTAATGTGCGCCTCGTTTCCTTCCAGCCAATCTCTACCTAAGATCATCGATCTACAGAGAGTGGTTGCTACATATAATGTTTGCATAGTTACCACCACTTCTACCATCACTGGCAGACATATCATACCAGATATTTTTATTTCCCGACCATCAGCCTTAAGTCTGCAGGTTTTAAATCCTTGCTCATAAACCCTAATTCTAACAAATCCTTCTGCTTAATCATTGATATGGATGCTCCAGTATCTAATAATGCTTTTACCTTTTTGTTTACTATGTCTACCTCACAAGTTAACTCGGTGCCCTGACCAATTAATGCATAACTTTGGGCCACACTTATTTCCCTTTGGGTGGCCTCCCCCACGTTTCCCTGGATCCTTCCAAACCTCTTACCTCCGGATGCGCCCTCCTTTCTGGGGCACTCTCTCCGTATGTGACCCAGCTGTCCGCACTCCCAACACCCCGGTTGTCTTGGGTCAGGGAGTGGCCTTCTCCAGCCCCTTTCATGGGGGTGGTCTCTCCAACGATAGCCCGAATGGCCACGCTCCCCCTGATCCCAAGCAACAGGAGGAGTCTCTGTCCACCCCGTTCTCGTCTCTCTTGACCATCCCTTTCCTTCTCCCCTCTCCTGGGAGGCTGTGAGCCTATTATAGAGCTTAAGACTCTTTCCTGCTGTTGCAAACGCCTCCGCAAGTGAGGCTGGGGCCGCCCTTGCTGTGTCTTCTCTTACGAACGTATTTTCTATAGCGTCCGTGTAGTACTCAGCCAGCTGCGCCTGCACCGCCTCCCCATCACGTTGAACAGCATCTTTGTATGCAACCTTAGCTAGTCCTAAAACTCTACTTGCTAGTTCCGAGAGAGTTTCTCCTTCTCTTTGCTTAATCTTAATTAAGGCCCTAGCAGCATCAGTCGCACTAGTATAATCACTGTATTGGTTCGTTAGCTGTTCTAAAAGGTCCCCCCAGTTACTTTCAGGATTATCATCTAAATATAATCCTATGTACTCCGATACCACCCCGTCCGAATAGTCATAAGCCAGATTCACCAACTCTGTCTGTGTAAGTTGGTAAATTCTAGCCTTTTTCTTCAGAGCTTCTACCCAGGCCTGAAACTCACAGGCATTCCCCGTGAATATAGGGATCTTGGACCCACTTGCGGATACCTTAAAAATAGAGCGCGATGGGACATCTATATCCATCCTATCCATATTTCTATTAAATGCCAGCCAGATACACTAGTTATAAAACAACAAGGACCAAAAAAAAAAAAATAAAATAAAACAAAAGAACAAATTTTCAGCCTACCTTGCAGGGACCGGAATAGATTCCCTTTTTCTGTTTCTTTCTTTCCTTTTTTTTTTTTTTTTTTTTTTTTAAGTGTTCATTTACTTGTTCATTGCCGTCGTCCTCCTAGTTGAAGTAAAAATTTAAAAAATAAAAATCTCCAGTACTTGAAGTGTCCGTTCTCTAAGGGGGGGGGAAGAAGTGTGTATCTGTCGGTCACTCCTTTCTTGCTTCCTTTGTCTCTCTCACTCTGCGTCTCTTTCTTTTTAACTGTTCCCTTTCCTCCTTTTTCCTCTGTTTTTATTTGTTTTTGTTTTGTTTTGGTTGTTATTTTTGTTTTTCCTAGTTTTTTTTTTTAATACACACGTGTCTGTGTCTATCGGATTATCGAAGTCTTCACTCATTTACACATATATACACATACACCTATGCATATATATTGAGTGTTTAATCGGACGATTCGATATTTCCTTCCTTCTCCTTCCTCCACAAAGTCTATCGTACTAACGTGCAACCCAAGGTCAATCCTGGTCACGACACCAATGTGAGACTACCCACCACTGCAGCTCGTTGCACAAAGATATAGACCCCACGTCGTAGAATTTCTGTGCGGCGGATCGAGCGAGAGGCAGGCTCACAGGCAAAAGAAAAACACAACTACAAACTTGGGTAGGACGAAAAGAGGAGGGAGGGCGTGTGACGTTTTGTGAATGTTTAACACTGGGCTGATTCTCGGCTGTCAAAAATAATATATATCTTAACTTTAAAACTAACAATGTCCGGCTGCTAATGTGTCGCTCATCGTTGTTACTTGCTCCGGCCTAAATCAACCTTCCTCGAACATAAACTAAGCCTCACTGTACGTAACCCAAAGCGCACCCGTATATATGCAGAGTCCTCTTTCATCATTTCCAGGAAAGGGACACCCACGAATAAACCCATAATTTTTCATGACCATTTCTCCCTTTGAAGAAAGTGGACATAAAAATATTTCTTAGCCTAGCTGATTCCGATTCAGGGACATTAAATTCAGACCCTTTTTAAGTTTTGAACAGAGCCGGTCTTTTAACTATCTTCGTATTTTGACAAGTACTTAACACTTATCTACCCTTTTGGCCATATGTCCAAAACATGTTTTTATCTAGATTCCTAATCTAGTCATTGGGTCTTGAAGTTTGATACGCAGGTCAAATCTAACTAATCTACTCGCACATATGAGTGCGCGCGCACGCACACACAGATGTGTGGGTGTATATATATACACACACACACACAGATGTGCGGGCGCACACACACACGCGTGCGCATATATCCAACTCATAGTGTCACACATAGGCATTTTATTAGCTTATTCGACGTAAGATGAGTTGGAGAAACAGATAAAACCATTACAAGTGGCCAAGCTGCAAAAGAAATGCCTTAAATCGTCGTTTGAAGCTTCAACTTTGGGTCCCCATTTCGCGTTATTTGGGTATCGAAAAAAAAAGTCGATTTAAAATCGTATTTTTTGGGAGGCATTTTATTGGCTTATTAGATGTAGTATGAGTTGTAGAATCAAATAAAACCACTTCCAGTAGCCTAGCCGGAAGAGAAATGGCTTAAATCGCAGTTTGAAGCTTCAACTTTGGGTACCCAGTTCGCGTTATTTGGGTGTCGGTTAAAAATTGTATTTTTTTGTAGGCATTTTATTGGCTTATTAGATGCAGTATGAGTTGTAGAATCAGATAAGAACCATTTCCGGTAGCCTAGCTGCAAGAGAAATGCCTTACATCGCCGATTGAAGCTTCAACTTTGGGTCCCCAGTTCGCGTTATTTGGGAATCGATAAAGAAAGTCGATTTAAAATTGTAGTTTTTGACAGGCATTTTTTTTAGTTTATTCGACATAAGATGAGTTGGAGAAACAGATAAAAGCATTGCCAGTAGCCTAGCTGCAGGAGAAATACCTTAAATCGTCGTTTGAATCTTCAACTTTGGGTCCCAAGTTCGCGATATTTGGGTATCGAAAAAAAATACGATTAAAATTGTATTTTTGGTAGGCATTTAAATTGGCTTGTTAGATGCAGTATGAGTTGTAGAATCAGATAAAAACCACTTCCGGTAGCCTAGCTGCAAGAGAAATGCCTAAATCGCCGTTTGAATTTTCAACTTCGGGTACCCAGGTCGCGTTATTTGGGTATCGAAAAAAAAAGTCGATTTAAAATTGTATTTTTTGGTAGGCATTTATTGGATTATTAGATGCAGTACGAGTTGTAGAATCAGATAATCCCCACTTCCGGTAGCCTAGCTGCAAGTGAAACGCCTTAAATCGCCATTTGAAGATTCACCTTTCGGTTCCCAGTTCGATTTATTTGGGTATCGAAAAAAAAAGTCTATTTAAAATTGTAATTTTTGATAGGTATATTTTTAGCTTATTCGACGTAAGATGAGTTGGAGAAACAGATAAAACCACTTCCAGTAGCCTAGCTGCAAGAGAAATGCCTTAAATCGTCGTTTGAAGCTTCAACTTTGGGACCCCAGTTCGCGTTATTTGGGTTTCGATAAAAAAAGTCGATTTAAAATTGTATTTTTTGTTAGCAATTTTATTGGCTTATTAGATGTAGTATGAGTTGTAGAATCAGATAAAACCTACTTCCGTTAGCCTAGTTGCAAGAGAAATGCATTAAATCGTCGTTTGAAGCTTCATCTTTGGGTCCCCAGTTTGCGTTGTTTGGGTTTCGATAATAAAAAGTCGATTTAAAATTGTATTTTTTGGTGGGCACTTTTTTAGCTTATTCGACGTAAGATGAGTTGGAGAAACAGATAAAACCACTTGCGGTAGCCTAGGTGCAAGAGAAATGCCTTAAATCGTCATTTGAAGCTTCAACTTTCGGTTCCCAGTTCACGTTATTTGGGTATCGAAAAAAAAAGTCGATTTAAAAGTGTCATTTTTGGTAGGCATTTTATTGGCTTATTAGATGCAGTATGAATTCGAGAATCAGATAAACCCCACTTCCGGTAGCCTAGCTGCAAGAGAAACGTCTTAAATCGCCGTTTGAAGATTCAACTTTGGGTTCCCAGTTCACGTTATTTGGGTATCGAAAAAAAAAGTCGATTTCAAATTTCATTTTTGGTAGGCATTTTATTGGCTTATTAGATGCAGTATGAGTTGGAGAATCAGATAAACCCATCTTCCGGTAGCCTAGCTGCAAGAGAAATGCCTTAAATCGCCGTTTGAAGCTTCAACTTTGGGGTCCCAGTTCGCGTTATTTGGGTATCGAAAAAAAAATTCGATTTCAAATTGTCATATTTGGTAGGCATTTTATTGGCTTATTAGATGCAGTAGGAGTTGGAGAATCAGATAAACCCCACTTCCGGTAGCCTAGCTTCAAGAGAAATGCCATAAATCGCCGTTTGAAGGTCCAACTTTGGGTTCCCAGTTCGGGTTATTTGGGTATCGAAAAATAAAGACGATTTCAAATTGTCATTTTTGGTAGGCATTTTATTGGCTTATTAGATGCAGTAGGAGTTGGAGAATCAGATAAAACCCACTTCCGGTAGCCTAGCTGCAAGAGAAATGCCATAAATCGCCGTTTGAAGGTTCAACTTTGGGTTCCCAGTTCGCGTTATTTGGGTATCGAAAAAAAAAGTCGATTTCAAATTGTCATTTTTGGTAGGCATTTTATTGGCTTATTAGATGCAGTATGAGTTGGTGAATCAGATAAAACCCACTTCCGGCAGCCTAGCTGCAAGAGAAATGCCTTAAATCGCCGTTTGACGCTTCAAATTTGGGTTCCCAGTTCACGTTATTTGGGTATCGAAAAAAAAAGTCGATTTCAAATTTCATTTTTGGTAGGCAATTTATTGGCTTATTAGATGCAGTATGAGTTGGAGAATCAGATAAACCCATATTCCGGTAGCCTAGCTGCAAGAGAAATGCCTTAAATCGCCGTTTGAAGCTTCAACTTTGGGGTCCCAGTTCGCGTTATTTGGGTATCGAAAAAAAAAAGTCGATTTCAAATTTTCATTTTTGGTAGGCATTTTATTGGCTTATTAGATGCAGAATGAGTTGGAGAATCAGATAAACCCCACTTCCGGTAGCCTAGCTGCAAGAGAAATGCCTTAAAACGCCGTTCGAAGCTTCAACTTTGGGTACCCAGTTCGCGTTATTTGGGTATCGAAAAATAAATTCGATTTCAAATTGTCATTTTTGGTAGGCATTCTATTGGCTTATTAGATGCAGTATGAGTTGGAGAATCAGATAAACCCCACTTCCGGTAGCCTAGCTGCAAGAGAAATGTCTTAAATCGCCGTTTGAAGCTTCAACTTTGGGTTCCCAGTTCGAATTATTTGGGTATCGAAAAAAAAAGTCGATTTCGATTTGTCATTTTTGGTAGTGATTTCATTGGCTTATTAGATGCACAATGAGTTGGAGAATCAGATATACCCCACTTCCGGTAGTCTAGCTGCAAGAGAAATGCCTTAAATCGCCGTTCGAAGCTTCAACTTTGGGTACCCAGTTCGCGTTATTTGGGTATCGAAAAAAAAAAGTCGATTTCAAATTGTCATTTTTGGTAGGCATTTTATTGGCTTATTAGATGCAGTATGAGTTGGAGAATCAGATAAACCCCACTTCCGGTAGCCTAGCTGCAAGAGAAATGCCTGAAATCGCCGTTTGAAGCTTCAACTTTGGGTTCCCAGTTCGCCTTATTTGGGTATCGAAAAAAAAAGTCGATTTCAAATTTCATTTTTGGTAGGCAATTTATTGGCTTATTAGATGCAGTATGAGTTGGAGAATCAGATAAACCCATATTCCGGTAGCCTAGCTGCAAGAGAAATGCCTTAAATCGCCGTTTGAAGCTTCAACTTTGGGGTCCCAGTTCGCGTTATTTGGGTATCGAAAAAAAAAAGTCGATTTCAAATTGTCATTTTTGGTAGGCATTTTATTGGCTTATTAGATGCAGTATGAGTTGGAGAATCACATAAACCCCACTTCCGGTAGCCTACCTGCAAGAGAAATGTCTTAAATCGCCGTTTGACGCTTCAAATTTGGGTAACCAGTACGCGTTATTTGGGTATCGAAAAAAAAAAGTCGATTTCAAATTTTCATTTTTGGTAGGCATTTTATTGGCTTATTAGATGCAGAATGAGTTGGAGAATCAGATAAACCCCACTT
Source organism: Acanthosepion lycidas (assembly GCA_963932145.1). NCBI lineage: Eukaryota > Metazoa > Mollusca > Cephalopoda > Sepiida > Sepiidae > Acanthosepion > Acanthosepion lycidas. The sequence continues at coordinate 90,029,643 of OZ010604.1, forward strand.
CCGGTAGCCTAGCTGCAAGAGAAATGCCTTAAAACGCCGTTCGAAGCTTCAACTTTGGGTACCCAGTTCGCGTTATTTGGGTATCGAAAAATAAAGACGATTTCAAATTGTCATTTTTGGTAGGCATTTTATTGGCTTATTAGATGCAGTATGAGTTGGAGAATCAGATAAACCCCACTTCCGGTAGCCTAGCTGCAAGTTAAATGTCTTAAATCGCCGTTTGAAGCTTCAACTTTGGGTTCCCAGTTCGAATTATTTGGGTATCGAAAAAAAAAGTCGATTTCGATTTGTCATTTTTGGTAGTGATTTCATTGGCTTATTAGATGCACAATGAGTTGGAGAATCAGATATACCCCACTTCCGGTAGTCTAGCTGCAAGAGAAATGCCTTAAATCGCCGTTCGAAGCTTCAACTTTGGGTTCCCAGTTCGCGTTATTTGGGTATCGAAAAAAAAAAGTCCATTTCAAATTGTCATATTTGGTAGGCATTTTATTGGCTTATTAGATGCCTTATGATTTGGAGAATCAGATAAACCACACTTCCGGTAGCCTAGCTGCAAGAGAAATGCCTTAAATCGCCGTTTGAAGCTTCAACTTTGGGGTCCCAGTTCGCGTTATTTGGGTATCGAAAAAAAAAAGTCGATTTCAAATTGTCATTTTTGGTAGGCATTTTATTGGCTTATTAGATGCAGTATGAGTTGGAGAATCAGATAAACCCCACTTCCGGTAGCCTAGCTGCAAGAGAAATGCCTGAAATCGCCGTTTGAAGCTTCAACTTTGGGTTCCCAGTTCGCCTTATTTGGGTATCGAAAAAAAAAGTCTATTTCAAATTGTCCTTTTTGGTAGGCATTTTATTGGCTTATTAGATGCCTTATGAGTTGGAGAATCAGATAAACCCCAATTCCGGTAGCCTAGCTGCAAGTTAAATGCCTTAAATCGCCGTTTGAAGCTTCAACTTTGGGTTCCCAGTTCGCGTTATTTGGGTATCGAAAAAAAAAAGTCGATTTAAAATTGTCATTTTTGGTAGGCATTTTATTGGCTTATTAGATGCAGAATGAGTTGGAGAATCAGATAAAACCCACTTCCGGTAGCCTAGCTGCAAGAGAAATGCCATAAATCGCCGTTTGAAGGTTCAACATTGGGTTCCCAGTTCGCGTTATTTGGGTATCGAAAAATAAAGACGATTTCAAATTGTCATTTTTGGTAGGCATTTTATTGGATTATTAGATGCAGTATGAGTTGGAGAATCACATAAACCCCACTTCCGGTAGCCTACCTGCAAGAGAAATGTCTTAAATCGCCGTTTGACGCTTCAAATTTGGGTAACCAGTACGCGTTATTTGGGTATCGAAAAAAAAAAGTCGATTTCAAATTGTCATTTTTGGTAGGCATTTTATTGGCTTATTAGATGCAGAATGAGTTGGAGAATCAGATAAACCCCACTTCCGGTAGCCTAGCTGCAAGAGAAATGCCTTAAAACGCCGTTCGAAGCTTCAACTTTGGGTACCCAGTTCGCGTTATTTGGGTATCGAAAAATAAATTCGATTTCAAATTGTCATTTTTGGTAGGCATTTTATTGGCTTATTAGATGCAGTATGAGTTGGAGAATCAGATAAACCCCACTTCCGGTAGCCTAGCTGCAAGAGAAATGTCTTAAATCGCCGTTTGAAGCTTCAACTTTGGGTTCCCAGTTCGAATTATTTGGGTATCGAAAAAAAAAGTCGATTTCGATTTGTCATTTTTGGTAGTGATTTCATTGGCTTATTAGATGCACAATGACTTGGAGAATCAGATATACCCCACTTCCGGTAGTCTAGCTGCAAGAGAAATGCCTTAAATCGCCGTTCGAAGCTTCAACTTTGGGTTCCCAGTTCGCGTTATTTGGGTATCGAAAAAAAAAAGTCGATTTCAAATTGTCATTTTTGGTAGGCATTTTATTGGCTTATTAGATGCCTTATGAGTTGGAGAATCAGATAAACCACACTTCCGGTAGCCTAGCTGCAAGAGAAATGCCTTAAATCGCCGTTTGAAGCTTCAACTTTGGGTTCCCAGTTCGCGTTATTTGGGTATCGAAAAAAAAAAGTCGATTTCAAATTGTCATTTTTGGTAGGAATTTTATTGGCTTATTAGATGCAGTATCAGTTGGAGAATCAGATAAACCCCACTTCCGGTAGCCTAGCTGCAAGAGAAATGCCTGAAATCGCCGTTTGAAGCTTCAACTTTGGGTTCCCAGTTCGCCTTATTTGGGTATCGAAAAAAAAAGTCTATTTCAAATTGTCAGTTTTGGTAGGCATTTTATTGGCTTATTAGATGCAGAATGAGTTGGAGAATCAGATAAACCCCACTTCCGGTAGCCTAGCTGCAAGTTAAATGCCTTAAATCGCCGTTTGAAGCTTCAACTTTGGGTTCCCAGTTCGCGTTATTTGGGTATCGAAAAAAAAAAGTCGTTCAAAATTGTCATTTTTGGTAGGCATTTTATTGGCTTATTAGATGCAGAATGAGTTGGAGAATCAGATAAAACCCACTTCCGGTAGCCTACCTGCAAGAGAAATGCCTTAAATCGCCGTTTGAAGCTTCAACTTTGGGTTCCCAGTTCGCGTTATTTGGGTATCGAAAAAAAAAGTCAATTTCAAATTGTCATTTTTGGTAGGCATTTTATTGGCTTATTAGATGCAGTATGAATTGGAGAATCAGATAAACCCCACTTCCGGTAGCCTATCTGCAAGAGAAATGCATTAAATCGCCGTTTGAAGCTTCAACTTTGGGTACCAGTTCGCGTTATTTTGGTATCGAAAAAAAAAGTCGATTTCAAATTGTCATTTTTGGTAGGCATTTTATTGGCTTATTAGATGCAGTATGAATTGGAGAATCAGATAAACCCCACTTCCGGTAGCCTACCTGCAAGAAAATTCCTTAAATCGCTGTTTGAAGCTTCAACTTTGGGTTCCCAGTTCACGTTATTTGGGTATCGAAAAAAAAAGTCGATTTCAAATTGTCATGTTTGGTAGACATTTTATTGGCTTATTAGATGCCTTATGAGTTGGAGAATCAGATAAACCACACTTCCGGTAAGCTAGCTGCAAGAGAAATGCCTTAAATCGCCGTTTGAAGCTTCAACATTGGGTTCCCAGTTCGCGTTATTTGGGTATCGAAAAAAAAAGTCTATTTCAAATTGTCATTTTTGGTAGGCATTTTATTGGCTTATTAGATGCCTTATGAGTTGGAGAATCAGATAAACCCCAATTCCGGTAGCCTAGCTGCAAGTTAAATGCCTTAAATCGCCGTTTGAAGCTTCAACTTTGGGTTCCCAGTTCGCGTTATTTGGGTATCGAAAAAAAAAAGTCGATTTAAAATTGTCATTTTTGGTAGGCATTTTATTGGCTTATTAGATGCAGAATGAGTTGGAGAATCAGATAAAACCCACTTCCGGTAGCCTAGCTGCAAGAGAAATGCCATAAATCGCCGTTTGAAGGTTCAACATTGGGTTCCCAGTTCGCGTTATTTGGGTATCGAAAAATAAAGACGATTTCAAATTGTCATTTTTGGTAGGCATTTTATTGGCTTATTAGATGCAGTATGAGTTGGAGAATCAGATAAACCCCACTTCCGGTAGCCTACCTGCAAGAGAAATGTCTTAAATCGCCGTTTGACGTTTCAAATTTGGGTAACCAGTACGCGTTATTTATGTATCGAAAAAAAAAAGTCGATTTCAAATTGTCATTTTTGGTAGGCATTTTATTGGCTTATTAGATGCAGAATGAGTTGGAGAATCAGATAAACCCCACTTCCGGTAGCCTAGCTGCAAGAGAAATGCCTTAAAACGCCGTTCGAAGCTTCAACTTTGGGTACCCAGTTCGCGTTATTTGGGTATCGAAAAATAAATTCGATTTCAAATTGTCATTTTTGGTAGGCATTCTATTGGCTTATTAGATGCAGTATGAGTTGGAGAATCAGATAAACCCCACTTCCGGTAGCCTAGCTGCAAGAGAAATATCTTAAATCGCCGTTTGAAGCTTCAACTTTGGGTTCCCAGTTCGAATTATTTGGGTATCGAAAAAAAAAGTCGATTTCGATTTGTCATTTTTGGTAGTGATTTCATTGGCTTATTAGATGCACAATGAGTTGGAGAATCAGATATACCCCACTTCCGGTAGTCTAGCTGCAAGAGAAATGCCTTAAATCGCCGTTCGAAGCTTCAACTTTGGGTTCCCAGTTCGCGTTATTTGGGTATCGAAAAAAAAAGTCGATTTCAAATTGTCAGTTTTGGTAGGCATTTTATTGGCTTATTAGATGCCTTATGAGTTGGAGAATCAGATAAACCACACTTCCGGTAGCATAGCTGCAAGAGAAATGCCTTAAATCGCCATTTGAAGCTTCAACTTTGGGTTCCCAGTTCACGTTATTTGAGTATCGAAAAAAAAAGTCGATTTCAAATTGTCATTTTTTGTAGGCATTTTATTGGCTTATTAGATGCAGTATGAGTTGGAGAATAAGATAAACAACACTTCCGGTAGCCTAGCTGCAAGAGAAATGCCTGAAATCGCCGTTTGAAGCTTCAACTTTGGGTTCCCAGTTCGCCTTATTTGGGTATCGAAAAAAAAAGTCTATTTCAAATTGTCATTTTTGGTAGGCATTTTATTGGCTTATTAGATGCAGAATGAGTTCGAGAACCAGATAAACCCCACTTCCGGTAGCCTAGCTGCAAGTTAAATGCCTTAAATCGCCGTTTGAAGCTTCAACTTTGGGTTCCCAGTTCGCGTTATTTGGGTATCGAAAAAAAAAAGTCGTTTAAAATTGTCATTTTTGGTAGGCATTTTATTGGCTTATTAGATGCAGAATGAGTTGGAGAATCAGATAAAACCCACTTCCGGTAGCCTAGCTGCAAGAGAAATTCCTTAAATCGCCGTTTGAAGCTTCAACTTTGGGTTCCCAGTTCGCGTTATTTGGGTATCGAAAAAAGAAGTCGATTTCAAATTGTCATTTTTGGTAGGCATTTTATTGGCTTATTAGATGCAGTATGAATTGGAGAATCAGATAAACCCCACTTCCGGTAGCCTACCTGCAAGAGAAATTCCTTAAATCGCTGTTTGAAGCTTCAACTTTGGGTTCCCAGTTCACGTTATTTGGGTATCGAAAAAAAAGGTCGATTTCAAATTGTCATGTTTGGTAGGCATTTTATTGGCTTATTAGATGCCTTATGAGTTGGAGAATCAGATAAACCACACTTCCGGTAGCCTAGCTGCAAGAGAAATGCCTTAAATCGCCGTTTGAAGCTTCAACATTGGGTTCCCAGTTCGCGTTATTTGGGTATCGAAAAAAAAAGTCGATTTCAAATTGTCGTTTTTGGTAGGCATTTTATTGGCTGATTAGATGCAGAATGAGTTGGAGAATCAGATAAACCCCACTTCCGGTAGCCTAGCTGCAAGTTAAATGCCTTAAATCGCCGTTTGAAGCTTCAACTTTGGGTTCCCAGTTCGCGTTATTTGGGTATCGAAAAAAAAAAGTCGATTTAAAAGTGTCATTTTTGGTAGGCATTTTATTGGCTTATTAGATGCAGAATGAGTTGGAGAATCAGATAAAACCCACTTCCGGTAGCCTAGCTGCAAGAGAAATGCCTTAAATAGCCATTTGAAGCTTCAACTTTGGGTTCCAAGTTCGCGTTATTTGGGTATCGAAAAAAAAAGTCGATTTCAAATTGTCATTTTTGGTAGGCATTTTATTGGCTTATTAGATGCAGTATGAATTGGAGAATCAGATAAACCCCACTTCCGGTAGCCTAGCTGCAAGAGAAATGCATTAAATCGCCGTTTGAAGCTTCAACTTTGGGTTCCCAGTTCGCGTTATTTGGGTATCGAAAAAAAAAGTCGATTTCAAATAGTCATTTTTGGTAGTGAAATTATTAGCTTATTAGACGCACAATGAGTCGGAGAATCAGATAAATCCAACTTCCGGTAGCCTAGCTGCAAGAGAAATGCCTTAAATCGCCGTTTGAAGCTTCAAATTTGGGTTCCCAGTTCGCGTTATTTGGGTATCGAAAAAAAAAGTCGATTTCGATTTGTCTTTTTTGGTAGTGATTTTAAAGGCTTATTAGATGCACAATGAGTTGGAGAATCAGATAAACCCACTTCCGGTAGCCTAGCTGCAAGAGAAATACCTTAAATCGCCGTTTGAAGCTTCAACTTTGGGATCCCAGTTCGCGTTATTTGGGTATCGGAAAAAAGTCGATTTCGATTTGTCATTTTTGGTAGGGATTTTATTAGCTTATTAGCTGCACATGGATTTGGAGAATCAGATAAACCCCACTTCCGGTAGCCTAGCTGCAAGAGAAATGACTTAAATCGCAGTTTGAAGCCTCAAGTTTGGGTTCCCAGTTCGCGTCATTTGGGTATCGAAAAAAAAAGTCGATTTCGATTTTCTCATTTTTGGTAGGCATTTTATTGGATTATTAGATGCACAATGAGTTGGAGAATCAGATAAACCCCACTTCCGGTAGCCTAGCTGCAAGAGAAATGCCTTAAATCGCCCTTTGAAGCTTCAACTTTGAGTTCCCAGTTCACGTTATTTGGGTATCGAAAAAAAAAGTCGATTTCAATTGTCATTTTTGGTAGGCATTTTATTGGCTTATTAGATGCAGTATGATTTTGAGAATCAGATAAAACCCACTTCCAGTAGCCTAGCTGCAAGAGAAATGCCTTAAATCGCCGTTTGAAGCTTCAACTTTGGGATCCCAGTTCGCGTTATTTGGGTATCGAAAAAAAAAGTCGATTTCGATTTGTCATTTTTGGTAGTGATTTTATTAGCTTATTAGATGCACATGGAGTTGGAGAATCAGATAAACCCCAATTCCGGTAGCCTAGCTGCAAGAGAAATGCCTTAAATCGCCGTTTGAAGCCTCAAGTTTGGCTTCCCAGTTCGCGTTATTTGGGTATCGAAAAAAAAGTCGATTTCGATTTTCTCATATTTGGTAGTGATTTTATTAGCTTATTAGATGCACAATGAGTTGGAGAATCAGATAAACCCCACTTCCGGTAGCCTAGCTGCAATAGAAATGTCTTAAATCGCCGTTTGAAGCTTCAAGTGGTGTTCCCAGTTCACGTTATTTGGGTATCGAAAAAAAAAGTCGATTTCAAATTGTCATTTTTGTAGGCATTTTATTGGATTATTAGATTCAGTATGCGTTGGAGAATCAGATAAACCCCACTTCTGGTAGCCTAGCTGCAAGAGAAATGCCTTAAATCGCCGTTTGAAGCCTCAAGTTTGGGTTCCCAGTTCGCGTTATTTGGGTATCGAAAAAAAAAGTCGATTCGATTTTCTCATTTTTGGTGGTGATTTTATTAGCTTATTAGATGCACAATTAGTTGGAGAATTGGATAAACCCCACTTCCGGTAGCCTAGCTGCAATAGAAATGCCTGAAATCGCCGTTTGAAGATTCAAGTGGTGTTCCCAGTTCACGTTATTTGGGTATCGAAAAAAAAAAGTCGATTTTGATTTGTGATATTTGGTAGTGATTTTATTGGCTTATTAGATGCACAATGAGTTGGAGAATCAGATAAACCCCACTTCCGGTAGCCTAGCTTTAAGAGAAATGCCTTAAATCGCCCTTTGAAGCTTCAAATTTGGGGTCCCAGTTCACGTTAAATGGGTATCGAAAAAAAAAAGTCGATTTCGATTTGTCATTTTTGGTAGTGATTTTATTAGCTTATTAGATGCACAATGAGTTGGAGAATCAGATAAACCCCACATCCGGTAGCCTAGCTGCAATTGAAATGCATTAAATCGCCGTTTGAAGCTTCAACTTTGGGTTCCCAGTTCACGTTATTTGGGTATCGAAAAAAAAAAGTCGATTTTGATTTGTCAGTTTTGGTAGTGATTTTTCAGCTTATTAGATGCACAATGAGTTGGAGAATCAGATAAACCCCACTTCCGGTAGCCTAGCTGCAAGAGAAATGCCTTAAATCGCCGTTTGAAGCTTCAAATTTGGGGTCCCAGTTCACGTTATATGGGTATCGAAAAAAAAAAGTCGATTTCGATTTGTCATTTTTGGTAGTGATTTTATTGGCTTATTAGATGCACAATGAGTTGGAGAATCAGATAAACGCCACTTCCGGTAGCCTAGCTGCAAGAGAAATGCCTTAAATCACCGTTTGAAGATTCAACTTTGGGTTCCCAGTTCGCGTTATTTGGGTATCGAAAAAAAAAAGTCGATTACGATTTGTCATATTTGGTAGGCATTTTATTCGCTTATTAGATTCACAATGAGTTGGAGAATCAGATAAAACCCACTTCCGGTAGCCTAGCTGCAAGAGAAATGCCTTAAATCGCCGTTTGAAGCTTCAAATTTGGGGTCCCAGTTCACGTTATATGGGTATCGAAAAAAAAAAGTCGATTTCGATTTGTCATATTTGGTAGTGATTTTATTAGCTTATTAGATGCACAATGAGTTGGAGAATCAGATAAACCCCACATCCGGTAGCCTAGCTGCAAGTGAAATGCCTTAAATCGCCGTTTGAAGCTTCAACTTTGGGTTCCCAGTTCACGTTATTTGGGTATCGAAAAAAAAAAGTCGATTTTGATTTGTCAGTTTTGGTAGTGATTTTTCAGCTTATTAGATGCACAATGAGTTGGAGAATCAGATAAACCCCACTTCCGGTAGGCTAGCTGCAAGAGAAATGCCTTAAATCGCCGTTTGAAGCTTCAAATTTGGGGTCCCAGTTCACGTTATATGGGTATCGAAAAAAAAAAGTCGATTTCGATTTGTCATTTTTGGTAGTGATTTTATTGGCTTATTAGATGCACAATGAGTTGGAGAATCAGATAAACGCCACTTCCGGTAGCCTAGCTGCAAGAGAAATGCCTTAAATCACCGTTTGAAGATTCAACTTTGGGTTCCCAGTTCGCGTTATTTGGGTATCGAAAAAAAAAAGTCGATTACGATTTGTCATATTTGGTAGGCATTTTATTCGCTTAATAGATTCACAATGAGTTGGAGAATCAGATAAACCCCACTTCCGGTAGCCTAGCTGCAAGAGAAATGCCTTAAATCGCTGTTTGAAGCTTCAAATTTGGGGTCCCAGTTTACGTTATATGGGTATCGAAAAAAAAAAGTCGATTTCGATTTGTCATATTTGGTAGTGATTTTATTAGCTTATTAGATGCACAATGAGTTGGAGAATCAGATAAACCCCACATCCGGTAGCCTAGCTGCAAGAGAAATGCCTTAAATCGCCGTTTGAAGCTTCAACTTTGGGTTCCCAGTTCGCGTTATTTGGGTATCGAAAAAAAACTCGATTTCGATTTGTCAGTTTTGGCAGTGATTTTTCAGCTTATTAGATGCACAATGAGTTGGAGAATCAGATAAACCCCACTTCCAGCAGCATAGCTGCAAGAGAAATGCCTTAAATCTCCGTTTGAAGCTTCAACTTTGGGTTCCCACTTCACGTTAATTGGGTATCGAAAAAAAAAGGCGATTTCGATTTGTCTTTTTTGTTAGTGATTTTATTGGCTTATTAGATGCACAATGAGTTGGAGAATCAGATAAACCCCACTTCCAGCAGCCTAGCTGCAAGAGAAATGCCTTAAATCGCCGTTTGAAGCTTCAACTTTGGGTTCCCAGTTCACGTTATTTGGGTATCGAAAAAAAAAGTCGATTTCGATTTGTCATATTTGGTAGTGATTTTATTAGCTTATTAGATGCACAATGAGTTGGAGAATCAGATAAACCCCACTTCCGGTAGCCTAGCTGCAAGAGAAATGCCTTAAATCGCCGTTTGAAGCTTCAACTTTGGGTTCCCAGCTCATGTTATTTGGGTATCGAAAAAAAAAAGTCGATTTTGATTTGTCACATTTGGTAGTGATTTTATTAGCTTATTAGATGCACAATGAGTTGGAGAATCAGATAAACCCCACATCCGGTAGCCTAGCTGCAAGAGAAATGCCTTAATTCGCCGTTTGAAGCTTCAACTTTGGGTTCCCAGTTCGCGTTATTTGGGAATCGAAAAAAAAGTCGATTTCGATTTGTCATTTTTGGTAGGCATTTTATTGGCTTATTGAATGCACAATGAGTTGGAGAATCAGATAAACCCCACTTCCGGTAGCCTAGCTGCAAGAGAAATGCCGTAAATCTCCGTTTGAAGCTTCAACTTTGGGTTCCCAGTTCACGTTAATTGGGTATCAAAAAAAAAGTCGATTTCGATTTGTCATTTTTGGTAGTGATTTTATTGGCTTATTAGATGCACAATGAGTTGGAGAATCAGATAAACCCCACTTCCAGCAGCATAGCTGCAAGAGAAATGCCTTAAATCGCCGTTTGAAGCTTCAACTTTGGGTTCCCAGTTCACGTTATTTGGGTATCGAAAAAAAAAGGCGATTTCGATTTGTCTTTTTTGTTAGTGATTTTATTGGCTTATTAGATGCACAATGAGTTGGAGAATCAGATAAACCCAACTTCCGGTAGCCTAGCTGCAAGAGAAATGTCTTAAATGCCGTTTGAAGCTTCAACTTTGGGTTCCCAGTTCGCGTTATTTGGGTATCGAAAATAAAAGTCGATTTCGAATTGTCATTTTTGGTAGTGATTTTATTAGCTTATTAGATGCACAATGACTTGGAGAATCAGATAAACCCCACTTCCGGTAGCCTAGCTGCAAGAGAAATGCCTTAAATCGCCGTTTAAAGCTTCAACTTTGGGTTCCCAGTTCACGTTATTTGGGTATCGAAAAAAAAAAGTCGATTTTGATTTGTCATATTTGGTAGTGATTTTATTGGCTTATTAGATGCACAATGAGTTGGAGAATCAGATAAACCCCACTTCCGGTAGCCTAGCTTTAAGAGAAATGCCTTAAATCGCCCTTTGAAGCTTCAAATTTGGGGTCCCAGTTCACGTTATATGGGTATCGAAAAAAAAAAGTCGATTTCGATTTGTCATTTTTGGTAGTGATTTTATTAGCTTATTAGATGCACAATGAGTTGGAGAATCAGATAAACCCCACATCCGGTAGCCTAGCTGCAAGTGAAATGCCTTAAATCGCCGTTTGAAGCTTCAACTTTGGGTTCCCAGTTCACGTTATTTGGGTATCGAAAAAAAAAAGTCGATTTTGATTTGTCAGTTTTGGTAGTGATTTTTCAGCTTATTAGATGCACAATGAGTTGGAGAATCAGATAAACCCCACTTCCGGTAGCCTAGCTGCAAGAGAAATGCCTTAAATCGCCGTTTGAAGCTTCAAATTTGGGGTCCCAGTTCACGTTATATGGGTATCGAAAAAAAAAAGTCGATTTCGATTTGTCATTTTTGGTAGTGATTTTATTGGCTTATTAGATGCACAATGAGTTGGAGAATCAGATAAACGCCACTTCCGGTAGCCTAGCTGCAAGAGAAATGCCTTAAATCACCGTTTGAAGATTCAACTTTGGGTTCCCAGTTCGCGTTATTTGGGTATCGAAAAAAAAAAGTCGATTACGATTTGTCATATTTGGTAGGCATTTTATTCGCTTATTAGATTCACAATGAGTTGGAGAATCAGATAAAACCCACTTCCGGTAGCCTAGCTGCAAGAGAAATGCCTTAAATCGCCGTTTGAAGCTTCAAATATGGGGTCCCAGTTCACGTTATATGGGTATCGAAAAAAAAAAGTCGATTTCGATTTGTCATATTTGGTAGTGATTTTATTAGCTTATTAGATGCACAATGAGTTGGAGAATCAGATAAACCCCACATCCGGTAGCCTAGCTGCAAGTGAAATGCCTTAAATCGCCGTTTGAAGCTTCAACTTTGGGTTCCCAGTTCACGTTATTTGGGTATCGAAAAAAAAAAGTCGATTTTGATTTGTCAGTTTTGGTAGTGATTTTTCAGCTTATTAGATGCACAATGAGTTGGAGAATCAGATAAACCCCACTTCCGGTAGCCTAGCTGCAAGAGAAATGCCTTAAATCGCCGTTTGAAGCTTCAAATTTGGGGTCCCAGTTCACGTTATATGGGTATCGAAAAAAAAAAGTCGATTTCGATTTGTCATTTTTGGTAGTGATTTTATTGGCTTATTAGATGCACAATGAGTTGGAGAATCAGATAAACGCCACTTCCGGTAGCCTAGCTGCAAGAGAAATGCCTTAAATCACCGTTTGAAGATTCAACTTTGGGTTCCCAGTTCGCGTTATTTGGGTATCGAAAAAAAAAAGTCGATTACGATTTGTCATATTTGGTAGGCATTTTATTCGCTTATTAGATTCACAATGAGTTGGAGAATCAGATAAACCCCACTTCCGGTAGCCTAGCTGCAAGAGAAATGCCTTAAATCGCTGTTTGAAGCTTCAAATTTGGGGTCCCAGTTCACGTTATATGGGTATCGAAAAAAAAAAGTCGATTTCGATTTGTCATATTTGGTAGTGATTTTATTAGCTTATTAAATGCACAATGAGTTGGAGAATCAGATAAACCCCACATCCGGTAGCCTAGCTGCAAGAGAAATGCCTTAAATCGCCGTTTGAAGCTTCAACTTTGGGTTCCCAGTTCGCGTTATTTGGGTATCGAAAAAAAAATTCGATTTCGATTTGTCAGTTTTGGCAGTGATTTTTCAGCTTATTAGATGCACAATGAGTTGGAGAATCAGATAAACCCCACTTCCAGCAGCATAGCTGCAAGAGAAATGCCTTAAATCTCCGTTTGAAGCTTCAACTTTGGGTTCCCACTTCACGTTAATTGGGTATCGAAAAAAAAAGGCGATTTCGATTTGTCTTTTTTGTTAGTGATTTTATTGGCTTATTAGATGCACAATGAGTTGGAGAATCAGATAAACCCCACTTCCAGCAGCCTAGCTGCAAGAGAAATGCCTTAAATCGCCGTTTGAAGCTTCAACTTTGGGTTCCCAGTTCACGTTATTTGGGTATCGAAAAAAAAAGTCGATTTCGATTTGTCATTTTTGGTAGTGATTTTATTAGCTTATTAGATGCACAATGAGTTGGAGAATCAGATAAACCCCACTTCCGGTAGCCTAGCTGCAAGAGAAATGCCTTAAATCGCCGTTTGAAGCTTCAACTTTGGGTTCCCAGCTCATGTTATTTGGGTATCGAAAAAAAAAAGTCGATTTTGATTTGTCATATTTGGTAGTGATTTTATTAGCTTATTAGATGCACAATGAGTTGGAGAATCAGATAAACCCCACATCCGGTAGCCTAGCTGCAAGTGAAATGCCTTAATTCGCCGTTTGAAGCTTCAACTTTGGGTTCCCAGTTCGCGTTATTTGGGAATCGAAAAAAAAGTCGATTTCGATTTGTCATTTTTGGTAGGCATTTTATTGGCTTATTGAATGCACAATGAGTTGGAGAATCAGATAAACCCCACTTCCGGTAGCCTAGCTGCAAGAGAAATGCCGTAAATCTCCGTTTGAAGCTTCAACTTTGGGTTCCCAGTTCACGTTAATTGGGTATCAAAAAAAAAGTCGATTTCGATTTGTCATTTTTGGTAGTGATTTTATTGGCTTATTAGATGCACAATGATTTGGAGAATCAGATAAACCCCACTTCCAGCAGCATAGCTGCAAGAGAAATGCCTTAAATCGCCGTTTGAAGCTTCAACTTTGGGTTCCCAGTTCACGTTATTTGGGTATCGAAAAAAAAAGGCGATTTCGATTTGTCTTTTTTGTTAGTGATTTTATTGGCTTATTAGATGCACAATGAGTTGGAGAATCAGATAAACCCAACTTCCGGTAGCCTAGCTGCAAGAGAAATGCCTTAAATCGCCGTTTGAAGCTTCAACTTTGGGTTCCCAGTTCGCGTTATTTGGGTATCGAAAAAAAAAAGTCGATTTTGATTTGTCATATTTGGTAGTGATTTTATTGGCTTATTAGATGCACAATGAGTTGGAGAATCAGATAAACCCCACTTCCGGTAGCCTAGCTTTAAGAGAAATGCCTTAAATCGCCCTTTGAAGCTTCAAATTTGGGGTCCCAGTTCACGTTATATGGGTATCGAAAAAAAAAAGTCGATTTCGATTTGTCATTTTTGGTAGTGATTTTATTAGCTTATTAGATGCACAATGAGTTGGAGAATCAGATAAACCCCACATCCGGTAGCCTAGCTGCAAGTGAAATGCCTTAAATCGCCGTTTGAAGCTTCAACTTTGGGTTCCCAGTTCACGTTATTTGGGTATCGAAAAAAAAAAGTCGATTTTGATTTGTCAGTTTTGGTAGTGATTTTTCAGCTTATTAGATGCACAATGAGCTGGAGAATCAGATAAACCCCACTTCCGGTAGCCTAGCTGCAAGAGAAATGCCTTAAATCGCCGTTTGAAGCTTCAAATTTGGGGTCCCAGTTCACGTTATATGGGTATCGAAAAAAAAAAGTCGATTTCGATTTGTCATTTTTGGTAGTGATTTTATTGGCTTATTAGATGCACAATGAGTTGGAGAATCAGATAAACGCCACTTCCGGTAGCCTAGCTGCAAGAGAAATGCCTTAAATCGCCGTTTGAAGGTTCAACTTTGGGTTCCCAGCTCATGTTATTTGGGTATCGAAAAAAAAAAGTCGATTTTGATTTGTCATATTTGGTAGTGATTTTATTAGCTTATTAGATGCACAATGAGTTGGAGAATCAGATAAACCCCACATCCGGTAGCCTAGCTGCAAGAGAAATGCCTTAATTCGCCGTTTGAAGCTTCAACTTTGGGTTCCCAGGTCGCGTTATTTGGGAATCGAAAAAAAAGTCGATTTCGATTTGTCATTTTTGGTAGGCATTTTATTGGCTTATTGAATGCACAATGAGTTGGAGAATCAGATAAACCCCACTTCCGGTAGCCTAGCTGCAAGAGAAATGCCGTAAATCTCCGTTTGAAGCTTCAACTTTGGGTTCCCAGTTCACGTTAATTGGGTATCAAAAAAAAAGTCGATTTCGATTTGTCATTTTTGGTAGTGATTTTATTGGCTTATTAGATGCACAATGAGTTGGAGAATCAGATAAACCCCACTTCCAGCAGCATAGCTGCAAGAGAAATGCCTTAAATCGCCGTTTGAAGCTTCAACTTTGGGTTCCCAGTTCACGTTATTTGGGTATCGAAAAAAAAAGGCGATTTCGATTTGTCTTTTTTGTTAGTGATTTTATTGGCTTATTAGATGCACAATGAGTTGGAGAATCAGATAAACCCCACTTCCGGTAGCCTAGCTGCAAGAGAAATGCCTTAAATCGCCGTTTAAAGCTTCAACTTTGGGTTCCCAGTTCACGTTATTTGGGTATCGAAAAAAAAAAGTCGATTTTGATTTGTCATATTTGGTAGTGATTTTATTGGCTTATTAGATGCACAATGAGTTGGAGAATCAGATAAACCCCACTTCCGGTAGCCTAGCTTTAAGAGAAATGCCTTAAATCGCCCTTTGAAGCTTCAAATTTGGGGTCCCAGTTCACGTTATATGGGTATCGAAAAAAAAAAGTCGATTTCGATTTGTCATTTTTGGTAGTGATTTTATTAGCTTATTAGATGCACAATGAGTTGGAGAATCAGATAAACCCCACATCCGGTAGCCTAGCTGCAAGTGAAATGCCTTAAATCGCCGTTTGAAGCTTCAACTTTGGGTTCCCAGTTCACGTTATTTGGGTATCGAAAAAAAAAAGTCGATTTTGATTTGTCAGTTTTGGTAGTGATTTTTCAGCTTATTAGATGCACAATGAGTTGGAGAATCAGATAAACCCCACTTCCGGTAGCCTAGCTGCAAGAGAAATGCCTTAAATCGCCGTTTGAAGCTTCAAATTTGGGGTCCCAGTTCACGTTATATGGGTATCGAAAAAAAAAAGTCGATTTCGATTTGTCATTTTTGGTAGTGATTTTATTGGCTTATTAGATGCACAATGAGTTGGAGAATCAGATAAACGCCACTTCCGGTAGCCTAGCTGCAAGAGAAATGCCTTAAATCACCGTTTGAAGATTCAACTTTGGGTTCCCAGTTCGCGTTATTTGGGTATCGAAAAAAAAAAGTCGATTACGATTTGTCATATTTGGTAGGCATTTTATTCGCTTATTAGATTCACAATGAGTTGGAGAATCAGATAAAACCCACTTCCGGTAGCCTAGCTGCAAGAGAAATGCCTTAAATCGCCGTTTGAAGCTTCAAATTTGGGGTCCCAGGTCACGTTATATGGGTATCGAAAAAAAAAAGTCGATTTCGATTTGTCATATTTGGTAGTGATTTTATTAGCTTATTAGATGCACAATGAGTTGGAGAATCAGATAAACCCCACATCCGGTAGCCTAGCTGCAAGTGAAATGCCTTAAATCGCCGTTTGAAGCTTCAACTTTGGGTTCCCAGTTCACGTTATTTGGGTATCGAAAAAAAAAAGTCGATTTTGATTTGTCAGTTTTGGTAGTGATTTTTCAGCTTATTAGATGCACAATGAGTTGGAGAATCAGATAAACCCCACTTCCGGTAGCCTAGCTGCAAGAGAAATGCCTTAAATCGCCGTTTGAAGCTTCAAATTTGGGGTCCCAGTTCACGTTATATGGGTATCGAAAAAAAAAAGTCGATTTCGATTTGTCATTTTTGGTAGTGATTTTATTGGCTTATTAGATGCACAATGAGTTGGAGAATCAGATAAACGCCACTTCCGGTAGCCTAACTGCAAGAGAAATGCCTTAAATCACCGTTTGAAGATTCAACTTTGGGTTCCCAGTTCGCGTTATTTGGGTATCGCAAAAAAAAAGTCGATTACGATTTGTCATATTTGGTAGGCATTTTATTCGCTTATTAGATTCACAATGAGTTGGAGAATCAGATAAAGCCCACTTCCGGTAGCCTAGCTGCAAGAGAAATGCCTTAAATCGCTGTTTGAAGCTTCAAATTTGGGGTCCCAGTTCACGTTATATGGGTATCGAAAAAAAAAAGTCGATTGCGATTTGTCATATTTGGTAGTGATTTTATTAGCTTATTAGATGCACAATGAGTTGGAGAATCAGATAAACCCCACATCCGGTAGCCTAGCTGCAAGAGAAATGCCTTAAATCGCCGTTTGAAGCTTCAACTTTGGGTTCCCAGTTCGCGTTATTTGGGTATCGAAAAAAAAGTCGATTTCGATTTGTCAGTTTTGGCAGTGATTTTTCAGCTTATTAGATGCACAATGAGTTGGAGAATCAGATAAACCCATCTTCCAGCAGCATAGCTGCAAGAGAAATGCCTTAAATCTCCGTTTGAAGCTTCAACTTTGGGTTCCCACTTCACGTTAATTGGGTATCGAAAAAAAAAGGCGATTTCGATTTGTCTTTTTTGTTAGTGATTTTATTGGCTTATTAGATGCACAATGAGTTGGAGAATCAGATAAACCCCACTTCCAGCAGCCTAGCTGCAAGAGAAATGCCTTAAATCGCCGTTTGAAGCTTCAACTTTGGGTTCCCAGTTCACGTTATTTGGGTATCGAAAAAAAAAGTCGATTTCGATTTGTCATTTTTGGTAGTGATTTTATTAGCTTATTAGATGCACAATGAGTTGGAGAATCAGATAAACCCCACTTCCGGTAGCCTAGCTGCAAGAGAAATGCCTTAAATCGCCGTTTGAAGCTTCAACTTTGGGTTCCCAGTTCATGTTATTTGGGTATCGAAAAAAAAAAGTCGATTTTGATTTGTCATATTTGGTAGTGATTTTATTAGCTTATTAGATGCACAATGAGTTGGAGAATCAGATAAACCCCACATCCGGTAGCCTAGCTGCAAGAGAAATGCCTTAATTCGCCGTTTGAAGCTTCAACTTTGGGTTCCCAGTTCGCGTTATTTGGGTATCGAAAAAAAAGTCGATTTCGATTTGTCATTTTTGGTAGGCATTTTATTGGCTTATTAAATGCATAATGAGTTGGAGAATCAGATAAACCCCACTTCCGGTAGCCTAGCTGCAAGAGAAATGCCGTAAATCTCCGTTTGAAGCTTCAACTTTGGGTTCCCAGTTCACGTTAATTGGGTATCAAAAAAAAAGTCGATTTCGATTTGTCATTTTTGGTAGTGATTTTATTGGCTTATTAGATGCACAATGAGTTGGAGAATCAGATAAACCCCACTTCCGGCAGTATAGCTGCAAGAGAAATGCCTTAAATCGCCGTTTGAAGCTTCAACTTTGGGTTCCCAGTTCACGTTATTTGTGTATCGAAAAAAAAAGGCGATTTCGATTTGTCATTTTTGGTAGTGATTTTATTAGTTTATTAGAGGCACAATGAGTTGGAGAATCAGATAAACCCCACTTCCGGTAGCCTAGCTGCAAGAGAAATGCCTTAAATCGCCGTTTGAAGCTTCAACTTTGGGTTCCCAGTTCACGTTATTTGGGTATCGAAAAAAAAGTCGATTTCGATTTGTCATTTTTGGTAGTGATTTTATTGGCTTATTAGATGCACAATGAGTTGGAGAATCAGATAAACCCCACTTCCGGTAGCCTAGCTGCAAGAGAAATGCCTTAAATCGCCGTTTGAAGCTTCAAATTTGGGGTCCCAGTTCACGTTATATGGGCATCGAAAAAAAAAAGTCGATTTCGATTTGTCATTTTTGGTAGTGATTTTATTAGCTTATTAGATGCACAATGAGTTGGAGAATCAGATAAACCCCACATCCGGTAGCCTAGCTGCAAGAGAAATGCCTTAAATCGCCGTTTGAAGCTTCAACTTTGGGTTCCCAGTTCGCGTTATTTGGGTATCGAAAAAAAAGTCGATTTCGATTTGTCAGTTTTGGTAGTGATTTTTCAGCTTATTAGATGCACAATGAGTTGGAGAATCAGATAAACCCCACTTCCGGTAGCCTAGCTGCAAGAGAAATGCCGTAAATCTCCGTTTGAAGCTTCAACTTTGGGTTCCCAGTTCACGTTAATTGGGTATCAAAAAAAAAGTCGATTTCGATTTGTCATTTTTGGTAGTGATTTTATTGGCTTATTAGATGCAGAATGAGTTGGAGAATCAGATAAACCCCACTTCCAGCAGCATAGCTGCAAGAGAAATGCCTTAAATCGCCGTTTGAAGCTTCAACTTTGGGTTCCCAGTTCACGTTATTTGGGTATCGAAAAAAAAAGGCGATTTCGATTTGTCTTTTTTGTTAGTGATTTTATTGGCTTATTAGACGCACAATGAGTTGGAGAATCAGATAAACCCAACTTCCGGTAGCCTAGCTGCAAGAGAAATAGCTTAAATGCCGTTTGAAGCTTCAACTTTGGGTTCCCAGTTCGCGTTATTTGGGTAACGAAAATAAAAGTCGATTTCGATTTGTCATTTTTGGTAGTGATTTTATTAGCTTATTAGATGCACAATGAGTTGGAGAATCAGATAAACCCCACTTCCGGTAGCCTAGCTGCAAGAGAAATGCCTTAAATCGCCGTTTGAAGCTTCAACTTTGGGTTCCCAGTTCACGTTATTTGGGTATCGAAAAAAAAAAGTCGATTTTGATTTGTCATATTTGGTAGTGATATTATTAGCTTATTAGATGCACAATGAGTTGGAGAATCAGATAAACCCCACATCCGGTAGCCTAGCTGCAAGAGAAATGCCTTAATTCGCCGTTTGAAGCTTCAACTTTGGGTTCCCAGTTCGCGTTATTTGGGTATCGAAAAAGAAGTCGATTTCGATTTGTCATTTTTGGTAGGCATTTCATTGGCTTATTAAATGCACAATGAGTTGGAGAATCAGATAAACCCCACTTCCGGTAGCCTAGCTGCAAGAGAAATGCCGTAAATCTCCGTTTGAAGCTTCAACTTTGGGTTCCCAGTTCACGTTAATTGGGTATCAAAAAAAAAGTCGATTTCGATTTGTCATTTTTGGTAGTGATTTTATTGGCTTATTAGATGCACAATGAGTTGGAGAATCAGATAAACCCCACTTCCGGCAGTATAGCTGCAAGAGAAATGCCTTAAATCGCCGTTTGAAGCTTCAACTTTGGGTTCCCAGTTCACGTTATTTGGGTATCGAAAAAAAAAGGCGATTTCGATTTGTCATTTTTGGTAGTGATTTTATTAGCTTATTAGATGCACAATGAGTTGGAGAATCAGATAAACCCCACATCCGGTAGCCTAGCTGCAAGAGAAATGCCTTAAATCGCCGTTTGAAGCTTCAACTTTGGGTTCCCAGTTCGCGTTATTTGGGTATCGAAAAAAAAGTCGATTTCGATTTGTCAGTTTTGGTAGTGATTTTTCAGCTTATTAGATGCACAATGAGTTGGAGAATCAGATAAACCCCACTTCCGGTAGCCTAGCTGCAAGAGAAATGCCGTAAATCTCCGTTTGAAGCTTCAACTTTGGGTTCCCAGTTCACGTTAATTGGGTATCAAAAAAAAAGTCGATTTCGATTTTTCATTTTTGGTAGTGATTTTATTGGCTTATTAGATGCACAATGAGTTGGAGAATCAGATAAACCCCACTTCCGGCAGTATAGCTGCAAGAGAAATGCCTTAAATCGCCGTTTGAAGCTTCAACTTTGGGTTCCCAGTTCACGTTATTTGTGTATCGAAAAAAAAAGGCGATTTCGATTTGTCATTTTTGGTAGTGATTTTATTAGTTTATTAGATGCACAATGAGTTGGAGAATCAGATAAACCCCACTTCCGGTAGCCTAGCTGCAAGAGAAATGCCTTAAATCGCCGTTTGAAGCTTCAACTTTGGGTTCCCAGTTCACGTTATTTGGGTATCGAAAAAAAAGTCGATTTCGATTTGTCATTTTTGGTAGGCATTTTATTGGCTTATTAAATGCACAATGAGTTGGAGAATCATATAAACCCCACTTCCGGTAGCCTAGCTGCAAGAGAAATGCCGTAAATCTCCGTTTGAAGCTTCAACTTTGGGTTCCCAGTTCACGTTAATTGGGTATCAAAAAAAAAGTCGATTTCGATTTGTCATTTTTGGTAGTGATTTTATTGGCTTATTAGATGCACAATGAGTTGGAGAATCAGATAAACCCCACTTCCGGTAGCCTAGCTGCAAGAGAAATGCCTTAAATCGCCGTTTGAAGCTTCAACTTTGTGTTCCCAGTTCGCGTTATTTGGGTATCGAAAAAAAAGTCGATTTCGATTTGTCAGTTTTGGTAGTGATTTTTCAGCTTATTAGATGCACAATGAGTTGGAGAATCAGATAAACCCCACTTCCGGTAGCCTAGCTGCAAGAGAAATGCCGTAAATCTCCGTTTGAAGCTTCAACTTTGGGTTCCCAGTTCACGTTAATTGGGTATCAAAAAAAAAGTCGATTTCGATTTGTCATTTTTGGTAGTGATTTTATTGGCTTATTAGATGCAGAATGAGTTGGAGAATCAGATAAACCCCACTTCCAGCAGCATAGCTGCAAGAGAAATGCCTTAAATCGCCGTTTGAAGCTTCAACTTTGGGTTCCCAGTTCGCGTTATTTGGGTATCGAAAAAGAAGTCGATTTCGATTTGTCATTTTTGGTAGGCATTTTATTGGCTTATTTAATGCACAATGAGTTGGAGAATCAGATAAACCCCACTTCCGGTAGCCTAGCTGCAAGAGAAATGCCGTAAATCTCCGTTTGAAGCTTCAACTTTGGGTTCCCAGTTCACGTTAATTGGGTATCAAAAAAAAAGTCGATTTCGATTTGTCAATTTTGGTAGTGATTTCATTGGCTTATTAGATGCACAATGAGTTGGAGAATCAGATATACCCCACTTCCGGTAGTCTAGCTGCAAGAGAAATGACTTAAATCGCCGTTCGAAGCTTCAACTTTGGGTTCCCAGTTCACGTTATTTGGGTATCGAAAAAAAAAGGCGATTTCGATTTGTCATTTTTGGTAGTGATTTTATTAGCTTATTAGATGCACAATGAGTTGGAGAATCAGATAAACCCCACATCCGGTAGCCTAGCTGCAAGAGAAATGCCTTAAATCGCCGTTTGAAGCTTCAACTTTGGGTTCCCAGTTCGCGTTATTTGGGTATCGAAAAAAAAGTCGATTTCGATTTGTCAGTTTTGGTAGTGATTTTTCAGCTTATTAGATGCACAATGAGTTGGAGAATCAGATAAACCCCACTTCCGGTAGCCTAGCTGCAAGAGAAATGCCGTAAATCTCCGTTTGAAGCTTCAACTTTGGGTTCCCAGTTCACGTTAATTGGGTATCAAAAAAAAAGTCGATTTCGATTTGTCATTTTTGGTAGTGATTTTATTGGCTTATTAGATGCACAATGAGTTGGAGAATCAGATAAACCCCACTTCCGGCAGTATAGCTGCAAGAGAAATGCCTTAAATCGCCGTTTGAAGCTTCAACTTTGGGTTCCCAGTTCACGTTATTTGGGTATCGAAAAAAAAAGGCGATTTCGATTTGTCTTTTTTGTTAGTGATTTTATTGGCTTATTAGACGCACAATGAGTTGGAGAATCAGATAAACCCAACTTCCGGTAGCCTAGCTGCAAGAGAAATGGCTTAAATGCCGTTTGAAGCTTCAACTTTGGGTTCCCAGTTCGCGTTATTTGGGTATCGAAAAAGAAGTCGATTTCGATTTGTCATTTTTGGTAGGCATTTTATTGGCTTATTTAATGCACAATGAGTTGGAGAATCAGATAAACCCCACTTCCGGTAGCCTAGCTGCAAGAGAAATGCCGTAAATCTCCGTTTGAAGCTTCAACTTTGGGTTCCCAGTTCACGTTAATTGGGTATCAAAAAAAAAGTCGATTTCGATTTGTCAATTTTGGTAGTGATTTCATTGGCTTATTAGATGCACAATGAGTTGGAGAATCAGATATACCCCACTTCCGGTAGTCTAGCTGCAAGAGAAATGACTTAAATCGCCGTTCGAAGCTTCAACTTTGGGTTCCCAGTTCACGTTATTTGGGTATCGAAAAAAAAAGGCGATTTCGATTTGTCATTTTTGGTAGTGATTTTATTAGCTTATTAGATGCACAATGAGTTGGAGAATCAGATAAACCCCACATCCGGTAGCCTAGCTGCAAGAGAAATGCCTTAAATCGCCGTTTGAAGCTTCAACTTTGGGTTCCCAGTTCGCGTTATTTGGGTATCGAAAAAAAAGTCGATTTCGATTTGTCAGTTTTGGTAGTGATTTTTCAGCTTATTAGATGCACAATGAGTTGGAGAATCAGATAAACCCCACTTCCGGTAGCCTAGCTGCAAGAGAAATGCCGTAAATCTCCGTTTGAAGCTTCAACTTTGGGTTCCCAGTTCACGTTAATTGGGTATCAAAAAAAAAGTCGATTTCGATTTGTCATTTTTGGTAGTGATTTTATTGGCTTATTAGATGCACAATGAGTTGGAGAATCAGATAAACCCCACTTCCGGCAGTATAGCTGCAAGAGAAATGCCTTAAATCGCCGTTTGAAGCTTCAACTTTGGGTTCCCAGTTCACGTTATTTGGGTATCGAAAAAAAAAGGCGATTTCGATTTGTCTTTTTTGTTAGTGATTTTATTGGCTTATTAGACGCACAATGAGTTGGAGAATCAGATAAACCCAACTTCCGGTAGCCTAGCTGCAAGAGAAATGGCTTAAATGCCGTTTGAAGCTTCAACTTTGGGTTCCCAGTTCGCGTTATTTGGGTATCGAAAATAAAAGTCGATTTCGATTTGTTATTTTTGGTAGTGATTTTATTAGCTTATTAGATGCACAATGAGTTGGAGAATCAGATAAACCCCACTTCCGGTAGCCTAGCTGCAAGAGAAATGCCTTAAATCGCCGTTTGAAGCTTCAACTTTGGGTTCCCAGTTCATGTTATTTGGGTATCGAAAAAAAAAAGTCGATTTTGATTTGTCATATTTGGTAGTGATTTTATTAGCTTATTAGATGCACAATGAGTTGGAGAATCAGATAAACCCCACATCCGGTAGCCTAGCTGCAAGAGAAATGCCTTAATTCGCCGTTTGAAGCTTCAACTTTGGGTTCCCAGTTCGCGTTATTTGGGTATCGAAAAAAAAGTCGATTTCGATTTGTCATTTTTGGTAGGCATTTTATTGGCTTATTAAATGCATAATGAGTTGGAGAATCAGATAAACCCCACTTCCGGTAGCCTAGCTGCAAGAGAAATGCCGTAAATCTCCGTTTGAAGCTTCAACTTTGGGTTCCCAGTTCACGTTAATTGGGTATCAAAAAAAAAGTCGATTTCGATTTGTCATTTTTGGTAGTGATTTTATTGGCTTATTAGATGCACAATGAGTTGGAGAATCAGATAAACCCCACTTCCGGCAGTATAGCTGCAAGAGAAATGCCTTAAATCGCCGTTTGAAGCTTCAACTTTGGGTTCCCAGTTCACGTTATTTGTGTATCGAAAAAAAAAGGCGATTTCGATTTGTCATTTTTGGTAGTGATTTTATTAGTTTATTAGAGGCACAATGAGTTGGAGAATCAGATAAACCCCACTTCCGGTAGCCTAGCTGCAAGAGAAATGCCTTAAATCGCCGTTTGAAGCTTCAACTTTGGGTTCCCAGTTCACGTTATTTGGGTATCGAAAAAAAAGTCGATTTCGATTTGTCATTTTTGGTAGGCATTTTATTGGCTTATTAAATGCACAATGAGTTGGAGAATCATATAAACCCCACTTCCGGTAGCCTAGCTGCAAGAGAAATGCCGTAAATCTCCGTTTGAAGCTTCAACTTTGGGTTCCCAGTTCACGTTAATTGGGTATCAAAAAAAAAGTCGATTTCGATTTGTCATTTTTGGTAGTGATTTTATTGGCTTATTAGATGCACAATGAGTTGGAGAATCAGATAAACCCCACTTCCGGTAGCCTAGCTGCAAGAGAAATGCCTTAAATCGCCGTTTGAAGCTTCAAATTTGGGGTCCCAGTTCACGTTATATGGGCATCGAAAAAAAAAAGTCGATTTCGATTTGTCATTTTTGGTAGTGATTTTATTAGCTTATTAGATGCACAATGAGTTGGAGAATCAGATAAACCCCACATCCGGTAGCCTAGCTGCAAGAGAAATGCCTTAAATCGCCGTTTGAAGCTTCAACTTTGGGTTCCCAGTTCGCGTTATTTGGGTAACGAAAAAAAAGTCGATTTCGATTTGTCAGTTTTGGTAGTGATTTTTCAGCTTATTAGATGCACAATGAGTTGGAGAATCAGATAAACCCCACTTCCGGTAGCCTAGCTGCAAGAGAAATGCCGTAAATCTCCGTTTGAAGCTTCAACTTTGGGTTCCCAGTTCACGTTAATTGGGTATCAAAAAAAAAGTCGATTTCGATTTGTCATTTTTGGTAGTGATTTTATTGGCTTATTAGATGCAGAATGAGTTGGAGAATCAGATAAACCCCACTTCCAGCAGCATAGCTGCAAGAGAAATGCCTTAAATCGCCGTTTGAAGCTTCAACTTTGGGTTCCCAGTTCACGTTATTTGGGTATCGAAAAAAAAAGGCGATTTCGATTTGTCTTTTTTGTTAGTGATTTTATTGGCTTATTAGACGCACAATGAGTTGGAGAATCAGATAAACCCAACTTCCGGTAGCCTAGCTGCAAGAGAAATAGCTTAAATGCCGTTTGAAGCTTCAACTTTGGGTTCCCAGTTCGCGTTATTTGGGTAACGAAAATAAAAGTCGATTTCGATTTGTCATTTTTGGTAGTGATTTTATTAGCTTATTAGATGCACAATGAGTTGGAGAATCAGATAAACCCCACTTCCGGTAGCCTAGCTGCAAGAGAAATGCCTTAAATCGCCGTTTGAAGCTTCAACTTTGGGTTCCCAGTTCACGTTATTTGGGTATCGAAAAAAAAAAGTCGATTTTGATTTGTCATATTTGGTAGTGATATTATTAGCTTATTAGATGCACAATGAGTTGGAGAATCAGATAAACCCCACATCCGGTAGCCTAGCTGCAAGAGAAATGCCTTAATTCGCCGTTTGAAGCTTCAACTTTGGGTTCCCAGTTCGCGTTATTTGGGTATCGAAAAAGAAGTCGATTTCGATTTGTCATTTTTGGTAGGCATTTCATTGGCTTATTAAATGCACAATGAGTTGGAGAATCAGATAAACCCCACTTCCGGTAGCCTAGCTGCAAGAGAAATGCCGTAAATCTCCGTTTGAAGCTTCAACTTTGGGTTCCCAGTTCACGTTAATTGGGTATCAAAAAAAAAGTCGATTTCGATTTGTCATTTTTGGTAGTGATTTTATTGGCTTATTAGATGCACAATGAGTTGGAGAATCAGATAAACCCCACTTCCGGCAGTATAGCTGCAAGAGAAATGCCTTAAATCGCCGTTTGAAGCTTCAACTTTGGGTTCCCAGTTCACGTTATTTGGGTATCGAAAAAAAAAGGCGATTTCGATTTGTCATTTTTGGTAGTGATTTTATTAGCTTATTAGATGCACAATGAGTTGGAGAATCAGATAAACCCCACATCCGGTAGCCTAGCTGCAAGAGAAATGCCTTAAATCGCCGTTTGAAGCTTCAACTTTGGGTTCCCAGTTCGCGTTATTTGGGTATCGAAAAAAAAGTCGATTTCGATTTGTCAGTTTTGGTAGTGATTTTTCAGCTTATTAGATGCACAATGAGTTGGAGAATCAGATAAACCCCACTTCCGGTAGCCTAGCTGCAAGAGAAATGCCGTAAATCTCCGTTTGAAGCTTCAACTTTGGGTTCCCAGTTCACGTTAATTGGGTATCAAAAAAAAAGTCGATTTCGATTTGTCATTTTTGGTAGTGATTTTATTGGCTTATTAGATGCACAATGAGTTGGAGAATCAGATAAACCCCACTTCCGGCAGTATAGCTGCAAGAGAAATGCCTTAAATCGCCGTTTGAAGCTTCAACTTTGGGTTCCCAGTTCACGTTATTTGTGTATCGAAAAAAAAAGGCGATTTCGATTTGTCATTTTTGGTAGTGATTTTATTAGTTTATTAGATGCACAATGAGTTGGAGAATCAGATAAACCCCACTTCCGGTAGCCTAGCTGCAAGAGAAATGCCTTAAATCGCCGTTTGAAGCTTCAACTTTGGGTTCCCAGTTCACGTTATTTGGGTATCGAAAAAAAAGTCGATTTCGATTTGTCATTTTTGGTAGGCATTTTATTGGCTTATTAAATGCACAATGAGTTGGAGAATCATATAAACCCCACTTCCGGTAGCCTAGCTGCAAGAGAAATGCCGTAAATCTCCGTTTGAAGCTTCAACTTTGGGTTCCCAGTTCACGTTAATTGGGTATCAAAAAAAAAGTCGATTTCGATTTGTCATTTTTGGTAGTGATTTTATTGGCTTATTAGATGCACAATGAGTTGGAGAATCAGATAAACCCCACTTCCGGTAGCCTAGCTGCAAGAGAAATGCCTTAAATCGCCGTTTGAAGCTTCAAATTTGGGGTCCCAGTTCACGTTATATGGGCATCGAAAAAAAAAAGTCGATTTCGATTTGTCATTTTTGGTAGTGATTTTATTAGCTTATTAGATGCACAATGAGTTGGAGAATCAGATAAACCCCACATCCGGTAGCCTAGCTGCAAGAGAAATGCCTTAAATCGCCGTTTGAAGCTTCAACTTTGTGTTCCCAGTTCGCGTTATTTGGGTATCGAAAAAAAAGTCGATTTCGATTTTTCAGTTTTGGTAGTGATTTTTCAGCTTATTAGATGCACAATGAGTTGGAGAATCAGATAAACCCCACTTCCGGTAGCCTAGCTGCAAGAGAAATGCCGTAAATCTCCGTTTGAAGCTTCAACTTTGGGTTCCCAGTTCACGTTAATTGGGTATCAAAAAAAAAGTCGATTTCGATTTGTCATTTTTGGTAGTGATTTTATTGGCTTATTAGATGCAGAATGAGTTGGAGAATCAGATAAACCCCACTTCCAGCAGCATAGCTGCAAGAGAAATGCCTTAAATCGCCGTTTGAAGCTTCAACTTTGGGTTCCCAGTTCGCGTTATTTGGGTATCGAAAAAGAAGTCGATTTCGATTTGTCATTTTTGGTAGGCATTTTATTGGCTTATTTAATGCACAATGAGTTGGAGAATCAGATAAACCCCACTTCCGGTAGCCTAGCTGCAAGAGAAATGCCGTAAATCTCCGTTTGAAGCTTCAACTTTGGGTTCCCAGTTCACGTTAATTGGGTATCAAAAAAAAAGTCGATTTCGATTTGTCAATTTTGGTAGTGATTTCATTGGCTTATTAGATGCACAATGAGTTGGAGAATCAGATATACCCCACTTCCGGTAGTCTAGCTGCAAGAGAAATGACTTAAATCGCCGTTCGAAGCTTCAACTTTGGGTTCCCAGTTCACGTTATTTGGGTATCGAAAAAAAAAGGCGATTTCGATTTGTCATTTTTGGTAGTGATTTTATTAGCTTATTAGATGCACAATGAGTTGGAGAATCAGATAAACCCCACATCCGGTAGCCTAGCTGCAAGAGAAATGCCTTAAATCGCCGTTTGAAGCTTCAACTTTGGGTTCCCAGTTCGCGTTATTTGGGTATCGAAAAAAAAGTCGATTTCGATTTGTCAGTTTTGGTAGTGATTTTTCAGCTTATTAGATGCACAATGAGTTGGAGAATCAGATAAACCCCACTTCCGGTAGCCTAGCTGCAAGAGAAATGCCGTAAATCTCCGTTTGAAGCTTCAACTTTGGGTTCCCAGTTCACGTTAATTGGGTATCAAAAAAAAAGTCGATTTCGATTTGTCATTTTTGGTAGTGATTTTATTGGCTTATTAGATGCACAATGAGTTGGAGAATCAGATAAACCCCACTTCCGGTAGCCTAGCTGCAAGAGAAATGCCTTAAATCGCCGTTTGAAGCTTCAAATTTGGGGTCCCAGTTCACGTTATATGGGCATCGAAAAAAAAAAGTCGATTTCGATTTGTCATTTTTGGTAGTGATTTTATTAGCTTATTAGATGCACAATGAGTTGGAGAATCAGATAAACCCCACATCCGGTAGCCTAGCTGCAAGAGAAATGCCTTAAATCGCCGTTTGAAGCTTCAACTTTGTGTTCCCAGTTCGCGTTATTTGGGTATCGAAAAAAAAGTCGATTTCGATTTGTCAGTTTTGGTAGTGATTTTTCAGCTTATTAGATGCACAATGAGTTGGAGAATCAGATAAACCCCACTTCCGGTAGCCTAGCTGCAAGAGAAATGCCGTAAATCTCCGTTTGAAGCTTCAACTTTGGGTTCCCAGTTCACGTTAATTGGGTATCAAAAAAAAAGTCGATTTCGATTTGTCATTTTTGGTAGTGATTTTATTGGCTTATTAGATGCAGAATGAGTTGGAGAATCAGATAAACCCCACTTCCAGCAGCATAGCTGCAAGAGAAATGCCTTAAATCGCCGTTTGAAGCTTCAACTTTGGGTTCCCAGTTCACGTTATTTGGGTATCGAAAAAAAAAGGCGATTTCGATTTGTCTTTTTTGTTAGTGATTTTATTGGCTTATTAGACGCACAATGAGTTGGAGAATCAGATAAACCCAACTTCCGGTAGCCTAGCTGCAAGAGAAATAGCTTAAATGCCGTTTGAAGCTTCAACTTTGGGTTCCCAGTTCGCGTTATTTGGGTAACGAAAATAAAAGTCGATTTCGATTTGTCATTTTGGTAGTGATTTTATTAGCTTATTAGATGCACAATGAGTTGGAGAATCAGATAAACCCCACTTCCGGTAGCCTAGCTGCAAGAGAAATGCCTTAAATCGCCGTTTGAAGCTTCAATTTTGGGTTCCCAGTTCACGTTATTTGGGTATCGAAAAAAAAAAGTCGATTTTGATTTGTCATATTTGGTAGTGATTTTATTAGCTTATTAGATGCACAATGAGTTGGAGAATCAGATAAACCCCACATCCGGTAGCCTAGCTGCAAGAGAAATGCCTTAATTCGCCGTTTGAAGCTTCAACTTTGGGTTCCCAGTTCGCGTTATTTGGGTATCGAAAAAGAAGTCGATTTCGATTTGTCATTTTTGGTAGGCATTTTATTGGCTTATTTAATGCACAATGAGTTGGAGAATCAGATAAACCCCACTTCCGGTAGCCTAGCTGCAAGAGAAATGCCGTAAATCTCCGTTTGAAGCTTCAACTTTGGGTTCCCAGTTCACGTTAATTGGGTATCAAAAAAAAAGTCGATTTCGATTTGTCATTTTTGGTAGTGATTTCATTGGCTTATTAGATGCACAATGAGTTGGAGAATCAGATATAACCCACTTCCGGTAGTCTAGCTGCAAGAGAAATGCCTTAAATCGCCGTTCGAAGCTTCAACTTTGGGTTCCCAGTTCACGTTATTTGGGTATCGAAAAAAAAAGGCGATTTCGATTTGTCATTTTTGGTAGTGATTTTATTAGCTTATTAGATGCACAATGAGTTGGAGAATCAGATAAACCCCACATCCGGTAGCCTAGCTGCAAGAGAAATGCCTTAAATCGCCGTTTGAAGCTTCAACTTTGGGTTCCCAGTTCGCGTTATTTGGGTATCGAAAAAAAAGTCGATTTCGATTTGTCAGTTTTGGTAGTGATTTTTCAGCTTATTAGATGCACAATGAGTTGGAGAATCAGATAAACCCCACTTCCGGTAGCTTAGCTGCAAGAGAAATGCCGTAAATCTCCGTTTGAAGCTTCAACTTTGGGTTCCCAGTTCACGTTAATTGGGTATCAAAAAAAAAGTCGATTTCGATTTGTCATTTTTGGTAGTGATTTTATTGGCTTATTAGATGCACAATGAGTTGGAGAATCAGATAAACCCCACTTCCGGCAGTATAGCTGCAAGAGAAATGCCTTAAATCGCCGTTTGAAGCTTCAACTTTGGGTTCCCAGTTCACGTTATTTGGGTATCGAAAAAAAAAAGTCGATTTTGATTTGTCATATTTGGTAGTGATTTTATTAGCTTATTAGATGCACAATGAGTTGGAGAATCAGATAAACCCCACATCCGGTAGCCTAGCTGCAAGAGAAATGCCTTAAATCGCCGTTTGAAGCTTCAACTTTGGGTTCCCAGTTCGCATTATTTGGGTATCGAAAAATAAGTCGATTTCGATTTGTCATTTTTGGTAGGCATTTTATTGGCTTATTAAATGCACAGTGAGTTGGAGAATCAGATAAACCCCACTTCCGTAGCCTAGCTGCAAGAGAAATGCCTTAAATCGCCGTTTAAAGCTTCAACTTTGGGTTCCGAGATCACGTTATTTGGGTATCGAAAAAAAAAGTCGATTTCTATTTGTCATTTTTGGTAGTGATTTTATTGGCTTATTAGATGCACAATCAGTTGGAGAATCAGTAAACCCCACTTCCGGTACCCTAGCTGCAAGAGAAATGCTTTAAATCGCCGTTTGAATATTCAAATTTGGGTGCCCAGTTCGAATTATTTGGGTATCGAAAAAAAAAGTCGATTTCGATTTGTCATTTTTGGTAGTGATTTCATTGGCTTATTAGATGCACAATGAGTTGGAGAATCAGATATATCGCACTTCCGGTAGTCTAGCTGCAAGAGAAATGCCTTAATTCGCCGTTCGAAGCTTCAACTTTGGGTTCCCTGTTCGCGTTATTTGGGTATCGAAAAAAAAAGTCGATTTCGATTTGTCATTTTTGGTAGGCATTTTATTGGCTTATTAGATGCACAATGAGTTGGAGAATCAGATAAACCCCACTTCCGGTAGCCTAGCTGCAAGAGAAATGCCTTAAATCGCCGTTTGAAGCTTCAACTTTGGGTTCCCAGTGCGCGTTATTTGGGTATCGAAAAAAAAGTCGATTTCGATTTGTCAGTTTTGGTAGTGATTTTTCAGCTTATTAGATGCACAATGAGTTGGAGTATCAGATAAACCCCACTTCCGGTAGCCTAGCTGCAAGAGAAATGCCGTAAATCTCCGTTTGAAGCTTCAACTTTGGGTTCCCAGTTCACGTTATTTGGGTATCGAAAAAAAAAGGCGATTTCGATTTGTCTTTTTGTTAGTGATTTTATTGGCTTATTAGATGCACAATGAGTTGGAGAATCAGATAAACCCCACTTCCGGTAGCCTAGCTGCAAGAGAAATGCCTTAAATCGCCGTTTGAAGCTTCAACTTTGGGTTCCCAGTTCACGTTATTTGGGTATCGAAAAAAAAGTCGATTTCGATTTGTCATTTTTGGTAGGCATTTTATTGGCTTATTAAATGCACAATGAGTTGGAGAATCATATAAACCCCACTTCCGGTAGCCTAGCTGCAAGAGAAATGCCGTAAATCTCCGTTTGAAGCTTCAACTTTGGGTTCCCAGTTCACGTTAATTGGGTATCAAAAAAAAAGTCGATTTCGATTTGTCATTTTTGGTAGCGATTTTATTGGCTTATTAGATGCACAATGAGTTGGAGAATCAGATAAACCCCACTTCCGGTAGCCTAGCTGCAAGAGAAATGCCTTAAATCGCCGTTTGAAGCTTCAAATTTGGGGTCCCAGTTCACGTTATATGGGCATCGAAAAAAAAAAGTCGATTTCGATTTGTCATTTTTGGTAGTGATTTTATTAGCTTATTAGATGCACAATGAGTTGGAGAATCAGATAAACCCCACATCCGGTAGCCTAGCTGCAAGAGAAATGCCTTAAATCGCCGTTTGAAGCTTCAACTTTGGGTTCCCAGTTCGCGTTATTTGGGTATCGAAAAAAAAGTCGATTTCGATTTGTCAGTTTTGGTAGTGATTTTTCAGCTTATTAGATGCACAATGAGTTGGAGAATCAGATAAACCCCACTTCCGGTAGCCTAGCTGCAAGAGAAATGCCGTAAATCTCCGTTTGAAGCTTCAACTTTGGGTTCCCAGTTCACGTTAATTGGGTATCAAAAAAAAAGTCGATTTCGATTTGTCATTTTTGGTAGTGATTTTATTGGCTTATTAGATGCAGAATGAGTTGGAGAATCAGATAAACCCCAATTCCAGCAGCATAGCTGCAAGAGAAATGCCTTAAATCGCCGTTTGAAGCTTCAACTTTGGGTTCCCAGTTCACGTTATTTGGGTATCGAAAAAAAAAGGCGATTTCGATTTGTCTTTTTTGTTAGTGATTTTATTGGCTTATTAGACGCACAATGAGTTGGAGAATCAGATAAACCCCACTTCCGGTACCCTAGCTGCAAGAGAAATAGCTTAAATGCCGTTTGAAGCTTCAACTTTGGGTTCCCAGTTCGCGTTATTTGGGTAACGAAAATAAAAGTCGATTTCGATTTGTCATTTTTGGTAGTGATTTTATTAGCTTATTAGATGCACAATGAGTTGGAGAATCAGATAAACCCCACTTCCGGTAGCCTAGCTGCAAGAGAAATGCCTTAAATCGCCGTTTGAAGCTTCAACTTTGGGTTCCCAGTTCGCATTATTTGGGTATCGAAAAATAAGTCGATTTCGATTTGTCATTTTTGGTAGGCATTTTATTGGCTTATTAAATGCACAGTGAGTTGGAGAATCAGATAAACCCCACTTCCGGTAGCCTAGCTGCAAGAGAAATGCCTTAAATCGCCGTTTAAAGCTTCAACTTTGGGTTCCCAGTTCACGTTATTTGGGTATCGAAAAAAAAAGTCGATTTCTATTTGTCATTTTTGGTAGTGATTTTATTGGCTTATTAGATGCACAATGAGTTGGAGAATCAGATAAACCCCACTTCCGGTACCCTAGCTGCAAGAGAAATGCTTTAAATCGCCGTTTGAATATTCAAATTTGGGTGCCCAGTTCGAATTATTTGGGTATCGAAAAAAAAAGTCGATTTCGATTTGTCATTTTTGGTAGTGATTTCATTGGCTTATTAGATGCACAATGAGTTGGAGAATCAGATATATCGCACTTCCGGTAGTCTAGCTGCAAGAGAAATGCCTTAATTCGCCGTTCGAAGCTTCAACTTTGGGTTCCCTGTTCGCGTTATTTGGGTATCGAAAAAAAAAGTCGATTTCGATTTGTCATTTTTGGTAGGCATTTTATTGGCTTATTAGATGCACAATGAGTTGGAGAATCAGATAAACCCCACTTCCGGTAGCCTAGCTGCAAGAGAAATGCCGTAAATCTCCGTTTGAAGCTTCAACTTTGGGTTCCCAGGTCACGTTATTTGGGTATCGAAAAAAAAAGGCGATTTCGATTTGTCTTTTTGTTAGTGATTTTATTGGCTTATTAGATGCACAATGAGTTTGAGAATCAGATAAACCCCACTTCCGGCAGTATAGCTGCAAGAGAAATGCCTTAAATCGCCGTTTGAAGCTTCAACTTTGGGTTCCCAGTTCACGTTATTTGTGTATCGAAAAAAAAAGGCGATTTCGATTTGTCATTTTTGGTAGTGATTTTATTAGTTTATTAGATGCACAATGAGTTGGAGAATCAGATAAACCCCACTTCCGGTAGCCTAGCTGCAAGAGAAATGCCTTAAATCGCCGTTTGAAGCTTCAACTTTGGGTTCCCAGTTCACGTTATTTGGGTATCGAAAAAAAAGTCGATTTC
Organism: Acanthosepion lycidas; assembly: GCA_963932145.1. Classification (NCBI taxonomy): domain Eukaryota; kingdom Metazoa; phylum Mollusca; class Cephalopoda; order Sepiida; family Sepiidae; genus Acanthosepion; species Acanthosepion lycidas. The sequence continues at coordinate 90,063,900 of OZ010604.1, forward strand.
GATTTGTCATTTTTGGTAGGCATTTTATTGGCTTATTAAATGCACAATGAGTTGGAGAATCATATAAACCCCACTTCCGGTAGCCTAGCTGCAAGAGAAATGCCGTAAATCTCCGTTTGAAGCTTCAACTTTGGGTTCCCAGTTCACGTTAATTGGGTATCAAAAAAAAAGTCGATTTCGATTTGTCATTTTTGGTAGTGATTTTATTGGCTTATTAGATGCACAATGAGTTGGAGAATCAGATAAACCCCACTTCCGGTAGCCTAGCTGCAAGAGAAATGCCTTAAATCGCCGTTTGAAGCTTCAAATTTGGGGTCCCAGTTCACGTTATATGGGCATCGAAAAAAAAAAGTCGATTTCAATTTGTCATTTTTGGTAGTGATTTTATCAGCTTATTAGATGCACAATGAGTTGGAGAATCAGATAAACCCCACATCCGGTAGCCTAGCTGCAAGAGAAATGCCTTAAATCGCCGTTTGAAGCTTCAACTTTGGGTTCCCAGTTCGCGTTATTTGGGTATCGAAAAAAAAGTCGATTTCGATTTGTCAGTTTTGGTAGTGATTTTTCAGCTTATTAGATGCACAATGAGTTGGAGAATCAGATAAACCCCACTTCCGGTAGCCTAGCTGCAAGAGAAATGCCGTAAATCTCCGTTTGAAGCTTCAACTTTGGGTTCCCAGTTCACGTTAATTGGGTATCAAAAAAAAAGTCGATTTCGATTTGTCATTTTTGGTAGTGATTTTATTGGCTTATTAGATGCAGAATGAGTTGGAGAATCAGATAAACCCCACTTCCAGCAGCATAGCTGCAAGAGAAATGCCTTAAATCGCCGTTTGAAGCTTCAACTTTGGGTTCCCAGTTCACGTTATTTGGGTATCGAAAAAAAAAGGCGATTTCGATTTGTCTTTTTTGTTAGTGATTTTATTGGCTTATTAGACGCACAATGAGTTGGAGAATCAGATAAACCCAACTTCCGGTAGCCTAGCTGCAAGAGAAATAGCTTAAATGCCGTTTGAAGCTTCAACTTTGGGTTCCCAGTTCGCGTTATTTGGGTAACGAAAATAAAAGTCGATTTCGATTTGTCATTTTTGGTAGTGATTTTATTAGCTTATTAGATGCACAATGAGTTGGAGAATCAGATAAACCCCACTTCCGGTAGCCTAGCTGCAAGAGAAATGCCTTAAATCGCCGTTTGAAGCTTCAACTTTGGGTTCCCAGTTCACGTTATTTGGGTATCGAAAAAAAAAGGCGATTTCGATTTGTCATTTTTGGTAGTGATTTTATTAGCTTATTAGATGCACAATGAGTTGGAGAATCAGATAAACCGCACATCCGGTAGCCTAGTTGCAAGAAAAATGCCTTAAATCGCCGTTTGAAGCTTCAACTTTGGGTTCCCAGTTCGCGTTATTTGGGTATCGAAAAAAAAGTCGATTTCGATTTGTCAGTTTTGGTAGTGATTTTTCAGCTTATTAGATGCACAATGAGTTGGAGAATCAGATAAACCCCACTTCCGGTAGCCTAGCTGCAAGAGAAATGCCGTAAATCTCCGTTTGAAGCTTCAACTTTGGGTTCCCAGTTCACGTTAATTGGGTATCAAAAAAAAAGTCGATTTCGATTTGTCATTTTTGGTAGTGATTTTATTGGCTTATTAGATGCACAATGAGTTGGAGAATCAGATAAACCCCACTTCCGGTAGTATAGCTGCAAGAGAAATGCCTTAAATCGCCGTTTGAAGCTTCAACTTTGGGTTCCCAGTTCACGTTATTTGGGTATCGAAAAAAAAAAGTCGATTTTGATTTGTCATATTTGGTAGTGATTTTATTAGCTTATTAGATGCACAATGAGTTGGAGAATCAGATAAACCCCACATCCGGTAGCCTAGCTGCAAGAGAAATGCCTTAAATCGCCGTTTGAAGCTTCAACTTTGGGTTCCCAGTTCGCATTATTTGGGTATCGAAAAATAAGTCGATTTCGATTTGTCATTTTTGGTAGGCATTTTATTGGCTTATTAAATGCACAGTGAGTTGGAGAATCAGATAAACCCCACTTCCGTCGCCTAGCTGCAAGTGAAATGCCTTAAATCGCCGTTTAAAGCTTCAACTTTGGGTTCCGAGATCACGTTATTTGGGTATCGAAAAAAAAAGTCGATTTCTATTTGTCATTTTTGGTAGTGATTTTATTGGCTTATTAGATGCACAATCAGTTGGAGAATCAGTAAACCCCACTTCCGGTACCCTAGCTGCAAGAGAAATGCTTTAAATCGCCGTTTGAATATTCAAATTTGGGTGCCCAGTTCGAATTATTTGGGTATCGAAAAAAAAAGTCGATTTCGATTTGTCATTTTTGGTAGTGATTTCATTGGCTTATTAGATGCACAATGAGTTGGAGAATCAGATATATCGCACTTCCGGTAGTCTAGCTGCAAGAGAAATGCCTTAATTCGCCGTTCGAAGCTTCAACTTTGGGTTCCCTGTTCGCGTTATTTGGGTATCGAAAAAAAAAGTCGATTTCGATTTGTCATTTTTGGTAGGCATTTTATTGGCTTATTAGATGCACAATGAGTTGGAGAATCAGATAAACCCCACTTCCGGTAGCCTAGCTGCAAGAGAAATGCCTTAAATCGCCGTTTGAAGCTTCAACTTTGGGTTCCCAGTGCGCGTTATTTGGGTATCGAAAAAAAAGTCGATTTCGATTTGTCAGTTTTGGTAGTGATTTTTCAGCTTATTAGATGCACAATGAGTTGGAGAATCAGATAAACCCCACTTCCGGTAGCCTAGCTGCAAGAGAAATGCCGTAAATCTCCGTTTGAAGCTTCAACTTTGGGTTCCCAGTTCACGTTATTTGGGTATCGAAAAAAAAAGGCGATTTCGATTTGTCTTTTTGTTAGTGATTTTATTTGCTTATTAGATGCACAATGAGTTGGAGAATCAGATAAACCCAACTTCCGGTAGCCTAGCTGCAAGAGAAATGGCTTAAATGCCGTTTGAAGCTTCAAATTTGGGTTCCCAGTTCGCGGTATTTGGGTATCGAAAATAAAAGTCGATTTCGATTTGTCATTTTTGGTAGTGATTTTTTAGCTTATTAGATGCACAATGAGTTGGAGAATCAGATAAACCCCTCTTCCGGTAGCCTAGTTGCAAGAGAAATGCCTTAAATCGCCGTTTTAAGCTTCAACTTTGGGTTCCCAGTTCACGTTAATTGGGTATCGAAAAAGAAAGTCGATTTCGATTTGTCATTTTTGGTAGTGATTTTATTAGCTTATTAGATGCACAATGAGCGGGAGAATCAGATAAACCCCACTTCCGGTATCCTAGCTGCAAGAGAAATGCCTTAAATCGCCGTTTGAAGCTTAAACTTTGGGTTCCCAGTTCACGTTATTTGGGTATCTTAAAAAAAATCGATTTCGATTTGTCATTTTTGGTAGGCATTTTATTGGCATATTAGATGCACAATGAGTTGGAGAATCAGATAAACCACACTTCTGGTAGCCTAGCTGCAAGAGAAATGCCGTAAATCACCGTTTGAAACTTCAACTTTGGGTTCCAAGTTCGCGTTATTTGGGTATCGAAAAAAAAAGTCGATTTCGATTTGTCTATTTCGTTAGTGATTTTATTGGCTTATTAGATGCACAATGAGTTGGAGAATCAGATAAACCCAACTTCCGGTAGCCTAGCTGCAAGAGAAATGCCTTAAATGCCGTTTGAAGCTTCAACTTTGGGTTCCCAGTTCGCGTTATTTGGGTATCGAAAAAAAAAAGTCGATTACGATTAGTCATATTTGGTATGCATTTTATTGTCTTATTAGATTTACAATGATTTGGAGAATCAGATAAATCCGACTTCCGGTAGCCTAGCTGCAAAGAAATGTCTTAAATCGCCGTTTGAAACATCAACTTTTGGTTCCCAGTTTACGATATTTGGGTATCGAAAAAAAAAAGTCAATTTCGATTTGTCATTTTTGGTAGTGATTTTATTACCTTATTAGACGCACAATGTGTCGGAGAATCAGATAAATCCAACTTCCGGTAGCCTAGCTGCAAGAGAAATGCCTTAAATCGCCGTTTGAAGCTTCAACTTTGGGATCCCAGTTCGCGTTATTTGGGTTTCGAAAATAAAAGTCGATTTCGATTTGTCATTTTTGGCAGTGATTTTATTAGCTTATTAGATGCACAATGAGTTGGAGAATCAGATAAACCCCACATCCGGTCGCCTAGCTGCAAGTGAAATGCCTTAAATCGCCGTTTGAAGCTTCAACTTTGGGTTCCCTGTTCGCGTTATTTGGGTATCGAGAAAAAAGTCGATTTCGATTTGTCATTTTTGGTAGTGATTTTTTAGATTATTAGATGCAAAATGAGTTGGAGAATCAGATAAACCCCACTTCCGGTAGCCTAGCTGCAAGAGAAATGCCTTAAATCGCCGTTTGAAGCTTCAACTTTGCTTCCCAGTTCGCGTTATTTGGGTATCAAAAAAAAAGTCGATTTCGATTTGTCATTTTTGGTAGTGATTTTATTAGCTTATTAGATGCACAATGAGTTGGAGAATCAGATAAACCCCACTTCCGGTAGCCTAGCTGCAAGAGAAATGCCTTAAATCGCCGTTTGAAGCTTCAACTTTGGGTTCCCAGGTCACGTTATTTGGGTATCGAAAAAAAAAGTCGATTTCGATTTGTCTTTTTTGTTAGTGATTTTATTGGCTTATTAGATTTACAATGAGTTAGAGAATCAGATAAACCCAACTTCCGGTAGCCTAGCTGCAAGAGAAATGCCTTAAATGCCGTTTGAAGCTTCAACTTTGGGTTCCCAGCTCGCGTTATTTGGGTATCGAAAAAAAAAAATCGATTACGATTAGTCATACTTGGTAGGCATTTTATTGGATTATTAGATTTACAATGATTTGGAGAATCAGATAAATCCGACTTCCGGTAGCCTAGCTGCAAGACAAATGTCTTAAATCGCCGTTTGAAACATCAACTTTTGGTTCCCAGTTCACGATATTTGGGTATCGAAAAAAAAAAGTCGATTTCGATTTGTCATTTTTGGTAGTGATTTTATTAGCTTATTAGACGCACAATGAGTTGGAGAATCAGATAAACCCCACATCCGGTCGCCTAGCTGCAAGAGAAATGCCTTAAATCGCCGTTTGAAGCTTCAACTTTGGGTTCCCAGTTCGGGTTATTTGGGTATCGAAAATAAAAGTCGATTTCGATTTGTCATTTTTGGTAGTGATTTTATTAGCTTATTAGATGCACAATGAGTTGGAGAATCAGATAAACCCCACTTCCGGTAGCCTAGCTGCAAGAGAAATGCAGTAAATCACCGTTTGAAGCTTCAACTTTAGGTTCCAAGTTCGCGTTATTTGGGTATCAAAAAAAACAGTCGATTTCGATTTGTCTTTTTTGGTAGTGATTTTATTGGCTTATTAGATGCACAATGAGTTGGAGAATCAGATAAACCCAACTTCCGGTAGACTAGCAGCAAGAGAAATGCCTTAAATGCCGTTTGAAGCTTCAAATTTGGGTTCCAAGTTCGCGTTATTTGGGTATCGAAAAAAAAAAGTCGATTACGATTTGTCATATTTGGTAGGCATTTTATTGGCTTATTAGATTCACAATGAGTTGGAGAATCAGATAAATCCAACTTCCGGTAGCCTAGCTGCAAGTGAAATGTCTTAAATCGCCGTTTGAAACATCAACTTTTGGATCCCAGTTCACGATATTTGGGTATCGAAAAAAAAAAGTCGATTTCGATTTGTCTTTTTTGTTAGTTATTTTATTGGCTTATTAGATTTACAATGATTTGGAGAATCAGATAAATCCAACTTCCGGTAGCCTAGCTGCAAGTGAAATGTCTTAAATCGCCGTTTGAAACATCAACTTTTGGATCGCAGTTCACGATATTTGGGTATCGAAAAAAAAAAATCGATTTCGATTTGTCATTTTTGGTAGTGATTTTATTAGACGCACAATGAGTCAGAGAATCAGATAAATCCAACTTCCGGTAGCCTAGCTGAGAGAGAAATGCCTTAAATCGCCGTTTGAAGCTTCAACTTTGGGATCCCAGTTCGCGTTATTTGGGTTTCGAAAATAAAAAAGTCGATTACGATTTGTCATATTTGGTAGGCATTTTATTGGCTTATTAGATTCACAATGAGTTGGAGAATCAGATAAACCCCACTTCCGGTATCCTAGCTGCAAGAGAAATGCCTTAAATCGCCGTTTGAAGCTTAAACTTTGGGTTCCCAGTTCACGATATTTGGGTATCGAAAAAAAAAGTCGATTTCGATTTGTCTTTTTTGTTAGTGATTTTATTGGCTTATTAGATGCACAATGAGTTGGAGAATCAGATAAACCCAACTTCCGGTAACCTAGCTGCAAGAGAAATGCCTTAAATGCCGTTTGAAGCTTCAACTTTGGGTTCCCAGCTCGCGTTATTTGGGTATCGAAAAAAAAAAGTCGATTACGATTAGTCATACTTGGTAGGCATTTTATTGGCTTATTAGATTTACAATGATTTGGAGAATCAGATAAATCCAACTTCCGGTAGCCTAGCTGCAAGAGAAATGTCTTAAATCGCCGTTTGAAACATCAACTTTTGGTTCCCAGTTCACGATATTTGGGTATCGAAAAAAAAAAGTCGATTTCGATTTGTCATTTTTGGTAGTGATTTTATTAGCTTATTAGACGCACAATGAGTCGGAGAATCAGATAAATCCAACTTCCGGTAGCCTAGCTGCAAGAGAAATGCCTTAAATCGCCGTTTGAAGCTTCAACTTTGGGATCCCAGTTCGCGTTATTTGGGTTTCGAAAATAAAAGTCGATTTCGATTTGTCATTTTTGGTAGTGATTTTATTAGCTTATTAGATGCACAATGAGTTGGAGAATCAGATAAACCCCACTTCCGCTAGCCTAGCTGCAAGGGAAATGCCTTAAATCGCCGTTTGAAGCTTCAACTTTGGGTTCCCAGTTCACGTTATTTGGGTATCGAAAAAAAAAAGTCGATTTCGATTTGTCATATTTGGTAGTGATTTTATTAGCTGATTAGATGCACAATGAGTTGGAGAATCAGATAAACCCAACTTCCGGTAGACTAGCAGCAATAGAAATGCCTTAAATGCCGTTTGAAGCTTCAACTTTGGGTTCCGAGTTCGCGTTATTTGGGTATCGAAAAAAAAAAGTCGATTACGATTTGTCATATTTGGTAGGCATTTTATTGGCTTATTAGATTCACAATGAGTTGGAGAATCAGATAAACCCCACTTCCGGTATCCTAGCTGCAAGAGAAATGCGTTAAATCGCCGTTTGAAGCTTAAACTTTGGGTTCCCAGTTCACGATATTTGGGTATCGAAAAAAAAAGTCGATTTCGATTTGTCTTTTTTGTTAGTGATTTTATTGGCTTATTAGATGCACAATGAGTTGGAGAATCAGATAAACCCAACTTCCTGTAGCCTCGCTGCAAGAGAAATGCCTTAAATGCCGTTTGAAGCTTCAACTTTGGGTTCCCAGCTCGCGTTATTTGGGTATCGAAAAAAAAAAGTCGATTACGATTAGTCATACTTGGTAGGCATTTTATTGGCTTATTAGATTTACAATGATTTGGAGAATCAGATAAACCCCACTTCCGGTATCCTAGCTGCAAGAGAAATGCGTTAAATCGCCGTTTGAAGCTTAAACTTTGGGTTCCCTGTTCGCGTTATTTGGGTATCGAGAAAAAAGTCGAGTTCGATTTTCATTTTTGGTAGTGATTTTTTAGCTTATTAGATGCACAATGAGTTGGAGAATCAGATAAACCCCACTTCCGCTAGCCTAGCTGCAAGAGAAATGCCTTAAATCGCCGTTTGAAGCTTCAACTTTGCTTCCCAGTTCGCGTTATTTGGGTATCAAAAAAAAAGTCGATTTCGATTTGTCATTTGGTAGTGATTTTATTGGCTTATTAGATGCACAATGAGTTGGAGAATCAGATAAAACCCACTTCCGGTAGCCTAGCTACAAGAGAAATGCCTTAAATCGCCGTTTGAAGCTTCAACTTTGGGTTCCAAGTTCGCGTTATTTGGGTATCGAAAAAAAAAGTCGATTTCGATTTGTATTTTTGGTAGTGATTTTATTGGCTTATTAGATGCACAATGAGTTGTAGAATCAGATAAACCCAACTTCCGGTAGACTAGCAGCAAGAGAAATGCCTTAAATGCCGTTTGAAGCTTCAACTTTGGGTTCCCAGTTCGCGTTATTTGGGTATCGAAAAAAAAAAGTCGATTACGATTAGTCATATTTGGTAGTGATTTTATTAGCTTATTAGATGCACAATGAGTTGGAGAATCAGACAAAGCCCACATCCGGTCGCCTAGCTGCAAGAGAAATGCCTTCAATCGCCGTTTGAATCTTCAACTTCGGGTTCCCTGTTCGCGTTATTTAGGTATCGAGAAAAAAGTCGATTTCGATTTGTCATTTTTGGTAGTAATTTTTTAGCTTATTAGATGCACAATGAGTTGGAGAATCAGATAAACCCCACTTCCGGCAGCCTAGCTGCAAGAGAAATTCCTTAAATCGCCGTTTGAAGCTTCAACTTTGCTTCCCAGTTCGCGTTATTTGGGTATCAAAAAAATAGTCGATTTCGATTTGTCATTTTGGTAGTGATTTTATTGGCTTATTAGATGCACAATGAGTTGGAGAATCAGATAAACCCCACTTCCGGTAGCCTAGCTGCAAGAGAAATGCCTTAAATCGCCGTTTGAAGCTTCAACTTTCGGTTCCAAGTTCGCGTTATTTGGGTTTCGATAAAAAAAGTCGATTTCGATTTGTCTTTTTTGGTAGTGATTTTATTGGCTTATTAGATGCACAATGAGTTGGAGAATCAGATAAACCCAACTTCCGGTAGACTAGCAGCAAGAGAAATGCCTTAAATGCCGTTTGAAGTTTCAACTTTGCATCCCAGTTCGCGTTATTTGGGTATCAAAAAAAAAGTCGATTTCGATTTGTCATTTTTGGTAGTGATTTTATTGGCTTATTAGATGCACAATGAGTTGGAGAATCAGATAAACCGCACTTCCGGTAGCCTAGCTGCAAGAGAAATGCCTTAAATCGCCGTTTGAAGCTTCAACTTTGGGTTCCAAGTTCGCGTTATTTGGGTATCGAAAAAAAAAGTCGATTTCGATTTGTCTTTTTTGGTAGTGATTTTATTGGCTTATTAGATGCACAATGAGTTGTAGAATCAGATAAACCCAACTTCCGGTAGACTAGCAGCAAGAGAAATGCCTTAAATGCCGTTTGAAGCTTCAACTTTGGGTTCCCAGTTCGCGTTATTTGGGTATCGAAAAAAAAAAGTCGATTACGATTAGTCATATTTGGTAGTGATTTTATTAGCTTATTAGATGCACAATGAGTTGGAGAATCAGATAAACCCCACATCCGGTCGCCTAGCTGCAAGAGAAATGCATTAAATCGCCGTTTGAAGCTTCAACTTTGGGTTCCCTGTTCGCGTTATTTGGGTATCGAGAAAAAAGTCGATTTCGATTTGTCATTTTTGTTAGTGATTTTTTAGCTTATTAGATGCACAATGAGTTGGAGAATCAGATAAACCCCACTTCCGGTAGCCTAGCTGCAAGAGAAATGCCTTAAATCGCCGTTTGAAGCTTCAACTTTGCTTCCCAGTTCGCGTTATTTGGGTATCAAAAAAAAAGTCGATTTCGATTTGTCATTTTTGGTAGTGATTTTATTGGCTTATTAGATGCACAATGAGTTGGAGAATCAGATAAACCCCACTTCCGGTAGCCTAGCTGCAAGAGAAATGCCTTAAATCGCCGTTTGAAGCTTCAACTTTGGGTTCCAAGTTCGCGTTATTTGGGTATCGAAAAAAAAAGTCGATTTCGATTTGTCTTTTTTGGTAGTGATTTTATTGGTTATTAGATGCACAATGAGTTGTAGAATCAGATAAACCCAACTTCCGGTAGACTAGCAGCAAGAGAAATGCCTTAAATGCCGTTTGAAGCTTCAACTTTGGGTTCCCAGTTCGCGTTATTTGGGTATCGAAAAAAAAAAGTCGATTACGATTTGTCATATTTGGTAGTGATTTTATTAGCTTATTAGATGCACAATGAGTTGGAGAATCAGATAAACCCCACATCCGGTCGCCTAGCTGCAAGAGAAATGCCTTAAATCGCCGTTTGAAGCTTCAACTTTGGGTTCCCAGTTCGCGTTATTTGGGTATCGAAAAAAAAAAGTCGATTACGATTTGTCATATTTGGTAGGCATTTTATTGGCTTATTATATTCACAATGAGTTGGAGAATCAGATAAACCCTACTTCCGGTATCCTAGCTGCAAGTGAAATGCCTTAAATCGCCGTTTGAAGCTTAAACTTTGGGTTCCCAGTTCACGATATTTGGGTATCGAAAAAAAAAGTCGATTTCGATTTGTCTTTTTTGTTAGTGATTTTATTGGCTTATTAGTTGCACAATGAGTTGGAGAATCAGATAAACCCAACTTCCGGTAGCCTCGCTGCAAGAGAAATGCCTTAAATGCCGTTTGAAACTTCAACTTTGGGTTCCCAGTTCGCGTTATTTGGGTATCGAGAAAAAAGTCGATTTCGATTTGTCATTTTTGGTAGTGATTTTTTAGCTTATTAGATGCACAATGAGTTGGAGAATCAGATAAACCCCACTTCCGGTAGCCTAGCTGCAAGAGAAATGCCTTAAATCGCCGTTTGAAGCTTCAACTTTGCTTCCCAGTTCGCGTTATTTGGGTATAAAAAAAAAAGTCGATTTCGATTTGTCATTTTTGGTAGTGATTTTATTGGCTTATTAGATGCACAATGAGTTGGAGAATCAGATAAACCCCACTTCCGGTAGCCTAGCTGCAAGAGAAATGCCTTAAATCGCCGTTTGAAGCTTCAACTTTGGGTTCCAAGTTCGCGTTATTTGGGTATCGAAAAAAAAAGTCGATTTCGATTTGTTTTTTTTTGTAGTGATTTTATTGGCTTATTAGATGCACAATGAGTTGGAGAATCAGATAAACCCCACTTCCGGTAGCCTAGCTGCAAGAGAAATGCCTTAAATCGCCGTTTGAAGCTTCAACTTTGGGTTCCAAGTTCGCGTTATTTGGGTATCGAAAAAAAAAGTCGATTTCGATTTGTCTTTTTTGGTAGTGATTTTATTGGTTATTAGATGCACAATGAGTTGTAGAATCAGATAAACCCAACTTCCGGTAGACTAGCAGCAAGAGAAATGCCTTAAATGCCGTTTGAAGCTTCAACTTTGGGTTCCCAGTTCGCGTTATTTGGGTATCGAAAAAAAAAAGTCGATTACGATTTGTCATATTTGGTAGTGATTTTATTAGCTTATTAGATGCACAATGAGTTGGAGAATCAGATAAACCCCACATCCGGTCGCCTAGCTGCAAGAGAAATGCCTTAAATCGCCGTTTGAAGCTTCAACTTTGGGTTCCCTGTTCGCGTTATTTGGGTATCGAGAAAAAAGTCGATTTCGATTTGTCATTTTTGGTAGTGATTTTTTAGCTTATTAGATGCACAATGAGTTGGAGAATCAGATAAACCCCACTTCCGGTAGCCTAGCTGCAAGAGAAATTCCTTAAATCGCCGTTTGAAGCTTCAACTTTGCTTCCCAGTTCGCGTTATTTGGGTTTCGAAAAAAAAAGTCGATTTTGATTTGTCTTTTTTGGTAGTGATTTTATTGGCTTATTAGATGAACAATGAGTTGGAGAATCAGATAAACCCAACTTCCGGTAGACTAGCAGCAAGAGAAATGCCTTAAATGCCGTTTGAAGCTTCAACTTTGGGTTCCCAGTTCGCGTTATTTGGGTATCGAAAAAAAAAAGTCGATTACGATTTGTCATATTTGGTAGGCATTTTATTGGCTTATTAGATTCACAATGAGTTGGAGAATCAGATAAACCCCACTTCCGGTATCCTAGCTGCAAGAGAAATGCCTTAAATCGCCGTTTGAAGCTTAAACTTTGGGTTCCTAGTTCACGATATTTGGGTATCGAAAAAAAAAAGTCGATTTCGATTCGTCATTATTGGTAGTGATTTTATTAACTTATTAGACGGACAATGAGTTGGAGAATCAGATAAACCCCACTTCCCGTAGCCTAGCTGCAATAGAAATGCCTTAAATCGCCGTTTGAAGCTTCAACTTTGGGTTCCAAGTTCGCGGTATTTGGGTATCGAAAAAAAAAGTCGATTTCGATTTGTCTTTTTGGTAGTGATTTTATTGGCTTATTAGATGAACAATGAGTTGGAGAATCAGATAAACCCAACTTCCGGTAGACTAGCAGCAAGAGAAATGCCTTAAATGCCGTTTGAAGCTTCAACTTTGGGTTCCCAGTTCGCGTTATTTGGGTATCAAAAAAAAAAGTCGATTACGATTTGTCATATTTGGTAGGCATTTTATTGGCTTATTAGATTCACAATGAGTTGGAGAATCAGATAAACCCCACTTCCGGTATCCTAGCTGCAAGAGAAATGCCTTAAATCGCCGTTTGAAGCTTAAACTTTGGGTTCCCAGTTCACGATATTTGGGTATCGAAAAAAAAAGTCGATTTCGATTTGTCTTTTTTGTTAGTGATTTTATTGGCTTATTAGATGCACAATGAGTTGGAGAATCAGATAAACCCCACATCCGGTCGCCTAGCTGCAAGAGAAATGCATTAAATCGCCGTTTGAAGCTTCAACTTTGGGTTCCCAGTTCGCGTTATTTGGGTATCGAGAAAAAAGTCGATTTCGATTTGTCATTTTTGGTAGTGATTTTTTAGCTTATTAGATGCACAATGAGTTGGAGAATCAGATAAACCCCACTTCCGGTAGCCTTGCTGCAAGAGAAATGCCTTAAATCGCCGTTTGAAGCTTCAACTTTGCTTCCCAGTTCGCGTTATTTGGGTATAAAAAAAAAAGTCGATTTCGATTTGTCATTTTTGGTAGTGATTTTATTGGCTTATTAGATGCACAATGAGTTGGAGAATCAGATAAACCCCACTTCCGGTAGCCTAGCTGCAAGAGAAATGCCTTAAATCGCCGTTTGAAGCTTCAACTTTGGGTTCCAAGTTCGCGTTATTTGGCTTCGAAAAAAAAAGTCGATTTCGATTTGTCTTTTTTGGTAGTGATTTTATTGGCTTATTAGATGCACAATGAGTTGGAGAATCAGATAAACCCAACTTCCGGTAGCCTAGCTGCAAGAGAAATGTCTTAAATCGCCGTTTGAAGCTTCAACTTTGCTTCCCAGTTCGCGTTATTTGGGTATCAAAAAAAAGTCGATTTCGATTTGTCATTTTTGTTAGTGATTTTATTGGCTTATTAGATGCACAATGAGTTGGAGAATCAGATAAACCCAACTTCCGGTAGCCTAGCTGCAAGAGAAATGCCTTAAATCGCCGTTTGAAGCTTAAACTTTGGGTTCCCAGTTCACGATATTTGGGTATCGAAAAAAAAAGTCGATTTCGATTTGTCTTTTTTGTTACTGATTTTATTGGCTTATTAGATGCACAATGAGTCGGAGAATCAGATAAACCCAACTTCCGGTAGCCTCGCTGCAAGAGAAATGCCTTAAATGCCGTTTGAAACTTCAACTTTGGGTTCCCAGCTCGCGTTATTTGGGTATCGAAAAAAAAAAAGTCGATTACGATTAGTCATATTTGGTAGTGATTTTATTAGCTTATTAGATGCACAATGAGTTGGAGAATCAGATAAACCCCACATCCGGTCGCCTAGCTGCAAGAGAAATGCATTAAATCGCCGTTTGAAGCTTCAACTTTGGGTTCCCAGTTCGCGTTATTTGGGTATCGAGAAAAAAGTCGATTTCGATTTGTCATTTTTGGTAGTGATTTTATTGGCTTATTAGATGCACAATGAGTTGGAGAATCAGATAAACCCCACTTCCTGTAGCCTAGCTGCAAGAGAAATGCCTTAAATCGCCGTTTGAAGCTTCAACTTTGGGTTCCAAGTTCGCGTTATTTGGGTATCGAAAAAAAAAGTCGATTTCGATTTGTCTTTTTTGGTAGTGATTTTATTGGCTTATTAGATGCACAATGAGTTGTAGAATCAGATAAACCCAACTTCCGGTAGACTAGCAGCAAAAGAAATGCCTTAAATGCCGTTTGAAGCTTCAACTTTGGGTTCCCAGTTCGCGTTATTTGGGTATCGAAAAAAAAAAGTCGATTACGATTTGTCATATTTGGTAGGCATTTTATTGGCTTATTAGATTCACAATGAGTTGGAGAATCAGATAAACCGCACTTCCGGTATCCTAGCTGCAAGAGAAATGCCTTAAATCGCCGTTTGAAGCTTAAACTTTGGGTTCCTAGTTCACGATATTTGGGTATCGAAAAAAAAAAGTTGATTTCGATTTGTCATTTTTGGTAGTGATTTTATTAACTTATTAGACGGACAATGAGTTGGAGAATCAGATAAACCCCACTTCCCGTAGCCTAGCTGCAATAGAAATGCCTTAAATCGCCGTTTGAAGCTTCAACTTTGGGTTCCAAGTTCGCGGTATTTGGGTATCGAAAAAAAAAGTCGATTTCGATTTGTCTTTTTGGTAGTGATTTTATTGGCTTATTAGATGAACAATGAGTTGGAGAATCAGATAAACCCAACTTCCGGTAGACTAGCAGCAAGAGAAATGCCTTAAATGCCGTTTGAAGCTTTAACTTTGGGTTCCCAGTTCGCGTTATTTGGGTATCAAAAAAAAAAGTCGATTACGATTTGTCATATTTGGTAGGCATTTTATTGGCTTATTAGATTCACAATGAGTTGGAGAATCAGATAAACCCCACTTCCGGTATCCTAGCTGCAAGAGAAATGCCTTAAATCGCCGTTTGAAGCTTAAACTTTGGGTTCCCAGTTCACGATATTTGGGTATCGAAAAAAAAAGTCGATTTCGATTTGTCTTTTTTGTTAGTGATTTTATTGGCTTATTAGATGCACAATGAGTTGGAGAATCAGATAAACCCAACTTCCGGTCGCCTAGCTGCAAGAGAAATGCATTAAATCGCCGTTTGAAGCTTCAACTTTGGGTTCCCAGTTCGCGTTATTTGGGTATCGAGAAAAAAGTCGATTTTGATTTGTCATTTTTGGTAGTGATTTTTTAGCTTATTAGATGCACAATGAGTTGGAGAATCAGATAAACCCCACTTCCGGTAGCCTTGCTGCAAGAGAAATGCCTTAAATCGCCGTTTGAAGCTTCAACTTTGCTTCCCAGTTCGCGTTATTTGGGTATAAAAAAAAAAGTCGATTTCGATTTGTCATTTTTGGTAGTGATTTTATTGGCTTATTAGATGCACAATGAGTTGGAGAATCAGATAAACCCCACTTCCGGTAGCCTAGCTGCAAGAGAAATGCCTTAAATCGCCGTTTGAAGCTTCAACTTTGGGTTCCAAGTTCGCGTTATTTGGCTTCGAAAAAAAAAGTCGATTTCGATTTGTCTTTTTTGTTAGTGATTTTATTGGCTTATTAGATGCACAATGAGTTGGAGAATCAGATAAACCCAACTTCCGGTAGCCTAGCTGCAAGAGAAATGTCTTAAATCGCCGTTTGAAGCTTCAACTTTGCTTCCCAGTTCGCGTTATTTGGGTATCAAAAAAAAGTCGATTTCGATTTGTCATTTTTGGTAGTGATTTTATTGGCTTATTAGATGCACAATGAGTTGGAGAATCAGATAAACCCAACTTCCGGTAGCCTAGCTGCAAGAGAAATGCCTTAAATCGCCGTTTGAAGCTTAAACTTTGGATTCCCAGTTCACGATATTTGGGTATCGAAAAAAAAAGTGGATTTCGATTTGTCTTTTTTGTTACTGATTTTATTGGCTTATTAGATGCACAATGAGTTGGAGAATCAGATAAACCCAACTTCCGGTAGCCTCGCGGCAAGAGAAATGCCTTAAATGCCGTTTGAAACTTCAACTTTGGGTTCCCAGCTCGCGTTATTTGGGTATCGAAAAAAAAAAAGTCGATTACGATTAGTCATATTTGGTAGTGATTTTATTAGCTTATTAGATGCACAATGAGTTGGAGAATCAGATAAACCCCACATCCGGTCGCCTAGCTGCAAGAGAAATGCATTAAATCGCCGTTTGAAGCTTCAACTTTGGGTTCCCAGTTCGCGTTATTTGGGTATCGAGAAAAAAGTCGATTTCGATTTGTCATTTTTGGTAGTGATTTTATTGGCTTATTAGATGCACAATGAGTTGGAGAATCAGATAAACCCCACTTCCTGTAGCCTAGCTGCAAGAGAAATGCCTTAAATCGCCGTTTGAAGCTTCAACTTTGGGTTCCAAGTTCGCGTTATTTGGGTATCGAAAAAAAAATCGATTTCGATTTGTCTTTTTTGGTAGTGATTTTATTGGCTTATTAGATGCACAATGAGTTGTAGAATCAGATAAACCCAACTTCCGGTAGACTAGCAGCAAAAGAAATGCCTTAAATGCCGTTTGAAGCTTCAACTTTGGGTTCCCAGTTCGCGTTATTTGGGTATCGAAAAAAAAAAGTCGATTACGATTTGTCATATTTGGTAGGCATTTTATTGGCTTATTAGATTCACAATGAGTTGGAGAATCAGATAAACCGCACTTCCGGTATCCTAGCTGCAAGAGAAATGCCTTAAATCGCCGTTTGAAGCTTAAACTTTGGGTTCCTAGTTCACGATATTTGTGTATCGAAAAAAAAAAGTTGATTTCGATTTGTCATTTTTGGTAGTGATTTTATTAACTTATTAGACGGACAATGAGTTGGAGAATCAGATAAACCCCACTTCCCGTAGCCTAGCTGCAATAGAAATGCCTTAAATCGCCGTTTGAAGCTTCAACTTTGGGTTCCAAGTTCGCGGTATTTGGGTATCGAAAAAAAAAGTCGATTTCGATTTGTCTTTTTGGTAGTGATTTTATTGGCTTATTAGATGAACAATGAGTTGGAGAATCAGATAAACCCAACTTCCGGTAGACTAGCAGCAAGAGAAATGCCTTAAATGACGTTTGAAGCTTTAACTTTGGGTTCCCAGTTCGCGTTATTTGGGTATCAAAAAAAAAAGTCGATTACGATTTGTCATATTTGGTAGGCATTTTATTGGCTTATTAGATTCACAATGAGTTGGAGAATCAGATAAACCCCACTTCCGGTATCATAGCTGCAAGAGAAATGCCTTAAATCGCCGTTTGAAGCTTAAACTTTGGGTTCCCAGTTCACGATATTTGGGTATCGAAAAAAAAAGTCGATTTCGATTTGTCTTTTTTGTTAGTGATTTTATTGGCTTATTAGATGCACAATGAGTTGGAGAATCAGATAAACCCAACTTCCGGTAGCCTCGCTGCAAGAGAAATGCCTTAAATGCCGTTTGAAACTTCAACTTTGGGTTCCCAGCTCGCGTTATTTGGGTATCGAAAAAAAAAAAGTCGATTACGATTAGTCATATTTGGTAGTGATTTTATTAGCTTATTAGATGCACAATGAGTTGGAGAATCAGATAAACCCCACATCCGGTCGCCTAGCTGCAAGAGAAATGCATTAAATCGCCGTTTGAAGCTTCAACTTTGGGTTCCCAGTTCGCGTTATTTGGGTATCGAGAAAAAAGTCGATTTCGATTTGTCATTTTTGGTAGTGATTTTTTAGCTTATTAGATGCACAATGAGTTGGAGAATCAGATAAACCCCACTTCCGGTAGCCTAGCTGCAAGAGAAATGCCTTAAATCGCCGTTTGAAGCTTCAACTTTGCTTCCCAGTTCGCGTTATTTGGGTATAAAAAAAAAAGTCGATTTCGATTTGTCATTTTTGGTAGTGATTTTATTGGCTTATTAGATGCACAATGAGTTGGAGAATCTGATAAACCCCACTTCCGGTAGCCTAGTTGCAAGAGAAATGCCTTAAATCGTCGTTTGAAGCTTCAACTTTGGGTTCCAAGTTCGCGTTATTTGGGTTTCGAAAAAAAAAGTCGATTTCGATTTGTCTTTTTGGTAGTGATTTTATTGGCTTATTAGATGCACAATGAGTTGGAGAATCAGATAAACCCAACTTCCGGTAGCCTAGCTGCAAGAGAAATGCCTTAAATCGCCGTTTGAAGCTTCAACTTTGCTTCACAGTTCGCGTTATTTGGGTATCAAAAAAAAGTCGATTTCGATTTGTCATTTTTGGTAGTGATTTTATTGGCTTATTAGATGCACAATGAGTCGGAGAATCAGATAAACCCCACTTCCGGTAGCCTAGCTGCAAGAGAAATGCCTTAAATCGCCGTTTGAAGCTTCAACTTTGGGTTCCAAGTTCGCGTTATTTGGGTATCGAAAAAAAAAGTCGATTTCGATTTGTTTTTTTTTGTAGTGATTTTATTGGCTTATTAGATGCACAATGAGTTGGAGAATCAGATAAACCCAACTTCCGGTAGCCTAGCTGCAAGAGAAATGTCTTAAATCGCCGTTTGAAGCTTCAACTTTGCTTCCCAGTTCGCGTTATTTGGGCATCAAAAAAAAGTCGATTTCGATTTGTCATTTTTGGTAGTGATTTTATTGGCTTATTAGATGCACAATGAGTTGGAGAATCAGATAAACGCCACTTCCGGTAGCCTAGCTGCAAGAGAAATGCCTTAAATCACCGTTTGAAGATTCAACTTTGGGTTCCCAGTTCGCGTTATTTGGGTATCGAAAAAAAAATGTCGATTACGATTTGTCATATTTGGTAGGCATTTTATTGGCTTATTAGATTCACAATGAGTTGGAGAATCAGATAAACCCCACTTCCGGTATCCTAGCTGCAAGAGAAATGCCTTAAATCGCCGTTTGAAGCTTAAACTTTGGGTTCCTAGTTCACGATATTTGGGTATCGAAAAAAAAAAGTCGATTTCGATTTGTCATTTTTGGTAGTGATTTTATTAACTTATTAGACGGACAATGAGTTGGAGAATCAGATAAACCCCACTTCCCGTAGCCTAGCTGCAATAGAAATGCCTTAAATCGCCGTTTGAAGCTTCAACTTTGGGTTCCAAGTTCGCGGTATTTGGGTATCGAAAAAAAAAGTCGATTTCGATTTGTCTTTTTGGTAGTGATTTTATTGGCTTATTAGATGCACAATGAGTTGGATCATCAGATAAACCCAACTTCCGGTAGCCTAGCTGCAAGAGAAATGCCTTAAATGCCGTTTGAAGCTTCAACTTTGGGATCCCAGTTCGCGTTATTTGGGTATCAAAAAAAAAAATCGATTACGATTAGTCATATTTGGTAGGCATTTTATTGGCTTATTAGATTCACAATGAGTTGGAGAATCAGATAAACCCCACTTCCGGTATCCTAGCTGCAAGAGAAATGCCTTAAATCGCCGTTTGAAGCTTCAACTTTGGGTTCCCAGTTCACGATATGTGGGTATCGAAAAAAAAAAGTCGATTTCGATTTGTCATTTTTGGTAGTGATTTTATTAGCTTATTAGACGCACAATGAGTTGGAGAATCAGATAAATCCAACTTCCGGTAGCCTAGCTGCAAGAGAAATGCCTTAAATCGCCGTTTGAAGCTTCAACTTTGGGTTCCCAGTTCGCGTTATTTGGGTATCGAAAAAAAAAAGTCGATTTCGATTTGTCATTTTTGGTAGTGATTTTATTAGATTATTAGACGCACAATGAGTTCGAGAATCAGATAAACCCCACTTCCGTAGCCTAGCTGCAAGAGAAATGCCTTAAATCGCCGTTTGAAGCTTCAACTTTGGGTTCCAAGTTCGCGGTATTTGGGTATCGAAAAAAAAAGTCGATTTCGATTTGTCTTTTTGGTAGTGATTTTATTGGGTTATTAGATGCACAATGAGTTGGAGAATCAGATAAACCCAACTTCCGGTAGCCTAGCTGCAAGGGAAATGCCTTAAATGCCGTTTGAAGCTTCAACTTTGGGATCCCAGTTCGCGTTATTTGGGTATCAAAAAAAAAATTCGATTACGATTAGTCATATTTGGTAGGCATTTTATTGGCTTATTAGATTCACAATGAGTTGGAGAATCAGATAAACCCCACTTCCGGTATCCTAGCTGCAAGAGAAATGCCTTAAATCGCCGTTTGAAGCTTCAAATTTGGGTTCCCAGTTCACGATATTTGGGTATCGAAAAAAAAAAAGTCGATTTCGATTTGTCATTTTTGGTAGTGATTTTATTAGCTGATTAGACGCACAATGAGTTGGAGAATCAGATAAATCCAACTTCCGGTAGCCTAGCTGCAAGAGAAATGCCTTAAATCGCCGTTTGAAACTTCAACTTTGGGTTCCCAGTTCACGTTATTTGGGTATCGAAAAAAAAAGTCGATTTCGATTTGTCATTTTTGGTAGTGATTTTATTGGCTTATTAGATGCACAATGAGTTGGAGAATCAGATAAACCCCACTTCCGGTAGCCTAGCTGCAAGAGAATTGCATTAAATCGCCGTTTGAAGCTTCAACTTTGGGTTCCCAGTTCACGTTATTTGGGTATTGAAAAAAAATGTCGATTTCGATTTGTCATTTTTGGTAGTGATCTTATTGGCTTATTAGATTAACAATGAGTTGGAGAATCAGATAAACCCAACTTCCGGTAGCCTAGCTGCAAGAGAAATGCCTTAAATGCCGTTTGAAGCTTCAACTTTGGGTTCCCAGTTCGCGTTATTTGGGTATCGAAAAAAAAAGTCGATTACGATTAGTCATATTTGGTAGGCATTTTATTGGCTTATTAGATTAACAATGAGTTGGAGAATCAGATAAACCCCACTTCCGGTATCCTAGCTGCAAGAGAAATGCCTTAAATCGCCGTTTGAAACTTCAACTTTGGGTTCCCAGTTCGCGTTATTTGGTTATCGAAAAAAAAAGTCGATTTGTCATTTTTGGTAGTGATTGTATTGGCTTATTTGATGCACAATGAGTTGGAGAATCAGATAAACCCCACTTCCGGTAGTCTAGCTGCAAGAGAAATGCCTTAAATCGCCGTTTGAAGCTTCAACTTTGGGTTCCCAGTTCGCGTTATTTGGGTATCGAAAAAAAAAAGTCGATTTCGATTTGTCATTTTTGGTAGTGATTTTATTGGCTTATTAGATGCACAATGAGTTGGAGAATCAGATAAACCCCACTTCCGGTAGTCTAGCTGCAAGAGAAATGCCTTAAATCGCCGTTTGAAGCTTCAACTTTGGGTTCCCAGTTCACGTTATTTGGGTATCGAAAAAAAAAGTCGATTTCAATTTGTCATTTTTGGTAGTGATTTTATTAGATTATTAGATGCACAATGAGTTGGAGAATCAGATAGACCCCACTTACGGCAGCCTAGCTGCAAGAGAAATGCCTTAAATCGCCGTTTGAAGCTTCAACATTGGGATCCCATTTAGCGTTATTTGGGTATCGAAAAAAAAAGTCGATTTCGATTTGTCATTTTTGGTAGTTATTTTATTGTCTTATTAGATGCACAATGAGTTGGAAAATATGATAAACCCCACTTCCGGTAGTCTAGCTGCAAGAGAAATGCCTTAAATCGCCGTTTCTAGCTTCAACTTTGGGTTCCCTGTTCACGTTATTTGGGTATCGAAAAAAAAGTCGATTTCTTTTGTCATTTTTGGTAGTGATTTTATTAGCTTATTAAATGCACAATGAGTTGGAGTATCAGATAAACCCCACTTGCGGTAGCCTAGCTGCAAGAGAAATGCCTTAAATGCCGTTTGAAGCTTCAACTTTGGGTTCCCAGTTCGCGTTATTTGGGTATCGAAAAAAAAAGTCGATTACGATTAGTCATATTTGGTAGGCATTTTATTGGCTTATTATATTCACAATGAGTTGGAGAATCAGATAAACCCCACTTCCGGTATCCTAGGTGCAAGAGAAATGCCTTAAATCGCCGTTTCAAGCTTCAAATTTGGGTTCCCTGTTCACGTTATTTGGGTATCGAAAAAAAAAGTCGATTTCGATTTGTCATTTTTGGTAGTGATTTTATTAGCTTATTAAATGCACAATGAGTTGGAGTATCAGATAAACCCCACTTGCGGTAGCCTAGCTGCAAGAGAAATGCCTTAAATGCCGTTTGAAGCTTCAACTTTGGGTTCCCAGTTCGCGTTATTTGGGTATCGAAAAAAAAAGTCGATTTCGATTTGTCATTTTTGGTAGTGATTTTATTGGCTTATTAGATGCACAATGAGTTGGAGAATAAGATAAAACCCACTTCTGGTAGCCTAGCTGCAAGAGAAATGCCTTAAATCGCCGTTTGAAGCTTCAACTTTGGGTTCCCAGTTCGCGTTATTTGGGTATCGAAAAAAAAAGTCGATTTCGATTTGTCATTTTTGGTAGTGATTTTATTAGCTTATTAGATGGACAATGAGTTGGAGAATCAGATACACCCCACTTCCGGCAGCCTAGCTGCAAGAGAAATGCCTTAAATCGCCGTTTGAAGCTTCAACATTGGGATCAAATTTCGCGTTATTTTGGTATCGAAAAAAAAAGTCGATTTCGATTTGTCATTATTGGTAGTTATTTTATTGGCTTATTAGATGCACAATGAGTTGGAAAATCAGATAAACCCCACTTCCGGTAGCCTAGCTGCAAGAGAAATGCCTTAAATCGCCGTTTCAAGCTTCAACTTTGGGTTCCCTTTTCACGTTATTTGGGTATCGAAAAAAAAAGTCAATTTCGATTTGTCATTTTTGGTAGTGATTTTATTGGCTTATTAGATGCACAATTACCTGGAGAATCAGATAAACCCCACTTCCGGTAGTCTAGCTGCAAGAGAAATGCCTTAAATCGCCGTTTGAGGCTTCAACTTTGGGTTCCCAGTTCACGATATTTGGGTATCGAAAAAAAAAAGTCGATTTCGATTTGTCATTTTTGGTAGTGATTTTATTAGCTTATTAGACGCACAATGAGTTGGAGAATCAGATAAAGGGCACTTCCGGTAGCCTAGCTGCAAGAGAAATGCCTTAAATCGCCGTTTGAAGCTTTAACTTTGGGTTCCAAGTTCGCGTTATTTGGGTATCGAAAAAAAAAGTCGATTTCGATTTGTCTTTTTTGGTAGTGATCTTATTGGTTTATTAGATGCACAATGAGTTGGAGAATCAGATAAACCCAACTTCCGGTAGCCTAGCTGCAAGAGAAATGCCTTAAATGCCGTTTGAAGCTTCAACTTTGGGTTCCCAGTTCGCGTTATTTGGGTATCGAAAAAAAAAGTCGATTTTTCATTTTTGGTAGTGATTTTATTGGCTTATTAGATGCACAATGAGTTGGAGAATCAGATAAACCCCACTTCCGGTAGTCTAGCTGCAAGAGAAATGCCTTAAATCGCCGTTTGAGGCTTCAACTTTGGGTTCCCAGTTCACGATATTTGGGTATCGAAAAAAAAAAGTCGATTTCGATTTGTCATTTTTGGTAGTGATTTTCTTAGCTTATTAGACGCACAATGAGTTGGAGAATCAGATAAAGGGCACTTCCGGTAGCCTAGCTGCAAGAGAAATGCCTTAAATGCCGTTTGAAGCTTCAACTTTGGGTTCCCAGTTCGCGTTATTTGTGTATTGAAAAAAAAAGTCGATTACGATTAGTCATATTTGGTAGGCATTTTATTGGCTTATTATATTCCCAATGAGTTGGAGAATCAGATAAACCCCACTTCCGGTAGCCTAGCTGCAAGAGAAATACCTTAAACCGCCGTTTGAACCTTCAACTTTGGGTTCCCAGTTCAGGTTATTTGGGTATCGAAGAAAAAATTCGATTACGATTTGTCATTTTTGGTAGGTATTTTATTGGCATATTAGATGCACAATGAGTTGGAGAATCAGATAAACCCCACTTCTGGTAGCCTAGCTGCAAGAGAAATGCCTTAAATTGCCGTTTGAAGCTTCAACTTTGGGTTCCCAGTTCAGGTTATTTTGGTATCGAAAAAAAAGTCTATTTCGATTTGTCATTTTTGGTAGTGATTTTATTGGCTTATTAGATGCACAATGAGATGGAGAATCAGATAGACCCCACTTGCGGTAGTCTAGCTGCAAGAGAAATGCCTTATATCGCCGTTTGAAGCTTCAACTTTGGTTTCCCAGTTCGCGATATTTGGGTATCGAAAGAAAAAGTCGATTTCGATTTGTCATATTTGGTAGTGATTTTATTAGCTTATTAGATGCACAATGAGTTGGAGAATCAAATAAACCCCACTTCCGGTAGCCTAGCTGCTAGAGGAATGCCTTAAATCGCCGTTTGAAGCTTCAACTTTGGGTTCCCAGTTCGCGTTATTTGGGTATCGAAAAAAAAAGTCGATTTCGATTTGTCATTTTTGGTAGTGATTTTATTGGCTTATTAGATGCACATTGAGTTGGAGAATCAGATAAACCCCACTTCCGGTAGCCTAGCTGCAAGAAAAATGCCATAAATCGCCGTTTGAAGCTTCAACTTTGGGTTCCCAGGTCACGTTATTTGGGTATCGAAAAAAAAAGTCGATTACGATTTGTCATTTTTGGTAGGTATTTTATTGGCTTATTAGATGCACAATGAGTTGGAGAATCAGATAAACCCCACTTCCGGTAGCCTAGCTGTGAGAGAAATGTCTTAAATCGCCGATTGAAGCTACAACTTTGGGTTCCCAGTTCACGTTATTTGGGCAATTGAAAAAAAAAGTCGATTACGATTTGTCATTTTTGGTAGGTATTTTATTGGCTTATTAGATGCACAATGAGTTGAAGAATCAGATAAACCCCACTTCCGGTAGCCTAGCTGCAAGAGAAATTCCTTAAATCGCCGTTTGTAGGTTCAACTTTGGGTTCCCAGTTCGCGTTATTTGGGTATCGAAAAAAAAAGTCGATTACGATTTGTCATTTTTGGTAGGCATTTTATTGGCTTATTATATGCACAATGAGTTGGAGAATCAGATAAACCCCACTTCCGGTAGCCTAGCTGCAATAGAAATGCCATAAATCGCCGTTTGAAGCTTCAACTTTGTGTTCCCAGTTCGCGTTATTTGGGTATAAAAAAAAAAAGTCGATTTCGATTTGTCATTTTTGGTAGACATTTTATTGGCTTATTAGATGCACAATGAGTTGGAGAATCAGATAAACCCCACTTCCGGTAGCCTAGTTGCAAGAGAAATGTCTTAAATCGCCGTTTGAAGCTTCAACTTTGGGTTCCCAGTTCACGTTATTTGGGTATCGAAAAAAAAAGTCGATTACGATTTGTCATTTTTGGTAGGTATTTTATTGGCTTATTAGATGCACAATGAGTTGGAGAATCAGATAAACCCCACTTCCGGTAGCCTACCTGTGAGAGAAATGTCTTAAATCGCCGATTGAAGCTTCAACTTTGGGTTCCCAGTTCACGTTATTTGGGTAATTGAAAAAAAAAGTCGATTTCAATTTGTCATATTGGTAGGTATTTTATTGGCTTATTAGATGCACAATGAGTTGGAGAATCAGATAAACCCCACTTCTGGCAGCCTAGCTGCAAGAGAAATGCCTTAAATCGCCGTTTGAAGCTTCAACTTTGGGTTCCCAGTTCGCGTTATTTGGGTATCGAAAAAAAAAGTCGATTACAATTTGTCATTTTTGGTAGGCATTTTATTGG
Organism: Acanthosepion lycidas; assembly: GCA_963932145.1. NCBI lineage: Eukaryota > Metazoa > Mollusca > Cephalopoda > Sepiida > Sepiidae > Acanthosepion > Acanthosepion lycidas. Next base: position 90,089,397 of record OZ010604.1, read on the forward strand.
CTTATTAGATGCACAATGAGTTGGACAATCAGATAAACCCCACTTCCGGTAGCCTAGCTGCAAGAGAAATGCCTTAAATCGCCGTTTGAAGCTTCAACTTTGGGTTCCTAGTTCGCGTTATTTGGGTATCGAAAAAAAGTCGATTACGATTTGTCATTTTTGGTAAGCATTTTATTGGCTTATTAGATGAACAATGAGTTGGAGAATCAGATAAACCCCACTTCTGGTAGCCTAGCTGCAAGAGAAATGCCTTAAATCGCCGTTTGTAGCTTCAACGTTGCGTTCACAGTTCACGATATTTGGGTATCGAAAAAAAAAGTCGATTTCAATTTGTCATTTTTAGTAGGCATTTTTTTGGCTTATTAGCTGCAGTATCAGTTGGAAAATTAGATGAACTATACTTTCGGTAACCTAGCTGCAAATTAAATGCCTTAAATCCCCGTTTGAAGCTTCAACTTTGGGTTCCCAGTTCACGTTATTTGGATATCGAAAAAAAAAGTCGATTTCAAATTGTCATTTTTGGCAGGCATTTTATTGGCTTATTAAATGCAGTATGAGTTGGAGAATCAGATAAACCGCACATCCTGTAGCCCAGCTGCAAGAGAAATGCCTTAAATCGTCGTTTGAAGGTTCAAATTTGGGTTCCCAGTTCGCGTTATTTGGGTATCGAAAAAAAAAGTCATTTAAAATTTTCATTTTTGGTACGCATTTTATTGGCTTATTAGATGCAGTATGAATTGGAGAATCAGATAAACCCCACTTCCGTTAGCCTAACTGCAAGAGAAATGCCTTAAATCGCCGTTTGAAGCTTCAGCTTTGGTTCCGCAGTTCGCGTAATTTGGGCTATCGTAAAAAAAATTCCATTTAAAATTGTTATTTTTGGTAGGCATTTTATTGGCTTATTATATGCAGTATGAGTTGGAGAATTAGTTAAAATCCACTTCCGGTAGCCTAGCTGCAAGAGAAATGCCTTAAATCGCCGTTTGAAGCTTCAACTTTGGGTCCCCAGTTCGCGTTATTTGGGTGTCGAAAAAAAAAACGATTTAAAATTGTCATTTTTGGTAGGCATTTTATTGGCTTATTAGATGTAGTATGAGTTGGAGAATCAGATAAAACCCACTTCCGGTAGCATAGCTGCAAGTGAAATGCCTTAAATCGCCGTTTGAAGCTACAACTTTGGGTCCCAAGTTCGCGTTACTTGGGTATAGAAAAAAAAAGACCATTTAAAATTGTCATTTTTGGTAGGCATTTTATTGGCTTATTAAATCCAGTATGAGTTGGAGAATCAGATAAACCCCACTTCCGGTAGCCTAGGTGCAAGCGAAATGACTTAAATCGTCGTTTGAAGCTTCTACTTTGGGTTCCCAGTTAACGTTATTTGGGTATCGAAAAAAAAAGTCGATTTAAAATCGTCATATTTGATAGGTATATTTTTAGCTTATTCGACGTAAGATGAGTTGGAGAATCAGATAAATCCCACTTCCGTTACCCTAGCTGCAAGAGAAATGTCTTAAATCGCCGTTTGAATCTTCAACATTGGGTCCCCAGTTCGCGTTATTTGGGTATCGAAAAAAAAAGTCGATTTAAAATTGTCATTTTTGCTAGGCATTTTATTGGCTTATTAGATGCAGTATGAGTTGGAGAATCAGATAAACCCCACATCCGTTAGTCTAGCTGCAAGAGAAATGCCTTAAATCCTCTTTTGAAGCTTCAACTTTGGGTCCCCAGTTCGCCTTATTTGGGTATCGAAAAAAAAAGTCGCTTTAAAATTGTCATTTTTGGTAGGCATTTTAGTGGCTTATTACATGCAGTATGAGTTGGAGAAGCAGATAAACCCCACATCCGGTAGTCTAGCTGCAAGGGAAATGCCTTAAAACGTCGTTTGAAGCTTCAACTTTGGGTCCGCAGTTCGCGTTATTTGGGTATCGAAAAAAAAAGTCGATTTAAAATTGTCATTTTTGGTAGGCATTTTATTGGCTTATTAGATGCAGTATGAGTTGGAGAATGAGATAAACCCCACATCCGGTAGTCTCGCTGCAAGTGAAATGCCTTAAATCGTCGTTTGAACCTTCAACTTTGGGTCCCCAGTTGGCGTTATTTGGGTATCGTATGAAAAGTCGATTTAAAATTGTCATTTTTGGTAGGCATTTTATTGGCCTATTAGATGCAGTATGAGTTGGAGAATCAGATAAACCCCACTTCCGGTAGTCTAGCTGCAAGCGAAATGCCTTAAATCGCCGTTTGAAGCTTCAACTTTGGGTCCCCAGTTCGCGTTATTTGGGTATCGATAAAAAAAAGTCGAATTACTATTGTCATTTTCGGTAGGCATTTTATTGGCTTCTTAGATGCAGTATGACTTGGAGAATCAGATAAACCCCACTTCCGGTAGCCTAGCTGCAAGTGAAATGCCTTAAATCGCCGTTTGAAACTTTAACTTTGGGGCCCTAGTTGGCGTTATTTGGGTATCGAAAAAAAAAAGCCTATTTAAAATTGTCATTTTTGGTAGGCATTTTATGGGCTTATTAAATGCAGTATGAGTTGGAGAATCAGATAAACCCCACATCTGGTATTCTTGCTGCAAGGGAAATGCCTTAAATCGTCGTTTGAACCTTCAACTTTGTGTCCCCAGTTGGCGTTATTTAGGTATCGAAAAAAAAAGTCGATTTAAAATTGTCATTTTTGGTAGGCATTTTATTGGCTTATTAGATGCAGTATGAGTTGTAGTATCGGATAAACCCCACTTCCGGTAGCCTAGCTGCAAGCGAAATGCCTTAAATAGCCGTTTGAAGCTTTAACTTTGGGTCCCCAGTTGGCGTTATTTGGGTATCGAAAAAAAAAGTCGATTTAAAATTGTCATTTTTGGTAGGCATTTTATTGGCTTATTATATGCAGTATGAGTTGGAGAATCAGATAAACCCCACATCCGGCATTCTAGCTGCAATAGAAATGCCTTAAATCGACGCTTCACGTTTCAACTTTGAGTCCCCATTTGGCGTTATTTGGGTATCGAAAAAAAAAGTCGATTTAAAATTGTCATTTTTCGTAGGCATTTTATTGGCTTATTAGATGCAGTATGAGTTGGAGAATCAGATAAACCCCACTTCCGGTAGCTTAGCTGCAAGTGAAATGCCTTAAATCGTCGTTTGAAGCTTCAACTTTGGGTCCCCAGTTCGCGTTATTTGGGTTTCGTTAAAAAAGGTCGATTTAAAATTGTATTTTTTGGTAGGCATTTCATTGGTTTATTAGATGCACTATGAGTTGTAGAATCAGATAAACCACACTTCCGGAAGCCTAGCTGCAAGAGAAATGCCTTAAATCGTCGTTTGAAGCTTCAACTTTGGGTCCCCAGTTCGCGTTATTTGGGTATTGAAGAAAAAAGTCGATTTAAAATTGTATTTTTTGATAGGCATTTTATTAGCTTATTTGACGTAAGATGATTTGGAGAAACAGATAAAACCACTTCCAGTAGCCTTGCTGCAATAGTAATTCTTTAATCGTCGTTTGAAGCTTCAACTTAGGGTCTACAGTTCGCGTTATTTGTTATCGAAAAAAAAAGTCGGTTTAAAATTGTTTTTTTTGATAGGCATTTTATTAGCTTATTCGACGTAAGATGAGTTCGTGAAACAGATAAAACCACTTCCGGTAGCCTAGCTGCAAGAGAAATGCCTTAAATCGTCATTTGAAGCTTCAACTTTGGTTCCACAGTTGGCGTTATGTGGGTATCGAAAAAAAAGTTGATTTAAAATTGTGTCTTACTGATAGGCATTTTATTAGCTTATTCGACGTAAGATGAGTTGGAGAAACGGATAAAACCACTTCCAGTAGCCTAGCTGCAAGAGTAATGCCTTAAATCGTCGTATGAATCTTCAACTTTGGGTCCCCAGTTCCCGTTATGTGGGTATCGGAAAAAAGTCGATTTAAAATTGTATTTTTTGTTAGGCATTTTATTAGCTTATTCGACGTAAGATGAGTTTGGGTATCGAAAAAAAAAATTGGAATTAATATTGTATTTCTTGATAAGCATTTTATTAGCTTATTCGTCGTATTTTGAGTTGTAGAAGCAGATAAAACCACTTTCAGTACCCTAACTGCAAAAGAAATTCCTTAAATCGTCGTTTGAAGGTTCAGCTTTGAATCCCAAGTTCGCGTTATTTGGGTATCGAAAAAAAATAGTCGATTTAAAATTGTATTTTTTGATAGGCATTTTATCAGCTTATTCGACGTATTTTGTGTTTTAGAAACAGATAAAACCACTTCCGGTAGCCTAGCTGCAAGAGAAATGCCTTAACTCGTCGTTTGAAGGTTCAACTTTGGGTTCGCGTTATATGGGTATCGAAAAAAAAAGTCGATTTAATATTGTATTTTTTGATATGCATTTTATTAGCTTATTCGACGTAAGATGAGTTGGAGAAACAGATAAAAACCACTTCCGGTAGCCTAGCTGCAAGAGAAATGTCTTAAATCGTCGTTTGAAGATTCACCTTTGGATCCCCAGTTCGCGTTATTTGTACTTCGAAAAAAAAATCGTTTTAAAATTGTATTTTTTGATAGGCATTTTATTAGCTTATTCGACGTAAGTTGTGTTGGAGAAACAGATAAAACCACTTCCAGTAGCCTAGTTGCAAGAGAAATACCTTAAATCGTCGTTTGAAGCTTCAACTTTGGGTCCCCAGTTCGCGTTATGTGGGTATCGAAAAAAAAGTTGATTTAAAATTGTGTTTTTATGATAGGAATTTTATTAGCTTATTCGACGTAAGATGAGTTTGGGTATGGAAAAAAAAGACGATTTAAAATTGTATTTTTTGGTAGGCATTTTATTAGCTTATTCGACGTAAGATGAGTTGGAGAAACAGATGAAAACACTTCCAGTAGCCTTGCTGCAATAAAAATGCTTTAATCGTTGTTTGAATCTTCAACTTTGGGTCCCCAGTTTGCGTTATGTGGGTATCGAAAAAAAAAGTCGATTTAAAATTTTATTTTTTGATAGGCATTTTATTAGCTTATTCGACGTAAGTTGAGTTGGAGAAACAGATAAAACCACTTCCAGTAGCCTAGCTGCAATAGAAATGCCTTAAATCGTCGTTTGAAGCTTCAATTTAGGGTCTCCAATTCGCATTATTTGTTATCGAAAAAAAAAGTCGATTTAAAATTGTATTTTTTGATAGGCATTTTATTAGCTTATTTGACGTTAGATGAGTTGGAGAAACCCATAAAACCACTTCCGGTAGAGTAGGTGCAAGAGAAATGCCTTAAAACGTCGTCTGAAGCTTTCACTTTGGGTCCCCAGTTCGCGTTATTTGGGTGTCGAAAATAAAGTCGATTTAAAATTGTATTTTTTGATAGGCATTTTATTAGCTTATTCGACGTAAGATGAGTTCGTGAAACAGATAAAACCACTTCCGGTAGCCTAGCTGCAAGAGAAATGCCTTAAATCGTCATTTGAAGCTTCAACTTTGGTTCCACAGTTCGCGTTATTTGGGTATCGAAAAAAAAAGTCGATTTAAATTTGTATTTTTTGGCAGTCATTTTATTAGCTTATTCGTCGTAAATTGAGTTGGAGAAGCAGATAAAACCACTTCCAGTAGCCTAGCTGCAAGAGAAATGCCTTAAATCGTCGTTTGAAGCTTCAACTTTGGGTCCCCAGTTCCCGTTATGTGGGTATCGGAAAAAAAGTCGATTTAAAATTGTATTTTTTGTTAGGCATTTTATTAGCTTATTCGACGTAAGATGAGTTTGGGTATCGAAAAAAAAATTGGATTTAAAATTGTATTTTTTGATAGGCATTTTATTAGCTTATTTGACGTAAGATCAGTTGGAGAAAAAATAAAACCACTTCCAGTAGCCTTCCTGCAATAGAAATGCTTTAATCGTCGTTTGAAGCTTCAACTTTGGGTCCCCAGTTCGCGTTATTTGGGTTTCGAAAAAAAAAGTCGTTTTAAAATTGTATTTTTTGATAGGCATTTTATTAGCTTATTCTACGTAAGTTGACTTGGAGAAACAGATAAAACCACTTCCAGTAGCCTAGCTGCAAGAGAAATGCCTTAAATCGTCGTTTGAAGCTTCAACTTCGGGTCTCCAGTTCGCGTTATTTGTTATCGAATTAAAAAGTCGATTTAAATTGTATTTTTTGGTAGGCATTTTATTAGCCTATGCGACGTAAGATGAGTTGGAGAAACAGATAAAACCAATTCCAGTAGCCTAGCTGCAAGAGAAATGCCTTAAAACTTCGTTTGAAGCTTTAACTTTGGGTCCCCAGTTCGCGTTATGTGGGTATCAAAAAAAAAATGTAGTATTAAAATTGTATTTTTTGATAGGCATTTTATTAGCGTATTCGACGTAAGATGAGTTGGAGAAACAGATAAAACCACTTCCGGTAGCCTAGCTGCAAGAGAAATGCCTTAAATCGTCGTTTGAAACTTCAACTTTGGGTCCACAGTTCGCGTTATTTGGGTATCGAAAAAAAAAGTCGATTTAAAATTATATTTTTTGGTAGGCATTTTATTAGCTTATTGGACGTATGATGAGTTTGGGTATGGAAAAAAAAGTCGATTTAAAATTGTATTTTTTGGTAGGCATTTTATTAGCTTATTCGACGTAAGATGAGTTGGAGAAACAGATGAAACCACTTTCAGTAGCCTTGCTGCAATAGAAATGCATTAATCGTTGTTTGAAGCTTCAACTTTGGGTCCCCAGTTCGCGTTATTTGGGTTTCGAAAAAAACAGTCGATTTCAAAATTGTATTTTTTTATAGGTATTTTATTACCTTATTCGAAGTAAGATGGGTTTGGGTATCGAAAAAAATAGTCGATTTAAAATTGTATTTCTTGATAAGCATTTTATTAGCTTATTCGTCGTATTTTGAGTTGTAGAAGCAGATAAAACCACTTTCAGTAGCCTGACTGCAAAAGAAATTCCTTAAATCGTCGTTTGAAGGTTCAGCTTTGAATCCCAAGTTCGCGTTATTTGGGTATCGAAAAAAAATAGTCGATTTAAAATTGTATTTTTTGATAGGCATTTTATTAGCTTATTCGACGTATTTTGTGTTTTAGAAACAGATA
>OZ010605.1:0-75000 GCA_963932145.1 Acanthosepion lycidas
CTGTCAATTTTCTCTGTCTCTTTCCTCTGTCTCTCTTTTGTAATATGTCAAATTTTCCAAGTTATCTTTTTTTATTATGTGTCATTGACATTTCAAATGTCTCTTTCCTCTTTTACCTCTTTTTCAATATGTCAAATTTTCCAAGTTATCTTTTCTCATTATGTGTCATTGACATTTCAACTGTCTCATTCCTCTGTCCCTCTTTTTTATATATCAAATTTTCCAAGTTATCTTTTCTCATTATGTGTCATTGACATTTCAACTGTCTATTTCCACTCTCTCTCTTTTTTAATATGTCAAATTTTCCAAGTTATCTTTTCTTGTTATGTGTCATTGACATTTCAACTGTCTCTTTCCTCTTTCCATCTTTTTTAATATGTCACATTTTCCAAGTTATCTTTTCTCATTATGTGTCATTGACATTTCATCTGTCTCTTTCCTCTGTCCCTATTTTTTAATATATCAAAATTTCCAAGTAAACTTTTCTTATTATGTGTCATTACATTTCAACTGTCTCTTTCCTTCGTCTCTCTTTTTTAATATGTCAAATTTTACAAATAATCTTTTCTCATTATGTGTCATTGACATTTCAACTGTCTCTTTCCTCTGTCCGTGCTTTTAATGTGTCAAATTTTCCAAGCTATCTTTTTTTATTTTGTGTCATTGACATTTCAACTGGCTCTTTTCTCTGTCCCTCTTTTTTAATATGTCAAATTTTCCAAGTTATCTTTTTTTATTTTGTGTCATTGACATTTCAACTGTCTCTTTCCTCTGTCACTCGTTATTAATATATAATATTTTCCAAGTTATCTATTCTCTTTATGTGTCATTGACATTTCAACTGTCTCTTTCCTCTGTCCCTCTTTTTTAATATGTCAAATTTTCCAAGTAATCTTTTCTCATTATGTGCCATTGACATTTCAACTGTCTCTTTCCTCTCTCCCTGTTTTTAATGTGTCAAATTTTCCAAGGTATCTTTTGTTTTATGTGTCATTGACATTTCAGGTGTCTCTTTTCTCTGTCCCTCTTTTTTAATATGTCAAATTTTCCAAGGTATGTTTTTTTATTATGTGTTATTGACATTTCAACTGTCTCTTTCCCCTGTCCCTCTTTATTAATATATCAAATTTTCCAAGGTATCTTTTCTCATTATGTTACATTGACATTTCAACTGTCTCTTTCCTCTGTCTCTCTTTTGTAATATGTCAAATTTTCCAACTCATCTTTTCTCGTTATGTGTCATTGACATTTCAACTGCCTCTTTCCTCTGCCCCTCTTTTCAATGTGGCAAATTTTCCAACTTATCTTTTCTCATTATGTGTCATTGACATTTCAACTGTCCCTTTCCTCTCTCCCTGTTTTCAATGTGTCAAATTTTCCAAGTTATCTTTTCTCGTTATATGTCATTGACATTTCAACTGTCTCTTTCCTCTGTCTCTCTTTTTTAATATGTCAAATTTTCCAAGTTATCTTTTCTCATTATATGTCATTGACATTCCAACTGTCTCTTTCCTCTGCCCCGCTTTTTTAATGTATCAAATTCAAATTTTCCAAGTTATCTTTTCTCGTTATGTGTCATTGACATTTCAACTGTCTCTTTCCTCTGTCTCTCTTTTGTAATATGTCAAATTTTCCAAGTTATCTTTTCTCATTATGTGTCATTGACATTTCAACTGTCAATTTTCTCTGTCTCTTTCCTCTGTCTCTCTTTTGTAATATGTCAAATTTTCCAAGTTATCTTTTTTTATTATGTGTCATTGACATTTCAAATGTCTCTTTCCTCTTTTACCTCTTTTTCAATATGTCAAATTTTCCAAGTTATCTTTTCTCATTATGTGTCATTGACATTTCAACTGTCTCATTCCTCTGTCCCTCTTTTTTATATATCAAATTTTCCAAGTTATCTTTTCTCATTATGTGTCATTGACATTTCAACTGTCTCTTTCCTCTGTCCCTCTTTATTAATATATCAAATTTTCCAAGTTAACTTTTCTTATTATCTGTCATTGACATTTCCACTGTCTCTTTCCTTTGTTTCTCTTTTTTAATATGTCAAATTTTCCAAGTTACCTTTTCTCGTTATGTGTCATTGACATTTCAACTGGCTTTTTTTCTCTATGCCTGTTTTTAATATGTCTAATTTTCCAAGTTATCTTCTCTCATTATGTGTCATTGACATTTCAAGTGTCACTTTCCTCTGTCCCTGTTTTTAATGTGTCAAATTTTCCAAGTTATCTTTTCTCATTATGTGTCATTGACATTTCAACTGTCTCTTTCCTCTGTCTCTCTTTTGTAATATGTCATATTTTCAAAGTGATCTTTTCTCATTATGTGTCATTAACATTTCAACTGTCTCTTTCCTCTGTCTCTCTTTTGTAATATGTCAAATTTTCCAACTCATCTTTTCTCGTTATGTGTCATTGACATTTCAACTGCCTCTTTCCTCTGCCCCTGTTTTCAATGTGGCAAATTTTCCAACTTATCTTTTCTCATTATGTGTCATTGACATTTCAACTGTCCCTTTCCTCTCTCCCTGTTTTCAATGTGTCAAATTTTCCAAGTTATCTTTTCTCGTTATATGTCATTGACATTTCAACTGTCTCTTTCCTCTTTCTCTCTTTTTTAATATGTCAAATTTTCCAAGTTATCTTTTCTCATTATATGTCATTGACATTCCAACTGTCTCTTTCCTCTGCCCCGCTTTTTTAATGTATCAAATTCAAATTTTCCAAGTTATCTTTTCTCGTTATGTGTCATTGACATTTCAACTGTCTCTTTCCTCTGTCTCTCTTTTGTAATATGTCAAATTTTCCAAGTTATCTTTTCTCATTATGTGTCATTGACATTTCAACTGTCAATTTTCTCTGTCTCTTTCCTCTGTCTGTCTTTTGTAATATGTCAAATTTTCCAAGTTATCTTTTTTTATTATGTGTCATTGACATTTCAAATGTCTCTTTCCTCTTTTACCTCTTTTTCAATATGTCAAATTTTCCAAGTTATCTTTTCTCATTATGTGTCATTGACATTTCAACTGTCTCATTCCTCTGTCCCTCTTTTTTATATATCAAATTTTCCAAGTTATCTTTTCTCATTATGTGTCATTGACATTTCAACTGTCTCTTTCCTCTGTCCCTCTTTATTAATATATCAAATTTTCCAAGTTAACTTTTCTTATTATCTGTCATTGACATTTCAACTGTCTATTTCCACTCTCTCTCTTTTTTAATATGTCAAATTTTCCAAGTTATCTTTTCTTGTTATGTGTCATTGACATTTCAACTGTCTCTTTCCTCTTTCCCTCTTTTTTAATATGTCACATTTTCCAAGTTATCTTTTCTCATTATGTGTCATTGACATTTCATCTGTCTCTTTCCTCTGTCCCTATTTTTTAATATATCAAATTTTCCAAGTAAACTTTTCTTATTATATGTCATTACATTTCAACTGTCTCTTTCCTTCGTCTCTCTTTTTTAATATGTGAAATTTTACAAATAATCTTTTCTCATTATGTGTCATTGACATTTCAACTGTCTCTTTCCTCTGTCCGTGCTTTTAATGTGTCAAATTTTCCAAGCTATCTTTTTTTATTTTGTGTCATTGACATTTCAACTGGCTTTTTTCTCTGTCCCTCTTTTTTAATATGTCAAATTTTCCAAGTTATCTTTTTTTATTTTGTGTCATTGACATTTCAACTGTCTCTTTCCTCTGTCACTCGTTATTAATATATAATATTTTCCAAGTTATCTATTCTCTTTATGTGTCATTGACATTTCAACTGTCTCTTTCCTCTGTCCCTCTTTTTTAATATGTCAAATTTTCCAAGTAATCTTTTCTCATTATGTGCCATTGACATTTCAACTGTCTCTTTCCTCTCTCCCTGTTTTTAATGTGTCAAATTTTCCAAGGTATCTTTTGTTTTATGTGTCATTGACATTTCAAGTGTCTCTTTTCTCTGTCCCTCTTTTTTAATATGTCAAATTTTCCAAGGTATGTTTTTTTATTATGTGTTATTGACATTTCAACTGTCTCTTTCCCCTGTCCCTCTTTATTAATATATCAAATTTTCCAAGGTATCTTTTCTCATTATGTTTCATTGACATTTCAACTGTCTCTTTCCTCTGTCTCTCTTTTGTAATATGTCAAATTTTCCAACTCATCTTTTCTCGTTATGTGTCATTGACATTTCAACTGCCTCTTTCCTCTGCCCCTGTTTTCAATGTGGCAAATTTTCCAACTTATCTTTTCTCATTATGTGTCATTGACATTTCAACTGTCCCTTTCCTCTCTCCCTGTTTTCAATGTGTCAAATTTTCCAAGTTATCTTTTCTCGTTATATGTCATTGACATTTCAACTGTCTCTTTCCTCTGTCTCTCTTTTTTAATATGTCAAATTTTCCAAGTTATCTTTTTTTATTATGTGTCATTGACATTTCAAATGTCTCTTTCCTCTTTTACCTCTTTTTCAATATGTCAAATTTTCCAAGTTATCTTTTCTCATTATGTGTCATTGACATTTCAACTGTCTCATTCCTCTGTCCCTCTTTTTTATATATCAAATTTTCCAAGTTATCTTTTCTCATTATGTGTCATTGACATTTCAACTGTCTCTTTCCTCTGTCCCTCTTTATTAATATATCAAATTTTCCAAGTTAACTTTTCTTATTATCTGTCATTGACATTTCCACTGTCTCTTTCCTTTGTTTCTCTTTTTTAATATGTCAAATTTTCCAAGTTACCTTTTCTCGTTATGTGTCATTGACATTTCAACTGGCTTTTTTTCTCTATGCCTGTTTTTAATATGTCTAATTTTCCAAGTTATCTTCTCTCATTATGTGTCATTGACATTTCAAGTGTCACTTTCCTCTGTCCCTGTTTTTAATGTGTCAAATTTTCCAAGTTATCTTTTCTCATTATGTGTCATTGACATTTCAACTGTCTCTTTCCTCTGTCTCTCTTTTGTAATATGTCATATTTTCAAAGTGATCTTTTCTCATTATGTGTCATTAACATTTCAACTGTCTCTTTCCTCTGTCTCTCTTTTGTAATATGTCAAATTTTCCAACTCATCTTTTCTCGTTATGTGTCATTGACATTTCAACTGCCTCTTTCCTCTGCCCCTGTTTTCAATGTGGCAAATTTTCCAACTTATCTTTTCTCATTATGTGTCATTGACATTTCAACTGTCCCTTTCCTCTCTCCCTGTTTTCAATGTGTCAAATTTTCCAAGTTATCTTTTCTCGTTATATGTCATTGACATTTCAACTGTCTCTTTCCTCTTTCGCTCTTTTTTAATATGTCAAATTTTCCAAGTTATCTTTTCTCATTATATGTCATTGACATTCCAACTGTCTCTTTCCTCTGCCCCGCTTTTTTAATGTATCAAATTCAAATTTTCCAAGTTATCTTTTCTCGTTATGTGTCATTGACATTTCAACTGTCTCTTTCCTCTGTCTCTCTTTTGTAATATGTCAAATTTTCCAAGTTATCTTTTCTCATTATGTGTCATTGACATTTCAACTGTCAATTTTCTCTGTCTCTTTCCTCTGTCTGTCTTTTGTAATATGTCAAATTTTCCAAGTTATCTTTTTTTATTATGTGTCATTGACATTTCAAATGTCTCTTTCCTCTTTTACCTCTTTTTCAATATGTCAAATTTTCCAAGTTATCTTTTCTCATTATGTGTCATTGACATTTCAACTGTCTCATTCCTCTGTCCCTCTTTTTTATATATCAAATTTTCCAAGTTATCTTTTCTCATTATGTGTCATTGACATTTCAACTGTCTCTTTCCTCTGTCCCTCTTTATTAATATATCAAATTTTCCAAGTTAACTTTTCTTATTATCTGTCATTGACATTTCAACTGTCTATTTCCACTCTCTCTCTTTTTTAATATGTCAAATTTTCCAAGTTATCTTTTCTTGTTATGTGTCATTGACATTTCAACTGTCTCTTTCCTCTTTCCCTCTTTTTTAATATGTCACATTTTCCAAGTTATCTTTTCTCATTATGTGTCATTGACATTTCATCTGTCTCTTTCCTCTGTCCCTATTTTTTAATATATCAAATTTTCCAAGTAAACTTTTCTTATTATATGTCATTACATTTCAACTGTCTCTTTCCTTCGTCTCTCTTTTTTAATATGTGAAATTTTACAAATAATCTTTTCTCATTATGTGTCATTGACATTTCAACTGTCTCTTTCCTCTGTCCGTGCTTTTAATGTGTCAAATTTTCCAAGCTATCTTTTTTTATTTTGTGTCATTGACATTTCAACTGGCTCTTTTCTCTGTCCCTCTTTTTTAATATGTCAAATTTTCCAAGTTATCTTTTTTTATTTTGTGTCATTGACATTTCAACTGTCTCTTTCCTCTGTCACTCGTTATTAATATATAATATTTTCCAAGTTATCTATTCTCTTTATGTGTCATTGACATTTCAACTGTCTCTTTCCTCTGTCCCTCTTTTTTAATATGTCAAATTTTCCAAGTAATCTTTTCTCATTATGTGCCATTGACATTTCAACTGTCTCTTTCCTCTCTCCCTGTTTTTAATGTGTCAAATTTTCCAAGGTATCTTTTGTTTTATGTGTCATTGACATTTCAAGTGTCTCTTTTCTCTGTCCCTCTTTTTTAATATGTCAAATTTTCCAAGGTATGTTTTTTTATTATGTGTTATTGACATTTCAACTGTCTCTTTCCCCTGTCCCTCTTTATTAATATATCAAATTTTCCAAGGTATCTTTTCTCATTATGTTTCATTGACATTTCAACTGTCTCTTTCCTCTGTCTCTCTTTTGTAATATGTCAAATTTTCCAACTCATCTTTTCTCGTTATGTGTCATTGACATTTCAACTGCCTCTTTCCTCTGCCCCTGTTTTCAATGTGGCAAATTTTCCAACTTATCTTTTCTCATTATGTGTCATTGACATTTCAACTGTCCCTTTCCTCTCTCCCTGTTTTCAATGTGTCAAATTTTCCAAGTTATCTTTTCTCGTTATATGTCATTGACATTTCAACTGTCTCTTTCCTCTGTCTCTCTTTTTTAATATGTCAAATTTTCCAAGTTATCTTTTTTTATTATGTGTCATTGACATTTCAAATGTCTCTTTCCTCTTTTACCTCTTTTTCAATATGTCAAATTTTCCAAGTTATCTTTTCTCATTATGTGTCATTGACATTTCAACTGTCTCATTCCTCTGTCCCTCTTTTTTATATATCAAATTTTCCAAGTTATCTTTTCTCATTATGTGTCATTGACATTTCAACTGTCTCTTTCCTCTGTCCCTCTTTATTAATATATCAAATTTTCCAAGTTAACTTTTCTTATTATCTGTCATTGACATTTCCACTGTCTCTTTCCTTTGTTTCTCTTTTTTAATATGTCAAATTTTCCAAGTTACCTTTTCTCGTTATGTGTCATTGACATTTCAACTGGCTTTTTTTCTCTATGCCTGTTTTTAATATGTCTAATTTTCCAAGTTATCTTCTCTCATTATGTGTCATTGACATTTCAAGTGTCACTTTCCTCTGTCCCTGTTTTTAATGTGTCAAATTTTCCAAGTTATCTTTTCTCATTATGTGTCATTGACATTTCAACTGTCTCTTTCCTCTGTCTCTCTTTTGTAATATGTCATATTTTCAAAGTGATCTTTTCTCATTATGTGTCATTAACATTTCAACTGTCTCTTTCCTCTGTCTCTCTTTTGTAATATGTCAAATTTTCCAACTCATCTTTTCTCGTTATGTGTCATTGACATTTCAACTGCCTCTTTCCTCTGCCCCTGTTTTCAATGTGGCAAATTTTCCAACTTATCTTTTCTCATTATGTGTCATTGACATTTCAACTGTCCCTTTCCTCTCTCCCTGTTTTCAATGTGTCAAATTTTCCAAGTTATCTTTTCTCGTTATATGTCATTGACATTTCAACTGTCTCTTTCCTCTTTCTCTCTTTTTTAATATGTCAAATTTTCCAAGTTATCTTTTCTCATTATATGTCATTGACATTCCAACTGTCTCTTTCCTCTGCCCCGCTTTTTTAATGTATCAAATTCAAATTTTCCAAATTATCTTTTCTCGTTATGTGTCATTGACATTTCAACTGTCTCTTTCCTCTGTCTCTCTTTTGTAATATGTCAAATTTTCCAAGTTATCTTTTCTCATTATGTGTCATTGACATTTCAACTGTCAATTTTCTCTGTCTCTTTCCTCTGTCTGTCTTTTGTAATATGTCAAATTTTCCAAGTTATCTTTTTTTATTATGTGTCATTGACATTTCAAATGTCTCTTTCCTCTTTTACCTCTTTTTCAATATGTCAAATTTTCCAAGTTATCTTTTCTCATTATGTGTCATTGACATTTCAACTGTCTCATTCCTCTGTCCCTCTTTTTTATATATCAAATTTTCCAAGTTATCTTTTCTCATTATGTGTCATTGACATTTCAACTGTCTCTTTCCTCTGTCCCTCTTTATTAATATATCAAATTTTCCAAGTTAACTTTTCTTATTATCTGTCATTGACATTTCAACTGTCTATTTCCACTCTCTCTCTTTTTTAATATGTCAAATTTTCCAAGTTATCTTTTCTTGTTATGTGTCATTGACATTTCAACTGTCTCTTTCCTCTTTCCCTCTTTTTTAATATGTCACATTTTCCAAGTTATCTTTTCTCATTATGTGTCATTGACATTTCATCTGTCTCTTTCCTCTGTCCCTATTTTTTAATATATCAAATTTTCCAAGTAAACTTTTCTTATTATATGTCATTACATTTCAACTGTCTCTTTCCTTCGTCTCTCTTTTTTAATATGTGAAATTTTACAAATAATCTTTTCTCATTATGTGTCATTGACATTTCAACTGTCTCTTTCCTCTGTCCGTGCTTTTAATGTGTCAAATTTTCCAAGCTATCTTTTTTTATTTTGTGTCATTGACATTTCAACTGGCTCTTTTCTCTGTCCCTCTTTTTTAATATGTCAAATTTTCCAAGTTATCTTTTTTTATTTTGTGTCATTGACATTTCAACTGTCTCTTTCCTCTGTCACTCGTTATTAATATATAATATTTTCCAAGTTATCTATTCTCTTTATGTGTCATTGACATTTCAACTGTCTCTTTCCTCTGTCCCTCTTTTTTAATATGTCAAATTTTCCAAGTAATCTTTTCTCATTATGTGCCATTGACATTTCAACTGTCTCTTTCCTCTCTCCCTGTTTTTAATGTGTCAAATTTTCCAAGGTATCTTTTGTTTTATGTGTCATTGACATTTCAAGTGTCTCTTTTTCTGTCCCTCTTTTTTAATATGTCAAATTTTCCAAGGTATGTTTTTTTATTATGTGTTATTGACATTTCAACTGTCTCTTTCCCCTGTCCCTCTTTATTAATATATCAAATTTTCCAAGGTATCTTTTCTCATTATGTTTCATTGACATTTCAACTGTCTCTTTCCTCTGTCTCTCTTTTGTAATATGTCAAATTTTCCAACTCATCTTTTCTCGTTATGTGTCATTGACATTTCAACTGCCTCTTTCCTCTGCCCCTGTTTTCAATGTGGCAAATTTTCCAACTTATCTTTTCTCATTATGTGTCATTGACATTTCAACTGTCCCTTTCCTCTCTCCCTGTTTTCAATGTGTCAAATTTTCCAAGTTATCTTTTCTCGTTATATGTCATTGACATTTCAACTGTCTCTTTCCTCTGTCTCTCTTTTTTAATATGTCAAATTTTCCAAGTTATCTTTTCTCATTATATGTCATTGACATTCCAACTGTCTCTTTCCTCTGCCCCGCTTTTTTAATGTATCAAATTCAAATTTTCCAAGTTTTCTTTTCTCGTTATGTGTCATTGACATTTCCACTGTCTCTTTCCTTTGTTTCTCTTTTTTAATATGTCAAATTTTCCAAGTTACCTTTTCTCGTTATGTGTCATTGACATTTCAACTGGCTTTTTTTCTCTATGCCTGTTTTTAATATGTCTAATTTTCCAAGTTATCTTCTCTCATTATGTGTCATTGACATTTCAAGTGTCACTTTCCTCTGTCCCTGTTTTTAATGTGTCAAATTTTCCAAGTTATCTTTTCTCATTATGTGTCATTGACATTTCAACTGTCTCTTTCCTCTGTCTCTCTTTTGTAATATGTCATATTTTCAAAGTGATCTTTTCTCGTTATGTGTCATTGACATTTCAACTGTCTCTTTCCTCTGTCTCTCTTTTTTAATATATCAAATTTTCCAAGTTAACTTTTCTTATTATGTGTCATTGACATTTCAACTGTCTCTTTCCTCTGCCCCTGTTTTCAATGTGGAAAATTTTCCAAGTTATCTTTTCTCATTATGTGTCATTGACATTTCAACTGTCTCTTTCCTCTCTCCCTGTTTTCAATGTGTCAAATTTTCCAAGTTATCTTTTCTCGTTATGTGTCATTGACAGTTCAACTGTCTCTTTCCTCTGACTCTCTTTTTTAATTTGTCAAATTTTCCAAGTTATCTTTTCTCATTATGTGTCATTAACATTTCAACTGTCTCTTTCCTCTGTCCCTCTTTATTAATATATTCAAATTTTCCAAGTTATCTTTTCTCGTTATGTGTCATTGACATTTCAGCTGTCTATTTTCTCTGTCTCTCTTTTGTAATATGTCAAATTTTCCAAGTTATCTTTTTTTATTATGTGTCATTGACATTTCAAATGTCTCTTTCCTCTTTTCCCTCTTTTTCATTATGTCAAATTTTCCAAGGTATCTTTTCTCATTATGTGTCATTGACATTTCAACTGTCTCATTCCTCTGTCCCTCTTTTTTATATATCAAATTTTCCAAGTTATCTTTTCTCATTATGTGTCATTGACATTTCAACTGTCTCTTTCCTCTGTCCCTCTTTATTAATATATCAAATTTTCCAAGTTAACTTTTCTTATGATGTGTCATTGACATTTCAACTGTCTCTTTACTCTGTCTCTCTTTTTTAATATGTCAAATTTTCCAAGTTATCTTTTCTTGTTATGTGTCATTGACATTTCAACTGTCTCTTTCCTCTGTCCCTCTTTTTTAATATGTCACATTTTCCAAGTTATCTTTTCTCATTATGTGTCATTGACATTTCAACTGTCTCTTTCCTCTATCCCTCTTTTTTAATATATCAAATTTTCCAAGTTAACTTTTCTTATTATGTGTCATTACATTTCAACTGTCTCTTTCCTTCGTCTCTCTATTTATTATGTCAAATTTTCCAAGTAATCTTTTCTCATTATGTGTCATTGACATTTCAACTGTCTCTTTCCTCTCTCCCTGTTTTTAATGTGTCAAATTTTCCAAGGAATCTTGTTTTTATTTTGTGTCATTGACATTTCAACTGTCTCTTTTCTCTGTCCCTCTTTTTTAATATGTCAAATTTGCCAAGGTATCTTTTCTCATTATGTGTCATTGACATTTCAACTGTCTCTTTCCTCTCTCCCTGTTTTTAATGTGTCAAATTTTCCAAGGTATCTTTTTTTATTATGTGTCATTGACATTTCAACTGTCTCTTTCCTCTGTCCCTCTTTTTTAATATGTCAAATTTTCCAAGGTATCTTTTTTTATTATGTGTCATTGACATTTCAACTGTCTCTTTCCTCTGTCCCTCTTTTTTAATGTGTCAAATTCAAATTTTCCAAATTATCTTTTCTCGTTATGTGTCATTGACATTTCAACTGTCTCTTTCCTTTGTTTCTCTTTTTTAATATGTCAAATTTTCAAGGTTATCTTCTCTCATTTTGTGTAATTGACATTTCAACTGTCTCTTTCCTCTGTCCCTGTTTTTAATGTGTCAAATTTTCCAAGTTATCTTTTCTCATTATGTGCCATTGACATTTCAACTGTCTCTTTCCTCTGTCCCGCTTTTTTAATGTGTCAAATTTTCCAAGTTATCTTTTCTCGTTATGTGTCATTGACATTTCAACTGTCTCTTTCCTCTGTCACTCTTTTGTAATATGTCAAATTTTCCAAGTTATCTTTTCTCATTATGTGTCATTGACATTTCAACTGTCTCTTTCCTCTATCCCTCTTTTTTAATATATCAAATTTTCCAAGTTAACTTTTCTTATTATGTGTCATTACATTTCAACTGTCTCTTTCCTTCGTCTCTCTATTTATTATGTCAAATTTTCCAAGTAATCTTTTCTCATTATGTGTCATTGACATTTCAACTGTCTCTTTCCTCTCTCCCTGTTTTTAATGTGTCAAATTTTTCAAGTTATCTTTTTTTATTTTGTGTCATTGACATTTCATCTGTCTCTTTTCTCTGTCCCTCTTTTTTAATATGTCAAATTTTCCAAGGAATCTTGTTTTTATTTTGTGTCATTGACATTTCAACTGTCTCTTTTCTCTGTCCCTCTTTTTTAATATGTCAAATTTGCCAAGGTATCTTTTCTCATTATGTGTCATTGACATTTCAACTGTCTCTTTCCTCTCTCCCTGTTTTTAATGTGTCAAATTTTCCAAGGTATCTTTTTTTATTATGTGTCATTGATATTTCAAATGTCTCTTTCCTCTGTCCCTCTTTTTTAATATGTCAAATTTTCCAAGGTATCTTTTTTATTGTGTGTCATTGACATTTCAACTGTCTCTTTCCTCTGTCCCTCTTTTTTAATGTGTCAAATTCAAATTTTCCAAATTATCTTTTCTCGTTATGTGTCATTGACATTTCAACTGTCTCTTTCCTTTGTTTCTCTTTTTTAATATGTCAAATTTTCCAAGTTATCTTTTCTCATTATGTGCCATTGACATTTCAACTGTCCCTTTCCTCTGTCCCGCTTTTTTAATGTGTCAAATTTTTCAAGTTATCTTTTCTCGTTATGTGTCATTGACATTTCAACTGTCTCTTTCCTCTGTCACTCTTTTGTAATATGTCAAATTTTCCAAGTTATCTTTTCTCGTCATGTGTCATTGACATTTCAACTGTCTCTTTACTCTGCCCCTGTTTTCAATGTGGCAAATTTTCCAAGTTATCTTTTCTCATTATATGTCATTGACATTTCAACTGTCTCTTTCCTCTCTCCCTGTTTTTAACGTGTCAAATTTTCCAAGGTATCTTTCTTTATTATATTTCATTGACATTTCAACTGTCTCTTTCCTCTGTCCCTCTTTTTTAATATGTCAAATTTTCCATGTAATCTTTTTTTATCATGTGTCATTGGCATTTCAAATGTCTCTTTCCTCTTTTATCTCTTTTTTGATATGTCAAATTTTCCAAGGTATCTGTTCTCATTATGTGTCATTGACATTTCACCTGTCTCTTTCCTCTGTCCCTCTTTATTAATATATCAAATTTTCCAAGTTAACTTTTCTTATTATGTGTCATTGACATTTCAACTGTCTCTTTCCTTTGTTTCTCTTTTTTAATATGTCAAATTTTCCAAGTTACCTTTTCTCGTTATGTGTCATTGACATTTCAACTGTCTTTTTTCTCTATCCCTGTTTTTAATATGTCAAATTTTCCAAGTTATCTTCTCTCATTATGTGTCATTGACATTTCAACTGTCTCTTTCCTCTGTCCCTGTTTTTAATGTGTCAAATTTTAGAAGTTATGTTTTCTCGTTATGTGTCATTGACATTTCAACTGTCTCTTTCCTCTGTCTCTCTTTTGTAATATGTCAAATTTTCCAAGTTATCTTTTCTCGTTATGTGTCATTGACATTTCATCTGTCTCTTTACTCTGCCCCTGTTTTCAATGTGGCAAATTTTCCAAGTTATCTTTTCTCATTATGTGTTATTGACATTTCAACCGTCTCTTTCCCCTGTCCCTCTTTTTTATATGTCAAATTTTCCAAGTTATCTTTTCTCATTATGTGTCATTGACAT
Source organism: Acanthosepion lycidas (assembly GCA_963932145.1). Taxonomy (NCBI): domain Eukaryota; kingdom Metazoa; phylum Mollusca; class Cephalopoda; order Sepiida; family Sepiidae; genus Acanthosepion; species Acanthosepion lycidas. Next base: position 13,832 of record OZ010605.1, read on the forward strand.
TTCAACTGTCTCTTTCCTTTCTCCCTCGTTTTTAATATGTCAAATTTTCCAAGTTATCTTTTCTCATTATGTGTCATTGACATTTCAACTTTCCTCTGTCGCTCTTTTTTAATATGTCAAATTTTCCAAGGTATCTTTTTTTATTATGTGTCATTGACATTTCAACTGTCTCTTTCCTCTTTTCCCTCTTTTTTAATATGTCAAATTTTCCAAGGTATCTTTTTTTATTATGTGTCATTGACATTTCAACTGTCTCTTTCCTCTGTCCCTCTTTTTTAATGTGTCAAATTCAAATTTTCCAAATTATCTTTTCTCGTTATGTGTCATTGACATTTCAACTGTCTCTTTCCTTTGTTTCTCTTTTTTAATATGTCAAATTTTCAAGGTTATCTTCTCTCATTTTGTGTAATTGACATTTCAACTGTCTCTTTCCTCTGTCCCTGTTTTTAATGTGTCAAATTTTCCAAGTTATCTTTTCTCATTATGTGCCATTGACATTTCAACTGTCTCTTTCCTCTGTCCCGCTTTTTTAATGTGTCAAATTTTCCAAGTTATCTTTTCTCGTTATGTGTCATTGACATTTCAACTGTCTCTTTCCTCTGTCACTCTTTTGTAATATGTCAAATTTTCCAAGTTATCTTTTCTCATTATGTGTCATTGACATTTCAACTGTCTCTTTCCTCTATCCCTCTTTTTTAATATATCAAATTTTCCAAGTTAACTTTTCTTATTATGTGTCATTACATTTCAACTGTCTCTTTCCTTTGTCTCTCTATTTATTATGTCAAATTTTCCAAGTAATCTTTTCTCATTATGTGTCATTGACATTTCAACTGTCTTTTTTCTCTATCCCTGTTTTTAATGTGTCAAATTTTTCAAGTTATCTTTTTTTATTTTGTGTCATTGACATTTCATCTGTCTCTTTTCTCTGTCCCTCTTTTTTAATATGTCAAATTTTCCAAGGAATCTTGTTTTTATTTTGTGTCATTGACATTTCAACTGTCTCTTTTCTCTGTCCCTCTTTTTTAATATGTCAAATTTGCCAAGGTATCTTTTCTCATTATGTGTCATTGACATTTCAACTGTCTCTTTCCTCTCTCCCTGTTTTTAATGTGTCAAATTTTCCAAGGTATCTTTTTTTATTATGTGTCATTGATATTTCAAATGTCTCTTTCCTCTGTCCCTCTTTTTTAATATGTCAAATTTTCCAAGGTATCTTTTTTATTGTGTGTCATTGACATTTCAACTGTCTCTTTCCTCTGTCCCTCTTTTTTAATGTGTCAAATTCAAATTTTCCAAATTATCTTTTCTCGTTATGTGTCATTGACATTTCAACTGTCTCTTTCCTTTGTTTCTCTTTTTTAATATGTCAAATTTTCCAAGTTATCTTTTCTCATTATGTGCCATTGACATTTCAACTGTCCCTTTCCTCTGTCCCGCTTTTTTAATGTGTCAAATTTTTCAAGTTATCTTTTCTCGTTATGTGTCATTGACATTTCAACTGTCTCTTTCCTCTGTCACTCTTTTGTAATATGTCAAATTTTCCAAGTTATCTTTTCTCGTCATGTGTCATTGACATTTCAACTGTCTCTTTACTCTGACCCTGTTTTCAATGTGGCAAATTTTCCAAGTTATCTTTTCTCATTATATGTCATTGACATTTCAACTGTCTCTTTCCTCTCTCCCTGTTTTTAACGTGTCAAATTTTCCAAGGTATCTTTCTTTATTATATTTCATTGACATTTCAACTGTCTCTTTCCTCTGTCCCTCTTTTTTAATATGTCAAATTTTCCATGTAATCTTTTTTTATCATGTGTCATTGGCATTTCAAATGTCTCTTTCCTCTTTTATCTCTTTTTTGATATGTCAAATTTTCCAAGGTATCTGTTCTCATTATGTGTCATTGACATTTCACCTGTCTCTTTCCTTTGTCCCTCTTTATTAATATATCAAATTTTCCAAGTTAACTTTTCTTATTATGTGTCATTGACATTTCAACTGTCTCTTTCCTTTGTTTCTCTTTTTTAATATGTCAAATTTTCCAAGTTACCTTTTCTCGTTATGTGTCATTGACATTTCAACTGTCTTTTTTCTCTATCCCTGTTTTTAATATGTCAAATTTTCCAAGTTATCTTCTCTCATTATGTGTCATTGACATTTCAACTGTCTCTTTCCTCTGTCCCTGTTTTTAATGTGTCAAATTTTACAAGTTATGTTTTCTCGTTATGTGTCATTGACATTTCAACTGTCTCTTTCCTCTGTCTCTCTTTTGTAATATGTCAAATTTTCCAAGTTATCTTTTCTCGTTATGTGTCATTGACATTTCATCTGTCTCTTTACTCTGCCCCTGTTTTCAATGTGGCAAATTTTCCAAGTTATCTTTTCTCATTATGTGTTATTGACATTTCAACCGTCTCTTTCCCCTGTCCCTCTTTTTTATATGTCAAATTTTCCAAGTTATCTTTTCTCATTATGTGTCATTGACATTTCAACTGTCTCTTTCCTTTCTCCCTCGTTTTTAATATGTCAAATTTTCCAAGTTATCTTTTCTCATTATGTGTCATTGACATTTCAACTTTCCTCTGTCGCTCTTTTTTAATATGTCAAATTTTCCAAGTTATCTTTTTTTTATTATGTGTCATTGACATTTCAAATGTCTCTTTCCTCTTTTCCCTCTTTTTTAATATGTCAAATTTTCCAAGTTATCTTTTCTCCTTATGTGTCATTGACATTTCCACTGTCTATTTCTGATTGTAAGTTTCCTTTTTGATTCCATTTTCTCTACAACTTCATAGTTGCTTATATGTTCAGTCCATGGTATTATCATCATTCCGTTGGACCATATTTCTGTTGCCTCAAGTCTCTTCTTCATCTGTGATAAGATTATCCAGCATTCACTGCCATAGATGACGACAGATATTACACAGCATCTAAGAACTCTTTTCATTTTTTTTATAACGTCATTTTTCTGTTTATTAATACTTTGCTTAGCTTTTGGAAAGCACCTTTCACTACCGTAATGTGCCTTCGGATTTCAGTTTGGCATTTTCTTCCCTCTGTCAAAACACTTAAAAGATATTTAAATATTTGTACTTCATTGATTTTGGAATATTCAATTTTTAATTCGCATTTTGGGCCCTTCATTTTGTTGATAACCATACGTGTTTTATTACAATTTTTGTTTAATCCTTTCTTTTGACTTTCCGTTATTAATTTTGTTCCTTATTTTCCTTTCTGTGTTTGCTACCAACACTATGTCATCTGCATATCTAATGTTGTTAATATCTAATTGATTTGCTGTAAAGTTTAAATAAGTCTGGTGAGAAGACATATTACGTACCGCTCTATTTTTTTGTATTTACTGAATTAATTTTCTATCCGTTTACAGGAAGTTTTTTTCATGTATATGTTCTGGATAATTCTAATATCCTTCAAAATAAATCAAAGTTTGATTCATTTGGGAAACTTCACAGTTCTTTGAGACGTAATTTATAAAATGTTTTTGCATAATCTATAAACCATGTATACATCCTACATATTTGTCTTGTTCCTTCTGACATTATTCTGTGCTTAAATATTACATTCCTTGTTCCGGTGTCTTTAACAAAATCGCACTGCGTTTGTCCTATTTCCGGTCTAATTATGCTTCGCGTTCTGTTCATCAGAATTCGGATGATAACTTTTGATATATGAATCATTAGACTGATTGACCGATGGAGTTCACATTCGTTTGCACCTGGCTTCTTAGACAGTGCTACAAAAAATGGGTCTACTTAGGTCCTCCGTTATATCATCACTATTGTAAATTTCATTTATTATGTCTGTAATTCCGTCAATGCCGAAACAAATTCTACTGGGATCGTCGTCGTCGTCGGCATCTGTCCGTTTCGAGAGACGATGGAGTAGCGCGGTGTGCTACGAGCCTGGGCGGGATATTTGGAGAACTAGGTCTGCCCGGACGTCTAGTTCCCCATCTCGGCCTTTTAAGTACAGTCCAAAGGAGAAGATAAACCAATACAGTTTGGTAACACGGCGGCTGCAGGAATTGCCGGAAGATAGCACAAAGTGCCGTCCATCCGCCTTTGGGGATCCACTCTGGGTTTGAATTCAGAGTTGTCCTTCTCCTAGACCAGTTGCCATCCATCTGGTTCTAAAGTTTGGGATAATTTTCCTATATTTACATTATTCTCAAAGTTATTGAGTCATTTGTTTCAATAGTGATTTAGGTCTGGGATCCACAGAAATTTCAATTTCTTCATCTTGAAGGTTATATTCATTTTCAGTTATGAATTAAAAGTTATAACAATTCTGTCGGGTATATATATATATGTTCTGAAAGTCATACGTACTTCAAAGTTTTCATTTAATTTCTCAAGATGTTTCATATAATTAGGCAATCCATAATTTGGTTTTTATTTACCGTTTGTTCTAAGTTGAAAAATTACCGAAAATTTCTTTATAGTAATAACGATTTAGAAAAGTTTAACAGGGTCATTCGGGTTTAAATCAATGTAACATTTTACTCTGGAAATGGCTCTGTGCATCACTAAACTTGCAATATATGTTTGCCAGATAAAATAAAAATGCTTCTTATTTTGTTTTAAGTATCAGACAGAGCGCAATCCATACTTCAATAATTGAGTCGTACGATTCAATAAACCTTTCCAATTTAACGTTTCTTAACCGACTCCTGACTTCAGGATGTGACATTAATTGGCTTATTATTTCATCGTTTCTCCAAGTAAAGGGTGTTCCAATAACTTGGATTGATTTTAATGTGAATTAATTTTAAGCGTCTAATTATTTTTTTTCTTTCAGATTTGGCGGACATATGGGTGATATTATTTTTCACGCGTAATTGCCATGACTTAAATAACATGATCCAATAGAGAAATAAATAAATTTTCACCAATAACACTGATTTATGTTCTGCTAAATTTGGTCCGTCTTAATGAAACACCCTTATACATAATACGTCTTAATGAAACACCAATTACCTTTGCAGTCGTGAATTAAGTGAATGTACCTTAATTTTATTTATCAATTTGATTCACACTTGTAGAGTTTTATAAAATTTGTCACTGAGCTTTTTTGCCACAATATGGTGCATGTAGGATACAGGATGTATAATAGTCGGAAACATTTTCTTTAACAAAAGTAGAAAATCCCCATAACGGTCGACCGTTGATTATGCGCCATCGATAACTACTGCAGTGACATTGCAAAGTGGAATATTAATTATTTTTACTTATTCCTCCAAGCATTCAAAAATCATGTTCACCTCTTCTGTGTCGTGATAAAATGCAAGCAAAAACCCGTCAATAATAAGTCATAAGAAATGAGCTACCAGAAGTTGATTCATCAAATCGAATGGAAACTATAAAGTGCCTGATTAGAACTAAATTACTTTAATCAAGCCATTTGACATCCACAGTTCATATGACGAAAACAGACCTTAATTTCGTCCGGCTTTGCGCATCAACTTCCAGAATGGATCAGGGTAATGAAACATCTTTTCTAACCAATCAGAAAAGTCTCACGCGGTTTTCACAGCAGAGCTACTCACTCACTATAAAGCCAACGCTAATTTCACCCACAAAGGTTGATCCTACTAGCAACGGATCCTTCGGCACGCAAACTAGACTATCAACAACGACACCACGGCGACGAAACCAGCGATAGCAGCAGAGTCTAACCCTCATCAAACACAGTGCGATAATCCGTTGTATAATGACCGGTGAGCTGAGAAGAAGTTATAGAATTCGCCAGCCTATGTGAAATTGTTTTTGGACTAATGAAAACCTTGTTTGCACAGAAATAAAAAGAATGAAAGGAAAAGTTGCGAGCCTATGAGAAATTCTTTTTTATAGAAAAATGAGAAGAAAAATTAAATTAATTAGAGATTAGTGTCGGAAGTCATGTCAAAGGTTCGTTTCAGTTCCTAGCAACCTGCGTTGAAGTACTCGCCTGTGTAAAATTATTCGCCAATTATATGAGTCTATCTCACTCGACTTCATATGCGTATTCATTTTCTCCACGTATCTATCTCGACAATTACCTTGTGTTATACCTCAAACGAATTCTCGGTCTCTGACGACTGATATACGATATCCCGGAACGAGCAAAGAATCGAATTTTGTAAGACATGGAGAATAAAACTCTTTGAACTATGTCTTTTCTCTATTTGTTGTTTGGTCCCTTTTCATTTTTTTTTCTTATTAACAGTAATGTCTCCGTTACAATACTTTTCTTTCAACATCTTCAGTTATCTCATGAATGCATCTTTGCATTGTATTTGCACTTTAAGGTAAGCATTTCAAAACAGGACATGAGTATTTTTTCACTTTCTTTCTGGGATGTGTTTTAACAGAGAACAGAAAATGCGACAGATGAACACAATGAAGAAGGAGGGGTTTGAAAACTTAAACCTCACACGGCATAACGAGGGCAAGAGAGGTTGGGGAAGGCAGCGTGCCACCTACCTGAAAAACTTGTGTGAATGTTTGGCCGAACGTGGGGATGCTTGGAAAAAGGGAAAACACTGCTAAGAACCACAAGGAATAGGAAGTAGTAGAGAGTCAAGATCATCCATGTCTGAAAGAAACATGAAAATCTCTTCTATAATATGATTCCTTTTTCTGTTATATTAGAAGAAACATTGTATGAAAACATTTGTAGTGAGTGCGAGATAATAATGACTCCCTTCACCCACTCCCTTCAAATTCGAGTGAGCTGCGGAAGAAGATGAAAAGGAAGCCTATGTGCAAGGAAGCCTATGTGAATTTTCTGTGGATCAATGAAAACCTTGCCTTCACAGAAATTGATCGGTGAGCTGAGAAGAAGAAGGTATGGAATTCGCCAGCCTATGTGAAATTGTTTTTAGACTAATGAAAACCTTGTTTGCACAGAAATAAAAAGAATGAAAGAAAAGTAGCGATCCTATGAGACATTCTTTTTGATAGAAAAATGAAAAGAAAAATTAAATTAATAAGAGATTAGTGTCTGAAGTCATGTGAAATGTTTCGTTTCAGTTCCTCGCGACCTGCGTTGAAGTACTTGTCTGTGTAAAATTAATCGCTAATTATATTATCAACCTTAAACCAAGCAAGTGGTACTTCAAATAATTTTCTCTCAGCAATCCAAGAAATCTAAGTATTTCAAACTATCTCTATTCATCTACTTTTGAACGTATGCAAGCTATATATCCCTTCGATGAGCAATGAACTCACTTTCCTTTTTTTTTTTAAACATTTATTAATATTATTTTGTATCAGATCATTTAATCTGTTGTATGAACATTTCTTCTTTATGGCAATAGGTTAAAAGTACGGACTTTAAATTTTTTTAATTTATTTTCCTGAAACAAGTTACCGACACAACTTCAAGTATCTAAATTCGTGAATAAATTCCTTATCTTGTTTTTCTTAAAATTACCCGTATGTTCCCGGATCATTATCATTCTTCACTCATCTTCTTGGCGTGGGTAAATCAACTGTTCATTTTAACCCCGAAGCACCCTAACCACTATATATTAACCTAACTAACCCCCTTTTATAACGATCCTAACCAAATACAAAATATAATAGTTTTCGACTTTCATATTTACGAGCAGGACGCGTGTAAATTACACGAATTTAATAATATATTTAATATTTTTAATTCTCTACTTTTCAACCCATGACCTTTCATAGATAGTTACCAAAAAATGACATAGTCTCTCTTCAAAATACTGAAATATCCATAACAGGTCCTTAGATTATGAAACGTGGTTTATCTTCTCACTACAACAACTGCAATGGGTGCGTGGTCAAATGATTAGAACGTCCACATTCCAAACATGAGACCGGGGTTCGAGTTTCATGGTCGATTTGTCAAGAAAGTGACTTCTTGATGTTAACGGCCTGAGGGGGTAATCCCAGCATGCGAGATCTTTGGAAAGTGTCTGAAAACCATTACCAAGGGTTGACCCATTCCTTGTGAGTAAAATTGGGTAGATGGAACTATCTGAGAAACGTCGATGGTTTTGCTTGCACAAAGTTACAAGTCATCGTGACCGAGAGTTTTACTGTACTGGCCTTGTTCATGCACGCTTTCCTAGAAACTGTAACAAAGGCCCGCTCAGTTTAGTTGCAGTATAAACCACAGGTGGGCTCTGTGGGTGTTGAATAAAAACAAATGTGTCTGAGCAGGCGGCTGTAACAGGGATTGGCTAGCCATCCGAGTAAACAGGTATCCTCGGAAACGAGTGAGCAGCCACTAAAATAACAACTGCCTTTATCTAAGATGACACTGCCCCCAATAGCAATTTGTTTCACACACACTTCTTACCTATCGACGCCTCTCTATGTCTGATTTACTCTTTGTGTCCCTCTATTTTTCTGTTTTCCTCTCGAACACTTAACACAGCCTGGGTTTAAGGAGATTAGAGTTATACTCACCATACATAGGTAGGTACAAACGTATTAATATAGAGATAAAAGATTTTAAAAATCCTTCTTTATTCATAAATCATTAATTTTGTCAGATTTTATTTTTTAAAAAAGTCGGTTACCTCCTCCTAAATTTTGAAACCGCTTCTAGGGGACACTTTCCGGACTATAAATAATTGGCGATATTTTTTCTCACTTTTTCCGCTTACACGTCAACATATAAGTCTCTCACGCAAAAATGCGTTCCCTTTTGGGAAACGCATGGACGGTATACACACATGTACGCACGCACATTCACTCACTACACATACTTTGGACCAAAAAGGTTTCACATTCATTTGTTATACACATCATTGCCTTTGTCGCATTGTTGTCAATACATTACCATTTGTTTGTACATATATATTGGTTCTTATTGCTTTATCGCATTTTTTTACGTAGACTAACATCCCGAGTCTGCCATGTTTGTTGTAGGCATTTCAGGAGACATGCGTGGGTGCTACTATAGCGTGAGGTCTACCTTAATATGTCGTCTACTCGTGGTTCGGTGATAGATTCAGATGAGCGACCTGCATATTTTGGTATTTAGAAACTGGAAAGCACGATTCTAAAAATTTCTGAAGACTGATCGTCTTGGATATCTTGAAGGTCTTTGATAAAGTGTGGCACATGGATTTGCTATACAAACTGAATGAAATCACTGGATGAGTCCATTCATTTAACAAGTAGTATTTCCTGTCGGGTAGCTCTATGAAGATCATCTTTAATGGCCAGTCCTCTAAAGCACATAAGACCAATGCTGGCGTTCCCACAAAGCTCTCACTTCGGACCCACTCTCTTTCTGATTTAAATCAACGATTTTCCCCAGAACACAGATCGTTAGTAAATATGCAATCTTTGGCAAGGATGCCACTAGTACACAAGAGGTTACATAGAGTGAAGATGAGAAAAAAGACCGGGTATTGGCTGGGGGGGGGAGAGGCGAGGAAATAATAAAAGCTGATCCGGGTTCAAGAAGATAAAAGACGGAAATCGAGTCGCGATAGATAGATCTAACTAAAATTTTTAATCCATTCATATCTATCTATCTATCTATCTGACATTTAATTTAAATTTTGAAGATTGTAGATTGTAGATTTTGAAGATTGTAGATTGTAGATTTCCAGGGAGGAAAGGAAATAAAGGAGGGGGGAGATCCACGGGCAGGAAATTCGAGAACATGAACAATAAATTGCAATGTAACCTGAGCCCGAGTGAAAATAGAACTAATATTTTTCTCTGATCTATTCGTGTCATTCCTACAAAAATATACTCAGTGTTTATCACCAAAACAAATCTATGTATTGTATTTGATAGCGTGTTTATTTTTACCTCTCCGCTTTTAATATAAAACATAAATAGTATATAGATATATAAATGATAATATAAGGATTAAAATAAATATGTATACACATAAAATTATAGTTCGATGCTGCGGTAAATCTCACGCTATAGACGAAACGGGAGGTAGATCTAACGCTATATTGAGGTAGACCTCACGCTATAGACGAAACTGGAGGTAGACCTAACACTATATTGAGGTAGACCTCACGCTATAGACGAAACAGGAGGTAGACCTAACACTATATGGAGGTAGACCTCACGCTATAGACGAAACGGGAGGTAGATCTAACGCTATATTGAGGTAGACCTCACGCTATAGACGAAACGGGAGGTAGATCTAACGCTATATTGAGGTAGACCTCACGCTATAGACGAAACGGGAGGTAGACCTCACGCTATAGTAGCACCCACAAGTGTTTTTCTCTCAACCCATACACCGGCCTGCAACAAAAATAATTAAATGATGTTAGAGATAAATTTGAAAACCCTAAATTATTTGCGCATTTCTTCACACCTTTTTGTAATGCTAACAATGGCATACTCTCTAATTAGTATCTGTTTATATATCTGAGATGAGGTATTATGTACACTATTTACATTATTCGAACAATAGTCCGAATAATGTAAATAGTGTACACTATTATGTATATATAAGCCCCCACATGTCACAATAGCCAACAAGCGAAATAGTTTCTATAGGAAAGTAGTTCCAACAGTGGGAAGTGGATGAAAAGAAAATGTTGGAATAGAAGTGGCGGTTGTATTTAACTATTTCGACAATAAAAGGTGGGATCTAAATGTCAGTCTAGTAGAAAATAAAATAAAAGAATGTACACTATTTACATTATTCGGACTATTGTTCTCATCTTAAGGACACATGGCACAGTGGATAAAGGCGTTGTTTAGATCCAGTGACAGGACCCAAAGAGTTGTGAGTTCAGTACCTGGTTAAGGCAGTGGAGAACTTGGGGAGGTGAATTAACTCACATCCTTTAGACATGGCACGTGGAACTAGAACAGTCTACCACAGCGAGTGAAATAAAGGGTTCAGTTCGACATTCCAACCACCGGAAGAAGGCCGGAATGTACAGCGACCGAAACGTTGTGGCAAAAAAGATGAGGATAATAGTCCGAATAATGTAAATAGTGTACATAACATCTCATCTCAGAAATATAGACAGATAAAAAATGTACATGATAAATTAAAGTATATAAATTATTGTTTTAGACGGAGCTTGTTACATTAAGTCATGGAAAACAGGAACAGCTCAGGTTTGAGAGAGAGTCGACACGGAACGTAACCGGTGTTTATTAGATACTGGAAGAAGGAGGAAGGGAAAGCGGTTAGGGAGAAAAGGGACGTATCAGAGAGCGAGAATCACGTTGCTTAACGTCGATTAGGGAGCGTGCATTAAACTGTAATGTAAAGGGAGTATACATTAAACAATAATGTAACAGAAGTTATATTTCAAAACTAGGGTTAGGTTTCCGATGCATTTCAAGGTTTGTCTGAGTATCCTATAAGACTTGACTTCCTGTATCAAATTGGCGAATAAAGATTTAAAAAAAAAAATTTCAAAAGGTCACTTTCAATTCGGGGACAAATTTGCCCCCTACAGATCGCTAGGCCACGAAATATGATTTACCCCTCACTGCAAATAACTGCCTTTACCCGAGCTGACCCAACCGCTCCAATCTCTATATGTGTTGTCTCTCTCTATATCTCTTTCTCTTTCTGTTTTACTCTCTATGTCCCTCTTTTTCTGTTTGCCTGACGATCACGTGTATTAATATAAGAGCTTCAAAAGATAAACTTCTAAAAGATATCAGAATTCTTAGGGGATGGTCTTTCATGTTTGCAGATTTCATAGCATAATTACTAAATATTAAATACCCTTTCAGATAGAATATAGGCCTCGTTTTATTTGGATGTGAAGGGATGAACCGAACTCTCAAATATTCTCTAGAATATTGTCGACAATTCTTTTAGGGTAGAAGGGTATTAAAATGCATTCGCTCGGCGGAATATCTTTCTGACCAAAGATTTCTTGACCAATATTTTCCTCAAAATGTTTATTAAATTTGTCTCTTGCCTCTTCCATACTTTTTCAATAGCAGTAGCTGTATTGTGTAATAGCGAGCCAGAAAGTGTTAACGGACGCTTAAAAGCTCAGTGTGGTCTGTCTTAGTTGCTCTTCAGCGAAAAGAAGAAAACTCGATTTTGATGCTGAAGGTCATATTCTACATTAACTGAGGTGGAACACGATTTTTGCATCGCAATTAGCGATTCTTTTTAAAAATTACGCTTAAAATTTCATTTTTCTAAAAGATGTGCTTAATAAACACGGATAGTGGGAAAAAATACCAAATCTTGCCTGCTCCTCTCTCCCTCCCCGCTCTCTCTTTCGTTTTTACAATTTCTATTGCTCAAAAATATCAAACGGATTTAATTTAACTTTGTAGGTCCATGGTACCGTGGTTGAGAACCTGACCATAAAGAAGTTGACAGATTCCATAGTTGGGAACCCATTTACAGATTTTAGCCCCTTGCAGCTCTCCCTTGGCCTTTTAGTGTCCTTAAATTTTAGACCCCTGGTCTACGGTAACCATATTTGTTGATGTCTCTATCGCTCAAGTGTAAATGAATTGTGTCAACAACTCGCAATGAGGCCAGATAAGTGATTTTAAATTTCAAAACCTAAGCAAAAGCACCCCGACAAAAAAAAGAAAGAAAAAACAAATCTTTACATTAACTTTGAAAACGAGAGAGGAATTGTCTAATATAGAATTCTTTCTTCTTTTGAAGTGACATTAAACATCGCAAATGTCATCTTCTGACATTCTATATGTACCTAATAAATTTGCTAGGAAAACAAATTTTAACCGTCCTAAACTGACCGTTATCGATTGGAAGTTTAACAAAGCATACAATAATAGGATATTGATATAGTTCTATATCGACTATTCTAATCGACCTGCGATTAATAACCCACCCCCTAAAATGTTTTATTGACACCAGGGGGTCGATATAGGTAGCTTTGTGTCCTCCTGTGTTAAAGGCGGTACAGTATCTCGTGCAAAAATCGAATATTCTTTCATCTGCATCAGTGCAGATTCTGTAAGTCAGTAAGTCATTGTTTAGATAAAGAGCATAATAAAGAAAAAGTGCTGTATCCGAAGGTGTAGATGAAAAATACAGTTTGAATTGAATGACTAATAAATGGCAAGAGGCCGATACGTGTTGAGGCAGTATCCATTCTGTATCATAGTTTCAAAGCTTCTATGAGGGACAAAATATACTTTATCAGTGAGATTGTATCTGAAAAATTTCTGGATTATTTTGGAGTCGAAAAATCAAGAATACCGATAGAAACGTCATAGTTTCGAAGTTATGCCAACATACAACAGGACTCTCATCCAACTTCCCACCGATCGGCCATTCTTGTCCGTGTTGATGTGCACCAAAAACGGGAAAAAATCCGCGATATGTTCAGAAGGAAACAAAAGTTAAAAACAAACACCAAGTCAAGAAATGAGAACCCAAATCCTGTTTTCAATATATTTAGGTGTTTTATTTAGGCGTTTACTTGCTCGGACTGGTTGGGGGACACATAACTTCAGTCTGAGGAATTAACCCTTCTCTTCGATCTATCATTCTACCAACTCTCTGTGCATCACGACGTGTGACTGGCAGTCTGTACCACATCAAGGGAGGATCAGAACTACCTCGATGACTATTAATATACACAACTGGAAATCATCAATGTCCGACTTATTGACGCTTGACCTCAAAATCTCTCATTTATTTATTTATTTATTTATTCGTTTGTTCTTTTTCGATCAAGCGGATGTTACTGAGAAGAACCGACAATAAAATCTTTATCCATCATTTATAAAACCTGAAATACTTGAGATCGAGATAAAAAAAAATATCACACCTTGCTTCTCTATGTAAGTGTTCCTAATCATAGAGACATCATTATTTTAACTTGGAAATATCTTAGAAATGAATAACGGAGATAAAAGAAAATTTCAGCCACAGGAAGTGATTGCATCCGGTTGAATGTGAAAAAGCTTATATTGAGCAACGCAACTAAATTTTCGATAAAATTTTTCTTGTACTCTGAAATACTTCCGGAAAAAAAAAAACATGAGTTAATAGTAGTCATTTTCAAATCCGGAACCAGTGTTTCAGTCCAAGGTCATCATTAGTAAAAAAAAAAAAAAGTAAAGTTCCCAGCCTTGTAAAATAAGAACAAAATAACTAAATAAAAACAGAGACTGAATCAGTTATGGGTCATGAATGATACACGCGTAGGCGATCATGTATCTTTTGATACATGACTGATGAGGCAAAATTTTTCCCGCAGTAGGTTGCCATTTCTTTCTGCGGTAGACCAGTTGCCATCCAAGTCTATAGAAACTGGTCTGTCCTGCTATTTACCCATAGCTGGGAGAAGAAGAGGGTTCATACCTAATCAGAATTTGATATAAAAAAAAGGAATAATAATGTGGATATGAAGTCGGGGTCTATTCTATATTACAACCAATATTTACACTGAGCGCTCATTTTGTGGTCACGGTAGTTTCTATACATTTATATTCCAAAGAATGTTAATATATTTTATTGTTATCAGTTATATGCTATGCGTGATACTCGCGTAGGCGATCATGTATCTTTCGATACATGACTGACGAGGCAGATTTTTTCCCCGCAGTAGGTTGCCATTTCTTTTTGAGGTAGACCAGTTGTCATCCAAGGCTACAGAACCCGGTCTGTCCTGTTATTTACCCACAGCTGGGGGTGCGGTGGGGGTTAGAAGAGGATTCATACCTTTCCCAAGGGTATTACCACGTATATGAATGTAATGGATTCAACTGAAATTCGAACTCGGCTCTCTAATTCCTGCCAGCCACACGTCACTGAAACTGAATATAGAGTTGAAAACTATTGGGTTGGTGCAAAAATAATGACGTAATAATGTCGTTTTTTGACGTTAAAAAATACGTCATTATTTTTGCACCAACCTAAGAGATTTTTGCTGGATACTTTTGTACGAACGCAATATAGATGTATGCGTGTGTGATGTCCCCAAACTAACATCTGATTTTTCTTTGTGAAAATTATTCAGTTTTTTTTTTCTGCAATGAGACAGGGATGGTGGCATTGTATTCAGGACTGTAAAAGGAAGGGACATAAGTCTCTTCCGTCTTGTGCTTCAGGATGCGATAGGTAGAATATGTGTCAAGTATCCATATCTGGGGAGACTTCGTCGCATAGCAAGCCAACTACTTAATTTAACACAACATGACGCCTTAGGCTCGTACGAACCCTACACTATATATATATATATATATATATATATATATATATATATATATATATGTGTGTGTGTGTGTGTGTGTGTGTGTTGTGTATACACACACACATATATATATAAGTGTTTAATTTGGTGGGGGATGAGATTTCAAAAATTATAAATGGCTGTTGCCTGTTGCCTATTTTGTCGAATCAGGGAACAGGCCTAAGCTAAGATGGAAAAGTGAAAAATATGTGGGTTAAAGGTTTGGTATGGGTATGTAATTTCTGATTGCCGAAACGGGCTTTCGTATATGAGACGTATCATTCTGTCTACCTTAATAATAATGATGATAGTACAAAAATTTTAATTTTCATTTAAAAAAAACAATTAATTTTTAATTTCAATTTTTAATTTTTTAATTTTTAATTTTTTAATTTTTAATTTTAATTTTAGTTTTTAGTTCCGAAAAGATAGTAATTTCTGTGTCGCGATGAAGACATATCTTTAAATAATAATATTATGCTCTACTTTGTATCGAGCACTTTTTTGGAAAAAAATAAATGCTACAGAACTGGATTATTAATCTGATTGTTCTTTCTTTTTATTTTTATATGATGGACTCTCCCGTCGAGTTCGACGTATGAGGTTCCGAACTAATTATCTGCATGCCTATGACAGGCATGATTTTTGAGACGGTCTTGAGAATTGCACAAAAGACCACAAACAGTACAGGAAAAGGTTTTGTATCCAAGTATATATATATATTGATATAATGGAATATGCGTACACCTGTGTTCCCCGTCACTGTAATTTGATTGGCTGGTGTCCGTCATAAATATTTCATATTTCTCGTATTGTTGGGAAAATGACACAGGCGTGTAGGTACGACAGAGAGCCTTAGTCTGAGAGCTAAGTCTATAACGACACCCATTGGACTACGCCATTGATCTATACTTCTTACATGCGACTACGACGCTTACCAGTCGATTACTGCTACCGTATTCTACTTGCTTATAGTAGCCAAAACCACTTAGCTACTTCGTTCAAATATATCCCTTTCCGGGACATATATATATATATATATATATATATATATATATATATATATATATATATATGTATATGTGTGTGTGTGTGTGTGTGTGTGTGTGTTTGTAATAATAAAGAAAGATAGTCCACGTAGTACATATAGGCCGGTGAAGGAAATCTGAGAAAAAATACAAAAATAATAACATTGATAATAATATTATATATATATATATATATATATATATATATATATATATATATATATATATATATATATATATATGTATATCAATAATAATATTGACTAATAATATTCACTGTATCTCAGTAGACTGTTTGACAAAATGGTAGCGTGATTAGAACAAATTTAAAAATTGGAATTTTCGCGCAAGACGTGAAATAAAATAATGAAGTCGGATTTTCTTTTCTGGTGAATTTTTTTTTTTTTTTTTATTAATCTCATGTGGTAATATAAATAAAGGCGGTAAAAACAACAACAACAACAACAAATTCCCCAAAAGAAAAATGAGACAGGTGTGTCCGAAAATTCCGACTTTCAACATCTTTCTCATAGAGACTTCCATTTGGTCAAAGGGATTACTAATATTTACACTATTTACACTGTTCGGGCTGTCATCCTTATATCTATTTTTTTTGCTATATTCACGACATCTCGGCCTTTGTACGCTCCCGCCTTCTTCAGGTGATAACTTTGGAATTTCGAACTGAAACCTTTATTTCTCTCATCGGGGTAGATCGTTCTAGTTCCACATGCCATGCCTTTTCTGGATATCTGAGTTTCAGTTATCTTCCTTTAGTAACTCAACTCACTAAATTTTTGTTCACCTCTGCTGTGTCTAGGTATTGAAGCCATAAGTCTTTGGGTCAAGTCACTGGTTTACTTCAACCAATGTTTTTTATCCACTCGGCCATGTGTCTTTGGGGCCAAAACGTTAAATATGATTATAAAGATGAGGACAACAGAGCGAACAATGTAAATAGTGTAAATAGTTGCAATACTTCATCTCAGAAATATAGACAGATCCTGAAGAAGGCCGGAGCCTACAACGGACGAAACGTCGTAAATATAAGATGAGAACAACTGTCCACACAATGTAAATAGTGTAAATAGTTACAACACCTCATCTCAGAAATATAGACAGATTCCGAAAAAGACTGGAGCCTACAACGGCTGAAGTGTCGTAAATATGACATTTAAGATGAGAGCAGCAGTCCGAACAATGTAAATAGTGTAAATAGTTACAATCCATCATCTCAGAAATATAGACAGATTCTGAAGAAGACCGGTGCCTACAACGGCCGAAACGTCATGAATATGACATTTATGATGTGGGCAGCAGTCCGAACAATGTTAATAGTGTAAATAGTTACAATACCTCATCTTAGAAATATAGACCGATCCTGAATAAGGCCGGGGCCTACAACGACCGAAACGTCGTGAATATGACATTTATGATAGGGATAACAGTCTGAACAAGGAGCGTATATTGCAACCACATTAGACATATCAATTCGTTCACTGGCTCAGTCGCTAAGACTACTTTCAAAATCCACCACAACTCTAACTATAGAAGTCATGACACAATTTATTTATTAGAATGCACACTATGCCAGAAACAATATGTGGGAAAATCTGAATGGTCCTTTCACTACAGAATTAATAATTATCGGATCAAGTCGGCCCCCCACGAAATATTATTACCTGTAGAACAACATTTCCGCCTAGAAAAACATGATTTTAAAAGCCATACAAAATTTACTATTATTGAAAAAAAAAAAAGAAATAGACAGAAAAGATAACCTTAGAAAAATTCTAGAGGAACATGAAGACAAATGGATATTGCGTCTCAAAAGACATTGCCCGGACGGACTTAGCTACAGACGGATAGAATTCATATATAATCCCATAGATCAACCCCCACCCACATTTCTAAACCACGCTAGGCAAACATGCTTGCAGAAGTGTTGAGGTCTCACACTTATACACACCCTCACATACATCACCCCCACCGCCAAAAAACTTAAAGATAACATACACTTAACACACGTCGCCTTCCCAGAAACGAATGACTAAGGAGGGAATTCTGAGACTCATGAATCTCCCAGCTTCTATTTAAAAAACTTGAAATAGTCTGTTTAACCAACACAATGACTGACCAACATTAACGATAAAAAAAATAAACAAATGAAAACTACAGACAAAGTTCACTTTCTTCAGAGACAGTCATTCACTCCTGTAATTCACTGCTACTAACAAGCAGGGATTTTTTTGACAGCAAATAGTTCTCCGCCACCAAAAAAAAACAAACTTGCCCATTTTTTTATCGTTCATCAAAAAAAAAAAAAAAAAAGAAAAGAAAAAAAGTCCTGTATTGTCAACCCATTTACTATCTCTGTACGACATCGTCTCTTAAGAACTACTAACTCTCTGAGGCTTCTGCCTCATCCTTCCATACTTCGCCCTCCCCACTGGAATAACCTCGGTGTTTCTCAATCTCATAGTTATGGGCAAATACACCAATTCCGTCTACCATTCTGACCTTCATTTTTATTTTTTAATTCTGCCAAAAGTATCTCATCATCTGGATCAATGTCGTCTGAGTTCTCCACTACAGAAACCATCTCTGTCCTATCGCTAGTGCTAGCCTGTGAACTTTCTTTTCTTTTTATGTGTCATATCATTTCAAGACGTAGGCGATCATGGCTCTCCACCTCCCTCTATCTCTTGCAGCTGTTAACAAGTTCCTTCCCTCTGACATCTCCCCCAGACCACATTCTGTCATCCACCTGCTCAAGCCCACCAGGAATGTTATGCACTGCTTTCCCTTGTCTCTCTTTCCCTCAATTCGACCCGTGAGTATCAGATTCTCCTTCCTCATAATGTGTCCCAGAAACTTCAGCTGCCTCTTCCTGATATTAAGTATAAGCCCCCTCCTTATTTTTAATCTCTCTAACACTTCATCGTTGCTCACACGCTCGGTCCATAATATCCTTAGCATCCTTCTGTAGAACCACATCTCCGTCGCCTCGAGTCTCTTCTTCATCTTTTGAGGAAATCGTCCAACATTCGCTGCCGTAAATACTTGGTTGAAGGCTTTTGCGTAGTCTATGAAACATAGGTGCAGGTCCTTCTGCATTTTTATTGCTCTTTCTGATAACATTCTGAGCATGAATATCGCGTTCCTTGTTCCGGTGTCTTTAACGAACCCGTACTGCTCTCGTCCTATCTGAGTCTGCTTCGCTCTCTATTCATTAGAATACGAGCGATGAGTTTTGTCACGTGGATCATTAGACTTATTGTTCGGTAGAGTTCGTATTCGTTTGCGCCTGGTTTCTTAGGCATTACTATGAAGATAGCTCTGTTGAGGTCTTCCGGTATTTCCCCGCTGTTGTACCTTTCAGTTTTTATTTCGGAGATCTTGTCTATGCCAAAGTCATCTAAGGCTGTCAGCATTTCCGTTACAATTCCGTCTGGCCCAGCTGCCTTGTTTCTGTTCAATTACTGCTTTTACTTCGGTTTTCAGAATTCCAAGTCCGTCGGTAGTTCTGTGTATTGCAGGTTGTTCCCTTTCGTAGTGGAAGAGTTCTCCAATATACTCGCTCCAGCGTTGATGAATTTTTTCCTTCTATAATATGAGCGTTCCATCCTTTGAGGCAGCCTGTTGACGAGCATATCTTTTGTCTCATTAGTTGTCTTATTTGCTTGTGCATGTCTCTTTTGTTGGTAGTACTCAATTTTTCTATTTCCGCACATTTTTCGTTTCGCCATTCTTCTTTAGCTTGTCTGCATTTGGTACTTATTTCATCGTTTAATTTTCTGTACTCCATTCCGTATTGTGGCTGGGTTTTCTGTCTCCTTTCCATCATGTCGAGTATCTGATCAGTCATCTATTCGTTTTTCCTTGACTGGAATTCGAACTCAGCTCTCCCATTCCTCAATCCGAGCCGCTATCCATTACTCCAACGTTAAAAATATACAGTATCTAAAAAATGTTTTTGCATGAGTTACCAGCGTCGCTAGGACTTTAACAAAATTGTTCTTTTATTGGAACGTAATTCGATTATTATCATCAAAGTTTTGTTTTTGCACTTTGTTTTCACTTTGTGCTTCTTTTCCTGTATACCTTTACTTCTCACTTCTGTAAGAAACAGCTTAGATCATCCATGCTGACACCGAAAATAGCTTTTACTTCTGGATCCTTATAAATTGTACCATTCTAATATTTTGTTACCTTCTGAAATTTTCTGCTCTGGTTTTCATATATAACATTCAAATAGGTACAATACGGATATCAACCTTTAAATTTGCATGCGTAGAAGTTACTGTTGACCATGTTCAACATAGTCTATGAATATAGAATACAGCGCAGTACGTAATCTGTTCAATGAAACAACGTTAAAGATTAACACTCACGAGTCAGACACTCTACTGAATCTGACTATATCGCCAATACCACCAGCAGCTGTTCCGTAATTCTTCAGTCTTCGATATCAAAGGCTGGCCGTGAGTATTAGGGAAAACACATGACCGCCTTTATACATGTCGCATTGAATATTTTGAGCCTTCTGATTGGTTAACCCTTTTTATTGGTGAACTATAAAATGAGTCAGCTCATTTTGGTTGGCTCACTAGTACACCAAGTTACCCAAAAACTACAAACAGTTACCCACGTTGATTGGTCCGAAAATACAAACGTGTATATATTTTTGAAATTTGAAAATTAAAACATAAACAGTTCACTTTTTACCAAATTATTTTCGGCTGTTCTTCTGAAAGCTATTCTATTTTTAGAAAATGTAAGGTGCAAATATTACACATGAAATTAGTTACTTTTTATTAACCGTCTAAAGTCCTTTTAATCAGTTATAAAAAACATTATTTATGAATTTATATGTCCCTTTAGGAACTCTGGTCCCGACCAATCTAAAATTGGTAAATAATTATATTGGATATACTACAACATGCTTAACAAGAAGATTCACGTTACATCTCTATGACCATAGCTCAATTAGGTCTCATTTAAATATATATGGAGACCTATTAAACTCTATTCGTAATATACTCGTTGACAATACAGATATAATAGTATCATCCACATATAAAAAAGGCTAAAATAATAGAAGCATTCTTAATAAAAAGATAAAAGCCAACACTCAGTAATATAAACTATGAACAGGGTTGAAAATAAGACATTCCTATAACTCTAGATACATATATAAAACAACACATATATTCAGCTAAAAGTAAAATAAAATTCATTCTTGATATATGGCTAAAAGTATGATCCGAAATCGCTTGGAGATATAAAACATTCGGACAATTCTTATATAATTTATAAAAAATTTAACCACAACATTTTTTCAGTAGTTTTTAAGGAAATATGCATCTATCTATCTATCTATCTATCTATCTATCTATATATATATATATATATATATATATATATATGTGTGTGTGTGTAAATGCAAATATATATATATTTATGTAAGTACATATATATGCACACACACACACGCACACATATATGTTGATAGATCGATATGTGCAAAGTGAAATAGATACTTTTTTTAAATTAAAAATGACGAGGTGTGAACGTTTGTAATCATAAAATATTTCAAAATTATAACGACAATCTTTCAAACAGAAAAAAAAAGATGGTTGCCAACTTTCCCGTGACCCCAAATAAAGGGTGAATGAGAGTTTTTGTGTGAGAATGTGATGCCAAAGGTCATCGCTTGGTCATATTATGTTTTGTCTGGCAGGTTCAACTACAACCGTAGGAAATTTTGTCATGGGACTTGAGAAGCGAGAAACAATGTGTCCTGAGATAAAAACTAACACTTATTGGCTTAAAAGATAAAGGTGACTGCGTTCGTTTGTCTGTCACACACAAACACACACATTTTAGTGTGCTTAAACAACTGTAAACATACACTGTCACTTTCACACAAATACGGCACATATAAATATATTCACTGCTATGTGTACAGAAAGAATACATGTTTCCTTACTCACCCCCACATACGTATAAGTATACCTGATCATAAGCTTAAACGCGTACGTACATAGGTGTGTTGTTACTTTCAAATCTATGTGAACATTCTCAGAGAAGCACACACTATCACAGAAGCGTGAGTGCATACACAGTATAGCTTACTATTTCGATCACCATGCACACATTCACGGCATTTCGACCATTCTACTCTTCGGTCTTCTTCAGGTGTCTTTCACTATATTCAGTAACCATCTTGGAAGTTCGAGCCAAACATTTTACTTGATCAGCGATTCGATTTGTCCAGAATGTATGTAGCCTTTTTTAAATAACTGTCCTATGGAACAAAATAATACCCAACACGTCCGTCAGCATAGCTGCTAAAATCCACATTTGGCACTCTGCGACTTCTGTTTTTTTTCCTAAAAATAAAATTACCACTGAGTGAAGAGAAAATCAAAATGATATCGTGGAAAAGATTAAAGAGAGCGTCATACGGTGACTGATAGCGATCACCAAAGAGTACTTTGCAGACTGTTGATAAGAGGAGTACTTTGAAGTGGACTAAGGCGTCGATGCCGTAAGCGAGTTACTTTTGACTTAATATTAAATGGTTTGATTTTTTTCGGATAGATATTATATATATGTATATATATTATTTATTATATATATATATATATATATATATATATATATATATATATATATTATTTATGTTATATATATATTTATGTTATATATATATTATTTATGTTATATATATATATATATATATATATATATATATATTATTTATGTTATATATATATTTATGTTATATATATATTATTTATGTTATATTTATATATATATATATATATATATATATATATATATTATTTATGTTATATATATATTGTATATATATATATATTAGGTTGGTGCAAAAATAATGACGTAATAATGTCGTTTTTTGACGTTAAAAATACGTCATATATATATATATATATATATATATTTTCAAGAGCTATTTATGTCATTCGCAGACTGTTTCGCTGTATCAAAGTGCGACTAGATGTCCGAAAGCCTCAAGCCAGCATCGAAACCGGACCGATCTGGTGTCAGTCGGAGTTTCTACTCCTAACCCACCATCTCGGCTATATGAATAAATATAGATTTAAGGTATGTTATATTTATGAGTAAAAATATTCAATATCAGAGATGTCTCGTATAAATACAAATGTGGACACTGGTGAAAAGGATTGTCTTGTACGAAACAGTGAACTAACTTCCTAACAGCAGATCTATCTGCTGATCCAATAAAACCTTCCCGCTTCATAGAAACAGAAATCGTTAGCATCAGAAGGCACAATGAGTCACTTCTGTGGAGGTTAGCATCAGCCATGCTAATGGAAGGAAAAAAAAGCATTTGTCGGGTGATTAAAAGATTATAACAAAGAAGATGTTGCCTTAATAACCGTTCTACTCGACCGTCTTTTTAATTACAGGCCCCAGTATCAAGGGATAGAGAATTATTAATAATAAAAGTAAAAAGAAACAAAATGATTGACGTAACTTTTTCAACATTTTGCGAGATTTAGAGAAGAGTGCTATTTCAGAAAATCAAAGGAAAGAAAAGAGAAAGTGTTTAAAAATGTTTAATAGCATTTCAGCAGTATGTTTGACTACTTATAATTATTGAAGTTATATTTAAACATTATTTACAAGTATAAAAAGTATAAAAAATATACATATATAAATATACTTTATACTAACGCTGCTTGTCTTGAGAAAAACGGTTGGACTAATAATCAACATGACGAAGCAAAAATTGCAACATGCGTGAATAGAATGGAACAGGAACGTTCGTAACATGAGTTTTCCCTTTGTCTTTATATATATATATATATATATATATATATATATATATATATATATATATATATATATATATATATATATATATAAACAGAGTATTTATTTAAATAAATTGTATCTATGAAAATAACGTATAAACAGAACATATATTAAATAATTGTCGGAGTTAATCCATTTCATTATATGTTGTCATTGTTTACGTTAAGATACATTTCGTGAGCAGCTATTAGCGATCGAGAAAAATCATTGAAGATTGTTTTTTTATAATCAGTAATTTGGATTTTGCAAACCAAGCATTTCTCTGCAGCTAATTGGTATAGCACGTCAGATCAAATGACGATTTCTGTATAGGAATACAGGTTCGATTCCTGTCGGAGAACGCATATTTTCTAGGAAATTTCTCGAACATTCGAACCAGTAAATATAATTAATATAATTAAAAACAGAGCATTTACTAAAATAAATTGTATCTATGAAAATAAGGTATAAACAGAATATATATATATATATATATATATATATATATATATATATATATATATATATATATATATATATATATATATATAAGTGCGCAGGTATGCAGAAAATAGAAAAGAACACATTGGGTGCATAATCCGGAGTTCCTTAGTATTTTTGTTTTTATTTTTATGAAGACAGTGCTCCATACATAAGTAGAGCTTTATTATAATAATATTTTTTTGTTTAAAAATATGATTCCTTCGCTACATAAGAGTTCTCATGTTTCAAAACCGAGAGCCGAAATCATCCAAATAATTATTAAAATTAAGTTGAATTTAGGTGTTTAGTCTCGTTTCATCTTCAAGCGAAATTTTAGGAATAAGCTATCTTTTGGTTTCCGTGTTTTTAGGCATGGTCCGTCATAACATTCGTTTTTGTGGGAGTGGCTATGCTAGTTTTCTTCGTTAAGTGGTCCGAGAGTTAATTCTTATCTATAGATTCATCATCTTCTGAGAGGTTTTACTAAGGTTGGGTAGGGTATCTATTTCAAGGCTAATGTTAGCGGTCATCCTTTAGTTGGTTCCCAGTGAGGGATATTTTTATGGCGCGCCTACAAGTCGTTATGTGCCGGGAGAATTGAAGATGAAACGAGACTAAACACCTAAATTCAATTTAATTTTTAATAATTATTTGGATGATTTCGGCTCTCGTTTTTGAAACATGTGAACTCTTATGTAGCGAATGAATCATATTTTTAAACAAAAAATATTATATATATATATATATATATATATATATTATATCACTATATATATATATATATCAATAGGTATCATCAATATTATTTATATTAACATCGATATATATCTATATTAAATTAATATCTATATTATACACATGTTATATCTATATTATACTTGTATTATATATGTCTGTATATTAAATATATTAACATCTATCTATCTATATATATATATCGATATTTTATATACAATATATCTATATTTATATTATATTATATATCAATATCACTATCTATAATTCTCAAAATGTGTGCGTGTATGTGTGATCAGATGTTGTTTATGGGTTTTAACAGTTTTCATCCGATTTCGATGATTTTTTTGTTTGATAGATAATTCTTCAGTACAAGTTTTGAGTCCAGATTGTTGGCGACAATGGCTCTCCACTACTTCATCTCCACTACTTCATGTCTCAGCAACATTTTACTATTTACTATCTGTTCTTGCATATATATCTTTGATAAAAAAAACTTTAATAAAAATAATTAGTTTAATTATTACAATAATATTATCTATATCTATAATTATCAAAATGTGTGTGTATATATATATATATATATATATGTGTGTGTGTGTGTGTGTGTGTGTATGCGCGCACGCGGGCGCACGCGCGTGTGTATGATTGGATTTTGTTTATGCGTTTCCACAGTTTTCATCCGATTTCAGTGAAATTTTTTTTGTTTGATAGATAATTCTTCAGTGCCGGTTTTGAGTCCAAATTACACATTTCCTTTCACTTGGCCAAGCATCAATCTCTCTCAAATGAGGTTACTTTTTCCGTTGCATAAAGCCAACTACTATAGTTTTAAGGCGTTGCTTTCATTGTCTTTTATAGCCATTTCCAATTTAATTTTTTTTATTGCCCTGCCAGTTTTTGCATTGCATTCACCGCAGTAATAAGTAAGCTTGCTTTTTTATTACTCAACATTTATTTTTCCAAACTTTCCTAAAGTTATTCGAGTTTAGCGATCCCTGTATCTTTATAGCGTTCTTAACCAGCATGCCTGAAAACCATACTACGGGTTGATTTAAGTCTTGTTAGTGAAATTGGGTAGACGGAACCCTGTCGATAGCTGTGTTAGCATGAAGTCACAGGTCATCATGGCCGAGGGATTGAGCGTGCTGAAATTGCTGATCACGCTAGATAACACCAGAAACTGTAACATAGTTGCAGTATAAAACACGGGTGGGCTCAGTGCGTGTTGAATCAATACAAATGCCCCTGAGCAAGCGTCTACAATAGATATTGGCTAGCCGCCCTAGTAGACAGATATCACGAATACGAGCGACCAGTTATACATATCCATATAATCCTTATTCCCCGCTTTTGCATTCATATCACACATCTTATCCAGTAACCCTCTACCTTGAGTGGCACTTAAGTTTTTTATTTGGGGAAACATTCATAAAAAAAAAGAAGAGAAAATGCGTGAACTTCTGCTTCTAGCTTCGTCTCACTACACACCTCCACAAGCATTTCGTTTCTCTGCCTTCCACTTCCATGCTTATTGGCGTCAGGGTTGGGTAGGGTATAGCCGGTGTCGTAGAAAGGTATGAAATGGAGTGACATCTTCGGGCATATTTCATTTGTCACTCTCCATTTGGCTGTGAAAGAGATCATTTGACTTTTTGGTTGGATTTTTTTAGCAAACGACGTTCGAAAAGTGTGACAAATAGTCAGTCGGTAAACGTCGACCCAATAAAAGTATTGACGCTGAAAAAAACAACAAAAAAAAAAAAACACTAAAAGATGACTAAGCTAAGAAGGTTGGCGCAGAACGACATCTAAGAAGCGTGAGCCCACCATTAGCGAGTTTAACTCTCACCAGGTGTTCTACAACTGTCGAATGGGACTAAATAGACCAAATATGTACAATAACCTACACAGTTCTTTTCAGCTTATGTACTAAATCTGATGCTAAAGAGGATTGAAACCTAGATTTAATTTTTGAAAATAATCAATTCTACAGCAAGAGAAACTAAACACGATTTCTTGAACGCACCGTCACGTTGTATTGGTTAACAAGTTCTCAAAGACTTAATATCGAAGTGATTTTGATGCGCACTGGGTGTCCATCACTTGTGGCTTTGTACTTAAACCAAACTAAGCTTTGTAATTTGTATGACGTACCGTGGAGTAGTAGGTTCAGTTCTCAATGACTGCCCCATATTTGTGGTTATATATCAGATTAAGATGGCATTAGTAAATAAATATTTATTCTCGATTTTTTTCGTCCAGAGATAAAAACGAAAATCCTTGCAGTATTCAAATGTTGATTAAAATTTCGATCTCTTCCCAAACGAAATATTCGACAATAATCGATATTTGATTTCATAATTTGAATTTCGATCCCGGATAAACTTTAAAGAATTGGATGTTTCCAAAATTTGTCAGATGATCTTCGCAATAAAAGATTCGATTTTTGTGTCTGACGAGGGAATTGCATTAAATTATCTACAGAAAGAAAGATAAGACATTTTACTGGAAAAAGAAAGAAAGAAAAGAAAGAGAACAAAAACGTAAGGGAGTAAAAAAAAAAAAAAAAGAACGAAGTCATTAAAAAGAAGAGGAAAAAAGACGAAGAAAAACGAGAAGGAAGAAAAAAAGGAGAAAGAAATAAAGAAAATAAAAGGGAAATGAGAAAGAAAAGCAAAAAGAAAGAAAAAGGTAAGTCCATCGACAAATCTCCGTTGATGTGTTTTTTTTCCTTTTTTTCTTTTTAAGTTCACTTGGTGAAATTTTTAAAATTGAGTATTACGGATGCCCGTAATGCTTAATGTGTAATAACTGTTCCTAGTAAATTAATTTTTATTTCAATGAATTTCATAAAAACCCTTACACACTACCGATTTTTCGACAGCTGATAAATTATTTTTTTACGCTTTTCGACTATCAAAATAAGGAACATATAATGTAATTAAAACATATTCTGTTCCTAAACTGAATATTTTTAACACGCTGATACTCCTTGAAGCATTTCATGTACAAAGGATTTCTGCATTCTTTGCGCCAAGTTGCAGTATTTTTCGCCTCTTTTGTCTTCGAGAAGGCTGCATGCAGATATAGCACTGTGATTGGTTTGTTCTTCTTGCTTCGTTTGAAAGCAAATACTCTAGAAGATGAATAGCAAATTAAGTACCTCCACTTTTTTGCGGAGAAACAGCATGGCGTAATGAAAAAGGCCACAAACTTAATAAAAATAAAGTTTATCGTCAAAATGTTTACGTTATTATTAAAATGAAAGACCAAAGTATTTTCTGATTATTTAAAAAAAATTTTTTTAATCCTTTGTAGCACGTTCAAAATTTTGGTTAAAGTCTTGTTTTGTTTACGCCATCGTGATGGCCTAATACTTATATTGACATTTTTGCGCTTTTTTCCGTTGAAAATACATTGATTTGGAAATTCTTGTAAAATCTAATATTTGTCCGATTTTAATTTAATATTCAGGACTTATTCACAAATGAATGAGATTATTTTTGAAATTTTTTTTAGAAAATTTTCGTAAAAAAATATTTTCTTTTACATATGTTACCCCCCCCCCCCACATGCTTAATTTCATAAAATTTGCAAAAAAAACTTTCCTGAATTTTTTTTTATTCGTTCATAGTAGGACTCCTGGAGAATGTACATCATTTATTTTTTTTTTTTAAACTTTCGCTATTCTAACTGAAAATTTTCTCTAAATTGTAAAATTGTAAAAACATAAATGCAATAAAACTATGACATTATTTAATTAGAAAAGCTTTTAATTGCTTTTGTAAATAAGTTATATTAAGGACAAGATTGTCTGAAGAAACAATATTTTTCCGATGAATAATGAATTTTTCCAAGAATTTTTTTATTTAAAAAAATAAAAAAATTCTTATAAAAATTCATTCTTCATCGGAAAAATTGTTATTTGTTAAAATTTGAATTATAATAATTTATAATAGTTTAAAAATCGTGTAAAACTCTGTATTAGGCTATTTCCTCGAGGTGATATAGTAATCAACTTTAGCTTTAAATTTTCTAATTTTACTCAAATAACGTGTCAGAAATATATATCTATATCTATATCTATATAGATAGATATGTGTGTGTGTGTGTGATTTTTTGGAAGAGTTTTAAAATCGATAATTTTATTTTGTTTACAAATTTCTTAAAATTAAGAAAAGGGCTGCTTTTAATTTTAAGAAATCAAGCAAATAATTGACATCCCAACCTATATAATTTCTAGTTGAAATAAACCAGAATATTTTACTTACTGGAAATAATAAATTTCATCATTTAACTTTCAATTAAAGCTAAAATGAAATCTTCAAGAATGTTTTTTCATTTTTAAAAGTTCATTTTAAATCTTTAGTATCGAAAATTTATGCCGAAAAAGTGGAAGTACCTAATTAACACGATGAATCCTAGAATTACTAATTAGCCATTTAGACTCTCTTGAATGACTGTTGTTCGTGTTGAAAAAGGAGCGACACCGAAATCCGAAGGTGCATTGGAACAGCGAAAGATGCCTTCCAAAAGCTAAGCAAACTATTAAGAAAGAGGTTCTTAGAAACACAGAAAAAAGTACTGAAATGTTACGTAATATCACTCGTCCTATATGGCAGTGAATGTTGAATAATCACCTCATAGATGAAGAAGAGACTTGAAGCAACAGAAATATGGTTCTACAGAAGGATGCTGAAAATACCATGGACCGAATATGTGAGCCACAATGAAGTTTTAGAGAAAACAGACATAGAAAGACATGTATACTTAACATCAAAGACAACCATCAACAGCTTTCAAACAGTTCTGTCAGTCCAATTTCACTCACAAGGCTTAGGTCAACATGTGACATGATTTTCAGGCACTTTCCTTTGCTGCTATATGCTGACATTGACCCCCCACCAGGGTAGATAGCATCAAGTCACTTCATGGATAAATTGACGATGGTAACATTCGAACCTGGGTCTCATGGCCAAACGTTCTAATCACTTTGCTATGCACCCATACATAGACGGCATTTACCCGACCTCTCCACGAGGCAGGATGTGGCACAAGGCCGATTTTTATGTGGGGAGACCCGAGCCCGTAGGCTCGAGCAAAAATTCCCCGTGGACCCCGCATGCACGGGTTCGGGTTTGTCATCCTTCCCAGACGAGACTCTGCCCTTCGGTATAACCTTGTCTGGTTCCTCTCTGCTTTCGGGCAAAGAGTTCGACGTCCTGATACATAAACAAACACATGTCCCCGCCCCAAACATACATATAGATATATTTTATTCTATTTCTACTTTTTCTCTGAAATGCATGTAAATGCTCCCAAAACCATTTTATGAAAAAGTCAGTTATTTTTAGGTACCCCCACCCACTATTCCCATAAAAAAATGAAATTTTATTTGTTAGTTTTGAATTTTAACTGTAGCAGTGGAATAAGATAAAATCTTAATTTATTCATAAAAAATTAAAATGGTTTCTTGTGCATTTCATTTTTCAGTTTGTTATATTTTATTATTTGGACAAATTTCTCTTGATTTTTACTATAATGTTTCATCCTTGTTAGTCTGTAATGGTTTAACATGTGAGAATTTGGAATAAAGAACAAAAATATAAAAATATGTGTCCTATTAAAAAGTACATCATGCTTTCTTGTAAAATCAAAATACTCAAGAAGAGTGAAAGCATAAACGATGCTAAAATCCCGTCAATTATTTTCGCTTTTTTAAAGTTGTATGTGTGCAAGTTTAAAATATATACAAAGGGTTCAATTCTAGATAACACTCAACAATATTTCAATGTCGTTCAGTTTCCCGCTGAAGGTTTTTTCATTTTCATGTTTTGTTATTACAAATAAACTTTTTTTTTTTAATAAAATTTAGATCATTTTGAATTTCTGTCAGTTTTATATTTATTTTTGATATCAACTTTTCTGTCTGTTTATGGAATTTCAACAAGACCTTTTTTTTTGTTTGGTAAAAATGTAATTAAGATTGTGAAGTGCAGACATTTTTTTTTTGATAAACTTTTTTTGTTCAATCATTTTTTCCCTTTTTTACTCAATTCATTTATTTTAATTAAAAATTATTTTTTGATGCTGTTGAAAGATTGTGACTGTTTATGAAGTGAGTGTTGCAAATGAAACCATTTCTACCTTGAAGGCAAAAAGGCTAACATTAAGTTAGTAACAAGTAACTAGACACATTAATCCCTGTTACTGTAGGTCTCGCTTTACTGATGGATTGACTTTGGTTGGTAACACTGGAGACATGTTGCCATTAACTTTGATTTCCAGCCTGGATGAGGATTTCAGCCAAGCAATGCTCTCTTTTTGGGTTGCTCAAATCTGAAAAAACTAATCACTTATAATAAATTGTTTTAGTTTCAAGAAACTCGTTATAAATCAATTCTTTATGATTCCCATTAAATATACCGACAAAAATAAAAAAAATATTCAGTAATTTCTTTTTGCTCTTTTTTATTCAGATGTCTTTTATCCGAAATGAGGAATTGAATCCAGTATGACCAGTCTCCCAAATTGGAACGAATCCTGCCTCCAATTTACTTGATCAACAAAAGATTCAAATTACAGAAAAAAAGTGACTCTCACCAAAAAAGGCCAAAGGTCATTGTGAGATCTGAAATTTCTTCATGTCACTGACTTAATTTATATTTATTTATTTTTGACTTTGTTTTACAAGTTTTCAAGATCATTTGAATCTCCCTCTGTGTTCCTAGATGAATTTAAGTTGAATACATTCAAAAGAGGAATGTACGTTTTCTTCTTCCCTAAACATTTTTCTCCATTTTGTCTTCCCATGATCCTCTCTGTCACAACAAATTCAGAAAGCAAAAGACGAGTTTAACCATTCTCCTTTCAAGGCTTAGAAAATTTGATAATTACAGGACAGATTGAAGTCAAGAGGGACTGAGGAAAACAACGCAAAGCCTACCCAGCGAGCTTGTGTAAATGGATGTCAGAACAAGGTTTAGGAGAGATAACAAAAGGACAACAATTAATAAGAACTGCAAAGAACAAGAAATTGTGGGGAGCCTTGACTGCCAACATTTTAGGATTTGGAATGCATCTTTCACTATCCCAATGCACCTTAAGATTTCGCTGTAACAATTTCCATCCTCCGTTAAAACACTTCCCATTTATTGAGAATAATCTTATACTATTTGATATATACATATTCTTTTCATATTTATTGATTTATTTCTATTACCCATAAATGAATTATATTGATTGATTGATTTCAAATTGACTGTTGAAATTAAAAATGACCAAAAATCTGTTGTTAAATGGGGCAAGTAGTGATTTATTAATTTTAACGCCTCCAAAATCAAACTACTTTATTTTGATCATCTGAGACAATCCTTTTTATCTTCCATCAGCATGGCTGATCCTAACCTCCAAGAGAATGACTAACTGTGTCTTCTCGGACGAACTTTCTCTGTTCATATGAAGAGAAAAGATTATATTCAACCAATTGCTAATCTGAAGCTTGGAAATTTAGTTCACTGTATCGAGCTAGACAATTTTTCTTGCCAGAATCTTACATATTTATAAGTCTGCCATTCGTCAATGCTTTGAATATTTCATCATGTCTGGTATGGTGTTTCCGTTATATATTTATAGATTCTTGATAAAATCCAAAGGAGAATTTGTAATGTTATTGGTCCTCACATGGCATCTCGGCTTCAGTCACTTTCCCCACGCTGTAACGTATATCTCCTGTTCCTTTTCTATAAATGATTTCAGGGTAATTGTCTGATGAACTTTTCTTTATTGCAATCAAGACTTTATGAATTCAAGTGCAGTACTAGATTGGCGGCAAGGTCTCATCATTTTGCATTTGAAATGGCTAGATGTAATCGTAAGTTCTATGCTGACAATTTTTCTCTCATTCTTCGCTTGTAGAACGCTCTTTCGGCTTCTTTTTTCTCAGTCAATTTTGATCTTCAAAATTTAAATGCAATGTCAATCGTTATCGGCTGTCTTTTTATTTCCTGTTCTCTCTCCTTAATAATGTCCTTTTTTTCTCATAGACTTTAAAACTCACTAACATATTTTGTCTTAGTTGCTTTATTGCTTTGATTCAGTGGGAAATTATTTTCTTAAATTCAATTATTATATCTATTTCATTTCGGTGTCTAAGTTTTGTAATCTACATGTTCGGTTGTTGCTTTTGTTAACAACCAATGCGCATTTAAACTGATGCTTAGTCTTTTCTTCTTTTTACTTTATTAACCTTCCGAAAGGGATCTTGTAGTTTCCATTCTGTATTTGCTATCAACACTGTGTCATCTACATATATTGTTAAGATTGTGAATGCCAATAATGAATACCGGTAGGTCATAATTTTTACTTAAAAGATATTCATCGATTAACAGCAATGAATATGAACTTAATATATCAATAACATTAAATCTAATAATAATTTCACGCCGGTAACAAAAATAATGTATTTTTAAAAGCTTTAATTTCCACCTCGGTTGATATTGTCTATATTTCGAATGATACAAAGAATCAGCTTTTTTCTTTTATATGCTGTGTCCCTTCAGGATGCAGGTGATCATGGTCCTCCACATCTTCCTGCCTATTTCGAAGGATACAAAGAATCAGCTTTTATTCTTTTATGTGCCGTGTCACTTCAGGATGCAGGTGATCATGGTCCTCCACATCTTCCTGCCTATTTCGAATGATACAAAGAAACAGCTTTTTTCTTTTATATGCCGTATCCCTTCAGGATGCAGACGATCATGGTCCTCCACATCTTCTTGCCTATTTCAAATGATACAAAGAATCAGCTTTTTTCTTTTATATGCCGTGTCCCTTCAGGATGCGGGTGATCATGGTCCTCCACATCTTCCTGCCTATTTCGAATGATACAAAGAAACAGCTTTTTTCTTTTATATGCCGCGTCCATTCAGGATTTAGGTTATCATGGTTCTCCACATCTTCCTGCCTATTTCGAATGATACAAAGAATCAGCTTTTTTCTTTTATATGCCGCGTCCCTTCAGCATGCAGATGATCATGGTCCTCCACATCTTCCTGCCTATTTCGAATGATACAAAGATCAGCTTTTTTCTTTTATATGCCGCGTCCCTTCAGGATGCAGGTGATCATGATCCTCCACATCTTCCTGCCTATTTCGAATGATACAAAAAAACAGCTTTTTTCTTTTATATGCTGTGTCCCTTCAGGATGCGGGTGATCATGGTTCTCCACATCTTCCTGCCTATTTTGAATGATACAAAGAATAAGCTTTTTTCTTTTATATGCCGTGTCCCTTCAGGATTTAGGTTATCATGGTCCTTCACATCTTCCTGCCTATTTCGAATGATACAAATAATCAGCTTTTTTCTTTTATGCGCCGTGTCCCTTCAGGATGTAGGTGATCATGGTCCTCCATATCCTCCTGCCTATTTCGAATGATACAAAGAATTAGCTTCTTTCTTTTATGTGCCCTCTCCCTTCAGGATGTAGGTGATCATGTTCCTCCACATCTTCCTGCCTATTTCAACCTTCGAAGTTGTGGCATTGATTCTGGTAGTGGGAAATTTTATATTGTGGCTCTCTTCACGGGGAGTGGGGATATTCCTGATTCAATTTCGTATCCTAAAGTTGAAAGTTTCTTCACTCCGAATGTGCATTTGTTGAAGTTCATTTTGAATCTAAAATGTTGTAGACAATAAAAAACAAGGAGGAGGTATTCCAGATGTTCATCCATATTCTTGCTCGTGTTGTTTAAGCGAATATGAAGGGTAAACATCTTAATACCTCGTCTATCAAATTTAAAAAAAAATGAGCTGAGTTTCTTAAACCAAAGGGTATTTTTGGTACTCTGGAGAATTTGAGTAAACCAAAAGAGGGTGGTGATAGCAGTCTTGGGTATATCACTTTCTTCAAAGGGAATTTGGTAATACACCTTGATTAAATCAAGTTTGGTAGAAATGTGCCTACCCTGTAATTCCATAGCGAAATCGTGTATATGGGGGATAGGATAGCGATCACAGACTATTGAATCATTTAGTCGTCGAAAATCGCCATATGGATACCAAGCAGAAGAATCTGCTTTCAGCATCATGTACAACGGTGATGACTACGATCTCTTGGAAGATCAAATTTTTCCTAACTGTAGTATGTGCTGAAATTATTCCTTTGCATTTTTGTATTTTATCTGGCTAAGACTCTGCGGGATGGAATGAGTCGGTTGAAATGGCGTTTGAATGTTGCATTTAGCGCTGTATAATACAGGTCTTGTATGCTTGAATGGGTTTGTAATTCCTGGAAATTTATGAAGAATTCTGCGAAAAATCTTATCGTCCGTTAATGCTGAACTGATTCATATTGAAAGATACTAAGGATTTCCTCAGATTTTTAGACAAGCTTCGTATTTTATCAGTGTCTTGTTAGCCATGTTCACTGATAGGTTGAAATATGTGAGGAAGTCTGTCTTTAGTATGTGTATCTTCACGTCTGTCTTTATGAAAATCCACGAAATTATTGCCGGATTCCAAAATTTAATGTGCGGTTTTTCACCATGCGTGACGCTTTTAGTACAATTCGCTGGTTGAAGTTTATATGGCGCTGGTGTTATTTTATTCTGGTGCCGGAGAGATAACGCCGATTTCGACACCTGTCTCAATTAAAAATTCTTATTCGTAATATGAGTCACGAATGTAAAATAGATAAATTTTCTTCCATTATCCGTACGCAGGGCTCGTCATCACTGGTCGGAATAGGCGTTTTCCCTGGTGCGAATGCAAAGGATTTTGAGCACTTTTTAGTGTCAGTATAAAATTTATCTTGGTATCAACATACTCCTGTGTTGCAGATGTGGGTTTTGTAGTTGTGCTTGTTCCCGCGTCTATTTTGACTGGAATGTCGCCTATGATAACGCGAGACGTTGTTCAGATCTCACCGACATGAGGTTGTCTATGGCGAACTGAATTTTATGGATTTGGTCTATTTGTGAGTTAGTCGGATTTTAGATTGCGTTAATGTTTTGTCTGCGTGCGTTTTCACAAATATTGCCAGTAAAGGTGGGCGCCTTCCAACCAAGGGTTCAAAATTTGGGTCCCATTGTTTATTCGCTTATTCAGCTATAGCCGAAGCAAAATATTCTTAGACAAGTTGTGAGGTCCGAGAAAACTCCTCATGTGTCTTGGGAGTTGTGAAGGTTTCCTATTTTCGATGGACCTTAAAGAGATTTGTTAACTTTTTTTCTGTGGACTCACCAGTTTGTCTCAGGCTTCATGCAAGTGAGCTTTGTCTATGGCCCAAATCTATCAATCAAAAACTAAATCCAGTCAAAATTCCAATCCTGTATTGATGCCAGCTAAGTTTTTGTTTCAGTTATTTGTAAAATACAGTTACATTTACAATGCATTGATGGAAGATGATCTTATTCATAAAGGGTTTCCCCATTTTAATAATAAATTCATTAAAAGATGGCGTCTATTTTTGTTACAATTAACAGAGCACGAATTGTTGACGACACATTCCCGAGGGCGGAACAAAAAGCCAAGAGCCACCCAGAATCATAAAATTTTCACGTCGCTCCACATACTTAACCTTCAGTTCAACGCATTTGATTTTTCTTTTTCAAATTTATTTAACCCGTCTGTCCCAAATTTTGATCTTTTCTTATTAATAAACTGATTTCGGAGAACACAAGGGGCCGAGGATTTTGCAGGATATATGTACACTTTGAATCGAATCAAAGGAAAAGAAATCGTTCTTTAAAATGGTTCCAGTATTTTCTCTGGAAATTTGTTGACTCTATACTGATAGATACTACGTTTGTATTCGCCAAAATGATCTACGAAACAGATTCTTTGAAATAACGCGTTAATAAGTTTTGTGTCATATGTGGCAAAACCGGTGGGGGGTCGATAACGCGAAAAAATGTACAACTCTCCCAAACAGCACAGAGAGAGAGAGAGAGAGAGAGAGAGAGAGAGAGAGAGAGAGAGAGAGAGAGAGAGAGACAGAGAGAAAGAAAATGAGAGAATCACAAGTTTCTTTCTATCCAGAGAAATATTCAGGTTTTGTAGAATCCCATTAGTATTTAGTTTCGGATTACAATTCCTCAAGTTTACAAATGGCTTACGACCATATCACGTACAATCACCGACGTTAAGCAACACGGAGTCTGGTCAATAATTAGATTGGGAATACCAGCTTCGTTGTGCGGGTCGTATATCTTACGCCCATATCAACTGGAAAGTTTTTTTCGTACGATCACCGAGAAACGTCGAGCCTGGTTAGTAACTATGAGGTTGGTGCAAAAATAATGACGTAATAATGTCGTTTTTTGACGTATTTTTTAACGTCAAAAAACGACATTACTACGTCATTATTTTTGCACCAACCTAATAGATCGGTGACGATGGGTGGTGTAATGGATAATGGCTCGGAGATCAGAGAGCCTTGTTCCAATTCCACTTTTAATTTATATTTTGAAACAAGATATGAGATTTCCCCTGGAAATATTGCCAAAAAATCCTGATGGAAGCAATTTAGTCTAAAGCTGTTAACAGAAATTTGCTTCGCAGTTGCTAAGACGGTAATATCACCTCTTTTCTTTCTATATGCCGTGTCCTTTCAGGACGTAGGCGATCATGGCTCCCACCTTACTCTATCCCTTGCAGCTGTCAGAAAGTTCCTTCCCTCTACCACCTCCCCCCAGACAACGTTCTGACATCCACTTGCTTAAGGCCGCTATGTATGTCATGCGTTGTTTTCCCTTGTCTCTCTTTCCCTCTCCTGTGAGTATCAGATTCTCCAGACCCTCCTTCCTCATTATTTGTCCCAGGAACTTCCCAGATGCCCCTTCCTGATGTTAAGTATAAACCTCCTCCTTGTTTGCATCCTCTCTCAGACTTCATCGTTGCTCACAAGCTCGGTCCATGATATCCTTAGCATCATTCTGTAGAACTATATCTCCGTCGCCTCGAGTCTCCTCTTCATCTTTGAGGAGACTGTCCAACATTCGCTGCCGTAAAGAAGGACAGATGTCACGTAACAGCTGAATACTCTTTTCTTCGTTACCAAAGAAACCCTCCTGTTTCGCAATATTCTGTTCAGCTTTTGGAATGTGTCCTTGGTCATCCAAATACGTCTACGGATCTCAGTGTCGCATTTACCGTCCGCTGTCAAAACGCTTCCCAGATATTTAAACTGCCGAGCCTGCACGATTCTAGTGTTCCTGACCTGCCTCAGTTATGTGCGATGCGTGATACACGCTTAGGCGATCATGTATCTTCTGATACATGACTGACGAGGCAGATTTTTTTTCCCGCCGTAGGTTGCCATTTCTTTCTGCGGGCAATAGAACACTGTCTGTTCCGCTATTTACCCATAGCTGGCGGGGAGAAAAAGAAGATTAATATCTTTCCCAAGATTGCACCCACACAAACTGAGTCTGTCTTTTGGTATGATTTTTCTTTTAGTTTATGCTTCTTTTTTGTCAGTTTTTCTGTTGGTTTCTTTGTTTTTATTTTTATTTTTTGATCACTTAAAGCCTAACCATTTGAGCGTGGTACAATTACCAGCGAAGGTTTTACCAGTATTTTGGTTTTGTCTCTCTTAAATATAAGTAGTAACATATTTTAACGACATACTACATCGGTCTCATAAAATATGCCTGTCTTTTTTTTCCCAAATTCTTGCATTAGATTTTAAAAAATTGGTTTTCCAAAGTTTGGCCATGTATCATCCAAGAAATATTTCTGTGCATATTCTTCGGAGACGTACTTAAATTCCAAATTTTACTTAGGGGTAGAAAAAAGGTAAAATGTACAGAATTTCTTTGCGTGTACATACAAAATCAAAGATTAAACATTAAAATGGATATATTTAAATTTGTATTTATTTCTTAAATTGCAACAGCAAACATCTTTAAATTCTTTTCTGAATAAATATTTACAAATACTACCACTGAAGAGGATTTCTATCTGTTTGTCTGTACCTTTTTTTATCGAGCCAGAAGATCTGAATAACAATTTTTTTTAATGGATAATGTGTCGGAGTTATCTTCTCCTAAATTTTGAAACGGCCACTTGAGGGAGCTATCAATTTATTATATATACATTGTGAGTTTCTCGACACGTCCCTTCTTTCATTTGATCACTCCCCAAATTAATTTGGAAGTGTGCTTGTCAATACGGACAAGGTTATGTCGAAGGACAGCTACCCGACATAATTTTTACGGGGTCTACGGAGAATTTTTGACAGAGCCTACGGGGTTGGATGTCCCACAACAAACTTGGCCTTGTGCCGCATCCGACCCCGTGGGCGGTTAGTGAATATCTCTTTCACTTTTCATTTTCAGCGGACATTACAACAATGTAATCTCTCATGAAGTTTGCGTATTATCCCTTATACACACACACGCACGTCATGAAACATATACACACACACACGCACGTCATGAAACATATACACACACGTACGTACAAACATTCACTCACGCATACTTTGACCGCAAACTTTCTACGTTCATTCATACACACATTGCTGTCTTCATAGACGTCATTTATTATTGCAGTAACCAAACCAAATGGATTCGTTTTTCGCAACACTTCTGTTTGAAATACACCAGAGCATTTTGCTAACTGGAAATAGTAAATTTAATCCTTTAGCTTTCAATTAAAGCTAAAAGGAAAGCTTCAAGAAAGATTTAGCCGTTTATAAATATAAGTTTTAAACCTTAAGGGGTATCGCGAGGGTACCTCATTAATAATTATTATGGTGGATGAACTGGCAATGTTAAGAATGTGTTGTATTAGTGTAAGGATTATGTATTGTGGCATGTTTGGATCTGTGATTGTGGTTATTTAAGTTTAAAACAGATGAAGACCAGCTTTCTCCATCCCCCGTTTTGGCCTCGTGCAATATTTGTACATTTTTTTACCTACAAAAGATACCTTTGTTCTACAAGTCATGTCTAAATGTGTGAGCGATTGTACTATTTTTCGTCCAGTTAACGTTTATCTCTGCCATGATTAAACAGTGGGGATGTCCCCTTTACTAACACTAGTTGTGTAAATACTTTTTTATTTCATGAACACTGGAGAAATATTTTGGTTTGTTTAATTCTATCAATCCTGTCCACCACGAAAACTGTACATAATGGATTATGTAGGAATTCCTAGAGCAAATATAGTATTAGATTGTCTGTGTAAGGCAGGCTTGTGTAGATGAGTTGTTTTGGTAAAAGGGTCAGTATACGAACGATTAGCTCAGTGATTGAGGTTGGCTAACTTATACATAGGGCAAGTGAGAACTAGCCTCCCCATCTACATTTTGCTCTTGTGACATATTCGTACAATAAATATCAGGCTCTAAAAGTCGTTGGACAGGCGTGAAGGAGGATTTCTTGAGAGGTGCAACTGCGGGATTGAATTTTATCCCCTTATCGAACAAACGCCACAAAATAGCAAAATGATTGTGCATTTTTTTGAATTCGTCTGACTTTTTGTATATTTTCAACGGACGATTCAAGATTAATTCTGCATTCTTATCAGGAAAAAATAATTGTATCGAATTTCGGAAGGTAATTTTCTGTTTATTTCGAAAGCATGACTTTTTAAATACAGAGGATAGATGATAATATGAGGCTAGTAAAAAAGTAAATAAATAAAATAAAAAATCACTAAGCTGAAATCGTTTTAAAAACACTAAGATTTTAATCTATTTTTTCTGATAATTTGTTGCTTTCAAAAATGAGTCAAATTTTCAGATAATCTCAAGAATAATGACTCTTCTCAAACGTGTGTATTCGATGAAAGCAGCCAATCACCGTCCTGTATATGTGTTTGGCGAACTTAACTTCCTACAGTGGCTCGGATTGAGGAATCGGAGAGGCGAGTTCGAATTCCAGTCGAATCCACTACATTCATATACGTGCTGATACCTTTGGAAAGGTATGAATACTCTTCTTTACTCCTCCAGCTATGGGTAAATAGCAGGACAGACCGGGTTCTATAGCCTTGGATGGCAACTGGTCTACGGCGGAAAGAAATGGTAACCTACT
This sequence comes from Acanthosepion lycidas, assembly GCA_963932145.1. Classification (NCBI taxonomy): domain Eukaryota; kingdom Metazoa; phylum Mollusca; class Cephalopoda; order Sepiida; family Sepiidae; genus Acanthosepion; species Acanthosepion lycidas. Next base: position 55,130 of record OZ010605.1, read on the forward strand.
GCGGGAAAAATCTGTCCTCGTTTACGGATATTGAAAGGCTTCCTCAAGGAAGAAGAAGGAGACTTTATGCAACAGAGGTGTGGTTCTACAGAAAGATGCAAACAAACAAGAAGAGGCGGATGAAATTTCTGGGGCACTTAATGAGAAAGGAAGGCTTGGAAAATCTGATGGCCACAGGGCGGATAGAGGGAAGCGGGAAAGCAATGCGTGACATAACGTGCTTAGACAAATGGATGACAGAACTGGGTCTGGGAGAAATAGCAAAAGACAAAACTTATTGAGAGCTACAAGGGACAGGAGGAGGTGGAGGACCATGATCGCCTACGTCCTGAAAGGACATGGCGCATAAAAGAAGACAGTTTTATTGGGACGTACAATAGAGAAAATAAAGAAGCTGAACTTACCTTGACATAATCTTTTTTATTTGTGGATGAACCAGATTTTTTATGGTATTGAAGTTAATTTGTTTTAGTTGTGAGTGATGTATATTTTTGTGGGTTTGAAGTAGATTTTTTACTTTGGGATGAAGTAGGTATTTTTGTGGGAGCGAAGTAGATATTTTTTATTAAGTTTCAGGCAAAATAGATATTTTTTGGAGGGGAGAGAATTTGATTTTTTTTAGTTTGGTATGAAGCAGATATTTTTGTGAGATTGAAGTTCATTGTTTTCGTAATAAGACTGAACTTGATTTTTTTAGATGTGGGTGAAACAGATTTTTATAGGATTTAAATAGATTTTTTTTTAATTTGGGAGGAGTATTTCTGTGAACTTGAAGTCAGGTTCTTTTGTTTTTTTAGTTTGGCGTGAAGTACATCTTTTGTAGGATTGAAGTCGTTTTTTTTCTTTTGAAGTGAAGTAGTTTTTTTTAGTTGTGGGTGATATAGATTTTTTTTTGTGTAGGAGTGAAGTAAACTTTTTTAGTTTGGGGTGAACTAGATAATTTTGTAGGAATGATGTAAACTTTTTAGTTTGGTCTGAAGTAGATCTTTTTTTAGCATTGATGTGGGTTTTTTTTTAGTTTGGAGTGATGTAGTTGCCTTTGTTGGGGCAAAGTTTTTTTTTTTTTTGTCAGGGTGATATGGATTTTTTTAAAGAAAGATTTGAATTTTTTAATTGGAGTTTTAGTAAATTTGCAGCATGAAATAATGTTTTTTGGTGATCTGAAGCAGATATTTTTCGTAATTGCATATTAAATATATGATTTGCGTGGGGGTTATGTGAATTTTTTTTTTTTTTACTTGTGTGTGATGCAGAATTCTTGGGGTTAATGAAGTAGATTTTTTCCTGTTGTTTTTAAAAATAAGTTCAATGTTTTTTGTTCACTACTTTTTCAAAATGAATAAATGTTTTGTAATATTTCAATGAATACAAGTGGAAATATTATATTTGCTTAAAATGCCATTTAATAAAATATTGTTTTATTTAGAAAAGAAAATTTGTATGTAGCAGTTTCTTAATATTTGTTTGCTTTTTGTCTCTCTGGAACTTTGTTTTCAGCAGATCATGTGGAACAAACTTTTCTTATTTTTCTGACAGTGGCATCCAAGTCTTCGGTATTTAATATTTGAGAAATTTTCATGAAACAAGAAACATAGAAAAATATTCTATTTTCATTTTTCAGGCTTACATGCAAGTTTCTATTTTTTAAATCTGTTTATTGCTATTTGTCTCTTATAAAGTCGGATAATTAAAAAAGAATCTATTCTCTTATGCTAATTCTGTCTCTAGCTTTCTCTTTCATTTTGCATTTGCAATAGATGGTTAACATGTGTATATCACAGGTAAGTTTTTGATCTTCACTGGCTACATCACAATTGTGTCCTTGTACCAGGCTAACATTATACAATTGTTTTCTTTGGTAGAAAAATGTTTTGAAAATTGTTTGAAAGAAATTGGTAGAAAATTGTTTTGATAATTAGAATACTGAATAATATATATTAGGTTACGACGACAAAATGTCAAAAAAAATCCATTATACATTTTGCCCTTAAAAAAGACTTCTTCAGACTAATGGTTTTATCAGGAAAATCAGTTATATATATATATATATATATATATATATATATATATATATATATATATATATATATATATATATATAACTTTACTAATTTACTTTTTGCATGAATGATTCATTATAATATAAATTGAACTGCACCACATATTTGATTTAAAAGAATTGATCCGACGTGCAAATTTTCGGAATAACAGATGAGACATTTACTCTGTTTATTGAACAATTTAGTTCATGCCACATTGACTGAAAAACTCCTACAACAAAAAAATTCTCAAATTGCCGTATTAGTAAAAAAACACACTCACTTAAATTTTCCAAAAAATTCAACCTTAGCGTTGCGACTGCACGCTCCAAAAGTTTTATCCGTTATCAATAACACATTTCAAAAAAAACATTTCGATTCGCATTATATTTTTGGTCTCGGATGCTACCTGAATTTTACCAAAAACAAAATAATTTCTATGCCTGCTGATGACTGGACGTACAATCGAAAGTACTTGCGTAGTTTAGGAAGACCTAATACAAGTTTAAAAATAAAAAAAAAACAAACATATAAAGATGACGTCGAAAAGAAAAGTAAACGAAAACTTTCCTTATATAAATTATTATGAAATTAATACTATTATTCAACCTGTTGAAACCAGAGACCTTACCACATCTAGAAACACTATCCCGGGAGAGTGGTAGCACCTGTTAGGGGTCCCTGCAATGGGCGAACAGTGAATTCTCAAGCAAAAGCAAAACACTATAAAAATATATTTACGGTGAAGATGTCAGCAATACATAATAAAAAAAATATCAACAATACATATTTATAGTAAAATTACCGACAATACATTTTAAAACAAAATGGCCAACAATATATTTTATCTGTAGTTGAAACCATAAAATTGTGTTCAAAATATTTGATTTTTGCATTAAATAACTCATAGATTGATCTGCCTCTAAACAAAACCAATCAACCACTATCCAGGGACATTCCTCTTCTTAAATTTCACTAATTTATTGGTATTATGGATTAAGGGTAGAATCTGTGGGAGTCAGTTGCCCTAATTAATTTATATTAGACACAATGCCACAAAATAACAAGAAGAAACAAGAAAATTCAAGCAAGAGAAATTGTACAAATGAATAGATTTTTATATAACAAATATACAAAACAAGTTATGAATGTTGTTTAAAATGGTGAAATAAACTTGTCTTTTTAGATTTTGTGTGTGAGGTAATGTTCCAATTTGATAGACAGCAAGTTGTTGGGTAATTTGTGTGAATTTGGAAAAATTCAGTTCGATGTAAAATTGTTTATGTTCAAAATAAACAGTTTGTGGAAAAAGCGTGTGTGAATGTGATTTACGTTGTTTTTGACGTTTGAGTGTCTATCGCTTCGTTCTTTGACGACGTGAGTTTAGTTTGCATTGAATGAAGGAAATAGACTGTGGTTATGTTACAAAGGGATTTTTAACTTATAGTCTAGACTTCAGTTGAAAGTTATTTTATAATGAGTGTCGCCACGTAGTGTGTAGCTTTTTTTCGGCTGATTTTCCCTCCCACTCTCTGTTTCTTAATTGTTTGTTGTTTATATAAGAAATATAAGTCACAGGCTCCGGAAATTTTTAAAAAAATTTGTCGCATCTTTACCTTTTGATTAGATCAAATAAAGGTCAGACGTGTGGAGGTAATTGACGACATGCCACGTGATATCTATGAATCAATCAAATTACGTTAATTGAGTAATTTAATTTGGAGCCTATGTTTTGTTTAATTTTTGAAGTTTTGAGAAAAATATAGGATCTGGATTTCATAAAACTCAAAACTGGAATGGTAAAGTTAAGAGATTAGGTTGAGTTATACAGCATTTAAAATGCACTTGGTATTATGCATTGGAAATACAATCCTCAAAGACTTTAATGGTACGGTTAACAACACTTGTAAATTGGCTTAAGGAATACGCTCACTAAACAATGTATTAAGATGGGCAACACCAAAACTCCACTTGGAAAACACTGCTTGTTACTACAGTGAGTCCCCGCCTATTCGCGTTTCAGCATTCGCGGCTTCACACATTCGCGGACTTTTCTTTAGTACATATGTACTTGTTATTCGCGGAAACCTCGAATATTCGCGTGTTTTTCTGAAGAACATAAGTACAAATTATTCGCTGGGATCTCCCTCGATACACGTTTTTTTTCTCGATAAAACATATTTAAAATTATTCTTGTATTATTTTCCCGTTATTTAAGTGACTTAAAACATATAAGAGTCAATTTTTATGGTAAAAATTGGCATAATTGTACGTCTTGATCGTAAAAAAAAAAAAAAAAAAAATAAACGCAAAAACATGTGTAGTGCTTGGGTTTTTTGTTTTTTGTTAGGGGGGCTGCGGCTGGGGTTTTAAAAGTGGCTTATACTCAGTCTGAGAGGATCATCACAGTTTTGCTTTCAGAAAATATTTTAAACTTTATATTTTATATCTTGTTACACATAATTTATACAGTATACTATTTTCAATGGTTGTATCGATCTATGCATAATTAAAAACGGTTATTGTACGTATGAAAAAAATTGACGCTAAATGTATGGTCACCAATACTATTTTTCCAAAATGATTTTAAAAGTTTCAGTTATATTTTTGAATTGGGAGATAAGATTAGAAACCTAAAATAAACAAGAACAATGAATATTATAAATTGAAACCAGTACGAATATAGTAACTAATGTAGTACTAATATAAATATATGTAGGCTCGGTGGAATAATGAATAGAGGCTCAGATTGAGGAATCGGAGAGCCGAGTTCGAATTCCAGTCGAATCCATTACATTCACATACGTGCTAATATCCTTGGTAAAGGTATGAATCCTCTTCTTCTCTCCTTCCCATCTATGGGTAAATAGCAGGACAGACCGGTTTCTATAGCCTTGGATTGCAACTGGTCTACCGCAGCAAGAAATGGCAACCTACTGCGGGAAAAATCTACCTCATCAGTCATTTATCAAAGGTTACATGATCGCCTAAGCGTGTGTCCCGCATAACTGAATATCAATTTTATTTTGAAAACATTGTTTTAATTTTTACGGCTTATCAACCCTTTGTCTATTATTCCAAACCAAAACATTTTGAAGTCTAAGAATAATTACATTTTTGGCAAACTTGAACCATTGTGACTGCAAAATAGCGCATTGTCAAAGGGACGGCTTTTCATTTGACACCGCTATTATTTTAATTACCTTCACTCTCTCGGCAATGTTTATTGTTTTAAAAAGCGATGATTAGAATTTTAATAAAACCTAAACATATGAATGTGAATTTATCTATTTTCCTTATCCTTCAGAATTAGCAACAAAATTAATAAAAACTATTTATTTATTATATTATTGAAATAGATGGCAAAACATCAGCTAATTTCCAATCAAATCGAACTTTATAAAATGGTAAAAAATAAGGATTTCCTTAGAGTTGGTTCACATATTTTAATTTAATAAATGTTTATAAATTTAATGATATAAAATTCATATTTATCACTTTATACATTGTTAAATGATAAATATTGCATTGCATTTGTTTTAAAACGATTGTATTAGTTTTTAGAATATTGTAAATTTATATTTATTCTTTTAAATAAACAATCTAATAAAGAAATAGTGTTTAATATTTTTGTTGTTTAATTTTCAAGATCAAAAATATCTAACCCTTTCATCATATGTTTAGGTTTTATTCCAATTCTAATCATCGTTAATATCGAACAATACACATTACCGAAGAGTAAAAAGTAATTAGGATGAATTTCGGCTCGGATTGAAGAATCGCAGAGCCGAGTTCGAATTCCAGTTGAATCCATTACATTCACTTACGCGTTAATACCCTTGGGAAAGGTATGAATCCTCTTCCCCCCTCCCAGCTTTGGGTAAGTAGCAAGACAGACCGGGTTCTATAGCATTGGGTGGCAACTGGTCTACCGCAGAAAGAAATGGCAACCGACTGCAGTAAAAAATCCGCCTCGTCAGTCATGTATCGAAAGATCGCTTAAGCATGTATCACGCATGGCACATAACTGAAAAGGCAATTAAAATACAATGATTTCAAGGGAAAGCATCATAGTCCAAGTTTTCTATTTTTTACGAGTTAATATTGCATTAACAATGGAGATAACAATGATTCTTCAGAGACAAGTACTACTATTTAACCGATAGCTGGGGGACAAGTGATGCATTAATACATTTCCCGGGGGTATTTACGCATAAGTGAATCTAATGGACTAGATTGAAATTCGAATTCGGCTCTCCGAGTTCGCATAAAGAGCTGCTATCCATTACAACACTTGCACATCAGGTGCAAACATTGACTTGCACAATATCATCACACGCATGGGTCCCTCCATTCACGAATTTTTTTTTAATTTGAAGGTTGAATGAATCAACATTAAAAGTCATCGAAATAAGAATTGCCATTTTCAGCTGTGAACGATGACAGTTGGCATCTGTTTATCTCGCACGAATGGGCGATGGTACATGGGGGGGGGTTCGTGCGCTGCTCCCCACCGTCGGCCGGTTTGTCTGTAAGAGTCTCCAGAAAGTTGTCAGTGTTGACAGTCAACTATCTTCGGGGCTCCACTTAAGTTTTTATGTCTGGATATACCTCCATAGCCTTTTCCGTGTTTTGAATATCATCACAAGGTAGCGGAGGTTTGAAATCAGGCTTTGCCTTCCCCGAGACGCACTGCGTATGAGGTACCAGTGTTCGTTTTCGCCTATTCTCCGGCTTGGAGATGGACTTAGTTGTCAGAGGCTATTTGAAACGCATGCCACGGAAGCAATTTATAGACAGTGGGAGCTCCCCACCCCACCACTATCACCCCGGGTATGACAACCTTTGGAACATATATAATATATGTATAAAAACATTTAATATACTATGATAGAGGAAAGAACATCACCGTGTCTCGTTCAGATCGACCTGGAATATCAGAAAAATATATTTTCATACGATGAAGAATTAAAAAAAAAACTTCCACTGTAAAGGGACAAATGTGTCAGACTGTAAAAAATCATTCCAAATCGGTGTTCATTGCCTCCACTTTTTAAAAATCATTTCACCCCAAGTAAGGCAATAACACCACTAACACGTAAGATATTACTGAATGTTAGAGAATATGAGACCCCCCCCAAAAAAAAAACACTATTAAGAAGAGAGAGCGATGAAAGAACAGGAATAAAGAAGACAGATAATAACGATCGACAGTGCATTTAAATTTTTGAATCATTTCACCCCAAGCAAGGCAGTAAAGCTACTAAGACCCAAGAGGTTACACAGTGTGAAAGAATCAGAAAAAAAAAATACTGATATTTTTAAGAAGCGGGAAAATAAAAGAAATCAAGAAGGCAGCAGATAACGATTGATATTGCATTTTAACTTTTGAATCATTTCACCGCAATCAAGGCAATAACACCACTAAGACGTAAGGTGTTAAGAATGTTGGAAAATATGAGGAAAAACTCTATTAAAGAGAGGGATCAATGAAAGAAGAGGAATTAAGAAGACTGATGATAACGATTGACATTGCATTTAAATTTTTGAAGATCAAAGTTCAATGGGAAGCTGAAAGAGAATTCAACAAGTGAGACGTGCGATAGAATAAACTATTAGCATAGAGTGTACGGTTCCATCTAACCATTTCAACTATAAAATGATGAGACCTAGCCGCCAATCTAGTACTGCGCTTAAATTCATAAAGTCAAGGCAACTTAAAAGACAGTTCATCAGGACAATTATCATGAAAATATTTGTAGAAAAGACACAAGGAAACTACGTTACGGCAGTGAAAAAGGGACGGAAGCTGAGATGCCAGGTCAGGACCGATAATGTTGCAGATTCTTCTTTGGATTTTATCAAGGATCTCTAAATATATAACAGTTGCCCCAGAACAGCAATATTCAAAGCAAGGACGAATGATAGACTTTATATATGTAAGGTATATGTTGGCAAGAAAATACACAGCGAACCAACTTATACGCAACTACCCTTGAGAAATGTATGAATCTATCTACTCTTCCAGCTATGGGTTAAATAGTAGGAATTGTATCAGGAAAAGCATATTATTTTTAAAGTAATCTTTATTCACTAAAAAATAAAATAGTAAAATATAAATAAAGAACCCTACTGACAAAATGAAATATGTTTCGGCTTTAAATAGGCCAAAAAGCTTTGATAAGCCGTAAAAAGTAAAAGTCATTCATCCATCTATCCAAAACGGTGTTATGGTATCTTCATCGCTTTGGCTATCATGGCAGAATTCCCTTCATAAACAAAAAAAAAAAAAAAAAAAAAATTTTGATTTGGTATCATTCTCCCACACCCACTCTCACTCTGTGTATCTCTGACTTATTCACTCACTCTTTTATACAGTCATCGTAATTCTCTCTATCACTCATTCTTCCACTCTCACCGTCTGTCTTTTAATCTCTGTTTCACTCTCCCCCACTCTCTATTTCAATATTTCTACCTCTCTGGAGCTCGGTGCCTCGAAAAGAATTTCTTTTCCAAGCTACTCTCCTCAGACTTTCAAACATCCTGGCTATTGTCGATATTTTGAAAACACCAAGCAGAATGGATCAAAGACAGAATCGATTATGTATAATTGGATATCAGGCGCAAGAAACAATAAAATTTATAGCAGCTTGTGTATAAATCTGCGCAGAAGTCAGACCAGTAGAATGTTGCCAAGGCGTTCGACAGGATTTGGCATGCTGATCTACGCAAGCTCCAGTGCTATGGTATCACAGGACGAATCTTTTTAGTCCAATCGTTCCTATTAAATCGTGAATTTTTTTTACAATAAAATTTACAAGGCCCGGGGGCCACTCAAGGCAAAGGGTTACTTTAGGAGGCCATTTGTATGTATAGAAGTGGAAGATAACGGTTAACGCTAGCCTCGAACAGGTTAAGATTGTAGGAAACATCCTACTGGGAGTCCGTTCCACAGGACAGTGATTCACGGAAAGAAATTGCTCAAGTGGTACTTCTCACCGATGGAATACGGAGGGTATGTTGGTGGTTTGCTACTATGCAAGTGGTATGGCGTGTTCTTACCGTGAAGGTTTGCTTCGGCAAGACCAGAAAAAGTAGTTCGTCCGAGCACTTTCCGTGGAAGTAGCGGTAGAGCAATGAGAGGCTTACCACATCCAGCCAGGGGGAGAGAGGTTGAAGGGTGGAGAATAATTCGTCACCCACAAGGGCTTGGAGACGCTTTTTCAAGGCTGAAAGTCGTTTTGAACGGGCTCGCTCCCAGATCCTTTCGCAAGAAGGCGGGTGTCCCCCAAGACTTTATTCTAGATCCTACGCTGTTTCTGATCTTCATCAATGATGTTCTTGGTGACATCAGTTCACAACGATGTATTTATGCAGATGACACGACCATTTACTCGTGTCTCAATAGCAAATCTCTCAGAGGTGACAAAGTAGAACTGGAAGTTGATCTTGACAAGGACATCTAATTAGTGGTTAAATGGGGCAGAAAATGGCTTGTAAATTTTAACTCTTCCAAAGCAAAACTTCTCTCATTTAATCACCATAGAGAAACTTTTCTGCATATCATCAGCATAGCCGACGCTAGACTCCTGGAGAGCAACACACAACAACTTTTTGGCCTCACGTTTTCAACTGACTTAATTTGGAACGACCACATCAAATCAATAGCTGCATCTACTTCAAGGAAATTTGGGTCACTGTGTCATGCAAGAAAATTTTTTTCGTCAGAATCCATCTTGCACATTTACAAATCTACCATTTGTCCGTGCATTGAATATTGCTGCCATATCTAGTCTGGTGCTCCTGTTATTTATCTCTAGGTTCTTGTCAAAATCCAAAGACGGATATGTAATAAAATCTATCTGGGGTTGGCATATCGACTTCAGTTACTTTCTCACGTGGCTTCCCTCTGTCTTTTCTATAAATATTTTCATGGCAACTGTTCTGCTGAGCTTTTTCCTTGGGGTCCCGACTACATGAATTTAAGCGTGTTATCAGATTGGCATTTAGGTCCCACTCTTTTACTGTTGAAATAGCTAAGTGAAACCGCCACTTCTACTCCAACAGTTTCTTTTCTCGCACTTCCCGCCTGTGGAACTTCCGCTTACTTGCTTTTCTGATAAATACAAACATCAAAAATTTAAATGCAACGTCAATCGCCATCATCTATCTTCTTGAATCACGTTTATCTTTTATCCTTTTCTCAATCCTCCCTATACCCAATCTTTTCTCTCAGTTTCACACTCTGTAGCTCCCTGCATGCTAGTGGCATTCCTGCCTTGATTGGGGTGAAATGTGAAAAAAAAAATTGATAATTGCCAAATACAAGAAACAGATCTCTTCATCTCACCAATTTTTCCACTTGTATTTATAGGAATAAAATTGCCCAATTATACGACTTAACCAAAACCTGAAGTCCTTTCCACCATTTTTTCTTTCAATGGAGACGTTGAAAAATCCATTGCATATATCAGATTTGATCCTGAACTTTCAGAATCTTTAAGTAAATCTTTCTCACTTTTATTTTTTTCTCTGAAATATTTATATTTTAATTCTTGAGAGAACACAACAAAATAGAGTTTTTTTTATTTTTCTGCTAAAATTTCTTCTCCCGAATTATTTATTATTCTAAATAATGAATTCGCTAAGATTAAAATCTTGTTTGATTAAATTCATTGACAAGCTATGTGGAGAGATTTTATTTTTAAAATTTTCTGTTTATACTTAAATGTGTTGTTGAGCCAAGAGAATTTAATTATACTCTTCACAGGTGTGTATCATATATATCTAATATAGATAATAAATCCTTAAGTATGGATGATAAATCCTTGCAGCAGTTACACAAATATAACAATCTTTCATTTCTTAATCTTCCGTTATTCACGGGTGTCGTCCCAACAGAATGATACCAAGGGAGGTAATAGCATATTTTCTTTACCAGAATTGAAGACTTGGAGTAAAGAAGACCAAATCATTTCTTCCACCGACGACATAAATATGAAAAAAAAAAACGTTGCAAGATTAGGAGGCAATAAAGTAATTGCTGTGCGACCTTAGTTTTATTTTTAGTAATTTTTCTAACGATTTCATAGCATGAACGACAATTAAAGGGTTATTTTTTCTATGAATAATTATATCTTGACATTTTTACATTTTATTTATTGTTTACTGCAAGTAAATTCCGATTTTCAAGGGAGGTAAGCAAATCAATGTTATTCGCGGTTATTTCCCTTTAATGCTTTAAAAATCGCACGCACGCACGCACGCACGCACGCACGCACGCACGCACGCACTCTGTAGCGGAGAAAGATGCATTTGTTGACGTTGTACATTTAACAGGACTGGCACAAGGCAACTTAATTTTGGGTGTAGCTAAATACTGAAAAACAGGTTCCATTTTAAAAAGATAATACAATTATATTCCAATATCCGCTTGAAGATGAAACGGTAGTAATGCTTTCAATTTAATTATATAATTAAATTTAAAGTTTTTAGCTTCCATTTTTGAAACATGGTTATTACTGTGTAGCGAAAAAAACATTTTCAATCAGTTAATCTATAATATTTATGCTTAAAATCGTTCAGTGCCTTAAATTTCCAGTCCAAAGAAAAAAACAATCAAGGGAGTACCTAAAATAAAAGAGTGCTCAATACGCTAAGAGCAAAGCCAGCTTACCCTGAAGATCCATTTAGGTGAAACCTAGGTAGGTAGTTCCTGGCTTTTTAGGATTTATATATATATATATATGTAAGCAAATATATGGATATAGATCCGACAGTATGAAGAAAAATATACGGAAAAAACAAACAAAAATCTTTATATGCAATTATGCTGTTTTAATGTTAATATGTCAACGTCGGACGTTTCTGTTTAATAAACCATCTTCAGGACATATTCATAAAATATAATTAACATCAATTGAACATGACAAAGACGATGGACACAAGAACAAGACTTATCCAAACAGACAACTGAAAGTTTTATCTTTGTCATGTTCAATTGATGTTAATTATATATATTATATTTTATGTCCTGAAAATGGTTTATTAAACCGAAACGTCCGACGTTGACATATTAACATTAAAACAGCATTATTGCATATAAGGATTTTTGTTTGTTTTTTCCGTATATTTTTCTTCATATATATATATATATATATATATATATATATATAGGTACCTCCACTGAATTTTGGATACCTAAGTTTTAAAATTAAAGCATTCTTGAAGATTTCATTCTAGTTTTAATTGAAAGTTAAACGATTAAATTTATTATTTCTAGCAAGTAAAATATTCTAGTGTATTTCAGATAGAAATATTTCAGATAGATATTTTATAATTCAGAGCAGATTTTTTGCGAAAAAAAAAAAAAAAAATTGATGATTTACTTTTTCCAAAGAGTCCTTTTTTTTAACTAACACCCGCTTGAAAATTTAATTTTCCGAAATTTCATGAAAGTATGTAAGTGTGTGGTAAAATATATATATATAAAAAAAATATATATATATATATTTTTACCAAGATTTTTTAAATTTAAAAATAATTTAATTCATTTCTGAGTGTGTCCTGACAGTTTCATTAAAATCCGACAATTATTTGAATTTTGCAAGAATTTCCAAATCAGTTTGTGTTTTCCTTGGAAAAGCGCAAAGTAAAACAAACCTTTTTCTCTAGTTCGCCGTAAGAATAGTTTTGTTTTTGCGCAGGGGTTCCTTGAGAGATGTAATTTATTTTAAGGGTTACGCAATGATAAAAAAGTTGAGAAACGCTGATCTAACAACTAGTGTGTAACATTTTTTACTGATATTAAAATTGTAAATATTGCGCCCCCAACACTATTTACTCTATGGCAGGTGGATTGTTCTCAGTCAACAAACCATGTCTCGGGATATCTCGTCTTGTTTTTATTTAATACTATTCAGTTATTGCTCGCCCTGTTCGCATTGAATCCAAGTCTACACTCCCCAAAGTAATAGTAATTCTTGAGAAATAGGCTGCGTGATAAATTAACAATTTCCACTAACATCAAAATTTCAATATTCACATATAGAATCAGAACAACATGAGAAATAATAATAAATCTCTTTTTTTGAATAACAAACAATAGAATTTTATTTATAGTAAGTCATACAAAGGAAGAAAGCAAGGCATACAATGTAAGATTGAGGTTTGTAAACTTACGTAATATTAAACAGTTTGTGTAGTAATATTTTTCTGACGTGAATTTTAAGTTTGCTTAAGAAGTTGTCCCTCTTTGACCGTAATAATTTTTTGTTAGAGAATCAACTGAAATGTTTGCTGGATAAGTTCTATCGTTGAGAACTTCTACTCTTTATGGTGATTGAATCCAGTGATTGATGAGTGAGTGCGTTGGAGTTGTTTCGTATTAATAAATTTTAACTTTGCAACTTCAAAAGTATAAGTGACGCGGAGTAGTTTAGCGATTGGTTATCCGTCACGAAGCTCACTGGTAAATTTGTGTTCGTGCATTGTATTTATTTGCATTCTTAGTCACGTGTGAGGCTCGCGAACACGTTTCAAGATTTTGGCGGTATTTTGTGTTTAAACACGTGTGCGTAGGCGTTGTTACGACTTTGAGATATATTGACCAATCAGAAACAATTATTGTAAAACTTGCGTCTGGAGCCTGGATTGTGTTTAGCTTGCACAAAAATCTACAACTAACACATGAAAATGTAAATTAGAAATGTTTTAATATTTATTGTCCAATGAGGACGTAGTGAACTCAGTCATTGGTTCTGATCCACTGGCATGTAGAGGTTAAGCTCTACAGATGTTACTTTCTAATAAGGATTGGATGAGTCCAATAAAGTAGACGAAATCAAAATGAGGCGCGAAAAGGGATTTTCAGCGTCAAAGACACACGCCATTGGAACCGAGAGCCCTCGAAAGAGATGGCCAGTTCTGTGGAAGGGGGGAGGGTAAGATGTGACGTCACTATCTTGAGTCTTTCCTTGTTTTTCAGAAGAACGTATGTTAGTCACCTACTGTCAAAATTAAACGTGTTTTAAATTACTTATCTATTTGTTTTTCTTTTAATTATTGAATCAATTTATAAAAAAAAGCAATGTCTCAAAGATGTGTTGTACCTCGTTGCAAAGGAACTTACAAAAATGGACCAAAAGTCCATGTGTTTTCTTTTTCCGAAAAATGAAACATCTAAAAGAATTGATTTTAGTTTACTGTACAACACCTAATAAATTTAGTTTAGTGAGTATTTTTTTGTATTAAAAACAAGTAAATTTAATTGAATTAGACTTAATTAAATTATTTTAATTATAATTTACAACACATTAGATCTAGTGAAGTTTTTAAAAGCTAAACAAAATATTTTTTTCTAAATAAACAGTAAATAAATTTTCGATATAAATTCATAAAAATTGACATAAAAAAATAATTCTAACCATTTTTACAATGGTATTCTTAAATAATGTTTTTTTTTTATTTGTTATATTGATTTAAAAAATGTATAAACGTTAAAAATTCTGTTTATTTTTTTATATAGCTTCGCCATTTTGTCGGAGTTAGCTCCTCTTCAGTTCCTTAATCCTTCACCAGGGGTCTCTCTACCCTGGCTATAAATACTGGGTGATCCTTTGCCTCGATCTTTTTTTTCCTCAGGCTTTGGGCCTTATACCACCTCGCATATGTGAGCTCTCACAGATACAGCATTTCCAAAATTCTGGGAACACGCTAAGAACAATAAACGTACGTACGAACACTCACCACAATACACACACACACACACACACACACACACACACACAATATTCACCACACAAACTCTATGTAACTGTTCATGTGCTTGTAACTTGTACTTGTTGTTAATACATATCTTTGTATATAATTATCGGTCTTGTTTTCTTTGTCTTCTTTGGACTTAATCTTCTCATATAGCTGGACCGGCTTGCAGGAAATTTTAACCCACCTGTGTTCTTTACATCTTCACCGCCACGGTCCACTACAATTTGATTATTTAATTTAAGAATGCAACCATTATTTTGATACCTATCTATATTTGAGGTATTATGTACACTTATACCTATCTTAGATGAGGTATTATGTACACTTTACAAATTTTACATTGCTCGGACTATCATCCTCGTCTTTGTTGCCATGTTTATCACAATGTTTCGGCTGTTGTACGCTCCGGCCTTCTTCAGGTGGTTGGAATGTCGAACTGAACCCTTTATTTCACTCGCTGGGGTAAACTGATCTATTTCCACGTGCCATGTTTAATGGATGTCAGTTATCAGTTATCTCCTGTTAATTTACCTCTCCAAGTTCTCCATCGCCTTAACCAGGTATTAATCTCTGGGTATTGTCACTAGATTTAACTAACACCGTTATCCACTGTGCTATGTTTTTTTTTTTTTTTTTTTTACCAGAGCTCATATTGAAATTTTCGTTGTTATCATTGCTTTTCTCTGGCACTCCTTATTACTGGTTACCATATTGTATTCATTTCTATGCTTGGTCGGCTCGGGAGATTTTTGTGCCCTAGTATATCTGCTGATTACTTAAGTTTACAAATTTTCCAATGATGCTTTATGTCTATGATTTCAACCTGATCCCACAGAGGGCGGTGATTTCTCTTTTCTTTCCATATGTGGTCAGCCATGCCTGATTCTTCCAGAGAAAAGCAATAATAGCAACGAAAATTGCAATATAAGCTCTGGTAAAAAAACATGCAATAATAACAGCAAAATTTGCAATATGAGCACTGAAAAAAATGATTGCTGAAGACATTAGATTTATAATACCCAGAAATTCATACAATTGGGGTGAATTTAATGTTTTTGTGGGTTTGAAGTAGATTTGTTTTTTATTTGTGAGTGACCCACATTTTCTTGATGGATTGAAGTAGATTTTTTGTGGGAATGAACTTGATTTGTTTAGTGTTGATTGAAGTTGATTTTTTTTTTTTGAGGGATTGATGTTAATTTTTAGTTGTTGGTGAAACAGAGTTTTGATGAGGTAGAAGTTGATTTTTTGTAGTTTTGTGTTGATTAGAATGATATTAAAGATCACAAAGAAAAGAAAGATCAAAGAAAGAAAGAAAAAGAAAGAAAGAAAAAGAAAGAAAGAAGATTTAAGGGATTCTACGTATTCATCAAGAGAGAAGTAGGGGGAATATGTAGTTTGGCTTAAGGCAATCAGAATAAAGCGGTTTGATGAGAAATATGTTTGTGATTATTCTACGTGGTTCGATTAACGCATAGATAAAGGGAAATTACCTCTGATAAGAAATGCAATGAAGCCAACAAATTAAGTATATATATATATATATATATATATATATATATATATATATATATATATGTATGTGCAAAAGACAGTAATATTAATAGAAAATATTACATATATATATAGATAATTTATTTTAGGATATTACAACGAAAACATGTAGGAATCGCTACACAATTGTAGTCGTGTTTCGACACATAATGCGTCTCCTCAGGCGATTGTAAAATACTGGTGAGTGAACGATTAATTTGGTTTCAAAAGCAAAACATTTCCTCTTTTTTGAAAAAAAAAAAGTATAAGGATTGATCAACCGATTGAATATGACCTACGTTAAATTCAAACTAAGCGAAAAAGAAAAAAAATTAGAAATTATTATCTTAGAAAAGTGTCATGGCCAAGAGCAACCAATTAACCAGCAACCAGACATTAACTTAAAGACTGATACAAATGGTTACAATACGTGTACACATGCACATACCAGACAGTCAACTTTAATAAGAAATAAAAGCGAGATATATATATATATATATATATATATATATATATATATATATATATATATATATATGAAGTGCGATGGGTAAATCAAAAACAAACATTGTGTATGCACGGAATTAAAAATATAAAGTGGGTACAATATAATTGCACCTTATATATATATATAACGTCATCCACAGACAGACTGTTTCGGAGCTCATCAGTGTGGCTAGACGAAACCCAACTGAATTGGTGTCTGTCGGAGATTCTACCACTAAGCCGTCGGCGCACGGCAGGGATGCAGGTGGATTTTTAGCGTATTTATTTTTAGAAACACGCCCAGTGACTGACAGTGACTGAATTCGCTATGCGAAGAGTCTCGCTATATTAGCTATAATAGTCACTGTTTACAAACCCATACCTACTCCCTAGAGAGCTCAACTGAAATTAATATTTATTTCAGGAGCCAATATAACGTCATCCATAGACAGACTGTTTCGCTGTTTCACAGCCCATCAGTGCGGCTAGACATACGGTTGCCTCTAGCTCGGATCGAAACCCGACTGAATTGGTGTCAGTCGGAGATTCTACCACTAAGCCGTCGTATGTGAATTTTTAGCGTATTTATTTTTAGAAACACGACCAGTGACTGACAGTGACTCAATTCGCTATGCGAAGAGTCTCGCTATATTAACTATAATAGTCACTGTTTACAAACCCATACCTACTCCCTAGAGAGCTCAATATATATATATATGAGAAATATACTCTTCAGGTATGCTATATTTATGGGATAAAGTGCTCAATATCAGAGATATAGAGCGTGTGTAAATATAAAAGTGAACAATGAAGTCAACACTTAGAGGCGACAAGCTGTTTCATGCTAGACGCATTCCGTGGCCTGATGATTGCATCTAGCATGAAACAGCCTGTCTCCTCTAAGTGTTGACTTCAATGTTCACTTATATATATATATATGTATATCTATGTGTGTGTGTGTGTGTGTGTGTGTTGTGATGGGTAAATTGTTGCATTTTTTTCAATATTACGCATGTGCGTTGTTTGATTTTGATTTTGTCAACTGTCCGTATAGTAGGCTCAGTTGGGCACCATCTATGAGAGAAAGAGCACCATGACGCAGTTCACTCCACCACCAATTTTGGAAACAGCATGCTGTACTGCTTGGCATTTACGCTCCAATAGAAACATTTCAGAATGTTTGAGTGTCAATCTGAGAACTGAAAGAGTTGGATGTGTATAATAGTGATTACGAATGTACGACAGCTTGGTAAATTCACTCTGATCGTTGTAATAAGACGAGAACTCCTAAGTTTGTTGGTGAGGGTCTCAGACTCAACACGGAGTTCTACATCAAGCGCCTTGAAGAGGTAGTGTTGCCCTGGGTCAATATATGGCAACATGGCTCTACAACATGCCACACAAGCAGGAACACTATCATGGCTGTCAAACAATTTCTGCGACTACATCTTGCCCTTACATCTAGCCACCTAACTCACCAGGCTGTAACCCCCTTTACATTTTTGAAAAAAGAAACCATTTTGGCAAACTATCAGATGACTGTGTTGCTGATTTAAAAACATTTTTAATTTGTTTATTTTCTTTTTAATAAAGACCTCACCCTAGAAATGACAAGGTCTGCAAAACTCAGTCTGCTTTGTAATTTTGCCAACAATTTCTCTCATCAGTGATGATAGAATCGGTTGAAAAAGAGAGAGAGAGAGTCTGGGAAATTATTATGAAAGACATTAGATTTTGTTGCGATTAAATATTTGCTCGAAAAATAACTTTGAATAAGGTTAGGGGTAATAACCTCATATTTTTTGGTTTCATTTCAAGAAACTCGATGAGTCAATGTTCGCGTTTTCTTAAAGCGTTTTAAAGAGCGCAGCAAGTAAAGGGAGATAATTAAGTGACGCTGCTTAGGATTATCATTAATACCTGAGTGACAGTCAAAAACTTAAAAACATGCTGTTGTTTACGTTTCAGGTACGAAAATAAAACCCAGCAGATCTAGATTTATGTAAGTCACAACAAGAGATGTGTGTTCCTTAAATAGGCAATTTGAAGTTTGAATTATCAATATAGTCTCCCCGAATTGTTATCATTGTTGTTTTTCTGCTGGGAATAGGAAGACAGATTCGATTCCATTTGGAAAATACAATTTTTCTTTAAGACATTTTCGATCTAGATCGGTTGTTATTAATGTCACGGTTTAAGGAAAATAAAAAGACAAATGTATTAACATTTCAGACAGAGTATATCTGTAAAATGACAATATGAATAAAGACAAAAGGAATACTTATCTTAGCTATCAAGGGGGTTTATCAAGGCAAATTTGAGGACAAAAGGCGTCGGCTAAGATAAGTTTTCCTTTTGTCTTTATTAACATATCAATCAATCATTTATGTGCTATGCGTAATACACGCTTAGGCGATCATGTATCTTTCGATACATAGCTGACGAGGCAGTTTTTTTCCCCTGCAGTAGGTTAGCATTTCTTTCTGCAGTAGACCAGTTACCATCCAAGGCTATAGAACCCAGTCTGATCTGCTATTTACCCATAGCTGTGGGTAAATAAGAGGATTCATACCTTTCTCAAAGGTATTAGCACATAAGTGAATGTAATGGATTCGACTGGATATCGAACTCGGCTCTCCGACTCCTCAATCCGAGCCGCTATCCATATGTATATAATATTTATATTTTTCATCTTTAATTATTGTGAAAATGTTGAGTTAGTTTATGATGTCGGAGAGTTAATCTGCTATTGCTGATTAGACTTTGTAACTTTCTACAGAAAGTTATTCAATCTTACCATTGAAGAAAGAAAATGTACCCTTTCGGTGGTGTTCAAACCTGCGTATCTTCATCTCCAGGAGATCACCATACTATTTTTTAAATGTTTTTTACCCAACTGTAAAGTCAACACTCTGTAACATTAACTATGAAGATGGCCATAACATGCTGACCCTGTTTGGAAAATAAAACCTTCCTCTAACTCTAGACATGCATAAATTCCATAGATTCAGTTAAAAATAAATATTGGCCTTGAAAATAGCTAAAAGA
>OZ010605.1:77500-90000 GCA_963932145.1 Acanthosepion lycidas
AATCACTAAACTATCAATTTCTTTTGCACACACAACACGGTCCATAACCTACAGAAATAGATGACTTTATTACTACATACCATACAGTAATGGTGAATTTTTTTACCTGTGATATTTTTGCTCGCCAAAATTTTGATTTTCTTCTGAAATTTTTTTTCTTTAACTTTATTATCGGCCTCTTTAGCAGCAGTTGTCTTCTGATCTATAAATACCGTAATTTCTTGAAAATAATACGCATTTCTTTTTGCTGTAAATTCCAGGTGATAGTAGGGGTGCGTATTATAAATAGGTTTAAACCAAAATACTTTTTTCGTTACTGATTTATAATAATAAATATATACTTGTTGTTCTAAAATAAGAAAGATATTATCCCAATTTTCATTTTAAATCCAACGATAATAATTGTAACATTTTGTGTCAATAAATTGTTTATCAGTAACCGCCTTTTTTATTAGGCGAAAAAATAAAAAAAATCTATAAAAATGCCATTTTCGAAGAAAAGTGGATATCAAGTTAAGAATTTATTGAAATTTTAATTTTCATCATCATCATCATCATCATCATCATCACTTTCTATTGTATCAGGTCATCCCATAAGTTCTCTCCAAATTTTGAATAAAGAAAACAAGTGACCAAATGTTACATTTAATTACAGATTCAATCAACAATGTGTGGCACCCTGCATTTTTAGAAAGACTAAAAAGAGAGATTCATAGAAATATGATTTAATTTTTATTCGGTTTATTAACCAGTTGTTAGTTATTTAGAAACGAAGAATAATTGAGTTTTGAGAATAATTCTCTAACTGTATTTAGGCGATCCAAAGAGAAGAAAAAAAATAATAATAAAAAGAAAGAGAAAGAGGAATAGATAAAACAAAACCCGGTCATAAGTAAAACTAAGACAAGACAGGTGTCAAAATATATCAGGTCAAATTACCTGACCGAAATCCAGGGAAATAGAAATTGTTATATTTGGTTGAAGAAATTGAGTTTTGGAGATAATAAAATAAAACAAAAAGAAGAGGAAAGACAGAAAGATAAAACAAAACCCGGTCATAAGCGAAAACACACACATGCGACCAGCACCTAACAAGTGTCAAAATTATCAGGTCAAGCACTTGAACTAATTCCGTGTCCGCGTAGGATGGAAGTTTTGTTAAGGTTGGCTGAAACAATAAAGATTTTTTTGAACAATGAAAACGAAATTTTAATCGGAGGAAAGGTGTTTTTTTTCTGTTGAGGTGGTGACCGGTGGAACTGTATACAGATTCTGACCTGTTAAAAATTGGAACCCCACGATGATGAAGTGGAGACATTTTCAATTCAGATAATTAAGATTATTGACTATCAGGTCTGACCAAAAACAAAGAAGGAAAGAAAACGATTGTCTCGGCTCACAGATAGCGCCAATATTCTTTCCTGAAGTCACATCTAATTAGCGGCAGGCTGTTTTGACAGAACCCAGGTGAGAAAAAGCCAAGATTATCATTTTTCGTACGTGTGAAAAAGGCCAAATTAGATTTTGTTTTTTTTAGAACAAGAACGATGTAAGCCACACCCGATTGGAGACGGGAGGCGTCCCACCACAGTCTCATTAGCCGAAAGCGGTCACGTGATATGCGGAAAGAGGAGGGAGAATGCTCGATCAAGAACCATTGGTCGAAAACGGTCACCTGACATACGAGAGACCGGGAGAGATGGGTATGCGTCCTCCCCCCAGAGGCACTGTGAGGAAGTAGGGGTGAAAATAATAGCGATAATGGGAAATCAGAACTAATGCGACTTTTGGGATTATCGAGAGAGCCCTGACGCCGACAGACCCACCCCGGTTTGCTGCGGCGTCAATAAAAGCAGGACCCCAATCGTCAAAAAATGAGTTCAGCCCCGGACGGCAGCGAGAAGAGATCACCTCGGACGACGGAGGGTTGCGGCTGGGTTGCGGCAAGAAATCCTTCCAGCCCAAGTCGAAAACAAGAAATCCTTCCAGCCCAAGTCGAAAACAAGAAATCCTTCCGGCCCAAGTCAAAGACAAGAGAAGTTCTATCTAAGTCGATGAAGAAGAAGATTACTCGAAAGCCGCGGAGAAGTTGCAGCCAGGTCGAAGACAAGGCCAAAGAGTTACTGGACGGAAGAAGAAGAAGTTAAAATCAAGCCCAGCCGAGAACAGAATTCGACCCAACCAGATCGAAGTGAAGAAATACAACTCAAGTCGAGGAGAAGAATCAACTGCGAATGATTGATAGAAATTAGCCCCAGCGTCGAACTAAACCACACTCCGACATACACAATTCTGGAGAGTAGACAATTCGAAATCGTTAAGTTGTATGATAGAAGCTTGGTGCCATAGTCCACAGAGCGGGTCGGGAATGAGAACAATTTTTCTTTATGTAACGGACATTAGATATAAAAGGTTGTCACCCTTTTTTTTATCAGTAATTTTTTTTGTCTCGTGAGTTTTTTTTTTCTTTTACTTGTGTTTTGCCACCCCCGTCGGACTCAACTTGCATACGGCCCAATTCCTGCTGGTCCCGTCTGTCTAAGATCTAAACACAGCGTGGGTAGACAGACCGGAGATCAGTACAGTTGCTTTAGCAACCAGATATTGGAAGCGGGTTCGGAAAGGCGAGGCTGGTGATCATCTAACCAAGAGGTTGGAGCGGCACGCTTGGAACCAGGAGGAGCGACCAGGAGGAGCGACGTCACAGTTGGCGCCGTAACCAAAAGATTCGACCCTGGGCCAGGTGTTTACCCGTCATTGTTCTAAAATAAGAAAGATATTATCCCAATTTTCATTTTAAATCCAACGATAATAATTGTAACATTTTGTGTCAATAAATTGTTTATCAGTAACCGCCTTTTTTATTAGGCGAAAAAATAAAAAAAATCTATAAAAATGCCATTTTCGAAGAAAAGTGGATATCAAGTTAAGAATTTATTGAAATTTTAATTTTCATCATCATCATCATCATCATCATCATCATCATCACTTTCTATTGTATCAGGTCATCCCATAAGTTCTCTCCAAATTTTGAATAAAGAAAACAAGTGACCAAATGTTACATTTAATTACAGATTCAATCAACAATGTATTTTCCCTGATTATCTATGACTTCCTTCCATCTATTAACAAGCTTACTACAGTGTAACCTGGATATAAGAGAGTTGTCGGGACCAGAGAATAAGTCTCTTATATCCGGGTTTCTCTTATATCAGGGTTTGGTTTATTTTGTTTAGGTAAGTATGGCTCTAATTTGGGACCAGAGGAAATCTCTCGTATATCCGGGTTTCTCTTATATCCAGGTCTCTTATATCCGGGTTATACTGTAATTCCATTACTGTAAAATTCTTTTGGCTTTGATTCGAAGAACTCACAAATGTCAGTTTTAACCTCTTCCTGTGTTACAAAAGCTGTTTCTTCCAAATGATTCTGTAAGCTACGAAACAAATGGTAGTCTGAAGGAGCAAGATCGGGAGAATAAGGTGGATGAGGAATTTTCTCACAACCAAGTTCTTCGATCTTTTGTGACATGATTCTTGCTGTGTGGGGTCACGCATTGTCCTGATGAAACATCACCTCTTTTCGATTCACTAGAGCAGGTCTTTTTTTCCTCAAAGCTTGGTTCAAACGCTCTAATTGCTGACAGTATATTTGAGCATTAATTGTTGCATTAGGTGGTAAGAATTCAAAGTGGATTATTCCTTGGCGATCCCACCAGATTGAAAGAAGAACATTTTGCCCACGAAGTTCCCTTCTCGGCTGTGGCTGGGGTCCTTCCCCTTTACCAAGCCAGTCTACGACGCTTAACATTTCGATAAAAGATCCATTTTTCGTCGCCAGTCACAAGTCTATACAAAAAAGGTGAAACAAGTTGGTGAGAATGGAGAGAAGAGCAGATGTCAACTCGGGATTTGAGGTTGTTTTCAGACAATTCATGAGGCACCCATTTTCCAAGTTTAGGAACTTTTCCAAGTTGTTGAAGATGACGATGAACAGTTGTATGGTTTGAACTGAGAACCACTGCCAATTCCTCAACTGATAAAGCAGGATTTTCTTCAAGGGCTGCTTCAAGAAGATTTTCATCAAACTCAACTGGACGTCCGGTTCGATCTTCATCTTCAAGGGTGGATTCTCCACCTCTGAATTTTGCAAACCATCTTCTGCAAGTTCTTTCATTCACACATTCCTCTCCATAAACTGAGTGAATGTCTCTGGGCACTTCGGCTGCTGAGTTTCCTTTCTTGAACTCATAAAGCATTATGTGCCTCAAATGATTCTTGGGTACTTCCATGTTAGCAGGTTTTTAATCAAACAAAATTTAATTTTATTGTTCTCTGAAATAAAATTTGATCAGTTTAAATGCTTAGATGCATTTAAAATAATAATAAAAATAATGTTCAGCTCCATTAGACATTATAAAATACTCTTTACATTTCGTTCATTTAAAAAAAGGTAAAATTCGGACAGAACTTATGGGATGACCTGATAGAATCAATATCTAAATTGTCATTAAACAAATTATCATTCACTCACACGTTTTGACGACATTTTGGCGGTAAAAATAAAATGTTATATTTACCAGGAAAACTGCTGGTAATTTTCAACATTATTTTAGCCGCTTAGTTTTGATTTTATTCTTAATGTCAAGGTCAACAAAATGTCTTCGTAATTATATATTTTTTTTGACAAAATTTTTAGATGCGTATTATACATAGGGATAGATATATTTCTTAATTTTTGGATCATTTGTTGAGGTGGGTATTATTTATGGGTGCGTATTTTTTCCGAGAAATTATAATGTAAAGCTGGTTTTCTCTCAGTATCCCTTCTAATACTACACTTAAAACTTTGACACTTAACAAGCAATTAGGCTTTTTCATATGACTTTTTATATTCATATGACTTCTTAAAGTTTGGTCCATCGTAGCTGGATTAAGAAAACCTATTAGTGTTACACACATGCTATATTATTTCTGCCTTTTAATACAACTTTGCACGCTACAATAGGCTTAGCACTTGAAGAATCAAAACGTGGCTTTTTAATTCCGTTCTTGTTAAATCATACTGTACGTTATTACTGATGATAAAACCATTCACAAATATATAAACTTCAGAAACGAAAGAAAACCTAACAAAGATAAAAAATTGAAATACAAATTCTAAGTCGATTTTCTTTTTTATATTAAATGAACTCTGTTTCAAGTAGTTTAATATTAATATTGCTATCGTAAAAATGCTCGATTCTCGAAGTGACATACCAGTATTTATTGGCAATTATCATTCATTTTCTTAAAGTAGGATGATCTGATGCTTTGATAAACATCTTAACCTACAAAATGATCAGAACGAGGCTCTACGAGCGGAAACGAAAACTGTTATTTCTTTTCCCTGTTTCCTGTCTGAATGTATGTTTGTTCTTAAACTCAAAATCATCACCCAGGGGTTTGTCCACCAAAGTAAAAACACGAATTTCAAATCTTATAGGCTGTCATCACCTGCTAAAGGCGCACATCTTAGATTTCGAAAATACATTCTTGACATTCTTAAGTTCTTCAGCTCAACGTCACAAATTAACAAAGCAAAAACCAAATGACATCAGCATCTTGTGTCTGGCTTAAACGTGTGGATATGTTTACGAACATTTTATATTAATTAAGACACAGACAAACAGATAGAAACTGAAAAGTAACCAAGCTTTTAATGTTAACGTGACGAAAACAAAATTGAAAATAATATGTGAAAAATATTTGTTATATGTGCTATCATTTCCTCTAATGGGGATGAATGATATATCCTAACACGTCGGGTAAGACGCTAGCTAATGGGAGAGCTATTGAAGAAATGTTTATTCTCCTATTTCATTTCCCCTATTACTGGAAATATTATGTACATGATATAATAACACATTATTTCACGGAGGGAATGGAATAGAGGAAAGAAAAAAGACAAAAATGATTTTTTTTTCTCCGAGAGAGTTTTATATATTCTTGAAGAATATTTGCAAAAATATTTAAAAAATATAACACATATATGCAACAACAAACTATGTGAAAAGTTTTCGAAACGATTCTTACGTTCAATAATTCTAAACGCAGCGTCAGAACACTAGCTGGGAGGGTCCTTCCAGAAATACATCATGCACTGTCATCAAAGGCATCCTATGGTTAAGATGGATGAAAGCTGCAACAATTAAGTGATACACAAAATAATATATAGGTACTTACATTTATCCTACACAGAGAAAATATAACACATATATGCAACAACAAACTATGTGAAAAGTTTTCGAAACAATTCTTACGTTCAATAATTCTAAACGGAATTGAAGATGCTGAAGATTCTTCTGTATTTCTGGAAAAGCCATATTTAGGATTTATCTCCTATGTAGCTATCAATTCTAGAAACGGGAAACGCCGTGTCCTGGGTTTTTACCCAAACTGAGGAATGCGCACTGGAGATATTGTCTATATCTGGTGAAGTTATTTCATAGGAAAACGGCCCCAGAGGCATGTAAGCAGTTCCACATGGCCGGTGGCGGGCAGATTTAGCTTTAGCCCAAGCCGAAAATGCTGAACTAAAAAATGTAACTGCTCGGCTTGACGCCTGGAAGCTGACTCAACGTAGGACTGAACACTTTCGTCACTCTATGAAGTAACGTCACTAAGCGGCTGACTTCCTTGACTTCATCTCGACCAAAGGGAGATAATCGTCTTTTGTATCCCTACACCTAATTAATAGAATAAAAAAATATTTAGTTTCAGTTTTAAATTTTATATAGATTGAGCAGTAGTAATAGTGATAAGAGTTAATATAATTAGTATTTTAATTTTTCTAATGACTCGCCTGTTAATTCTAGTGATATTAATATTATGGATAATTAATAATCAAATTTATGTATGATTCCCAATCGTTCAGATTTTGCAGTACATTGATAAAATTCTTCAAGAAGAACTTCAAAGATGATATTATTGCCGAGTGACTTATCAAAAGTGGAATAATTCAGAGAGTAGATATAATCCTATCTTCTCCTTGGATCGTCATCTTGACCTGGTGAAGCAGCTTGCGTGTCCTAGTGATTCTGAGAACGATGCCGTCGGAAGCTTAGTTTCTGGTTGAGCCACCCAAGGCGGCAAGGTCGAGGATGAGGAAGCAGACAAAGAACGATCCAACCTGAAAGACATCAACAGCGAACCAGGCGGAAGATGGATGAAAGATGCAACAAATTATTAGGTTGGTGCAAAAATAATGACGTAATAATGTCGTTTTTTGACGTATTTTTAACGTCAAAAACGACATTATTACGTCATTATTTTTGCACCAACCTAATATTTAACCCCAATCGTTTCAGTCTCCTTTATATTGGATCCAGTTGGTCGATCTGTGAAGAACTGTGTGCTTTCTAGAATGCAACATCAAGTACACGTTAAACAAACACACACACACACACACACACACACACACACACACACACACACACAGAGACGTTCTGCTCTATGGGCCAGCATAAAACTTCCAAGTTTTGTGGCGATCGGAGAAGGACGACAGGCAAGTGATTGAATCCTACAAAAACAAAATATCTTTGGCTCACTAGCCCACGCCGAAAGACCTTTAAAAAGTGAAAATAAATTAACAATACTGAAGACCAACACTAATGTAAATGCAAGATGGACAGAGCACTTTGAAGAACTATGGAAGCAAAACGTCACCTTTTATACAGACATCATGCACTGTCTTCAAAGGCATCCTGTTGACGAGTCCCTAAATAAACTACTAACAATTGATGAAGTTCGTGAAGTCATCAAAGCTTTGAAGAAAACCAAATCCTGTGGACAAGATGGAATTCCAGCAGAAGTCTACAAATATGAAGGCGACCTTATTCAACACCAGCTGCATCAGCTCATCTAGACAAATGAAGCCGTCCCACAAGATTTCAAAGACTCAGCAATAATTACCATTTAGAAAAAAAAAAAGGAAACCGATCAGTCTGTGAAATTGCCGTGGAATCTCTCTATTCTCATCCGCTGGAAAAATCCTCGCCCATATCAAGAATAACCGACACAGAATACTATCTGGGAGGATCCTTCCAGAAATACAAGCTGGTTTCAGATCATTTCGTGGAACAATTTCGCATTGCGTCAACTACAAGAGAAATGTCAACAGCTTTAACCCATGTACATGACATTCATTGACCTTACCAAACTATTTGATTCTGTGTTAAGATAGCTCTTATGGGACATTCTCTCCATATATGGTTGTCCACCAAAATGCATCCCTATCCTGAAGTTCCTTCATGATGACATCCGCACCATAGTCCACGCCAACGTCAAATCTGGAGTAAAACAAGGACTTGTTAATGCCCCAAGTTTGTTTACCATTTTCATTGCAACAGGGTTTGGCATCATAAAAGATGATCTACCTCCAAGGATTAAGATTGTCTACAAGACAAACAGTAGATTATTCAACATTGCACGTCTTCGCTACAAAACACAAACATCAGTGTTTCAATAGACAAATGACAACAGTGTTGTAGCACTCTCTGAATTACGCCTGCAACAAATACTGAATTCTTTCGACAATGCATGCACTAAACATAGACTAAAATCAACGCAAATAAAACAAAAGTCATCTATTAACCATCACCAACTGAATCAGTCCGGACAGAACCAAAGATTCAACTTGGTGAGAGTCTTGAAGAATGTTGGATCACTTGCCTTATCTTGATAGCCATCTGTCCTCTAGTACTGACCGTCAAGATGAGATATATCACTATCTCAAATGTGCAAGATCAGCTTTTGGTTGTCTTCGAGTTTCCAAGACCGTGACATCGGGTACAGACACCAATATATTCATGGCAGTAGGGATTCCAAATCGTCTGAATGCCGGGAAAACTTATCGAAGATATCTAAAATTCCTTGAAGAATTTCACCAGCGTTGTTTTCGAAGTCTCTTGAACATCAGTTGGGAAAACTAAAGACCTAACGTCAGCGTCCTGGAACAAGATAAAATTACCAGCATTGAAGCCATCGTCATGAATAATCAACTGTGGACATTTCGTGCGAATGGATGACACCCGCCTACCAAAGCAAATCTTTTACTCCAAAATCAAAGAAGGAAATCGGAAAAGTAGGTTAAAAAAAAGAGATTCAAGAACGTTCGAAAAACATGAAGAAATATAGCACCAGTAACTGAGAATCCAGAGCAATAGACAGGAATCTCTGGAGATCCAGTGTCAGAGACGAAACAAAAATCTTCGAATCCAAACGACCAGCCGAACTAGATGAACAAAAGAAGACGTTGAAAAGAAAGACAACAGCAACAACAACAAACCCTAATCCATCACCCGAAACAACCTGTCCTCAATGTCGAAAGACCTTTCAAATAAAACCCGGTTTCATTAGCTATCTCAAAGTCCAGAGAAACAACTGACTGAGGCAAACAAAATAAGTCCCAAATCTGTGACCTCAAGAGATTGCCACGACGATAATCCTTTTAAGATTTTTAAAGAAAGATAGTTTATGAATACAACATCAAATATTAAAAGAAAAGTGGAAACGTTGACTCGAAGAGAATTTCTCATGAAGACAAAGGCATACGGTATAAAAAATGTGCTGTGTTGCCTATGTTATACAAAAAGAAAGACATGAGATAACAGATGGAACTGAACTGCCACATGAAAAAAAAATCAGTTGGGTCATTAATCGTTATAAATATCTTGCGATTCTATAAAACAAGAGGACACGAAAGACCTGGAAAAATATTAGTTTAAGATAATAAAATTTCAGAAATAAGACAGAACAGTAGAAATGTTAGAAAAAGAAATAGCCTCATGGAAAAAAATATAGTGAAATACTTCGGAATCTTCCCAGGAAGGACGTAAAGATTAACTTAGTTAAATTGAGAGAACAATTATGATGGTCGTAAATCTACTCGCCAAAGATTATATTGTGGGACTTTAAAATCTAAACAGATTTCAATATCTGAGCAAGGAAACCAGGATAAAAAAAAGTTTCTGTTCGAGCGTATATATTTCAATAGACTACATGAAGATTTCAAGATATATTTTCAGAATAGTTTCCGTAAAAAGAAACCATTTTGGCAAACCATCAGATGACTGTGTTGCTGATTTAAAAACATTTGTAATTTGTTCATTTTCTTTTTAATAAAGACCTCACCCTAGAAATGACAAGGTCTGCAAAACTCAGTCTGCTTTGTAATTTTGCCAACAATTTCTCTCATCAGTGATGATACAATCGGTTGAAAAAGAGAGAGAAGGTCTGGGAAATTATTATGAAAGACATTAGATTTTGTTGCGATTAAATATTTGCTTGAAAAATAACTTTGAATAAGGTTAGGGGTAATAACCTCATATTTTTTGGTTTCATTTCAAGAAACTCGATGAGTCAATGTTCGCGTTTTCTTAAAGCGTTTTAAAGAGCGCAGCAAGTAAAGGAAGATAATTAAGTGACGTGCTTAGGATTATCATTAATACCTGAGTGACAGTCAAAAACTTAAAAACATGCTGTTGTCTACGTTTCAGGTACGAAAATAAAACCCAGCAGATCTAGATTTATGTAAGTCACAACAAGAGATGAGTGTTCCTTAAAAAGGCAATTTGAAGTTTGAATTATCAATATAGTCTCCCCGAATTGTTATAATTGTTGTTTTTCTGCTGGGAATAGGAAGACAGATTCGATTCCATTTGGAAAATACAATTTTTCTTTAAGACATTTTCGATCTAGATCGGTTGTTATTAATGTCACGGTTTAAGAAAAATAAAAAGACAAATGTATTAACATTTCAGACAGAGTATATCTGTAAAATGACAATATGAATAAAGACAAAAGGGATACTTATCTTAGCTATCAAGGGGGTTTATCAAGGCAAATTTGAGGACAAAAGGCGTCGGCTAAGATAAGTTTTCCTTTTGTCTTTATTAACATATCAATCAATCATTTATGTGCTATGCGTAATACACGCTTAGGCGATCATGTATCTTTCGATACATAGCTGACGAGGCAGTTTTTTTCCCCTGCAGTAGGTTAGCATTTCTTTCTGCAGTAGACCAGTTACCATCCAAGGCTATAGAACCCAGTCTGATCTGCTATTTACCCATAGCTGTGGGTAAATAAGAGGATTCATACCTTTCTCAAAGGTATTAGCACATAAGTGAATGTAATGGATTCGACTGGATATCGAACTCGGCTCTCCGACTCCTCAATCCGAGCCGCTATCCATATGTATATAATATTTATATTTTTCATCTTTAATTATTGTGAAAATGTTGAGTTAGTTTATGATGTCGGAGAGTTAATCTGCTATTGCTGATTAGACTTTGTAACTTTCTACAGAAAGTTATTCAATCTTACCATTGAAGAAAGAAAATGTGCCCTTTCGGTGGTGTTCAAACCTGCGTATCTCCAGGAGATCACCATACTATTTTTTAAATGTTTTTTACCCAACTGTTAAGTCAACACTCTGTAACAATAACTGTGAAGATGGCCATAACATGCTGAACCTGTTTGGAAAATAAAACCTTCCTCTAACTCTAGACATGCATAAATTCCATAGATTCAGTTAAAAATAAATATTAGCCTTGAAAATAGCTAAAAGAATAGCCGAAATCATGTATCTTTCGATACATAGCTGACGAGGCAGTTTTTTTTCCTGCAGTAGGTTGCCATTTCTTTCTGCGGTAGACCAGTTGTTATCTAAATCTATAGAACCCGGTCTGTCATGCTATTTACCCATAGCTGGGGAGGGGGAGAAGAAGAGGATTCATACTATTTCCAAGGGTATTTGTACATAAGTGAATGTAATGGATATCGAACTCGGCTCTCCGATTCCTTAATCCGAGCCGCTATCCATATGTATATAATATTTATATTTTTCATCTTTAATTATTGTGAAAATGTTGAATTAGTTTATGATGTCGGAGAGTTAATCTGCCATTGCTGATTAGACTTTAGATTTTATTTCATTTTGCAACTTTCTACAGAAAGATATTCAACCTCATCACTGAAGAAAGAAAACGTACCCTTTCGTGAGAGTTCAAAAACTGCGTATCTTCATCTCCAGGAGATCACCAAATTACTTTTAAAAATGTTTACCTGAATGTAAAGCCAACACTGAATAACATTAACTATGAAGATGGCCACAACATGCTGACCCTGTTTGGAAAATAAAACATTCCTATAACTCTAGACACATGCATAAAGTCCATAGATTCAGTCAAAAATAAAAATCGGCCTTGATAATTGCCAAAAGAATAGCCGAAAGCGTATGGATATACACAATATTTGCACAATTTTTACACACCTTAGATCCAGAAAAGAAAACACTTATAAGAACATAAGAAAATTTAAGTAAAAGGCTTAATCGCCGAAACTTGTCAGTCATATTTAATGAAACATGTATAAAAGAGGGATTGCTGTCCAAATACACAGTTATATATATATATATATATATATATATATATATATATATATATATATATATATATA
>OZ010605.1:92500-292500 GCA_963932145.1 Acanthosepion lycidas
GAACTTTAGTCATTTTAAGCAACAAAGGAAAAATAAATGGTCATGGTTGCAAATGGCCGTAAAGTAGCGCAACATAAATGTCACTGATCAATGACATATTTAGGTGAACTAGTTGACGCGACCCTTGCCATGTAAACACATCCCAGATCATTATGGACCACCACACGCTTACACGGTGCTTTCTTAATAAGGGGTGTCTGCATCATAAAAGAGCCCAACCCTCAGCTCAAAACAGGCAGGAAGCGGGATCACGCGTGTTACTGTTTAAATAGACTGGTCAGCTCGCAAGGCAAAATATGACATGCTAAAAGTCTCTAACCTGGAAGTGTGTAACAGTTTAATTTCACTTGGTACTGATTCCACAAATGGTCAGAACACTTCCGAATAGACTTTAAGTCATACTGTTTTTATAGCTGTTCACAGCTCCCTGATATCTGTAAATGTAGGATCTTGAATGGGAATAGACTCCTCTACCCCGACCCATAAATGTTCAATCGGACTCATGTTGAGTGAATGTGGTGGCCACACCATTCGTTAGAAGTCTCCAGTACAGGTGCACCATGATGTGTCTTCTGCTCCCATATAACATGAAAACCAAAGAACACTGAACTGAACCGCTGGATATACGTCTGCTATGTCTTGCATTGAATGCTAGAGTCAATTGTTTGTTACCACATACAATTCTAGCCAACTGGTAGTTGAAATGGAAGTAAATTTCACAATTTTGACATGTTTCCGCACTGTACACTAGAGCAGTTTGGGATGCCTATTCACTGATCTCTGATATTTGTAGGTGTAGAATCTTGAACAGACACCTTCATCACATCGCATAAATGCTCTATTGAGCTTATATTGAGTGAATATGGTATTCACACCATTTGTTAGAAATCTCCTAAATTATCCTCAAACCAACTCTAGCCAACTTGGGTCTGATGAAATGGTGCCTTATCCTGTTTCAATAACCCATCGTTTTGAGGGTACATAGAGAACATGAAGCAGTGTAACGTTGAAATTACTGGTCAATGACGGGTTTAAGTGGGCCAGCTAACCCCTGTCACGTGAATACCTCCAGCCTTCATGTCGCCTTTTTGACTACTGGGGACATAGTCTCAACGTGTCTGCGCTACAGTCGAACCCTACCATAATTCCAAATGAACTGGTATCGTAACGGTGAAGTTAATGAGAGCGGGTCGGATTGAGGAATCGGAGAACCGAGTTCGAATTCCAGTCGAATCTATTACATTCACTTACATGCTAATACTCTTGTCCTGCTATTTACCCAGCTATGGTAAATAGCAGGACAGACTGGGTTCTATGGCCTTGGATGGTAACTGGTCTACCAGAGAGAGAAATGGCAACCTACTGCGGGAAAAAATCTGCCTCATCAGTCATGTATTGAAAGATACATGATCGCCTAATCGTGTATCACGCATGGCACATAACTGACTGACCGTAACTCATCGGACTACTTTCCACGTTACCTATCCACTAGGTTCCCAAATAATCACAAGCCGTACATGAGGGGCTGTGTCCGGGAACTTGGAAGCAAAAGAACGCGGAAATAACCTACTGGATATTCATCTAGCACTCTTTCTGCATTGAATGAAGATGTGATTTGAGCCGGTGACTCTTGTACGTTACCGCACACAATTCTAGCCAGACACCTCTGATCACAACCATTAAGGGAACAGGATCGACCATTACACTGTTCATCATGGGCACTAATATCTTCCACCGTGTGTTTTCTGGTACCGTGGACTGAAGGATATCAAAGTTCTTCACAGTTTCAGAAATGAAAGTTCCCACTCCTCTCGTATCCACTCGAACTCCAATAATTTACGTGATAAGCCTAGCCAATGCTCACACTAACTAGTTGTCAAATTACAAATAAGCCTGGATAACGTGGCACCAACTACTATTATCTTTACCTACTGCTACTCCATGACTTTTGGCACTTCAGTGTGCATATGTTTGTGTGTATCTATATACTCAAACATATGTACACAGGAGCTGAATAATTGCTATGAGATTGTAAGTTTTGGAATGTGCCCATCGTCTTATCTTACACTTAATATTTTTGAAGTTTGAGATCAGGTGTGCCAGATATTCGTGTAAGATAGTAAGCAGCGCCCCGGGAAAACGAGCGAAGAAGAAAGACAGTATAAAGTGGAATAATAATAATAGTTAAGTGTGGGAATTGAGAAGGTAGGCAAACTATACGAAGGGGAGGAGAGAAAGCGAAAGAACTATAGAAATAAATGAGGGTGGGTAGTGCGAAAATAAAGAGAAAATGAGGAGATTGAATAAGAAGGGAATAAAAGTGGATAAGGAGGAATAAAGGAATAGATAGTGAGAGAGAAAAGGGGAGAGAATGTTTCTGAGTAAATGAAAGAGAGAGAGAGAGAGAGATGGGGTTACGGATGAGGAATGAGAAAAGCAAAGGTGAAAATAGAAAGAGGAAGAGGAGAATGAGCAATCAGTAGAATCTTGAGAAGAAAGAAAAAGAGAAAGGGCGAAAGTGAGAGAAAGAGAGAGAGAGAGAGAGAGAGAAGGAGGAAGAGAGAAAAAAGAGGAAGAAAGATAAAAAAAGAAAGAGAGAGAAAATGAAGTAGAAAGAAAGAAAAATGTAAAATAAATATCAGACCAGGATAAAACACAGAAAAAAATGATACCAGAAAGAGAAATATAAAATGGCCATTTAGAAAAGAGAGACAGAATGATAGAGAGAAGGGGAGAGAGATGGGGAGAGAGAGAGAGAGAGTGAGAGAAGGAAGAGAAAGTAAAGAGAAGTATGAAAAATAAGAAATATGCAATGTCCATTTAGAAAAGAGAGACAGAGAGAAAGAGAGAGATAAAGAGGAAAGGTGAGAGAGATGGAGAGAGAGAGAGAGGGGGGAAGAGAGTCTAAAGAAAGGTATGAAAAATAAGAAATATAAAATGTCCATTTAGAAAAGACAGACATACAGACAGAGAGAGAGAGAGATAAAGAGAGAAAAGGTGAGAGAGATGGAGAGAGAGAGAGAGAGAGAGAGAGAGAGAGAGAGAGGAGGAAGAGAGCGTAAAGAGAAGTATGAAAAATAAGAAATATAAAATGTCCATTCAGAAGAGAAAGAGGGGATGAACGATAGAATGAAAGATGGGAAAGAAGAGACTTTGGTACGAAGAAATGAATATAAGACAAACGCAAACAGAAGAATTGACACCTAATATTTGATGAACGGAATTTCGTTTGACGTACATTTGACAAACGAAATTTCTTTATCAAATATCATTTATTTTCCAAGAATCTTTGTCGGAATCATTATTTTTTATTGCGACTTAAAGAAGAATTATAAATTTTAAAACCTAATTGTGGATTGTTTAAATAATTGTGTTCCATTTTAAAACGATTGACAAGGCGGTTAATTTTTTTACTTTTCTTGTTGGCTGCCGGGTCTTATAATTTAATAATTGTCTATTTGTGCAAACAACAGGGAAAGTAAAAAAAAAAAAAAACTTTACAAAAGAGAGATTGCTGCTCAAATACCTAATTATATACATACAGTGGGGGGGGGGACAAATATACATAAACATAGCAATTTTTAATTTATTGTATTTTCAACTAATGAATGAACATACTTTTCATAGAATTAACTATGCGCAGATGCATAATAACTAAATATGCATAGAAAGCAAAAATATTGATTTAATAGAAATAAATGTCATTTATCCTTTTTAATAAGTGAAAAAAGCATTCGTACAATACAAAAAGAATACATAATCTTCATTTAATACTTTGTAGAATAGCCATTATTCACATCTACAGCCACCAACATTTTCTTGTAGTTCTCAATTATTGATTTACAAATTTTAGTAGACATTTTCTTCCATTCTTCTTCGCATAAGGTCATCAGATCTGGGATATTTGTTGGAGCTCTCGATTGGATTTGAATTTTCAAATAACGCCACGGATGCTCGATTGGGTTTAAATCTGGGGACTGACTTGGCCATTTCAGGATATTTACATTATTTCAGCAAGCCATTTCTTAGTAGATTTTGCAGTGTGCTTAGGATCATTATTTAGTTGGAAGATCCAGTCTGGAGGAAGTTCAATATTTTCAACCAAAATCATTAAATTTTGCTTCCAAAATATTTTGATATGCTGTGACATTCATTCTACCATCTATTACTGCAATTTTGCCAGCCAGTACCTTTTGCAGAAGAACATCCACAAACCATGATGCTGCCACCACCAAATTTCACTGCTGGAACTGTGTTCTTTTGAAAGCATCGCCATCTTTCCTCCATATATGATTTCTGGAATTACGTCCAAACAACTCAATTTGCGTTTCGCCTCTCCATAATACTTTTTCCCAAGACGAGTTTTCCTTATCCTTATGTTCCCGAAAGAATGTCAATTTGGCATCTCTGTGTCTTTTCAATGGCAGTGGAGTTTTCTTCGAGGGCAGCGTGACTTTAGAATGTTCCTATTGAATTCCATTGCTTATTTTCCGTTTAGTGACACAGATTCCTGATGAAATCAAATCATCCTTCAACTCTTAATGAGTAACCATTGAATTTTGTTTAATTTGACGCATTAATTTCATCGAAGATCTTGCAGAAATCTTCCATGGAGCACTTGTTCTTCTTTGGTTTTCAATAGTTTTGGGTTTTTAATATCTTGCAATGAATGAACTAATGGTAGTAAATGGAATATTCAGGTTGTCTGAGATTTATCTGTAAATTTTACGTTCTTTCCAGAACTTAACAATCAGTTCTTTTTAGGAATTTGTCAATTCTTCAACTCATGATGATAAGCTTCTTGCAAGAATATCATTTACAGAATGTTCTGTTTGTATTTTTTAGGCTAAAATAACTGCTGATAACATTCTTGGAACATTCTAGAATATCCCACTTGAATAATCTACAGAATTAAAGCAATTTAAAAGTTAAAATTGGAAATTTGCATTGTATAAATATTTTTTTTACTCAGTAAATTGGATAAATAAGATTTTTTTATGATATCAATTCTTTTCTGTTTTCTATGCATATTTAGTTATTATATATTTGTGTAAAGTTAACTATATGAAAAGTACGTTTATTCATCCGTTGGAAATACAATAAATTAAAAATTTTATCTGTACGAATATTTGTTTCTCCCCACTGTATAGGTATATCTTTAAATGTTATACACGAAATATATATATATATATATATATATATATATATATATATATATATATATATATATATATATGCAGGTAGTAATCCGTTGGTATAATTCAGGCGAGTCCTATTAACACAAGATAGAATTTTAAATATGTTAAAACTGACTCACAAAAGACCCTTCTATGTTTATTTTCATTAAACAGAGCAAATGTTCTTTACAATTGGAATTAAGATACCTTTAGTTAATGACCATTTTCACCTTAGTGTTGAATTCCCCAACTAACTAGTATCTCACTACAAACTGATACCATAAACACTTTGGAAAATCCTGCGAAATTTAAAATTAAAATTCGTAAGTGAAGATGGTCATTAACTAAAGGCATCTTAACTCTAATTGTAAACAAAAGTATATATATATATATATATATATATATATATATATATATATATATATATATATATAAAAGTGAACATTGAAGTCAGCACTCAGAGGCGACGGACTGTTTTATGCTAAACGCAATGTTTAGTTTTATATTTACATACAAAACGTTAGAAACTTGATATAATAGTTAATGACGCAGCAATCTAGTTGTGAT
Organism: Acanthosepion lycidas; assembly: GCA_963932145.1. Taxonomy (NCBI): domain Eukaryota; kingdom Metazoa; phylum Mollusca; class Cephalopoda; order Sepiida; family Sepiidae; genus Acanthosepion; species Acanthosepion lycidas. Next base: position 98,245 of record OZ010605.1, read on the forward strand.
GGTTGATACTTTAATGTCCGACAACGACTGACTCACCAACTCACTGAGCTCACTGGCGACTGCTACTACTACTACTTATTATATGTGGGTGAGTCTATTAACAATAGAATAGGTATGTTCCAGTATAACATATATTGAGCACTTTATTCCATAAATATAGCATACCTTAAAAAACCTATATTTCTTTACATATATATCAGTTTTTGAGGGTTTTAAAATTGAGGGTCAATGTGAAAAAATTTGATATGATACTCCCAAAAGTATGACCCCATTTACGTCTAAACGCAAAAAGCTGACAAACTATAAAGCAAACCCCTTCTATCGCTCTCTCTGCGAAGTACGATCAAAGTGAAAGGAGTGATGGAAAGTAGCTACGAAAGGAAACAGGTATACAACTGCAAAGAAAAATGAATGAAAGAAAGGAAGAGAGGGAAATTTGAACGGGATAGAGAGAGGAGATAAATATATCTCAGGCAAAACTTGATCAAGGTTTATATTTTTATTTCAGCATGAATTAATCTTGAACTTCAATTTGAATATATTATTATACTTATATTATTACTTATATTACTTATTATATTATACTTATTAATATTACTTATTACTTATATTATTTATATATTACTTATATTATTACTTTTATAATAAACCTTTCTAGTTCTCTAATCAGTTTCTTGATGTTCAGATGAAATTCATCAAGGAAGGTACCAAAATGTTTTCCTACCCAAATACTTTCGATCTCCCCCAAGATCAATCTCGAAGGTGAATTAAAAAGACAAACTTATTGTAACTTTGATCGTTACGATGGGGATTTTTAAAAGTTGCATGAACGCGCTCTGTTATAATTATTTTCACATTTCAAATTTATCCGTTGTAGTTATGGAATATTTTGTAAAACTAGCGTCCCAATATACGAGAGCTAACTAGAAATTGGTAGAAATGCATTCAACAAGTTACTGCTACACTCATAATAAATTTCGTTAAGTGTTCGTTGGTTGGTTATATATAAGCAATATATATATATATATATATATATATATATATATATATATATATATAAAGGGGTGCGATAGGAAAATTGTCTTAACTTTATATTTTAATTTCGCACATATGCATCGTTTGTTTTTGATTTTGTAGACTGCACGGTATGGTAGGGTCAGTCGGGCACCATCTGTGAGAAAAAGAACAACATGACGCAATTCACTCCACTAGAAATTTGGAAACGGCATGATGTACTCCTTGGCATACGCACCGGATGCTCCAATACGGACATTTCAGTATGTTTGTGTATCAATCTGAGGACAGTGCAGAGGATTTGGAAACAGTTGGATAAGTCTAATGGTCATTATGAAGATACAGCAGCTTGGAAAACTCACTCTGATCATTCTGATAAGAAAAGAACTCCAGAATTTGTTGACTCAGACTCAACACAGTGACCGACATCAAGTGCTTTGAGAAGATAGTGCTGCCCTGGGTCAAGAGGGTGGCTGCTGGAAGACCCTATATCTGGCAAAAGGACACTGCACCATGCCACACAAGCAGGAGAACCCAGTCATGGCTGTCAGACAATTCATGAGACTGAATCTCCTCTGGCCGCCTAACTCCCAAGAACGCAACCTCCTTGATTATTATGTGTGTGTGTGTGTGGAGGGGGGTCACAGTTGAACGAGAGACTAACAAAACTCCTTGTAATACCAAAGATGAACCGAAGGCAAGAGTTATGATAGCATTCACTACATTAGACAAGGAGACTGTCCTGAAGAGTTTCAAGAGATTCCGAGTTCGATTTTATTGAATAAATTTACTCTTTATTCTTTCAAGATATTTTTGTGCAATTTTGGTAAATATATCTGTTAAAATCAGTTAGTGTTATTTTAATTTTTGTGTTATATAGACGGCAATTTATCCTTCGCAATATATATATATATATATATATATATATATATATATATATATATGTATTTCGGCAACATATTTTCATTAAGACAGGTTTCGTTAAATAGTTTAGACATGTTCTTATTTTTATTCTCTATTTGTTATGTTTATTCTCGATAGGATTCTTTCATATTCACGGATAAACTTTTTGTGTGGTTATTAAAATACGAGAGGAAAACGCCGGTCTGGTTCATATTGTATTTATTCTCCAAGTACTTTCGACATAGCATAATGTCACTATCAGGGTATTGTTAATTATAGGTTAAATATTGTAGTGTTCATGGTTGTGAAAGACAAAAATTGTTGTGAAAATTAACTTTCTTATATGTGGAGTCAGGAACCCTTTAAGTGGAGGTAACTAGGTATGTTGTGGAAAGATTTTCCGACATGAATAGACGAAAAAATAAAGAAAAGAACTATTAGTACGAATATTGTCATTTAAATACTATCTGTTGTACACATTTTAAAATGTTTGTGGAGTATTCATAATTAATTTTATTAAGTTTTAGTTTCAATATTTTCATATAAATAACTTCAAGAATTTTTAGTTTGTGATTATTCTTTTTGTGGAAAAATATGGAGACATTTTCGACGAGGATTTTCCTGAATTACGAGTGTGGACAAGTATGTTGTTGTAAATGTTAAGGAATATTGAACGTGTTATGTTGGACTTAGCCTACGTGAAAGCGTAGTTGCTGTGTGTCCAACATAGATATTATTTTTATCGCTGGAGATACAATCTCCCAGTGGACATTTAAATTTATAAAGAATGTTGGTTTTCTGCAAGACGCTAGTGGGCAAAGAAGAGTCATCTTCTTTGCCCACTAGCGTCTTGCAGAAAACCAACATTCCAACATACAAATGATTTTATTGGATAATACTGGATTTAGTGTAATACATAATTAATTCTATATTTTTACTAGGATCGATGGTGGATGTATTAGATTTTATTAATCATTTTAGGATATTTTCTTCTTGTTTATGGTTAGAATGCATTTGGTTACGATATAAAAGGTTGATATGTTTAGGATTAGTTGGAGGAGTATTGTATTCTATTTGTTTTATGTAAAGATCTCTGAAGGACCATTTTATTCGTTCATCAACAATATACTCAGGGAAATTATTATTGATGAGTATTTGCTTTATATTTTTTACCCTGATGATGACATTATGCTATGTCGAAAGTACTCGGAGAATAAATACAATATGAACCCCGTCCTGGGTATGAATATAAGCTATATCCGCGTCCTTGGTAAGACGATAAACTACGTCCAACAGCAAGGCCTCTGATCAGATTTTGAGGAGCGTGGAACGACCTCTTAATTGCTGGTGTTCCCAGGTCCACCCTGACCCGGGGTGGTAGCACCTGTTAGGGTCCCAGCTATGGGTAAATAGTTAACTCCTCCACCCCTAACTGGGGTCAAAGCACTATGTAAATGTAAAAATACGCTTTAATACCAGAAATGCCTTGTAAAAATATTTATTAACAGCTATACATTTAAAAAAAAGAAAAAAGATATTACCAGAAATAAAAATTTTGTCGGCATTAAATAACCCATTGAGGGTGATATTCCGTAAAAGAAACCAAACCAAACCAAAACAAAACATTTGAACCAGCACGGCGTTTTCTTCTCGTCTTTCAATAACCACACCCAAAATCTTAGCCGTGAATATGAAAGGATCCTATTGAGAATAGGTAGAGAGAACATGTCTAAATTATTTAACTGAACCTGGCATATTATATATATATATATATATATATATATATATATATATATATATATATATATATATATATATATATATAAGCAATTTCTAAAGAATAATTAATGGATTTATTTTTTTGATCCAACATTTTTATTGCTTCAAATATTATTATAATGGACACTCGTGTTTAAAATAGATGCCCCAATTTTATTTTAAACAGTATGTATTAAGTCTATCGGTCTGCGCATTCGAGAAAGCCTAATAAAGCAACATGTTTTCCGGTATGAATCGCAGCTGCATCCTCTACTTTGGAGGAAACCTCTGTTTCATCCGCTCTTTGATAGGGTCTTATTTTTATTCTTACTAAGTAGTTAACTACCTGTCATAGTCACACTGAAGTGGAGTCGAGGCGACCAGCTTAGTTGTCGATCATCCAAGCAATCAAATAATTATGAATTAAGAATAATAAATACATTAAATAAGGAATAAAAGGCTTGAACAAGTAATAAAATATTAATAGTGTGCCTTAACATTGCAAATAACGATTTAGATGGGTCTTGGCACGACTGTTGCAGGTCCTTTGAAATTGGTTACAGGTGCCTCATTGAAAGTATGGCCTTAATATTTCGGCTCACATTTAAACCGGCAGTTTGGGTGTCAAGCATTGTCAATAATTATGCAACCTAGTACTATCTACCGCATGATCGAGTCATTGACAACTAAACCAGTTCCCCCACTAGTCATTTCTGGTTCGGAGAGTGGCTAGACGACACCCAGCAGTTTCAAAAACAAAACATGTCAGTACGCATTAACATTGCTGTAGCGCTAACAGCCATCTAGCACAATGGGGTAGGCTGAGCCCCAGTGCTATGTATCCAGCCAGTGCGATGAAGACAACAGCATCGTTGGGTAGAAGTTATCCTAAAGTGAAGTCAAAGTCGGTTCCGACGTGTCTGCGAGCAAGGAGAGTCGTCAGGTTCGAGGATATAGCTTGTAGTTTGACTTGGAGTGGGATGGACAATGTCAGGTCTTGTAGCTCAAGACACGCTACGGAAATCGTAGTTTCTTTGTCGGGGTTTTCTTCTTCTTGCCTGAGAGCCGTGTTGGCCGTAAAGTTCTGCCGCCCATTTAACAGTATGGTTGCTCGAATGATCATAAGTGCTGGTCATACCTTAGGAGTTTACAGTTTTTTTCTTTTGTTTTCATTGTTGTTATTCAATCCACCAGTCGACTTCTTTAGCCTTACACACATTGTTATGCCCCTTTCCACCTAGACACACGTCAGAGGAATGATTTTGGGGGGTGGAGAAAAATTTGCAGAGAATAGAAAGATGGACGGTTAGTAGATTATTTTTACATGTTAATCATTTTTTTTTTACCTTCGCATCCAGTTAGATTGAATAGTTAACATCTGCAGTACCCCCAAATGTTTTACTGAATGAAGGATTTCAAATGAACCTCGTGACATTAACCTAACACACTCTCTCTCTAACGCTCATTCTTTAGCACTCACTCTTTAACACATACTCCCTCGCTCTCTTTAACATTCACTTTTAACTCTCACTCTTAAACAATGCCACTCTTTAACACTCTCTCTTCAACACACACACTCTCTCTCTCGGTAACATTCACTCTTTAACACTATCTTTCATTCTCTCTCTTTGATACACTCTCTTTATAACACTCAGTCTAACACGCTCTCTTTAACACTCTCTCTTTATAACACTCACCCTTTAACACTCTCTCTTTAACACTTACTCTTTAATACTCTTTCCCTTTAACATTCTCTTTTTAATCTCTCTCTTTAACACCCTCTCTCTTCAACACTCTCCCTTTAACACACTCTCTTTAACACTCTTTCTTTAATACTCTCTTTTTAATTCTCTCCCTTTAACACTCTCCCTTTAAGACTCTTCCTTTAGCACTCTCTCTTTAGTACTCTCTCTTTAACACTCTCTCTTTAGCACTCTCTCTTTAGTACTCTCGCTTTAACACACACACACTCTCTCTTTAACACCATGCCTTTGACACTCTCTCTTTAACACATACTATTTAAAAATTTCTCCTTAACAAACTCTCTTTAACGCTCTCCCTTTAACATTCTCACTTTAACACACACACACACACACTATCTCTCTCTCTCTCTCCCTAACACTCTCGCTTTAACATCACTCTTTATCAGTCACTTTTTAATACTTTCTCTCTCTCTCCACACCATGTCTTTAAAAGTCGCTCATTAATAGTCTCTATTTAACGCTCACTCTTTTACCCTTTCTGTTTAAAACCTTCTCCTTAAAATGTTCTCTCTCTCTCTCTCTCTCTCTTTAACACTAAGTCTTTAACAACCTCTTTTTATAACACTCATTCTTTAACACTTTCTCTCTAACTCGCTCACTCTTTAACACGTTCTCTCTCTAACACGCTCTCTTTAATACTCTCTCTCTCTTTATAACACTCACTCTTTTACCCTCTATCTCTAACATGCTCTTTAACAACCTCTCTCTCTTTAACACTCTCTCTTCACAACACTCACTCTTTAACACACTCTCTCTAACACGCTCTCTTTAACACTATCACACTCACTCTTTAACACTCTCTCTCTAACACGCTCTCTTTAATACACTCTCTCTCTCTTTATAACACTCACTCTTTTACCCTCTCTCTCTCTCTAACATGCTCTTTAACAACCTCTCTCTCTCTTTAACACTCTCTCTTCACAACACTCACTCTTTAACACACTCTCTCTAACACGCTCTCTTTAACACTATCACACTCAATCTTTAACACTCTCTCACTCTAACACGCTCTCTTTAACACACACGCTCTCTCTCTTTAACACTCTCTCTTCACAACACTCACTCTTTAACATACTCTCTCTCTAACACGCTCTCTTTAAAATTCTCTTTTTATAATATTCACTCTTTGACACTATCTCTAAAACGCTCTCGTTAACGCACACTCTCTCTCTTTAACACCCTCTCTTCATAACACTCACTCTTTAACACATTCTCTCTCTAATACACTCTCTTTAACACTCACCAATAATATTTTTGCTCTTGTATATAAATACTTGTTACAAAATAAAATCTTTACATTTGCCTTGATAAAGACCTTTTTTCTTTATTCACATTGTTGTTTTACTGATATACACTTTACACTTTTTGAAATTTTACACACACATATCAAATGTTGCAGTATATATAATATTATAAAGAAGTAATCATACAAAGAATTAATCAGTAAAGTTAATGAAATTAATGGCGAAATCACTTCGATAACAGTTTTAATGAAGCATTAATTCACTAACCACTCGTTCAATGTCGCGATCCTTATCTTTAAAATTGTAAGATGGATTAGATGTTCCGTTGCTAGTACTTTCGAAAACATTCACGTTTTCATCGTCAGGCATTAATATTTTTTTCATTTCAGTTTAATTTCCAAGACGAAAATAAATTTATGGCCGACCGAAAGATTTTTTTTAAGTGTTGTGTTTTAAATATTTCAAGTGATAACATTTTTGAATATCGTAATGTGTCAAATCCACGAATCTTTTGTTGTTGTGTTTTCCAGTTAACATGACATGAACAAAATGGTCCAATAATTAGAGTAATGTTTTAGTAATTTTCCAGAAATTTGGCACTGTGGATCAGTTCTTACACCTATATTAAATGGTGCAATATATATATATATATATATATATATATATATATATATATAATATAATAAAGAAATAATCATACAAATAATTAATCAGTAAAGGTAATGTAATTAATGGCGAAATCACTTCGCTAACAGATTTAATAAAGCATTAATCTTTATTAAATCTGATTTCGCCATTAATTAGATTAATTTTGGGCACGTGGCCGAGTGGTTAGAAAATTCGCATTCTGACCATGAGACCCGTGTTCGAATCTCACCATGATCGATTTCTGATGTTATCAGACTGGAGAGGTTGATCCAAGCGTGCGGCACCTTTGGAAAGTGCATGGAAACCCTAGCACTCGTTGACCCAAGCTTTGTTAGTGGAATTGGGTAGACGGAACTCTTGGGGTCCGTCGAAAGCTGTGCTAGCACGAAGTCGCAAGTAATCGTGGCCGAGGGCTTGAGCGTGCTGGGCTTGTTGAACATGTTGATCACGCCAGATAAGCTGCTCTTTCCCAGAAACTGTAAGGTCGGCTCAGCATAGTTGTAGTATGTGGGTGTTGCATAAACACAAATGCACCTGAGCAAGCGGCTGCAATAGGGATTGGCTAGCCTCCCGAGTAGACGGGTATTCTCGAATACGAGTAGCCAGCTATATATATATATATATATATATATATCAGTTCATGAAATTTTGTAACCCGATATTACTATTTATTAGTATATTTTTTAAAACATCTCCCGGCGTGGCGAACTGAAAGTCTTATGAAATGTGTCAACAAAATTAAATAAAACTTTCGGTTGTCCATGCCGATAGACGTCAATTTTATTCAATATTTATGTATATTTCTGAGATGAGGCATTATGTACACTATTTACATTGCTCGGACTATCACAACGGAACCAAAGAGTGCAAGTTCAATACCTGGTTATGGCGGTGGAGAACTTGGTGAGGGGAATTAACAGGAGATAACTGATGACATCCATTAGACATGACACGTGGAACTAGAATAGTCTACCCCAGTGAGCGAAATAAAGGGTTCAGTTCGACATTTCAACCACCTGAAGAAGGCCGGAGCGTACAACGGCCGAAACGTTGTGATAAATATGGCAACAAAGATGAGGATGATAGTCCAAGCAATGTAAATAGTGTACGTCAATTTTATGTAATAAATGACTACTTGAACATGTCTACTAAATATTGTAATTGTAAGATTAGTCGTTTTCTGATAAGGAAACATTCAGCATTCATTCACCAAGCAAACTTTCAGTGAAATATATTTCTCAAGTCCAGGAACCGTTATCGGTCTAGGCAGTACTGATGGTGTCTTCTTTTCTTGACCCATGAGCCAGTGTAGAATGCCAACCTCTTGATACTGTCGTTATCAACGCCCTCTTCCCCGAGTTACATTCGATATACCTGTTAGTAGTTACTGCTTTTGAAATTCCTCAGCTAATGTCGTCTCTGTAATCTGGCATAGTTGTTTGTTTGTTAGGATTCTCTAGCGCCAGTCCACGAGGTTCGTAGAAAGATGGTTTTCGCTGAGACGTACACGATTCACTCAATTGAACCCATTTTTAACCAACAATCTCAAGAAAGCTGTTATATATATATATAGGTAAGATGAGAACGAATAAAGTACAATTCGAACGTTCGTAACATTTAATTTAAAAGAGAGCTCAATACAAAGTAGAACAATATTATTTATTTTAGGATAGCACAAAACCCCTGATGAGATGCATTGATAAGCATTGAAACGGGACTGCATTTGTGTAGAGATTTTGACATGTTTTCGGTGTAATATCCTAATATATATATATATATATATATATATATATATATATATATATATATATATATATATATATATAATTTTGTATTTGGACAGCAATTCCTCTTTTATACAAGTTTCGTTAAAAACAACTAACAAGGTACTGCGGTCAAAATTTTATTCAATTTTTCTTGTGTTCTCATATATTTTTTTTTTCTTTTCCGAATATAAGTTATGTAGAAATTGTCCAAATGTTCTGTATATCCGAGCGGTTTCGACTATTCTTTTAGCTACTGTGAAGGATGGTTTTATTTTTACTTTCAACTGAATGTATGTGTTTATATATATATATATATATATATATATATATATATATATATATATATATATATATATATATGTATCTAGAGTTATAGGAATATCTTATTTTCTAAACACTGCCAGTACATTGTGACTGTATTCATAGGTGAGCTTATTAAGTGTTGGCTTTTCCTTTTTTATTATTAAGGCTTCCATTAATTTTAGCCTTTTTTTTACATGTAGAAGAGAATATTATATTTATGTTGTCAAAGTATGTTGTGGATAGAGTTTGGTAGGTCTCCGTGTGTATTTACATGAGACCTAATTGAGCTATGGTCAGAGAGATGTAACGTGAGTCATCTTGTTAGGCATGCTGGCGTATATACATATATGATTATTTATGAATTGAGTTGGATAAGGCACACATTTCTTTAAGGTATATGTGAATTCGTAAATAATATTGATTCTCTTTAATTTGGATCATGCAAGTGAGTTATTGTTATTGACGATGCGTTTAGAAGTTTAAAATATTTAATTAGTAGGTAATTAATTTAATTTTCTTGGTTTTGTCGACTTGAGTTGTATATTTCTTTATATAAAAGTTATAGTTACCGTGAATTTGATTTTTATAGACATTGTTAATGTTATTGTTTTAATCTATATATTCAGTTTGGTTACCTTAGAAAGAAAAAGTCAAATTTGGTGATGTATGAGGTAATTCGGAAAACCGTTATTAACTATCGGCTGTCTCATCTCACGTTAATAAGTTCTTTAAAGAAAAGCGGACGAGAGTATATATATATATATATATATATATATATATTAATAGAAATCTTATAAGTATAAGAAACTATACTCGCTCGGAAAATCTTCGGTGTCTTGATTTGCAAATAAACATGCCAATACCAAAGGGGAAAAAAGGTATAAAAAAAGAAAGAACCAAGAACATGTACGTTAACCGAAAATAATCGTCCAGCAAACGAGTCCAAGGCCCAAAGAAAAAAAAACCGATGCGAGTAACCAAAATAACTAAAGAAAGTGCTCAATACAATGAGTAAAGCAGACCTAGTTAAACCTAGAGAGCCAGACAAACCTACTAAGGTTTCACCTAAGCCGATCGTCAAGGAATGCCGGCTAATAAGGTAAAGAAAGAACGGAATATATAGTCAATAAACAAAAAAAAAAACAAAACATATATATATAAACTAACCAACTCTCTCTCTCTCTCTCTCTATATATATATATATATATATATATATATATGCATATTAGTAGGATATATAATCAGAAGAAAAGTAGAGAAATGAAACAAATTAGAAAACTTTTTAATGACAACGCGTTTCACCTTCGTGTCTTAGCTAGGCGCCCTTTGGCCAGAATAAAAGACAAAACTTTAAAAAATGTTCTTTATATTAAAACGATTAATATATATATATATATATATATATATATATATATATATATATATATATATATATATATATTCATTTATTATAATTTTATCATATAGACAAAACCATTCTACTCACTACAAAGATGCAACTTGGTTTCAGTGCATTTCAACTGCACATCAACGGGTGAGAATCAAAAATGGTTATGAACAATCCTGTATGTGAAACGTCACTTCCTTTTTTCTATTTGTTTGAGAAGAAAAATATACATAAAAAAGGTGACGGAGTGAAACAATAATGCTTTTTGATAGCAGTTTGTTGAAGAATGGATAGGGTGTTTAATGTTGACAAGTCTGTGAAAATCTTTTCGCTGATGAACACCGGTCAAAAGTTTAGGCACATCATCTCACAAGCGTCCTAAGCGTGAGAGGTAGGGGAAGAAAGATGGAGATAGGGGATAGTATTACAATGGTCTAACTTTTCCGTGTCTTATTGATCTTTAATATGTTTTGTATAGAATGGAGGAATTCATCATGAGATAGTCGTCTAAAGAAACAAGAGATTTATGCGCAATATTAAAAATCGAACATTCTATAAAGAAAGCAAACTGAAAATGAAAAATAACGGCTTAGACTAAAATAGACAGATTTGTAGGGAACTAACTGGTAACGAAAATCGAGGCTGAGATAAAAAAAAAAAAAAGAAAGAAAAACCGAGAGAAACAGGAGAGAAAAAGTAAATGAAAAAACAGAAAGATAGAGACATAGAGCGATTGAGTGAGTGAGTGAGTGAGTGAGTGAGTGAGTGAAAGGTGAGATAATTGCGAGGGAGTTAACGAGATAATATTAGGTTGGTGCAAAAATAATGTCGGTTTTTACGTTAAAAAATTACACCAAAAACCGACATTATTTTTGCACCAACCTAATAGCAAGACAGTGCCAATAAATTTAGAATCCCAAGTTGCACGAGGAACAAGTATGCATCCCTCCACGCGCAGAAACAACACACTTACTCGTATGTGTGCTCCTTTCCTGTTAGCTGTATTAAACGATACGCTTGGCTGGGTCAACATCACTTTCACATGGAGCTTGATTTTATGTCTTATCTTTAGCGTACTATCAGAGAAAAATCTGACATCATTGTTGCTACGCAGTGGTTCTTTATTCATTAGTTTTTTTTTTTTTTTTGGTTGCGAGAGTTTGCAATATTTCCTCTTCCCTGCTTGGGGGCATTACCCTGGGGTGTTTAATAGACACGTAGCAAATTGTGTGTACGTGTTGTGAGTTTTTATGTATTTATTTATTTTGATAACGGTACATTAAGCTATTCCATCCGGGGAATTTGAGATTGAGAAATACAAATCTTCAAATAGATTTTTTTTTTAATGCCATGTCTCTTCAGGACGCAGGCGTTCATGTTCCACCACCCCAGTTTCCTTTTTTATTATCTTTGAATTGCTATATCTTCTCGAAAAAGAAAGTGGAATAGTTTCCCGTTGCCTTCCCCACAGTTTCAAATTCAAAGTTGTCCTTGTCTACTCTCCTACTTAACCTACAGAGAGAAGGAAAAGAGGATTATTCTTATCTTTTGCATCAATACGAAAAGCGTCACAACAGAGTAGTTCAGAATTTTAACACCGATTCCAAATGTAAGGTTGAGTCATCATTTCCACTCTTGGGAAACAATTGTAATGGCGAATGTAACATCCTAACAAATAATCATACGTGGCAATTAACAATTAAATTAGTGTACAATAACGTACTTAAGTTTTGTCTATGGAAGTAGCAGCATACGCAGTGGATTATGGGGAAAAAAAAGTTGTTCCTCCCTATAACAAAACAAGGCCACATACATCAAGACTAACACAGGAAAACAATTCGGAACTCGGTTGGTCTGTTCTCTTCTACTCCCCTCCACTCAACCTTGTACCAACCGATTTTTTTTTTGTTCGCTGTGAAACGCTTTGATAGGGAAACTTTTCTCTTATGAAAACCAGATTCAAGAGTTCGTCGGATACATTTTTCGCATTAAAACCTGCAGCAAATTGTACAAATCAAATTGTAATTAAGAGCTGCCTGATAAGTGGTAAGTCGTTGCAAATAATGGCGTGTATATAAATTAATAAAATTGTATTTTACTTTTTGAAGATTAAAATTGATAATAAAAAGAAATTATTTATAAATAATTTCCATTTTTATCCATAAAATATAATAAGCAACATAAATTATATATATATATATATATATATATATATATATATATATATATATATATATATATATATATATATATTATTATAAATAATAAATAATATTATAAATAATAATAATAATAATAATAATAATAATAATAATAATAATGAAATCGAAATCTCAAAAATGTGGCACATGGGAACATCAACAATCCCCGTTGTAGTTGGAGCCCTCGGATTGGTTGGAAAAAAATTCCAATAGACTAATTGAAGGGATCCCTGGAAGCCCATGCCTCAAAGAAATACAAAAAATTGTTTTCACAAGTACAGTCAACACTTGATGGAGGGCTTTAACTATGCAATTTTTTTTTTTTCAGAGGAAAACGTCATGATGTCATTTCTAACCTTAGGTCCCTGGGCGGGACCCGCAAAGAAATGAGTACACATCAGAAATCAAAGGAATAATAATAATAATAATAATAATAATAATAATAATAATAATAATAATAATAATAATAGACTCATTGAAAGGTTTCTTGTTAGCCTGTGCTTTAAAGAAACACAAAGAATTGTACTCCCAAATACAGCTCACACATTTCATTACACGTTACGAAGAGCTTTAACTATATAAAATGTGTGATTTAGGTTTCTGGTTGGGACCCGGGAGGAAATTTTTATACAAAAGAAATCCAAGGAAATAATGATAATAATGATAATAATGATGATAATAATAATAATGATGGTGATGATGATGATGATGATGATGAAGATTATAATAGTAATAATATAAGAGTGGAATAAAAATAATACGATAAGATAAAAAAGAGAAGAAAGTGTATAGAAAAAAAAAAGATTGAACTGATGAATCATTGGGAAGGAACTGAATAAATAAAGATACGAACAAATAATGAGTTTGAGAGATTAAAAAAAGGGGGAATAAAAGCCGAAAGCCAAAGAAGCTCGAGAAAAAAAAAAAAAAAGAAGAAATATTAACGCAAGAAAGACGATAACATGCGAAGAGAGAGAGAAACGGAATGTGATAGAGAAGAAAATGATGGATGAATAAAACGAAAATACAAGAAAACAGTGTAAGAATAGTGTACGGGAAAAAAAAAATATATGTAATTTTAAAAGAGAAAGATACGAAAAAAAAAAGACATGGTGATTATAATTAAAAAACAAAAGCAACGAGAATCCGTAGCCGATACGAGGCCTCTGACAAAGTATTTACTTTCAAGGTTCTTTTCATAGCAGGTAAGCTGAAAAAACAAATAAACACACAGACATGTAAACACACACACACATGTAAACACACACACACACACACACACACTACTATCAGACTGTGGTTTGCAAAATATTCACATCATGACATGTCAAAACTTAGCTAAAATGAGAAACACGTTTCTTTTGAAGGCAAATCACTATTTATAGTCTTGTACTTATAAAAACTGCCAAGTTCAAATTCACATCATCAAAAAAGAAAACTATTTATATAATTTATATTATAGCTTCTTGTCTTCATCATTGTTGTTATTATCGCAAGGTTTCAGACTGAAACTTTTATTTAATCAGTCACTGGAAACAGAGTGAGTACTAAACATAACAAGATATCCTTCGATATAGACAGCGGAGCGAGAACAATCCACCGCCATATTGAAATAAAAACAATTACAGAATCCTTGGGAATATTTTTTATCATTCATCGTATTAGTTTTCATAGTTTGGTTAAATTTAAGATAGAATATATCTGTAAAAGGACAATAGGAATAAAGACAAAATGGAAACTTATCTTAGCCGACGCGTTTCGAATCATTGAAGGACTTTGCAAATGCAAGAGTTTTTTGTAACACATATTTATAGACAAGAGCATTTTATAAATACTTGTTATGAAATCAAAATCCTTGTATTCGCCTTGATAAAGTCCCTCAGAGGACAAAACGAGTCTACTAAGATAAATTTTCCTTTTGTTTTAGTATTGTTAATATTAGCCAACTTCAGACGTTTTATGGGAGCGTGGCTGAATGGTTAGTTAAGTTAGCGTTCTATGAAACCCAGGTTCGAATCTTGACATAATCGATTTGTCACGTTGATAATATCAACCTAGCGTTGCGGCACCGCTAGAAATTGCCTGAAAACCCTAGCACTTGTTGACCCAAGTTTTGTCAGGGAAATTTGGTAACCAAAACTGTTTGGAAGCTTGAAGTCAAAGGTCAACGTGACCGAGGGCTTAAGCGTACTAATTTTGTCCAACTATTAATCACCCCAGACTATGATCTTTCTCCAAAACTATAACTAAGGTCCATTAAATATAGTTGGTGTATTAACCACAGGTTAGCTCTATAGGTGCTTAAAAATGCACAAATGTGTCTGGGAAGGCGTCTGCGACAGGCATTAGCTAGCAACCTTAGTGAGTCTTATATTATGCTAAGACTACTACTAACTTTTCTCTCTTGGTAGTTATTCATTCATACAGAATTTGCACACGAGAGAAATTAAGTCATCTTAAAATAACGTCACAGAAATTGGTCACAAAAATAATAATTTAATCCGCAAATGTTCGCTTCGTTCAAATACATTATACATGAATCATTGTTCATATGGCTTTCCGTACATTATTCAATATTTCTTGAAGTACACAGGATCGTATTGTGTCGAGAATAAAAACAGTAGAAAAAAGAGGAAATAAAATGTGTTTATTTGCTTTAAGCAAAGAAAATTTATTCTGTAAACACCTATTTTATTTTTTAGATTTTTTTTTTCATATTTTTGTTGCAAATGTCTCCCAAATTCAAATGCTAGGATTTTTTTTTATTCTGGGACGGTAACAGATGGGAACCGCAGGGTTAGCATTAGGTGAAAGTTATTTATAGAATAAAAGTGGACAAGGATTATTTTTGTTAGAGATTTTCATTAATTCTTTTTTTTCTTTAGCATTCATTTTCATGTAATTTTCTTTTAAGCTCAACACAAAGTGATAGTCCATGGGTTTCAGCAATAAGCAAGTAACCAAAGGTTCAATATTTTAAATACTGGATGTCTCCAAAGTCATGAACACTTTCGACACATGAACAAAAAAAAAAAAAAACACCAAAAAAAAAAAAAAAATAAATAAATAAATAAATAAAATAAAAAAAAATAAAAAAGAATAGAAAAACAAAGAAAAACTCGATAATCCAGTTTTAGCTAAAACCGGGGAATTATGGGATATCATTAACATCTTCAGCATTTATTTACTAATGTAGTGATTCTTATGTACTTATTTTAAAGTTTTGTGTATTACGTATTTGTTTTAGTTTAATTTACTTACGGTAAAGAAATGGATTGCGTCTGGGATTGAGAAATCGGTGAGCCAAGTTTGAATTCAAGTTCAGTTCATTAATTCATTTATGTGTCTGCGTGATACACGCTTAGGCGATCCTGTATCTTTCGATACATGACTGATAAGGCATATTTTTTCCTGCAGTAGGTTGCCATTTCTTTCTGCGGTAGACCAGTTGCCATCCAAGGCTATAAAACCCGGTCTGTCCTGCAATTTACCCATAGCTGGGTGGGGAGAAGAAGAGGATTCATACCTTTCTTAAGGATATTAGCACGTAAGTGATTGTAATTGATTCGACTGGAATTCGAACTTAGCTCTCCGATTCCTCAAACATTCACTTAAAAAAATGTATGAATCCATTTCTTCTCGCCCCAGATATGGGTAAATAGCAGGACACACTGGATTTTATAGCTTTGAATGCAACCGGTCTAAGAGAAGGAAAACTGAATTCAAAGCTTTATGTAGTTCTGGCGAAACACATACTATGCAGCTAAGGAAAGAATCTTTTGCATTGATTCAGCCTATGGTCGACTCCTGTTACTAATTTTGGATGTTATTAATCTTTACATCTAAATAAAGTTAAATCCCCGACGGTTTTATATAATTATATATCGACTCTGAACACATTCCAAATATGGTTCGAAAAGAATTCAAGGAAAGTTATTTTTCGTCAAGAATTGCTGATATATAATTTTAATAAAATATATTGCATATTTTTGCTTCCGCTGGAAAAATTCTAATGTATATTTGTAAACAGTTATCTTTACAGTAAGATTTCAAATCTTTTTCTTATTTTGATCGTTGCTGATAATTTTGATATAAAATAAAGTTGTATTTGAAGAAGCGAAAAATGAAATGTTTAATGTTATTTTTGAGTGTGACTCCTTTTTTTTTGTTCTTCTTTAAAAAAAAAAATCTTTATTTATTTAATTTTGATTTTTTTATTCAACGGAAGATTAAAAATGAAATTCAAAAATAAAAGTCTGACTTATGTCTGGGGAAAATATATTTTTAGTATATTTTAGGCAAAAATTAAGTGATATTTACATACAATCTAATTACTTAATCCTCGTATTTTCTATGTTTCTTTGAAACAAATGTATGGAACAGATACTGGATTTCTAACAGATTTTTAAAGTATTTAATTTCTCTTTTGTCGACATCCATCAAATTCGCTCATCGAACTGGACGGAAGTGAAATTGTTTTCATTCAAAAAATAGTTTAAAATCTTTATTTAAGGACAGAAATAATTTCCTTTTTTACGGATTAACTTCAGGTTACAACCTAAATCAAATTTAAATTTTTCTGTTGTATAAGCCTGTCAACAGAGTCACATCTTTAGTCACTGGCATCAAATAATGTAACACCCTTCGCTGCCGCCTACACCCGGTGGTATAACCACGTTTAGTGATCCGGTCCTCAGGGACTTATGACGAAGCTTTAACCACGGGGCTAACTCTCTGCTGGTCAATGCTGACGCTGGTCCAGGCTGGTTGTTGGTCGCTGGCCGCTTCGATCGACACCGTCTTTGCCCATGCTGTGTTCTTGATTTCAGAAGATCGAATATCGTCGTAGTCGCGAGCAGTGCCAGTCAAGCCGTGGTGTGAGCTACATTAAGGAAAATATATCTTCACGACGAAGAAAAAAATAAATAAAATGAGAGATTCGTAGGGTTAATCTTCAATTAGTTTATATAGCTCTTTGTGACACTATTTAGATTTCTAGAAAGAAAGAAGAAGAAAAAAAAGAAAGAAAAAGTCGAGAATTAAATTTAGGTGATAAGAAGCCATCACGAAAAGGACACTAAGCGATGTTATCATTTTTCTAACAGAGAAAAGTGCTAAAGGTTTTTATTCTCATTAGCGAGGAAAGTAGGGTCGCGGATGTGTCGGATTTAAATTAATTTATGACAACGATAATGAAAATTTCAGGTTGGCCGAGACCCCTACGAACCAGAAACTGGGAAATAAAAATTAATTAAGCACGCACTAACCGAAAAACAAAATGCTCGCTGGACCTCGCGCAGGGTGCTGGGAGATAAAAATTAATTAGGTCATACGCTGACCGAAAAACAAAATGTCGCTGGACCACACAGAGTTACAAAAACAAAAGACTAAACCATTAGTTATCTACGGAAAGGTCGTTTGGAAAAGGTACCTGTTTATTGTCAGGTGCTGGCTATGATAGCAAAATTATCTTATCAGAACGAATAAGTGGCACCAAGGTACGATACGCCCAGATGACCACCCACTTGATAATTGGCGAAAATCTCGTTGACGAATTCCATATGAAGTGACATTTAGGATAAGAATTGTGATTAAGGGACCACACTACGAAAGAAAAGAAAGAAAAGAAAAAGAGAAAGAGGAGATAATTTTTTTTTCCTTGAGAAAGATTTTTTAAACCGAGGCTAGTCTGGCTACACCCACACTGCTGGGCGCCCATTGGCTGAATGCTGGCGTGAGCGTTAGGCGAAGGTAATCATGTGAAGTAGGAGGGGAGGCCTGTTGTCACCCCTGAAGGGATCGGTATGAGATGCCACTGTGAGAGAGAGGGGAAACCCGTTGACACTCTCTGAGGGCATGGTGAGATACCAGTGTGAGAACAGAAGGTGGGAAAACGAAAGACTTCCAAAAATGGAAAATAATAAATTTTCCTGACCGAAAACAAAGAAGTGGATTGTGGATTTAGACTTATCAAGGAACCTCAAACCTCGACAAGCCCACCCCGGTTTTGGTCGGCGTCCATATAAGCAGAGTCGCAACGAGTGGACGGCAGTGCAGTTCAGTTGGAGCTGGAGTTCAGTTGGGGAGTTTTTTGGCAGTCGCCTCGCAGAACAGCTGACTGTAAGATTCCAGGCATCACGACCTCAACTTCTAGCCAAGAACAATTTATTTTTGAAGAATGACTTAGACTCATACCACCAAAACAAGTTTTACGAATATCGCCTGAAGATACACCAAAAACCAGTTCCTTGAAAAAACAACTTAAGATGTTAAGACTCGCCTAACAAACACGAAGTGTCACAATCCATATAATAGCGGTTTGGGAGAAAGACGCAGTTCTGTATTCAACAACCAGATATAAAATACTGTTATCCTTTTTAACACATTTGAACTTTTCGAGTGGTTACCTTATTTTCTTTTACATATACTTGTGCGGTGTTGCCCTTGATCGAACTCGGCTTGCATTACGGCCCGGCGACTGATTGATTTCGTCTACCTAAGATCAAATCACAACGTGGGTAGGTTAGACTGGAAATCAAAACAGTTACTTCGGTAACCAGACGTTGAAGGCGAGCTGGGAACGACAAGGCTGATACCGGATCTAACCAGATTCCCATCCGAATCCACAAGAGGTTAGAACGTCACATTTGGTGCCGCGACCAATACCAAGCCAGTTGGTCGTCACAGGACAGGATAGCACGACGGCTGCGGCCAGGCAGACGTCACATTTGGCACAGCGACACCGGGGGGGGGACGTCACATCTTGATCCAACAAAAATTGTCTCTTCCCTTCAATCTCTCTAGTTACACTGGACTTTGTCTAAACTTCTGGAAGGGTGGGTTCAAAATCTTTGAATCAGGAATTCTGGTTGGACGCTTGCGTGGATATCACAGGCATTCAGTGTGGAATCTCAGCCTAAAGTATTTGAGCTCCCAAAAGTCATGTGTTTATATGCACTTCGGCCCAAAACTGGCGTGGGACTGAAGGGTTCCTGGGGTTCGTTTAATTTTTAATTTTTACATTAATTCTAAGTGTTTTGTTTGTTCCCTATCTCCCTTTACAAATTTGGAAAATTATTCACTTTACTTGGGAGCAGTCACAAGGATTGCTTTTCCCTTAACTCCAACCTAATTCACTTCACATCTTTCACTGCTACTCTTCACAGGCGTGGGTAAACTTTGCTTCTTCCTCCTTTCTTCTCGGTATTATAACTGTTCCCACTTCTCAGGGCACATAACTGTCTTTGTGACAAATCTAATTTTTAAAATGCGTAGGAGAAAGCGCCTAGTTTATTCTTCTCCTTAATTTAAAATCTCTGATTCCTTTTGTACAAACCAGAACACCTACTTAGCACGACATGGTTTATCTTCATAAGCTCAACCCTAAGGAAAAAAGGGTTCTTTCCTTGTTTTCGTTTTCGTCACTGACAATATGATCCTCATCTTCAACACTTTCCTTTAATAATATGTGTTTTCATAATTTCTCTAGAAAGAGATAAACTTATTTTCAAATCTGTTTTTGTCAATGATAATATATTTGCTTGCAAAGAAACTCTCTGTCTTTCATCCTTGGGCCGGTCGCCGTTTCAACGGAGACACAGGCCAGATCACCTGCCTGTTATGACGGATCAATTTTTCATAATCATAACCGTCCCAGCGGGTTCATTCTCTGTTTTCCTTTCTCGATTCGTTTTCGCTAACAAAAATATAATTCTCCTCTTCTTTTCTGTTCGCCAATGCCATGTGTTTTCCAAATTGTTCCCTAAATTTGTTTTCGTCCACATAGTCTCTTCATAGATAAGAAAAATAAATTTTAGGGGAGAAGAAATCTAGACGGTTCCATTCTCACCAAGGAAAATGTCTTCCTCTCTCTCTCCCTCTCTCTCTCTCTCTCTCTCTCTCTCTATCTATCTATCTATCTATCTATCTATCTTCCAGCCTATATTTCATTTTAGGCTTAACGCTTTTCTTTTACTGCTTAGAATTAATGTTTAACCACCTCACCGCTTCATTGTCACAATTGTTCTTTTTCTCTGAGCCATATTCCCTTCTGAACGTGGGTGATCATGATTCTCCACAACTTCCCATTTGTAGCTCTAAGCAATATTTGTCTCATTACTATCTATGTTCTGTCTTCTTTTTATACAAGCTTATATAGGTTACTTGCTGCTTCGCTCTGCATCTCTTGCTTTAAATATATCATGTAAGTATCAAATTCTCCAGGTCCACTTTCCTCATTATCTATCCCTGTCAACTTTCGCTTTCTGATTCTAAGTATAAGTGTATCTTGGACTGACGAGGCAGATTTTTTCCCGCAGCAGTTTGCCATTTCTTTCTGCGGTAGAGTAGTTGCCATCCAAGGCTATAGAACTCGGTCTGTCCTGATATTTACCCATAGCTGGGGAGAGAAGAGGATGCATACCTTTCAAAATGGTATTAGCACGTAAATGAATGTAATGGATTCGACTGGAATTCCTCAATCCGAGACACTATCCATTACTGCACTGTAACATGATCGAATGTTATGTTCAGAACCACATCTCTGTTGCACCAAATGTCCTCTTCATCCGTGAGGAAATTGTCTAGCATTCACTGCCATATTGAAAGACTGACACTGCATCGCAGTTTAGTACTCTTTTCTTTGTTTCTAACGAAATTTTCCTATTTCCTAATACTTTCTTTAGATTTTAGAAGGGATCTTTCCCTATTGCAATACGCTTTCAGATTTCTGTGTCACGTTTACGGTTGTATGCTATAACACTTCCCCGAGAGTTAAATTTTTGTACATGCTTGATTTTGACCTCTACAATTTGGAATTTGCATCTCGGAATGTCCCTTTTTTAATGACAATTCTGTCTTTTTATAACTGACTCACAGGTACTGAACTAAGATACATACGTCATCTTCAGGTGTAATATTTGATACTCATTTGCACACCTTTCAAGATTTCTGCTTATTATTTGAATTGATTTCCTGCTATTCGATAACTTGTTATAAAATTCTTCAGGTTCTGATAGGAAAAAGTTCTCGACGAATCTGGTATGTGTTGGTGCAAGGTGAGGTGATTATGGTGGGTAGAACAGACCAAGCGAGTTCCAAAAGTTTCCCTATCTTATCCTTACTTTATGCAGCCTTGCATTGTTACGGAGGAAATTTTTCCTATGGGCGAGCGTTTATAATCACGTTGCGGCTGCTTAACGTTTAATAATACATGACGACGTTACCTTTCTTCCTCTGAGATTAGCTTTTGGGGTTAGTTGTGGAGAAATATCCTTGCCTTTTTATCGTTGAACATTGTTGTATGTAACCCATTCTTCATCGCCTGTTATGATATATTTAAAGAAGGGTTAGTTAGAATGATACAACTGTCATTACAATATGTTTCCAAGAACGGAAATTATTTATGACTCAATAATTTTTATTTCATTGCATTGTCAACTTAGTACTGCCTGAAACATTATTAACTGTCAGTACTAAGAGATTGTTTTTTAATTATAGAATCGGTGAATGAAAATAACTATTTTTATTAGGATGACTTATAAATATAAGGTTGGTGCAAAAATAATGTCGTTTTCTCACATAGTAACATATGTGAGAAAACGACATTATTTTTGCACCAACCTAATAATTCATCAACTTTATTCTTCAAAAAATAAGGTACAATTACAATTGCATTCAATTACATATTCACCATTATTTGAAGTGACTTTTTGCTATTTATCAGGCAACGGTTCAATACCTTGAGTAAAATTCTGTAGGTTTTAATGTGAAAATCTTTTTTAGAATTTTATTAGAGACAGTTTTCCCCTGCTAAACGTTTTGCAGCGATTGAAAAAAAAGGTAAAACTTGGTTGGTGGAAAGACAAGTCAATATGGCGAGTAGGAGTTAGAAAAGTCAAAGCAAGTTTCAAAAACATTTCAGTGTTAGACTTGCTGAAGGCAATGTTACGTTGTTATGATGTAGAACAACACTTTTCTTATTGACGTGAACAGGACGCATTTCGATCAAACCTTTATAGACAAGTTGCACCTGCTGTACATAGAAATGTGCATTTAGTGTTTCATTTTGTTTTAAGAACAACACATAAATAATACCCCGAAGGTCGCACCTCAGTCCCAATTACCTTTCTTCCACGGAGCTCAGCTTTTGGGGTTTGTTGCGGAGATTTATTCTTGTCAATCCACTACCTTTTGTGCTAAACATTGTTGTATGCAACCCATTCTTCATCGCCTGTTATGATATATTTAAGAACGGTTAGTTAGGACGATATATTCATAACGAATTGATAATAAAACAAACAAACGGAAATGACCTAAGAAGGAATTGAACAAAGTTATTTGTACAAAAGGATTTATAGTTGCTAGCAGTGACTCGGATTGAGGAAGCAGAGAGCCGAGTTCAAATTCCAGTCGAATCCATTGCATTCACTTACATACTAATACCCTTGAGAAAGGTATGAATCCTCTTTTTCTCCCCCTCCCCAGATATGGGTAAATAGCAGGACAGATCGGGTTTTATAACCGTGGATGGCAACTGGTCTACCGCGGGAAAAATCTGCCTCGTCAGTCTTGTATTGAAAAATACATGATCGCCTAAGCGTGTATCACGCATGGCACATAACTAAGCAGGAACAAGAGATTTAACCTTTTTGTTAATTCAAAACAATCAAGAAAAAGAAGAAAAAAACCCTCTTTAAATTTGATCAAATAAGAATTATCTACAGTGCACACCTAGTATAATTTGGAGTTATTATCACTGGAATGTGTGGCATGGTGTAAGTGTTATGCCAGAAATCGGTCAGTAGACAGGCACGACACCATAAAATTAAAAGTGGGCGTAAGGGGCTAAATCCGATGTTGAAAGTGGAACGACTTTAAAGATTTAAAGACTCCTGATTCTATATTTTTTATCTGATTCTCTTATAAAATAAATATTTTAGATATCTATTATCCTTCAGAGTCTGTCTATATTTCTGAGATGAGGTATTATGTACATTATTTACATTATTCGGACTATTGTCCTCATCTTTGTCGCCATATTTATCACAACGTTTCGGCCGTTGTAGGCCGGGTATGAATTTCTGGGTATTATAAACCTAATGTCTTCAGCAACCATTTTTACCAGATGTCCTCAAGGACACATGGCACAGTGGATAAAGACGTTGGTTAGATCCAGTGACAGGACCCAAAGAGTGTGAGTTCAATACCCGGTTAAGGTAGTGGAGAACTTTCAGAGGGAAATTAGCAGGAGATAACTAATAACTGACATCCATCAAACATTGCACGTGGAACTAGAACAGTCTACCCCAGTGATCGAAATAAAGGGTTCAGTTCGAAATTCCAACCACCTGAAGAAGGCCGGAGCGTACAACGGCCGAAACGTTGTGATAAATATGGCGACAAAGATGAGGACAATAGTCCGAATAATGTAAATAATCTATTATCCTATCGTAAATATTTTTGTTTTCATTTTTAGTACACATTTCTTTTGCTGTTTGTTTGTATTCAATTTCTGAATGAGATCTATAAATCATAGGTACATAAGTCATATAGAAATTTTAGAATTTGAAATTTCGAAAAAAAGGTGATGATTTTTTGTTATTTTAGAAATGATTTTAAGGTTGTGCAAATAATGCAAAGGTTGTTGGTGTAGAAAGAGGGATCGACGTGCAGAGTTCGGACGTTGTGTTCACATGTGCACTAATACCCTTGGAAAAGGCATGAACCCGTTCTTCTCTCTCCAACTAAGAGTGAAATAGCACGCTAATCTGGATTCTCTACCGGTAGCTAACAACAAGTCTAAAATACGAAAAAGCCTGAATACAAACAAGGAAGGAAGCAACAGGAAATCACTTCCCTGTCTTCCCCGAGAATGCTTGGTAACTCAGTCAGTCTTTTATGTGCCATGCGTGATATACGCTTAGGCGATCATGTATCTTTCAATACATGATTGACGAGGCAGATTTTTTATCCCGCAGTAGGTTGCCATTTCTTTCTGCAGTAGAAAATTTATTTATTTCTCTAGTGGATCTGTTATTTAAGTCATGGCATTTATGTGTGAAAAATAATATTGCCCAAATGTCCACCATGGCTTCGGCGGAAGACCTTCACTCGATGGTCAAAATTTTTGATGACGTCTCTTTATAGTTGTTTTTCAATCTCACCAGTATGCCTTATTATCTAATCCTTCAGCTGTTGAATTGTTGTTGGCTTGTTGGTATAGACCCTTATTTTTGAGATGACCCCAAAATGAAAGAAATCTAAAGGCGTTAAGTTGCACGATCGTGGTGGCCAATTGACTTTGTTGTTTCGAGAGATGATACGACCTGGGAACTTCTCATTGCATTTCTGTCTGAACATCCATTTTCGTAATAGGCTTCGATAACTTTAACACGTTGTTTGATTGTTAATCTTCCCATGGGTGAAATTACCAAAGACATAAGTTGTTAAATCTGAAAGAAAAAGAAAAAAAATCATTAGACGCTTAAACTTAATTTGCAATTAAAATCGTTTCAAGTTATTGGAACACCTTTTATATATAGGATTAATACAAACATAAAATTTGTTGTCACTTAGCTGATTGATGTTTCGTAGAAGAACCTTTTTGTAATCGTTCGGTCCACTCGTCAGGAGGTATCAGCAATTGTCTGCCAATCTTCTCGCTTTTGTTATTTTTATATTAAGTTAACAAAAATAATTTATACGTTTTTTTATTGGTTTTATCTTGACTTTTCTTCTTCTGTGTGTGTTTGGGCATGTGTGCGCACGAGCGTGTGTATGCGTGCGCTTTTACGTGCGCGTATGTGCATATGCGTAGGCTATCGTGGTTATACAAACAAGAATATATCAAGCAATCGATAATGCGTCAAAGAACCATACGATCAATACCAAGCCTGTTAGAGAAGAACATTTGAAAAGAGCGAAAAGAAAAAAAAAAGTAGAATAAACTGACAGCTACCTAAAGAAAAGACCTGTAGTGCTCACTGCTCAAACTAAGGCGAAACTAACAATAACAAACACCAAACAGTGCTCAGGAACTCCGATTCAAATCGCTATGACGATATGGGTCATTTCGTAAGCGATGGGGAGAGGCCATGACAGTGTCTCCTTTTTTTCGTTGTTTTTTGTTTAATTGAACTAACCACTCCTTATGGTGGCGCCACATATATCAACGCTATCTGAGGACTGATCAGAAAGGATATCATTAATATCCATAGTTATTCTGTCGAACAGTACAATATTATCATTCTGAGGATGATAGGCAGTTGTAATGACATAGACTATGAATAACAGCCACGTGAAAACACGTGAACGGGAAATCAGGGTTCTCGTTTTGTGGGTCTCTTCCATATGAGAATCCGCCATTAAAATAGGCTCTGAGTCTATGACTTTATATACCTATGATTTACATATATATGCCTATGATTTGCGTAGATTTTTTTTACGCGGTTTAATTTTAACACGCTTAGCAGTTTTTTCAAAACGCACCTTTTGTCGAGAAATGTGATCCCGAGCAATGTAAATATTTTTCACCTGGGGGCAATTACTTCAGTTGGCGCCAAAAATTAGGCAGGAGAAATGAGCAATCCAAAGTTTCGAGTACTTGCATTTTTTTATGTGAATATTTAACGAATCTTAAGTTTTAATAGACATTATAGTTTATCAATTATTTTTTAAATTTCATTTTCATTAATCGTCTAATGTATTTAAAAATATATATCACCATTTAAAATGTCTTCTCTATATTTCTGAGATGAGTTAATTATTTACACTATTTACATTGTTAGGACTGTTGTTCTTATCTTCGTTGCCGTATTCACGACGTTTCGGTCGTTGTACGCTACGGCCTACTTCAGGAAAATAGAATTTCAAACTGAACCCTTTATTTCGTTCGTCGAGGTAGATTGTGCTAGTTGCACGTGCCATGCTTCTTCTGGATGTCTCAGTATCAGTTATCTCCCTTTAACTCAACTCTCCAAGTTTTTTTGTTTTTTCCCACCTCAGCTGTAGCCAGGTATTGAACTCACAACATTTTGGGTAACTGGATTCAACCAACGCTTTTATCAACTGGACGATGTGTCCTTGAGTTCAGGGTTCAGTTCACCGGAAGAAGTCCAGAGCGTACAACGGCTGAAACATCATGAAATATGCCAATGAAGATGAGTCTGAACAATGTAAATAGTTAACAGACGACAGTCTGAACACTGTCAATAGTTAAAATGTCCTTATTTTTATTTATTTATTATTTTTTTAGTCCCTGGCGATAGAATTAATACCATTTTTGCAAATATTTCCGAGTCTCCTGTACGAGTCATATCCTGTTAAAAGTTCTAAGAAATTTAAAAAGTCCATCTTTAACAATAAAAGTCGTCTTGTCTTCTGAATGTCATAAAAAGCGTACAAAGAATACTGTTTGCGTTCTAACACAACACTTTCTCGATAAACCTGATACAAACAGCCAGTTACGAAGAAAAAGATATTGATTGTTAACAAGGAAAATGATAGCAATTAATATCATAATTCAGATAATGTAATTTTGATTAATATAAAATTGTATCTCATTTTGTTTTCTTGAGCAATTTGTATCCATTGTCAGCCTGCTAAGCCAGTTACAGCTTCATCAGTGCCCCGCTGGCCAGCATTACATATTCCCACCTCCCACGACTAGAACGAGTGTTGGGCTTTGGAAGAACAAGACCAAACGAGACAAGATTAGGAATGAGGCAATAAGAGATATGACAGGAGCAATACCAATTATACAACACAGCGAAAGACAGAGGATCAAGTGGTTCGGGCACCTCACTCGTATACCTATCAACCAACCAGCCCTACGAGCATACACCCTCAGGTACTCTGTCTGGAGAGTGAGAAGCAGACCAAGAAGACGCTGGAGCGACTCAGTGACAGACACTCTCACCTTCGGATCACTTCGGACGACTGTGTTTTTCCGCGACGCCTAACAGCACAAGCGGAAGGAAAAACTAAACTAAATAAAATTGTATCAATGTGCCATTTTTTATATAAATATTATCAATTAAAATTGTCTTTGTGATTTTTAATCCGCCATTAATAGGAGACAACAATTTTAACGGTTTTTGCAAATATTTTCAAGAGTTCTGTATGCGTCCGGTTGTTCAAAGAAAATTAACAACCTCACAATCCGTTTGAAGTTATTATGCAAATGACATAAACCATAATAAGAATAATAAATCCTTCGAATTTTTATAATAAATCCTCGAGTTTTTATAACAAATCCAATTTTTATAAGAAATCCAAAAAGTTTAATAATATTAATCCTTTAAAATTTAACAAAAGTTTTTCAAGGCAAATTCGAAGTAGTGAGTTTTATGTGAGTTGCATAATAACTTCAGACGGACTGTATTTTCACTAATGAAAGTTGTCTCTCTTAAAACCCCGGAGAGCACTGTGTGCATTCTAATACAGCATTTGCTAGTTTTAATGTTTATAAGATACGTTGTAAAGGAATAGATGGTAATATTTTCAGTTGATAGATTCATTTTATTTTTTTGTACTAATATTAGGTTGGTGCAAAAATAATGACGTAATAATGTTTTTGACGTATTTTTTAACGTCAAAAAACGACATTATTACGTCATTATTTTTGCATCGACCTAATATTATGCCTTTATATTTATTACTTATCTCAGTTTACGCGTATTATGAGGCCCGGGACGCATTGTCCAATACTACATAAATATCATACTCAGTTTACGCGAATACGATTTTCGCGGAAATCTTTGGTGTCTATAAAAAATCGTTTCCGAATCTGACTTGACTGGCGTGTGGTTTATGGATGGATGATAACAAAACCATGCCACCTCGCAGAGAAGTGACCGTCGTCAACAGTAGACATTAGTGTGTTCAGTAACATTACTCAAAATGGTTTCATCTACAACTAAAAGGAGAGCGATCTACTTAAAAAAAAGTAATTCTCATTTGCTAATGTTTCCTCGTATGACGATGAAACAGGCCACTGAGGAGCTGGAAGATGAGAACGATATCCGCATCTGTTTTTGCAGTAATGGCAGCGTGTTTAATTAGAAGCAGCTTTAGTTGAAAAAAAGACTGTGGAAAAAACAAAGAGTTTCTATTTGCTGATTATGTAGCACTTAGAAAATTTGATACCTACAGGACAGTTTCAACGGAAGAGGGACAGAGGAAAACAACGCAATACCCTAGCAAGAGAGCTCGAATAAATGGATGGCGAAGCAAGGTTTCGGATAAGTAACAAAAATACAAAATTTATTAAGAGCTACAAAAGACAGTAACTTATGGAGAGCCATGATCGCCAACGTCCTGAAGAGACCCGACACATAGAAGAAGCTTCTCACGTTAGACTTTGATCTTGAAATCATTGTGATGAATCTGCACCCTGACAAAAATATTTGTCTCCACCATTTCCACTGGCTAGATATTGATAGAAGTATATAGGACTCTATCTTTCTTGGGTATATCTCCTGACATTAAATAGAAAAAAAGAGAAAGGAGAAAGAGAAAAACCTAGCCAAAAAGGTTGTCAAACTGTGCAATTATTTTTATTGAAATGAGTCTTAAGAAAGATACAAATCTGTCGTGCTGACCAAGTTTCTATATTGTGCTGAACACAGGGTGATTTACCACAGTCATCTACATTGTTCATTTGAACGTTTCTCTCAGCGACCTTTTTATACTCAATGCCATAAATGGGAGACACAAAATATAGGGAAATTAATTTATTTATTGGAAAATATTTCTTTTAAATATCTAATAATTATTTGCTCTAATATCTAATTTTATGTTTTTACTTACTATATATTTACGTTTTTTTCCTCAAAAGAAGTTGATAATTTCGCCAATCGTCCGGTTCACACTCCTCCTCGGTCTTTTGAACAATAGTAGAAGCTTATCTCTTGTTTCCTGTTTAGGATTGGGTTTCCCGTTCCTGCTAAAGTCTTCCTTCTCTTTCACTTCGGCTCTAACACAAATGAATATTTGAACGAAACTCTTCGCATGAAATAGAAAAAAAAAAAAATAGAAATTAAAAATAAAATTTAAAAGTTGTCACTAGGTTGTCACACATGAAATGACGCACTTTTTAGGAAATGAATAAAACACTTCTGAAATGTTAAATAACTAATTTATTTAGTTGAAATAGGCACCATGTTGATGAATGTCTGTTATCCAACTTAGATCTAAATTCTTGATCCCATCTTCAAAAAAAAATTCTTATCCTTTGATGTGATAAACAGCTCAAATGTTTCGATTACTGCTTCCTTATTGGAGAATATTTTATTGCGTACGAAAAGCTCAACATGGTTGAATAATGGATAATCGGTAATATATATATATATATATATATATATATATATATATATATGAATGGAGGATGAGGCAAAATTTCATAATTAGTCTATGCAGGTTTTGGACATTTGATTGAGAAGCGTGCAGCCGTTCATTGTTGCGCAACAAAATTGGGTCATCCTAATTCACAAGTCTAGGATGTTTTTTCTTGAAATTTTTCGTACATACATTCAATTTCTCCGCAATACGAGGTTGCTGTTATTGTTTTAACTTGAGGCAAGAATGAACAATGAATAACCCCACTGAAAGACCCCAATACAGTAGCCATTAACTTTTTAGGGTGCGGTGGAGGTTTTGCCTATTGTTTTGGTGATTCCATTGCATCTAACCACTGGTCTACTCTCTTACTGTTGTCAAAGAGTACCCATTTCTCATCGCATGTAATGATTCGATGCAAAAATGGTTCTTTAGTTTGTACTCATACAGTACAATTACTCGATATTGTTTCATTGTAATCATTTTCATTGGTCTTATGAGTAACAATATATTGAAAGAAATATTATCTGGAAAGAAAAAGAGTCAGTAATAAGTCCAGTTTTTTTTTTAATCTTACTAAGGAGGTTACATCGATATACGACCGAATCAACATCCAACCAAAAAATGCGTCATTTCTAGCGTGAAAAACTATGATGATCTTTCTTTTATTCCCGTCTAACAGATTTTTCCTAAACCTCTGAATTTTCTAGTGCTACCCATCTGTCAAGCAATGTTAAACTTAATATATATATATATCTATGCATCTATGGTTTTATGGACACGGATTTCTTTTAGATATCTTATATAATATATCAGATTTTTGGGGCCGCTGTCAAATAGCTTCATGTCTGGCACCTCTCGCCTGTGGAACTCCCTTCCCTATTCCAGTTTCCCTGAGAGCTATAATCTCCAGCTATTCAAATGTAATGTCAATCGACATCTCCAGTTGCCTTGATCTATCCACTACCCTTCTCCTCATTCTTTCTTCTATCACTCCTATCTAATCTTCTGTAGCCCCTTGCGTCCTAGTGGCTTCTCGCCTTGCTTGGGGTGAAACGCTTAAAAAAAAAAAAGTACTAAATTTCTTTTTGTCTTGAATTCCTACGGAATTTTTGTTAGTTCAAGTGTTAACTCGCCCACAATTCTAAGTCATATATCATGATTCGGCAATATATTTGCTCAATTTGTCTGTGATTGATTTCCAAAGTAATGATTTCCAAGAGCTGTAGACTTTGATGTAAATTTAGCAATATTTCAAATCTTAATGCCACTGAAAATAAAAAAAATATATTTTGTGAAATTTTAGTTGAAAAACATTACTTAATTTAAAGTTTAATGAACTGGATTTGAAACAAATAGTTTTAGTGTAATGCAAGGGAATAGAGCTATTAGGTTGGTGCAAAAATAATGTCGTTTTCTCACATAGTAACATATGTGAGAAAACGACATTATTTTTGCACCAAAATCATTAGATCATTATAATTTCTAGGTTAGTACGCTGTCAAATTATCTCACAGTTAAAGTACATCAGACCTGAAAATCACTCTTCCTATTTACAGAGGGAAGGCTTAATATATATTATCTTCTATAATTTAAAGTGAAAGTGCGAATCAGCCCGATTCATAACTGGGATTATGGTTTTATGAAATGAAAAATCTGACAATTATGTAACAGATGTTCAACAGTTGCAGAACCGGATGTATTGACGCACCTATGCAAATTGTTGTGGACGCTGATCATGCTCGATTCCAACCTTTGACCCGTTCTCTCTATATAATATCGCACCAACATTTAAAACACACAATAATTGAACTAATAAGATGAGAAAGTCGAAAATACCTACGAATTGGGCAGAAAAGAAAAATGTGCATTAGCAGCCAGATAACGATTTTTCATGTTAGCAAATATTTATTTAACAAACGTCATTTTAATGTCACCAATACACGGTAACGGCAAATATACGGGACATTTAGTGTTATATAGGGATAAAGTGTTGCTGCCGACACTGGGGTTTGAACACAGATCACCAGAGAGCAAACACAAGCGATTCCATTTTGAATAAGTAGATCACGCGATGGTAAAGGAAATGTCTATATGGGAATTTGCGTGGCGTCTAAGTGATCTCTATAGGGATTACTACTCGGATCACTATACAGATTACTATTCGGATCCCTATTCAGATCACTATACAGATTACTATTCTGATCCCTATACGGATTACTATTCGGATCCATATACGGATTACTATACGGATAACTATTCGGATTTCTATTCGGATCCCTATATTGATTACTATTCGGATCACTATACGGATTACTATTCTGATCCCAATACGGATTACTATTCGGATCACTATTAGGTGGTTACTATTCGAATCCTTATACAGATTACTATTTGGATCACTATTCTAATCCCTATACAGATTATTATTCGAATCCCTATACGGATTACTATTCGGTGGTTACTATTCGAGCGAGTATTATCGAGCAAGTACTATTAGTGCGAGTGATATTCGAAGGTCTCTGACACCAGTATTGTTCAACGGCGTTACTATAGTTGTATCTGCGATTACAAAGTCTCTACTACAACAAGCGTTACGAAAGTGACAACGAGTATTCGTTGACATTAGAAAAGTAGCAACGATTGTTCGTTGACATCACAAAATTTAGGTTTAGGAAAATGTGTCGTTTTACGACGAATGCAAAATTGCAGGATATCAAAAGGGTGGCCATTATTGCACAAGGATTTCTTAACTCAATTTCGGGATCTTTTTGTCTTTCTATTTATGATTCGTTCAAAGATAAAAAAAAATCTTAAACTAAATTTATTAATACGATTAAGTAATTATTAACGAGCCGATCTCATCTATGAAATACTAAGAACAGCCGTGTCATTCATTCTCTCCTGTACACACTTCCAGCACAGAGAAAGTATGACATTACCAAATACGTTATTCCTTCTCAATTGTGAGATTAGGCATTGTAACTATTTACATTATTTACATCGTTCGGACTGTTGTTTATTGCCATATTTACGACGTTTCGTCCGTTGTAGACTCCAGCCTTCTTCAGGATTTGTCTATATTTCTGAGATGAGGTATTGTAACTATTTTCACTATTTACATCTTTCGGATTGTTCTCCTCATCTTTCTCGTCATATTCCCGACGTTTAGGCCGTTGTACGCTCCGACCTTCTTCGGATGATATACGTTGGAATGTCATGGAATGTAGAATTAGCTCAATCTATCCTGGTGGACTAAATATAGGGTTCGGTTCGAAATGCCAACGTATATAACCTGAAGAAGGCTGGAGCGTACAACGGCCAAAATGTCGGGAATATGGCAATAAAGATGAGGACAACAGTCCGAAGGATATAAATAGTTTAAATAGAAGAGACAGTGTATGTGTATGTGAGTATGGGGAAGGTACTGATGCAGACAGAAAATTGTGTCAATTGCACTTTAAATTAATTAGAAACATTCCTAGATTTAAGGGCACTTGGGTAGAGAACATTGTGTGTGGACAAGAAATGAAGAAAATTAGATTAATGTGCCGACTTCAGATTCTGTTTGCGCCGTCGATGTCATTTAGACGTTAATATCCTTACAGACGGCACCCTGCAGTCTATCCTGCTATCAGTTCAAGTTAACATGACTTAATTAAATAATGGGGGACTGGACCAAAAAAGATCGGGGTACAGCTGCAGCAAGTCAAAAATACACTAATTCAATATTCAACTTTTAATGAGGCCTGTAGAGGAGAAACATGCATCTGTTGGCGTTATACATTTAACAGGACTGGCACAAGGTAACTTAATTTTTGATGTGGCTAAATACTGAAAAACAGGTTTCACTGTAAAAAAAACAAAACAATTATGGTTAATATATATATTTATATATATATATATATATATATATATATATATAGTAAAGGTATATACTCCAAGTGGGTCCTAGTAATATAAAATATTAAAACTGATCCACAAAAAGAGTTCAATGTATTTATTATAACAGAGCCAATAAATAGTATTGCACAACTAAATTCCCAAATTACCTCATATGGGGGATAGATCTATTTCACCCGACGAAAAGTTTGCCAGTCTTATTCAACCTCGGTATATAGGCTGAGTACTTGTCGGAGTTAGAAATTTAACTGTGACAGTTGCCAAAAAATTAATACAGAATTTATCCATTTCAATGTTTCAGTCAGACGAAAGGCATGAGACACCATCCCCTGACAACTGTCTATTTCTCTCTCTCTGCCACTCTCTCTCTCTCTCTGCCTCTCTTTTCCAAATGGCCATTTTATCATTTTTCATATCTCTCTTTAGGTTTATTTCACCCCCTCTCACTCCCCAGCTATCTCTCTCCTTTTCTCTCTTTATCTCTCTCGCTTTTCTAAATGGCCATTTTATATTTCTCATTTTTCATATCTCGCCTTAGGTTTTCTCCCCCATCTCTCTCCTTCTACCTCCCCTTCTCTCTCTCTCTCTTTCTGTCTCTCTTTTCTAAATAGTCATTTTATATTTCTCATTTTCATACCTCTCTTTAGGTTCTCTTCCCCCTTCTTTCTCTCCATCTTTCTCTCGAAAACCAAAATTGACGCAATTCTAGAAATCATGTATGGAGAAAAGATGGCAATGTCTTCAAGCAAAAGAACACAGTTCCAACAGTGAAATTTGGTGGTGGAAGCATCGTGGTTTGGGGGTGTTTTTTTCTGCAAAAGGTGCTGGCAACATATCAGTAATAAATGGTAGAATGAATGCTGCAGCACATCAAAATATTTTGGAAAGAAATTTAATGATTTCGGTTGAAAATCTTGGACTTCCTCCTGATTGGATTTTCCTACGAAATAATGATGCTAAGCTCATTGCAAAATCTACGGAGAAATGGCTTGTTGAAAATAATGTAAATACCCTGAAATGGGCAAGTCAGTCCCCAGATTTAAACTCAATCGACAATCTGTGACGTTATTTGAAAATTCAAATCCAATCGAGAGCTCTCACAAATATCCCACATCTGATGACCTTATGCGAAGAAGAATGCAACAAAATGTCTACTAAAATTTGCAAATCAATAATTGAGAACTACTGGAGAAGTGAATAATGGCTATTCTACAAAGTATTAATTGAAGATTATGTATTCATTTTGTATTACATAAATACTTTTTTCACCCATTAAAATGGATAAATGGGATTTATTTCTATTTAATCAAAGTTTTCTGCTTTCTATGCATATTTAGTTATTATGCATCTGTGTACAGTTAATTATATGAAAAATATGTTCATTCATTAGTTGGAAATACGATAAATTAAAAATTTCTATGTTTATGTATATTTGTCCCCCCCACTGTATGTATATAATTAGGTATTTGAGTAGCAATCTCTCTTTTGTACAGTTTTTTTGTTTTTTTTTTACTTTCCCTGTTGTTTGCACAAATAGACAATTATTAAATTATAAGACCCGGCAGCCAACAAGAAAAGTAAAAAAATTAACCGCCTTGTCAATCGTTTTAAAATGGAACACAATTATTTAAACAATCCACAATTAGGTTTTAAAATTTATAATTCTTCTTTAAGTCGCAATAAAAAATAATGATGCCGACAAAGATTCTTGGAAAATAAATGATATTTGATAAAGAAATTTCTTTTGGCAAATGTACGCCAAACGAAATTCCGTTCATCAAATATTAGGTGTCAATTCTTCTGTTTGTGTTTGTCTTATATTCATTTCTTCGTACCAAAGTCTCTTCTTTCCCATCTTTCATTCTATCGTTCATCCCCTCTTTCTCTTCTGAATGGACATTTTATATTTCTTATTTTTCATACTTCTCTTTAGGCTCTCTTCCCCCCTCTCTCTCTCTTCATCTCTCTCACCTTTCTTCTCTTTATCTCTCTCTCTCTCTCTGTCTGTCTCTCTTTTCTAAATGGACATTTTATATTTCCTATTTTTCATACCTCTCTTTAGCCTCTCTTCCCCCCTGTCTCTCTCCATCTCTCTCACCTTTTCTCTCTTTATCTCTCTCTCTCTGTCTGTCTCTCTCTCTTTTCTAAATGGACATTTTATATTTCTTATTTTTCATACCTCTCTTTAGCCTCTCTTCCCCCCTCTCTCTCTCTCCATCTCTCTCACCTTTTCTCTCTTTATCTCTCTCTCTCCGTCTGTCTCTCTTTTCCAAATGGACATTTTATATTTCTTATTTTTCATACCTCTCTTTAGCCTCTCTTCCCCTCTCTCTCTCCATCTCTCTCACCTTTCCTCTTTTTATCTCCCTCTCTCTGT
The DNA here is from genome assembly GCA_963932145.1 of Acanthosepion lycidas. Lineage (NCBI taxonomy): Eukaryota > Metazoa > Mollusca > Cephalopoda > Sepiida > Sepiidae > Acanthosepion > Acanthosepion lycidas. The sequence continues at coordinate 134,849 of OZ010605.1, forward strand.
CTGTCTCTCTTTTCTAAATGGACATTTTATATTTCTTATTTTTCATACCTCTCTTTAGCCTCACTCCCCCTCTCTCTCTCTCCATCTCTCTCACTTTTTCTCTCTTTATCTCTCTCTCTCTGTCTGTCTCTCTTTTCTAAATGGTCATTTTATATTTCTCATTTTTCATACTTCTCTTTACTTTCTCTTCCTTCTCTCTCTCTCTCTCTCCATCTCTCTCTCCTTCTCTCTATCATTCTGTCTCTCTTTTCTAAATGGCCATTTTATATTTCTCATTTTGGTATCATTTTTTTCTGTTTTTTATCCTGGTCTGATATTTATTCTACATTTTTCTCTCTCTCTACTTCATTTTTTCTCTCTTTTTATCTATCTTCTACTTTTTTCTCTCTTCCTCCTTCTCTCTCTCTCTTTCTCTCACTTTCGCTCTTTCTCTTTTTCATTCTTCTCAAAATTCTACTTTTGCTCATTCTCCTCTTCCTCTTTCTATTTTCATCTTTGCTTTTCTCATTCCTCATCCGTAACCCCATCTCTCTCTCTCTCTCTCTCTCTTTCATTTACTCAGAAACATTCTCTCCCCTTTTCTCTCTCACTATCTATTCCTTTATTCCTCCTTATCCACTTTTATTCCCTTCTTATTCAATCTCCTCATTTTCTCTTTATTTTCGCACTACCCACCCTCATTTATTTCTATAGTTCTTTCGCTTTCTCTCCTCCCCTTCGTATAGTTTACCTACCTTCTCAATTCCCACACTTAACTATTATTATTTCACTCTATACTGTCTTCCTTCTTCACTCGTTTTCCCGGGGCGCTGCTTATTATCTTACACGAATATTATAATTCTTCTTTAAGTCGTAACAAAAGTTGTATATCTGTTTCCTTTTGTAGCTACTTTCCATGATACCTTTCGCTTTGATCGTAGTTCGCAGAGAGAACGATAGAAGGGGTTTGCTTTATAGTTTGTCAGCTTTTTGCGTTTAGACGTAAATGGGGTCATGCTTTTGTGAGTATCATGTCAAAATTTTTCACATTGACCCTCAATTTTTAAAACCTCAAAAACTGATATATATGTAAAGAAATATAGGTTTTTTAAGGTATGCTATATTTATGAAATAAAGTACTCAATATCTGTTATACTGGAACATACCTATTCTATAGTTAAAAGACTCTCCCACATATAATAAGTAGTAGTAGTAGCAGTCGCCAGTGAGCTCAGTGAGTTGGTGAGTCAGTCGATGTCGGACATTAAAGTATCAACCATCACAACTAGTTTGCTGCGTCATTAATTATTATATCAAGTTCCTAACGTTTTGTATGTAAATATAAAACTAAACATTGCGTTTAGCATAAAACAGTCCGTCGCCTCTGAGTGCTGACTTCAATGTTGACATATATATATATATATATATATATATATATATATATATATATATATATATATACTTTTGTTTACAATTAGAGTTAAGATACCTTTAGTTAATGACCATTTTCACTTACGAATTTTAATTTTAAATTTCGCAGGATTTTCCAAAGTGTTTATGGTATCAGTTTGTAGTGAGATACTAGTTAGTTGGGGAATTCAACACTAAGGGGAAAATGGTCATTAACTAAAGGTATCTTAATTCCAATTGTAAAGAAAATTTGCTCTGTTTAATGAAAATAAACATAGAAGGCTCTTTTGTGAGTCAGTTTTAACATATTTAAAATTCTATGTTGTGTTAATAGGACTCGCCTGAATTATACCAACGGATTACTACCTGCATATATATATATATATATATATATATATATATATATATATATATATATATATATATATATATATATATATATATATATTCGTGTATAACATTTAAAGATATACCTATACAGTGGGGTGAAACAAATATTCGTACAGATAAAATTTTTAATTTATTGTATTTCCAACGGATGAATAAACGTACTTTTCATATAGTTAACTTTACACAAATATATAATAACTAAATATGCATAGAAAACAGAAAAGAATTGATATCATAAAAAAATCTTATTTATCCAATTTACTGAGTAAAAAAAATATTTATACAATGCAAATTTCCAATTTTAACTTTTAAATTGCTTTAATTCTGTAGATTATTCAAGTGGGATATTCTAGAATGTTCCAAGAATGTTATCAGCAGTTATTTTAGGCTAAAAAATACAAACAGAACATTCTGTAAATGATATTCTTGCAAGAAGCTTATCATCATGAGTTGAAGAATTGACAAATTCCTAAAAAGAACTGATTGTTAAGTTCTGGAAAGAAGGTAAAATTTACAGATAAATCTTAGACAACCTGAATATTCCATTTACTACCATTAGTTCATTCATTGCAAGATATTAAAAACCCCAAACTATTGAAAACCAAAGAAGAACAAGTGCTCCATGGAAGATTTCTGCAAGATCTTCGATGAAATTAATGCGTCAAATTAAACAAAATTCAATGGTTACTCATTAAGAGTTGAAGGATGATTTGATTTCATCAGGAATCTGTGTCACTAAACGGAAAATAAGCAATGGAATTCAATAGGAACATTCTAAAGTCACGCTGCCCTCGAAGAAAACTCCACTGCCATTGAAAAGACACAGAGATGCCAGATTGACATTCTTTCGTGAACATAAGGATAAGGAAAACTCGTATTGGGAAAAAGTATTATGGAGAGGCGAAACGCAAATTGAGTTGTTTGGACGTAATTCCAGAAATCATATATGGAGGAAAGATGGCGATGCTTTCAAAAGAACACAGTTCCAGCAGTGAAATTTGGTGGTGCCAGCATCATGGTTTGTGGATGTTCTTCTGCAAAAGGTACTGGCTGGCAAAATTGCAGTAATAGATGGTAGAATGAATGTCACAGCATATCAAAATATTTTGGAAGCAAAATTTAATGATTTTGGTTGAAAATATTGAACTTCCTCCTAACTGGATCTTCCAACTAAATAATGATCCTAAGCACACTGCAAAATCTACTAAGAAATGGCTTGCTGAAATAATGTAAATATCCTGAAATGGCCAAGTCAGTCCCCAGATTTAAACCCAATCGATAATCCGTGGCTTTTTTCACTTATTAAAAAGGATAAATGACATTTATTTATATTAAATCAATATTTTTGCTTTCTATGCATATTTAGTTATTATGCATCTGTGCATAGTTAATTCTCTGAAAAGTATATTCATTCATTAGTTGAAAATACAATAAATTAAAAATTGCTATGTTTATCTATATTTGTCCCCCCCCCACTGTATGTATATAATTAGGTATTTGAGCAGCAATCTCTCTTTTGTAAAGTTTTTTTTTTTTTTATTACTTTCCCTGTTGTTTGCACAAATAGACAATTATTAAATTATAAGATCCGGCAGCCAACAAGAAAAGTAAAAAAATTAACCGCCTTGTCAATCGTTTTAAAATGGAACACAATTATTTAAACAATCTACAATTAGGTTTTAAAATTTATAATTCTTCTTAAATCGCAATAAAAAATAATGATGCCGACAAAGATTCTTGGAAAATAAATGATATTTGATAAAGAAATTTCATTTGTCAAATGTACGCCAAACGAAATTCCGTTCATCAAATATTAGGTGTCAATTCTTCCGTTTGCGTTTGTCTTATATTCATTGTTTATTTGTCTGTCTCTCTTCTCCTTTGCATCTTTTCCCTCTTTCTCTCACTTATTGTCCGTCATATTTCATAGCAAATTTCACCCTTTACAATCCCCTGAGGCCACTCGTGGTTTACGTTTGGAGGCCATTTGTGTGTATAGAAGTGGAAAACAATGGTTTATCGCTGCCTTGAACAGCGTAACATTGTAGTGATCGGGGAAACATCCTACTGGGGTCGGTTCCAAAGGGTAGTAGTTCACGGGTAGAAGGTGTTTGATTGGAACATACTTCTTACTGGTGGAATACGGAGGGGTTGTGGGTGATTTGCTACTATGTAAGTGGCATAGTGTGTTCTTGCAGTGAAGGTTTGCCTCGGTGGGGCCAGGGAAGTAGTGGTAGAGGCATGCCACACACCACCTGTGGGGGAGAGTTTGGAGAATAGTTCGTCACCCACAAGGGATCGAAGACCCTTTTGAACTCAATCAAGGCTAGAGAGTACGGTCTGGGCAGCTTCCGCACAAATATGACAACAGTACTCCATTATTGGCCTGATCTGGCTAAAGGTAGAGGATAGATGGGGGTGTCAGGTACTTATTGGAGTGGTACAGGGAGCCAGCCATTTAACCTCTGTCCTGACAATGGATCATATGTACGAGCCACTTGAGGTCAGGTGTGAGTATGAGACCCAGCAGTCTTTCAAGGCATGGTGCTTCCCCGAAATGCGCTCCGTTCATCCAGATTGGTGGTAGTTCGGTGTCAGATCGGTAATGATCGAATGTAACTAGCTTGGTCTTTAGATTCTTAAATCATTTATACAGATAAAAAAGAAGACACCCGCGTTGACATCTAGGGCTCCAGAGGACTGGTCATTGATAACTACATTCAGGGACCTACCTGTTACGAAGGATTTAATGACTGAGAAGACCTTTGTGTAGTAAGCCTTTGTGCCACACCTTATCGAAGGCACTTGAGATATCTAGTGCCATGATTTCTCGAGGTGTGCTTGTTGTAAAGAGCGTCACTGATTTTGTGAGTAACTGTAGTTAGGACGTCGGCAGTGAATCGCACCGACCGAAGCCCATACTGCTCGTCGTTGATCTGGCTTTTGTAAAGGGTGATGATAGCGGAGGGAGTCACTTACTTACCGAAGCGATACAGAGAGTTAACCATTTTACTTGCATGAGTTCCACTTCAAGTCGGGTGTGCCTTCAGTTTTTCAAGGCACTGTATCTGAGGGGGTCAGATCGGCGATGATCATCGGTATAGATGTTTACAAATGATCTGAGTATATTCTTAGGCAGATCATTTATGAAGATCGAAAAGAAAGTTAGTTCGAGGAGTGACTCCTGCGTTGATCTCTAGTGCTCCAGGAGACTGGGCATTGATAATTACTCCCAGGAACCTACCTGTGAGGAAGGATTTAATGACTGAGAAGACCATACCGGTGATACCATAACTGGAGAGCATGTGTAGTAAGCCTTTGTGTCACACCTTATCGAAGGCATTTGAGATATCTAATGCTATGGTCATCGAGGTGTATTTGTCGTCAAAAGCCTCACTGATTGTGAGAGTGATAGCAGTGGATTGAGCCGACCGAACCACACACTGCTCGTCAATGAAGAGTTAATCTATGCCAGGTGCTCGACGAATTTCTTATTGATTATAGCCTCAAAGAGCTTGCTTACTATCATATATATATATATATATATATATATATATATATATATATATATATATATATATATATAAGAACTTTTCCATTTAATAATGTTTTTTCATTTTTTTCTTGCTTTCTCGCAAGTGACCAACGAAATTCCTTGTAATACCAAAGATGAATGAAGGCAAGGGTTATAGCAGAATTCACCAACTTAAACAAGGAAAACGTCCAGAAGAGTTGCAGGAGATTCCAAAGTCGTCTGGAGGACGTGGTTGAAGCCAATTTCGATTCTATTGAATAAATTTGAATAATAGATATTTTTGTGTAATTTTGCTAAATATATCTGTTAAAATGAGAGGTCAGTGTTATTTTATGTTTTGCGTAATTTAGATGACAATTTATCCATCGCACGCTGAGTATGGGCCGACTTTTAATATGCTTTTTCTGTTGTAAGTATAATATATGCGTATGTGTATCAATGTATATCCTGTGCGTGGGCGTGTGTGGGCTTGTATAAGAACGGGGTTGAGGCAAAATAGTTTATTTTATATGAGATACATACCAGAGATAGAAATTCCCAATTTTAAAGCCGTTACCAGGTGGATTTTATCATTCAGGATCTGTCACATTTCTCAGAACGGATAATCAGCGGGACGGTCAACAGATCCCCCTCTTAGAATATTTATAGATAATCATAAATCATTCATTCGCATTTCATTTATTCGGCAGTACACGTGCCACCACACACACACACACAAATATATATATATATATATATATATATATATATATAAATATATATATATATATATATGTTGTTTCCTACAGAGATTTCACGTAGACTTGGTGATGACGCAAATGAGGAGCAGACGTACGAACTCCTGAATATATTATCTTTAGATTTCTTTTAGAGATAAAATTATATTCATTTATTTTTCTATTTGTATATGTGTGCTTTCAGTATCTATCTATCTATCTATCTATCTATCTATCTATCTATCTATCTATCTATATATCTATCTCCGTTAATATCTATCTATCTCTCTATCTCTTTTAATATCTATCTATCTATCTATCTATCTATCTATCTATCTATCAAATTTATTTATATATCTCCGTTAATATCTATCCATCTCTCTATCTCTTTTAATATCTATCTATCTATCTATCTATCTATCTATCTATCTATCTATCTATCTATCTATCTATCTATCTATCAAATTTATTTATATATCTCCGTTAATATCTATCCATCTCTCTATCTCTTTTAATATCTATCTATCTATCTATCTATCTATCTATCTATCTATCTATCTATCAAATTTATTTATATATCTCCGTTAATATCTATCCATCTCTCTATCTCTTTTAATATCTATCTATCTATCTATCTATCTATCTATCTATCTATCTATGTATGTACGTATATTTCCTTCAATATATATCTCTCTTAGACATCGTCAAAGTTATTTATGGAAATAGAAGTTTTTCTGCTACTATTTCAACAGGTAAAACATTAATATGAATTGCACTTAGGCACGTTTCTCAGCTATTTTATCCATTGCCCATCGTCGCATGCCAGTAAGGAGACATTTCCTTATATGCTCTGGTGATGGAATGAAATACAGGCAGAAATGTTTTCAGCTAGCAGTTTAACGGTGAACATAAACCAATTCAACTGTAATTTCAACAAATGAGAGGTAATGGCCGTGAAAAGTAACAATAAATGTCCGTACCTCATTCAATCAAATCCGTGAATTTTTGAATAGACTTTCATGTTTATATAAAGACATGCAGGGAGAGGTGTGGAACAAAGACGAAAAATAAACACCAAGACAGTCAATCATGAAATGACAAAAAAGTGGTTTCTGAGTTGGGAAATTAACATTTTATAATCAACGAGTTGCGGTCCTGCCGACAATAATATATAAAAAAAAAACCGTTTCGTGATACCTTTGAAGAGTATCACGAAACATGTTACTAGTTCTGTCTCTAACTGGACAGAACTAGTAAGAAGAAGGAACGGCAACAGACGATAACTGTTCACGATGCGCACGGCTTCAAAGAGATTCCCTTACTCATTCACCTGTTTTTCTCACCAAGTTACGTGATACTTACACTCTTCGTCATCAAGCTACGTGACACTTACACCTTCCTCCTCGCTTTCTCCCTTGTCTCTTTTTGCCAGACATACACGCGGAGAAAATCACATTTCTTTACATCTTGAATAAACAACTACAAACAAGGAACTGACACAAAACTTTAACACTCAATACTGAGAAAAATTAGTTGTAAAACACAAAAATAATAATATTTTTATAGTGAAAAAACTTCTCGATTTTATTTTTTGCTGTGGTTTGATTCAAATCCGCAAGAGGAGTAAATGTTAGAGGCTCGGAACGGGAAATTGGTGAGTTCAATTTCTGGTCGAGTTTGATTCCCGGCCGGGTTTGATTCCCGGCCCGGTTTGTTACGTTCATGTTCGAACAAATACTCTTGACAAGAAATAGATTTATAAATCCTCCACACACACACACACACATATATATATATATATATATATATATATATATATATATATATATATATATATATATATATATATATATATATATGGAGGCACGGTGAAGTAGTGGATAGCGGCTCGGATTACATTCACTTACGTGCTAATACACTTGGAAAAGGTATTCCTCTTCTTCTCTTTCCAGCTATGGCTTCTATAGCCTTTGATGGTAAGGGAAGAACAACTCTGAATTCAAAATCCGCGGAGAGTTGTTGGGGAGCTTGCGCCAGGTATCTGTATTCGGCTCCTCAAAAAGTGCACAAACCCTTCACCACTATAATCAAATTATATGTGCTGGTGTCTGGCTGTCGGTTCCTAGGAACTGAACTACTTGAGCCTCATATGTTGAATACAACGGGAGAGTCCACCATATGTGTGTGTATATATATATATATATATATATATATATATGTAGAGAGAGAGAGAGAGAGAGAGAGAGAGAGAGAGAGAGAGCGATAAAGAGAGATATTAATATCAAATCCTAAATGGAGAGGATTATCCAAGTAGGTCTTTTCAATATAAAATATTGATTCTCTTTCGATATATATATATATATATATATATATATATATATATATATATATATAATTCTTATTTCTATAAACTTTCTTTTTATTGGCTACACCTGTTCGAGTTACTATCTCTGCTTGTTTATATTTTCTTAAACAGTGGACTAGAAACAACCGGCCTAGACTGAGAAGTCTTACTGAAGAAAGGTTGTGCTTCTGACTAGAATCGAACTCGCCATCATGGAAACCACTGTTTCAGCCAAAGTGTACCGTTATCAATTTGATCACAGAGACCAGCCTGACCGAGCAAGGTTTAAATTACTTAAGGAAATCATGTTTATCGTTGAGACTTCTACGAATCTATATCTGCTAGCTTCAGTTTCGTATCTAGTAAATTTTAAGGGATTTTTATCCAATGTTATTTCATCACTGTTTAAGAAAATTGTAAAAATATCAATTACTAATAACCAGCCTAAATTGAGAAGCCTCAAATATCTTTTAATATTACTGAATACTGAAATTTTTAATCAATATATATATATATATATATATATATATATATATATATATATATATATATATTAAGCGTTACACCCCAAGCAAGGTGGGAAGCCACTAGCACGCAAAGGGTTACAGAGAGCTGGAACGAGAGCAAATAGAAGTGATAGAGGAAACGATGAAGAGAAGGATAGGGGATAGATCAGGGCATCTGGAGACATCGATTGACATTACATTTGAATAGTTGGAGATTATAGCTATCAGGGAAACAGGAAGAGGGGAGGGGGTTCCACAGGCGAGAAGTGCGAGACATGAAGCTATTAGAGTAGAAGAGACGGCTACATTTAACAGTTTTGACAGTGAAAGAATGAGAGTTGAACGCTTAAATTCATTAAGTCTGGGGACCAGCGAAAGCAGCTCATCGGAGCAGTTACCATGAAAGTATTTGTAAAAAAAGACAGAGGGAGGCAACGGCACGTCTGTGAGAGGACGACTGCAGACGAGATGCCAGATCAGGGCCAATTACATTGCATATCCGTCTCTGGATTTTATCAAGAACCTTGAGACAAACATATGGCAGCAATACTCCATGCAATATATATATATATATATATATATATATATTGTTGTCATTCCTTTAAAGATTAAATTCTGTCCTACTGAATGTCCAAATATTTCTTTAAAATACTTGTTTACTTATCTGAAGGTTGCTTCCTTATTTATTTATGTACAAACAGGATTTACTTAACTTAGTATCAGTTTCAGGGGAAATTGCGTTGATTCCGACATAATTAGTTCACAACCAACAAAGCCTTTTTGACATTCATGTGAACCCTGACAGATTCACACAGCTTTTCTCAACACACTGTGTTATTAATAGCATCGCATTTATCCCTTTTCTATTAACAATTGGATATTTTTAGGATAACTAATATATCTTGTTTTATCTTCTCTGAAATCAGAAAGATTTCTGTTGTTGGGCAAGACATGACGGTGATGACAATGTTATTACTATTGTTATATTATTCCATACAAGTACCACGGAAGATGTGCCTTCGTTTCTACAGATATATCCTCCTGGCATCAATTTAAAACTTTTTTTTTTTACATATATTGTGGCCATTTTGATTGATTTGATGTATTTTTTGATTTCAAATGAAATCTTGAAGATTTTCCAATATATTTCAGTGAAATTTTTACTTTCCAAAATTTTAGTTTCTTATTAAAGCTTATATATTTAGAAAAGAGATGTCATCAGTATAAAATGACTCCAAGATTATACGGTCTGAATATATGTATTTTATATGTTTCACGTAAGAAATCATAAAATCTAATCACTTTGTTGTGGAATTGAATCAACCCACAACAAAGAAAAATGCAACAAAGGTTTTTAAATATAAAATATATTTTTATTTTTATTTTCGTTGCTTGTTAAGATTAAAAGAAATGTGATTTCTTTCTGTGTATGCAGGAGAAAAAGATGCAATTGAGAACGTGTAGAAGAAAGTGTAAGTGTCACGTAGCTTGGTGTGGAAGACGGGTGAGTGAGTAAGGGAAACCTTTTTAAGATGCGCCATCGTGAACTGCTATCGTATGTTGCTGTCACTTCTCGTTACTGGTTTTTCCCGTTTAGAGACTTTGCTTAAATATTCTTCACAGGGACCACAAAGCATGTTTTTTTTCTAATTTATTGTCGGCAGGAACGTGACCCGTTGGTTGAAAAAATATTAAATACTAGCAGTAGAGCCCGGCGTTGCCCGGGTATGTAACAGTAAGAGATAGATCAAGTATCGACCATCATAAAGACTGAAAAATAAAATTGACAAAGATTATTGTTTAAGGTTGACGGACACGCTTGTCCTAATTATTATTATTTTTTTTTACGAATTAGTCAAACCCAAACTCAAACAAAAACATTGTTTTCAATCGTTATGAGTCTATCGATTGAATAGAATTTTATTATAAACAATTGTCTTGTAAATGGAATTTTTAAAGCATTCTGAATGTAAAAATAAAGAAAAAAGTGTGCAAGACAATAAGAAACACTACCTGCCAAAAAAGTGAAGTTTTGTTGAAATCGGTTGAAAAATGTAGGAAATCCGATCCCATATATAAACGAACGAACACACACACACACACACACACACACACACACACACACACACACACACACACACACACACACAAATGGGTTTTATAATAAGTATAACTCGATATGAGTTGTTTCCCTTTCATTCTGGCGACAGAATCGTGTTTTCAAATTGATTTCGTGCAAAAACAATTGTGTTTTCCAATTTTTGGCGCTGTCAGAACCACCGCAAGGTAATTTTACGTAGTCCTGTGAAGTTTTGTTGAAATCGGTTGAAAAATGTAGGAAATCCGATCCAATATATAAACGTACACACACACACACACACACACAATCTGAGTTTTATAATAAGTAAGATTTATTTTCAAATGATTAATTTATTAACCAGAAGAATGCGCGAAACCTCCAACTGAGAAACCATTTTTTTTGTTATTTAGTATTTATTTGAGTGACAACTAATTTAAACTCGGAACTAATTTCAACTCGCAACTAATTTCACCTCGGAATTAATTTCACCTTGGATCTAATTTCAACTTGGAACTAATTTCAATTTGATTTAAAATCAAAGTTATTAATTTCCGGGAAATCCTAAACAAAATGCAATGAGTTGGTGTTAATTTTTTTAATTTAGCATTAAAGATTCGTGGTAGATAAAATGATCATGAATTCATCTTTTCTGCAACTTTCATTCTTTTGCAAATGAATAAAGTACTTTTTTGTTATTTACTTTTATTCATTTTTGACATAGCATTGAAGTTGGTTAATTTCGAAAATTTCAGGTGGCAGAACAAAAAAGGGTTCAACGGTCGCTGTCAGAAATTAGTTCTTGGTTGAAATTAGTTCCGAGTTGAAATTAATTCTGAACCCCGTTTATTTCCGTCTCCGTATGAATGTAAAACTTAGTGTTTGTCACCTGTTAAGGTTGATTTAGAGTTGTGAATAAATCAATTGCTAACGTAATTTTAATCATTATAGAAAATTTGTCATTTCCGAACGAAATTTAATCTTTTGGATTTTGCTATGTAAAAAAAAAAAAAAAATCCTGTTGCAATTAGTTTAGCATTATCAACAGGCATTGATTTCTATTTTGTATTGTATATTTTAACCAGAAAGGAGATGAAAGAACCTAAGATATATTGCACCTATTTTGTAATTAGTAATAGTAGTTGCAATTTCCTTAATACAAAAGTAAATAAAGAAACAAACATCATATCAGAGCAACATAAAATGCAAATAAATGTTCTTACGAAAAACATAATTTATTTTCTAATGCAGCATTCAAACGAGCCAATTACTCAGTGCAATATTGACGCAGAAGCATTTTATCCAGGTTCCAGTAATTCACTTGGAATCCTTCCAAATACAAATTTTTACTTTTACCCACCAAATTCCGTTTATGTTAAGATGATAAGATATTAACTTTGATCTAACCCCGATTTGCTTCGTTTCTCCCGTAAAATATACATTTTTATTGTCAGTGACTCTTTTGTTTAAAAATAACCGTTTTTCTATGTCGTACAAAAATAGGAAGACGAGTGTTTTGTACGCTGATTGATGTTCGTATTTGTATTTTCATGTGGAACACATTTTCCTAGTCGCTGAATAACGCTTGTAACTGATTTACTACAACTGGCGGATTGCACAAGCAATAAAAAGCCCATTTTCAGGAATATCGGTATTTTAGAAAGCAAGAAGGAAAGCAAACGCTACAATGACACAAAAACGAGAAACTGAAAAGATGAAAGAGGAATGTTTAAGTAAAAAAAATAAAATAGAGGAGAATGAGGAAAAAAAAAATCGGAGAAAAGTAGGGGAATAAAAAGAGTTGAAAAGATCGTAACAAATAACAAAGTTGTCAACATGGCGGGACACAATGGTTAAGGAAGAAAGTCTGAATGATCTTTACTGCTATGCAGTGAGTCTGTTCCTCACTGGGTGTACCGTAATCGCGATCTTGTGCTAAATTAAGCCAGATAAATAGAAATATGGTTGGGAGTAGAAGAAAAACAGAAAGAAGAATGAAAAAAAATCTAATTTTATTATTTTTAATGAAATCCCTTAAATTCATCAATTGATACAAAAGTAAACATCAAATAGGAAACCGATATAAATAATAATAAATTGATGGTCATGGCCCTCCACAATCTTCTATCCTTTTGTTATATCTCACTCCAAGAGGTTATAATATGTCACGCTTTCTCAATTCGAGCTGCTATCCACTACTCCACCGTGCCTCCATATATATATATATATATATATATATATATATATATATATATATATGTGTGTGTGTGTGTGTGTGTGTATGAGGGTCAATCAGAATCATCAAAGTTGTCCTTCTCGTAAATTGATTGTCAATCATGACTAGAAAACTCAAACTGACCTGCCATTGAAAACTTCTTCTCTTAACTCTAATGGATTAGTATTTATCCAGTCTCCCCACTGAGACAAGATGTGACAATACTCAGGCCAATGGTCAAAATTTAACCACACCCCTCAACTGCAGGTTGGAGCACTTTGCATTGTCTATTTCTCTTAACCGATTTTTCGTCCATGGACAGAGCCCCGACTGAGTTGCAATTCTGCCCGAAGACAGAGTGCTTGACTATCGCGAGACAGACAGCGGACTGCCTGACTACGACGGACTTCTCTGGCTCACTTGCAGTTCTTTATTTAAGGCGTCTTGCCTAGCTCATTTGTGTTACCGGGGATATGTTATTTAATCTGAAACTCTAAGTAGCTCTAAGTAATATTTGTTTCCTTAATATCACATTCAAGTCCAAATTTTACTATCAATTTACTCAAGCACATTATTTAGGTTATTCGCTGTTTCCCTTTGCCCCTTCAGTATAAGCAACTACTCCAAGCACACATTCCTCCTGATGTGTCCCAGAAATTTCAACTGTTTTTTTTCTGATTCTATGTACTAGTATCATTTTCGTTCACATTTTCTTTAAGACTTCCTCCTTACTCACATGTTTCATCCATGGTATTCTCCACAACCTTTTGTAAAACTGTCTTGTCTCTTGTCTTAAGTCTACACTTCCCTGTAAGAAAATTGTCCCGCGTTCACTGCCCTATAACATTGTAATTACGCACTCTTTTAATTTCCTGTTTCTTAATACTTCGTTTAGCGTTTGGAAGGCATCTTTCGTTATTCCTATGTGCCTTCGATTTTCTCTGCCACGTTTTCCTTCGTTTGTTATATAATAACACTTTCTACATAGTTAAATCTCTGTCCAAATCGAAGCTCGCATCTTCTGCCGTTGCGCTTTCTAAAAACAATGCATTCCGTTTTCTTAGAATTGATGGTTGGTTCCTTTTTTTTCCAGCTTCCGTTTATTATCTTTTCGAGGAATTCCTGCAGTTTTCCATCTATGTTTAACATCAGCAAGGTGTCTTCTGGATATCTTATGTTGTTAAGATTGTATCCACCAATTGGCTAAATAAATTCGGTGAGAAGATGAATACTATTATCAATAAATTAATTAATATCCATTCTTCTCTTAACTGCATCTGAACACTAAGAATTTTGTGCCTCAAGTGAATGTCTCTGAATTTTGGGAGTATGAAGCCGTCATTATTTGTATGACATCGTGACTGGTGTGAAAGCAATCTACTTTTTATTTTTAAAGAAAGAAAAATATTTTCATGTTAAAACAATGCGATACCATAATTTATCTGGTTTGTGTCACTTATGTGTGAGTAGTGAAATTGTAAGCGTGGGTGGGATTGGTCATTACAGTCTTTTAGGTCTGTTTAACTTAAGTGTTAATTTTGATAAGGAAATTGTTCATTGGAATGAGTGACACAAAGCAGATCTTAATAAATCAGGTTTGTTTTGATCAGGGATATAACACACTTTCAGATAGAATTGACGATGACACCTGTGATAATCAGGTCAAATGAAGGTAAGATTCTGGAACATGGAAAATGTTCCACTGAAGGTGGATATACGCGATACAAGGCCAAACATTTTTGATTAGCCCACCAATGAGAGGTGGGCAGGGATAATGCTTTTTGTTTCCCCTCTGATACTTACGACACAAGGCCATTATTTTTATTGGCCCACCAGTCAAACTATTGTTCCTCCCTTTCAATGCGTATGACTCAAGACCATTGGTTAAGCATTATTATTGGCTGGCCAATCAGAGTAGTGCAATTGGGGTTTGCTCCGCTGTAAAAGCAGTTGCCGAAAGAGCAGACGTGAGATCAAACTGGTCTTGACGCTTCTCTCCGCTATTTTATATAGATATATATCTATATCTATATATATATATATATATATATATATATATATATATATATATATATAATGTGTATGACACTATGACTAATGTCAAAGGTTAATTGACGATCTACTGCTTATGTCTAAAGAAAGAAAAATATTTTCATGTTAAAACAATGCGATGCCATGAATTATCTGGTTTGTGTCACTTATGTGTGGGTAGTGAAATTTTAAGCTTGGGTGGGATTGGTCATTAGGTACAGTTTTAGGTCTGTTTAACTCATGTTTTTTTTTCATTTGATAAAGGGATTGTTCGTTGAATTGAGTGACACAAAGCAAAACTTTACAGGTCAGGTTTGTTTTGATTAGGGATATGACACACTTTCAGATAGAATTGACAATGACACCTGTAATAATCTGGTCAAATGGGGGTAAGATTCCGGAACATTGATAATGTTCCACTGAAGATGGATATAAGCAATGCATGATAACAATTTTGATTGGCTCTTTAATGAGAGGAGGGATGGGGTGGACCTTCTTGTCTCCCTTCCGATATTTACGACACATGGCCATTGTTTTGATTGGACCAACAATCATATTGTTCTTGGGGAATTTCCTTCCTCCATTTCAAGGTGTACGACATAAGACCATTGATCAAGCATTATTATTGACTGATCAATACCACTGGTCAAGCATTGTTATTGGCTAGCCAGTCAGAGCAGTGTAATTGGGCTTTGCACTCCCATAAAAGCATTTGCCGAAAGAGCGGATTGTTTTGTTTAGTTTCTTGTACATATATTTTTTTCTCATTGTATATAATCATTGGGTTCTGATTTTTACCCCGCTCCCTGTGAATTGTATAAATAAAATTTCATGCTAAGGCTTTCATTGAGTAAATGAGGTATTTTGGTGACCGTGGTGCGACTGCTAAGAGTAAACGTGTTGTTATGGTAAAAGGAAAATTGTAAGTACGAAAGAGTCAACGAGTGAGATTAGCACGTTTTGAGGTAAGACGAGAGAAGACCAGTTCTTCTCCGCACACTTTTATCCATTGAGGCACATTTTGTACTTTCATACGAATTTTTATTATTATAAAAGTCTGTGAACGTTGCTTGTGTGTTTGCCAGAAGTCATATATATAGAGTGGTGAAAGAAAGATATGAATTTATTATCGTGTAGGAAGCCGGGGGAAAAGAAGCAAATGGAGAAAAAAAAAACGCTTTATCTTTCTACCCCTATCTCTCTTTCCACCTTTTTCTTCTTCCACCTCTCTCTTTCTACTCACCTCTCTCTCTTTCTACTCACCTCTCTCTCTTTCTGCCTCTCTCTTTTTCTACCTCTCTCTCCTTCCACCTCTCTCTCTTTCCACCTCTTTCTCTCTTTTCACCTTTCCGTGATTGTGTGAGTGTTTATTTATATTTCAGCTTTCTTTAAAGAAACAATATTTTAAATATTTTTTATTTCGACTTTCTTCAAACAGACAATTTTTTTTTTAATTTTTAAAGCAACTTCAATGTTTTATAATCTGAACATTCAGAGGGTAATATATATATATATATATATATATATAAATATATATGATTTAAAAGTATGATTTGTCTATATAGTAAGTATTTTTATTTCAACTTTTTCAGTCATTTTTTTAATGTTGAAAGCTACTTCAATAACTGCAAATAAATGTATTTTTAAAATATCTTTCAAATAATCAATCTTGTGTTACTGTTTACATTTAGTGAAACTAAATGTAAACAGTTGTAGTGGTAAAGAAACGACTCAACTAATAGTAGCAGATAGGAACGGCGAGGGGGGGGCGGTAATCGACAAAATAGTGTCACACATCCAACCTTCTCACAAGCAAAAAGCTCAGTGCCCAGAAACAAAAACGCGCCTGTTTTATACAGCCGAGGACCGACCATAATTTGCATGCGAATGACGAGACAACGAGACTTTGCGTTAACTGTCTGAGACCACCCGGCATAAAACATGGGCGCCGCCATTTTGGTTCTTTTTATCGTTGAACAATCGGAGTTTGCATGTCGCACAGATTCGCAGGCGTTTCCAAGGTAGGCCATTTTCACAATTTTTCCCACAACAGTTTACATTTAGTGAAACTAAATGTAAACAGTAACACAAGATTGATTCAACGGGTCAGAGGTTGTCTAGCAAATAATAAGATCGAGCTGGTCTCGCCGTTAGTGGACCGAGATTCTCCCTGCCGGTTGACCGTGATGACTCAGTCAGTTAAAGTCCTGTTCTCTGCATCACGTTTTGAACACCTTCGATCATCTGCCTTCATTCAAATAGTTGAACGACTGACACCCATAACTAAAACCACCAGTCAACCTCTTTATCCCAACTTAAAAATTCCTTATACAGGGAAACTTCTGCAAATCCTTTTTGTTTATGTATTCATGATCTTAATCAGTCATAGTAAATAAATAAAAGTTGTTATTTTTACACTTATTAATGACTGTTGTTGAAGTTAATTAATTCTCAATCATAACCAGGTCAGAGAGGAGTCGAGCCTGATCTTCGATAGTTCTTCACCGATATTCCTGCGGATACTGAAAAACAACGTGGGGTGGGCAGGATTGATGCAGAGCAGGCTCTCCGGAGATTGACCAACGGACCTCTGACCAAAGCTAGAGTGGCATTCAGCGAAGCACGCAGCAACAGGGCTATAATTAGCGTCCGTGACGAAGGACTCGACGCTAACAATCGGGCCACATTTGCATTAATTAAAGTTGGACATATCTTTATCCCTGGGACTGACAGTAGGGATTCAGCAGAAACAGGACGAGCAATAACTGAACAATACTAAATAAGAACAAGACGAGATACCTCTAGGGATGGATAGAGAAACGAGAACAATCTGCCCCGTGTATTAAATAAAGTGTTATTTGAAATTTCCTGAAGGTTATCTGGATCGATAGACACCTGAAGAAGGCCATCGGAAACAATGGCTGAAATGTTGCAATAACAACAGCAAAGATGGCAATATTCACAAGAATGTAAAGGAAAGTAAAATAGTCATGTCAACAAAGGTGTAACTGAACAAGCTCTTTATGTGGATATTTTTAATTTTGCCAACTGTAGTTAATTCAGATTTATCTAATAAAAAAAAAAACAAAAAACGGCAAAATAAAAAGCTATAAAATTTTCAAATATTTTTCTCTCTCAATATTTGTCTATATATCTGAGATGAGGTATTATGATTACTTGCATTATTTACATTATACGGACTTATCCTCATCTTCATTGCCATATTCACAACTTTTCGGCCGTGGTACGCTCCAGCCTTCTTCAGGTGATTGGAATTTCGAACCGAACCCTTTATTTCGGCCACCGGAGTAGATTGTTCTAGTTCCACGTGCCATGCCGGATGTCTCAGTAATTTCTCTTTTACTCAAAGAGTTGTGAGTTCAATACCAGGCCACAGCAGAGAGAGTTATGTTGAGTCCAAGTGTAAATAATAACTAAACACTATCAAAATAAACGAAAAATGAACAAAACAACGTATTCTTAAGCATCGTCAAGGGCATGTGAACAATCTACTCCGTGGATAAAATAAAGGGTTTAGTTTTAAATTCCCTGAAGTTTACCTAGATCAAGAGACACCTGAACAAGGCCAGAGGTCTTAAATGTTGAAACATGATTTTAGCAACAAAGAAAATGATATCAGTCAAGCTGTAAATAATCTTAGTAATTAATATGTTTCATTGAACTTGTATATTTTTTAAAGCTCCGATCATCAAGTAAATATGTATTGTTATTTCTTCATCTAATTCATGACGAACTGGTGGAAATGTCTGAAATTAAAATTTTACCTGAAGATGCCAGGGATGGGTTCTGTGTACATCTAAATTTTCTTTTTCTAAATAATAGGTGATCAGAGTCGATCGTATATTGTGATATTTAACCAAATAAAAGATTCACTGCAATATATTAGATATCAGGTAAACGGTGGACGGACAGTTGTGTATTGGACATCTGCATCCAGGACAATTTCGTCCCTGGAGAATTGCGTACCTCTGATAATTTTTTGAAGTTATCATTTTTTTTAAAGAGTATTAAATGTAGTAATTTGCACACCAATATTTTTAATTACTATAAACAAGCAGGAAGGTAGTTACCATAAATAAAAAAGAGAAAGAAGTTTCTTTTTTAAAGCCAAAGAAAAGCTAGCAGTTTCTGTTCACTCCAGCAGTACGTACCACAAACATCTAATAGATTGTGGATTTTATAGATTATATTTTTATTTGGAACCCATGGCTAAGTTACAAAAATGAAACACTGGTGGAAAAATATTTGTGGACGAGGAATATTACAGCTAGCACTAACAAAGAAAAATGCCGATGAAACAAAAACATACTGGCGATGTGTAGAGCGATCTTGCAACACTGTTAATCTGTCATTGCATTTTAAACAAAAATAAATTTTTAAAATTTTTTTATTCCTTTTCCTAAAAAACTATGACTACTACCTATGCTTTTTTTCAAATAGTTATCAGAGGGACGCATTTGTCTAAGGACGCAAATGTCCAGTACGCAACTGTCCTAGAAAACTAGATAAACGTAGAGATCGAATAACAGATAAGCAATCCCAATCAATAGGTCTAGGGCACATAAGAAGAAAGAGGGTTTGGAGAATTTGACACTCACAGAATATATAGATGTAGGACAGAGTGAAACCTCGAGTTAGCTACCTAACGAGTTTGTGTTCATGGGTGATAGAACAAAGGTTTAGGAAATATAATAAGGGGATAAACATTGCATACAGCTACTAGCGACAGGAAATTATGCCCAGAAATATTTACTGCATCATCGCCATTTTCCTAAAAAAAGGAACGGCATGAAACAGCAGAATAAGTTATCGTCTTGCAATCGTTGGCTTTTTTTTTTCACTTGCTTTAAAAGAGAGTGCATGTTCTGAGGAGGTATTTGGCTGAAAAAAAAAATGCAGAGCGGAAGTGACAACAAAATAACCTCTTTGTGACAGGTCAGGTGACTGATAACTTGCCTGCATAAAATTAAATTCTCTTATATAGTTGGTGGAAGCCTTTTGAAAGTCTTATGGGTTCATCATTTTTTTTTTCTTCAAAAGTATGATGACAGGAGAAAGCAAGAGGAGAAGCAATGTCGTATGTCACGTTGTATTTTCTTTCTGTTTGCTTTTTATTCCAACACTCTGGGTTAATATATTCTTAATTATTGCTATTATTTCATTACGCGTTTTATAACGTCTGTTAAAGGGGCTTCCAGAAAAGAATGTTACAAATAGAGACAGAGACTTGAAACAAACTGGAGGCGTTTCGAGCAATAAAAAAATTTTTTTGAAGAGAGGTTGAGTTTTAAACCTAAGACTTTTACAGATATGTTAATTTCAACGAAGAATGATACGCGCAAAATAACTAAATATAATTGCAATGTCCAACACCATATATATATGAAAAATTAGAGTGTAATATAACCGATAAAGACATTATTATTAGTTTTCGATTAGTATGTGGGTTATCCCACTTCGCTTTGCTAAAACGTCTGCTAGGAGGCGCTGTTTGAGTCAATCATATTCACTCACTTTCTCTCTTTTCAGCTCCGGCCTTCAAATGTAGTCGCACGTGGATAAGAATGATGCCGGTGAGGCACGTTCGCTTCCCTGGTCCACTGTTGGCCATTGAACTCTCTCACACACTCACATACATACACACTTGTTACACACGCACAAACAGATTCTTCTTATAACTAGTTTTAATGTTTTTTCCTTTCATTACAAATGTATACACAAGTAATTCCTTTTGTTAATAACATGCATCGTTATTTGTTTATGTTTATTGGTTTGTGTTTATTTTTCCCTGGACTAACTTGTGTCCGCAAATATTGTTTGCGGGATAAATGTTCCAGGTGCCCATAAATATTCAATATCCAAAGTGTTGATTCCCACAACATAATAGTGACTATTATTTCAACCCCAAACACACCATTATCCTGCAACAAGAATTTCCTTTGATCTTACTCTCTTTAGCTTTTTATCGCAACGGATAGTACAAGATACGATAACTCGTATTGGAGACATCAGGATCCAGAAAGTACAGAAGCTTAATTGTTTGGGAAGTGACACATCCGAAAGCATATAGGAATAAGGAAAGGTGCATTCCAAAACCTAAGCAATGTAATAAGAAACATGAAAATTTCGTTAAAAGTGCTGAATTGCTATGCAATATCAATTCTCTTTTATGGCAATGAATACAATAATTGAATTATAACAAAGATATGGTTTATAGAAAGATGCTGAGAATACCATATATGGTGCTTGTTAGTAACGACAAAGTTTTAAGGCGTGGAGAATTTAACATTAACAAGACATGGCTGACGAGGCAGATTTTTCACCGCAGTAGGTTGCCATTTCTTTCTGCGGTAGACCATTTGCCATCTAAGGCTATAGAACCAGGTCTGTCCTGCTATTTACCCATAGCTGGGGGGGTGGAGAAGAGTATTCATACATTTCCCTAGGGTATTAACACGTAAGTGAATGTAATGAATTCAAGTGGAATTCGAACTCGGCTCTCCCATTTCTCAATACGAGCCGCTATCCGTTACTTCACCGTAACAAGATATACTGAAGGCAAAAGGGACAAGGTAAGAGAGCGAATTGCCTACCTAACGAGTTATGTTAATAGAATGCAGGGACTAAAAGCGGACAAACGTTGCTTAGAGCTACAAACCATAAAAAGCTGTGGAGAGCCATGTTCGCTAACGTCTTGAAAACAGCATGGATTGCAAGGAAAGAATAAAGTCACGATAAAATTCAAACACAGCTATTTTGTCTAATGATGTGCCACGGTTTGACAGAAAATTAAATATACGATTTTAAAAAAGAAACACGTTAATAAGCAATTATACTCAAACACAAGAACTCCTACAGAAGATAATAAAGGAAAGCAAGAAGAAAGGACTAACTATAATTTGTAAAAAAAACATAATGTACGCTTGTCAGGGAAAGGAACAGACCAACATGCAAACAATAAATTGGCGATACCAAAGTCAAACAAGTACAAAAATGTAAATATCTGGGAAGTGTTTTAACGGAGGACGGAAAATGCGACACCTCAATCCGAAGGCAATAAGCGAAAGATATCTTCCAAAAGCTAAGCAAAATATTAAGAAAGAGGAAAACTTCGTTAGAAACAAAGAAAAGAGGACTGAATTATTATAAAATATCGATCCTCCCCTATGTCAGTGTATGCTGGATAATCTCCTCATAGATAATGAAAAGACTTGAGGCAATGGAAATGTAGGTTTATAGAAGGATGCTGAGAATACCATGGACTAAACATGTGAGTAACGAGGAAGTTTTGGGAAAATAGAAGCAGAAAGGATACTTATACTTAGAGTCAGAAAAGGACAATTGAAATAGAAGGAGAAAAGCGTAAAAGATAGGCCGAACATGGATTAGGGAAGATAGCAAAAGGACTAACCTAATAGCTTCAAAAGACAGGAAGATGTGGAGAGACATGATCGACGGGAAGAGACACGGCACATACAAGAAAATTCAAATTTGACTAAATCTTAAATAAATATGCAGGTAAAATGATCGGCTCCCTGTAACGCTCGAGTAAGTACTTAACTCCACGTGCTATCCGCTACCTTTATTAGAGCCGGATCAAGCCGAAAAATAGTGTACTGTTGCCATATATGGGCGGGAGCTTCCCAAACCTCACTTTCCTGCTTTGATAGAGTTCAAAAGCGTCTCCGAGTCTTTCCTGGAGAAGAATTATTTTCCACACTCTAACCTCTCTCTCACAGCCGGGATGTGACGAGCCAATCACTGTTCTATCGCTGTTACCATGGAAAGTGCTCGGACGAGCTGCATCTCCTGATTTTACCTGTTCTGAACTACACGGCGAGGACCCGCCATGCATTATAGCAAACCACGGACATTCCCTTCGTATTCTATCGATGTGAAGTAAGTTCCACACAGTTTCTTCCTGTGAACCACTGCACTATGGAACAGACTCCCAAGGGGATGTTTCTCTGATCATTACAATCTTAACCTGTTCATGTCAAGACTTATCTTCCCTTCCTATCCATATAAACTACCCCTTAACGTAACCCTCTACCTCAAGTGGTGCCTGGGCCTTAGGTTTAAGTTTACTGTAAAAGAAAGAACCCCCCCCCCCAAAAAAAAAAAACTCCACTACTTTCGTCTGTGTGGGTCAAACAAAAGAAGATAAAAAGAAAAACGTAAAATTAGACAAAGAGCTAATAAAGATATTATTTTATACTATATTCAAGAATTATACTAATTCTACTAGTTTAGTTACATAGAAATATATTTTGTGATGTCAACGAACACTCGTTGTCACTTTCGTAATGTTCGTTGTAGTAGAGACTTTGTAATCGCAGATACAACTATAGTAACGCCGTTGAACAATACTGGTGTCAGACGCCTTCGAATAACACTCGCGCTGATAGTACTTGCTCGATACTACTCGCTCGAATAGTAACCACCATCCGTATAGAGAAGAGAAGAGAGGAGAAAAAGCGAACAGTATAGTAATAGAAGATAGAATAGAAATAACAATCAATCTAGACATCACGTGACTTCCTATATATGCAGTTCCTCTATGGTCACGTGATTCGCTTAATTCAATAACGGGATTGCCTGTGTATTGCCAACGAATACTCGTTGTCACTTTCGTAATGCTCGTTGTAGTAGAGACTTTGTAATCACAGATACAACTATAGTAACGCCGTTGAACAATACTGGTGTCAGACGCCTTCGAATAATCTCGCTCGAAACGTAACCACCGTATAGTGACCTGAATAGAGAAATAGTGTAGAGGATAGCGGTCGGTATAGTAATAGAGGATTGAGCAGAAATAGCGATTCACACACACACACGCACACACACATATATATATCATATATGATCACGTGATCTACTTAATTCAATAATGGGATCGCCTGTATTTGCTCACTGGCGATCTATGTTCAAACTCAAGTATCGGCAGCGACACTTTATTCCTATATACCAGAACTCTTCTATGTATTTGGCCCAAGCATAAAAATATAGCAATCATTTAAGCAACTTGTGAACTAGTTTGTGTGCAACACGAATAATAGTCAAAATCCTACATTGGTAATAAAAAAATAAAAGAACTTGAATAACCTATAATCATATCTTTTATTCTTTAGTAACAACAATGTTATGTTATTGCGTTATTAGATGAAGTATTGTCAACCATTTTTATCAATTTTGACGAATATTCATCATCTTTTAGTTGCCTTTTGTCATAATTTTCTCTTTAATCCTTTGAGCCCAGCGTTCCTAGACAATTTCATCCCTTCTGTCTGAGATCCTGAGTTAAAATTCGCAAATAATTGGTATGTAATGTTTCATGGTAGATATAAAAATAGTTACAAGTGTTTACCCACCGTTTAACCGGTAGCTGGGCATTAAGTCATTTTTCTCTATCACCGGTTAAGCGGTGGTCAGCTCTCAAAGGGTTAAAGAAAGACACAAATCACTTTCCCGCCCACCGATTCCTATTGACAATTTGTGAAAGTCAAGGAGCGAAATTAAAAAAAATAATGAATGCCGGAATCTAAAGAGATACTCTCATGTCTTCGGAATATGAACCGGATCAAAAAAAAAAAAAAAAAATCAAACCAAATGAAAGGGAGAGAATTCGGCAATATTATAAAGTTGGAAACATCAAGGAAGAGCTTGTTTACCGAAACGCTTGACGCTCAATCAAAACAAAACAACGAGGCAGAAGTGTCATCAGCTAGAGGAAACTGTCAGAGTATGAAAGAATCTTGCTGTCACTTGATCTCCAGTGAATGCTTTCAGTGTGAAAACTCCATAAGGACGGAAGACGGCCTTTTCTAGTTCAGAGGCAAAAACGAGGTAGTGAAATACAATTCCCCTTTAGCGAGGAGAAAGGACTAACCCACAATTATAAGAAAACAGAACGTATAGTCATCAGCAGCTCAGGAAGCAAACTATGAACGGGAAATGTCAAAATCAAGCAAGTACGAAAACTTAATTACAGGCGACAGAAAATATGACAGCGACAGATACCTTTCAAAAGCTAAGCAAAGTATTAAGAAACGTGAAATTTTCGTTAGAAACAAAGAAAAAAAATGCTGTATTAATATCAATCCTCTTCCATGGCAGTGAATGCTGGACACAGATGGAGAGAAGACGAAGAAAAAGAGATATGGTTCTACAGAAGGATGATGTGAATACAATGGTAGGAGTATAATAGCATTTTTAAGGAAAATGGAACCAAAACCTTTTCCATGGCAGTGAATGCTGGACGAAGATGGAGAGAAGACGAAGAAAAAGAGATATAGTTCTACAGAAGGATGATGTGAATACAATGGTAGGAGTATGATAGCGGTTTTAAGGAAAATGGAACCAAAAAGGACACAAATCAGGAATAGTTGAAATTTATGGGACACATAATGTGGAAAGAAAGTTTGGAGAATTTTACACTCACAAGTCATATTGAAGACAAGAGAGGCAAACATCGAGTGACCGACTTAATATGCAGTACAGAGATTTGTAGGGATAGTAGAGTGAGTTGTGGAGAGCCATGATCATCTACGTCTTGAAGGGACGCGTCATATACAAGAAGAAGTCCAGTCATAAGGATATTTTTATCAATTTTAATCTTTCCCTTTTAAGAGACTTGTGCTTCGTTCAATTTGATGAGTGAAATCAGAAATTGAAACGATGTCTGACGCCGGATTGGAGGCGGCCGACTGTTTAGAAACGGTATAAATAGCTAGACTGACTCACTGGAAAGAAATTTAGTTGCTTTTTTTTGTTTTACTTTTTAGGGGTCTTGTGAGTCATTTTCTAAGAGAACACCCCCCCCTGTCAAAATACAAATGTACTTCTGTTCAAGCATGCAATCGCTAAGAAAAACATACACAGATGCAGAATCAGAGAAAAAAAGCACAGAAACACACGCGTATGTATGTGGATACAAATACACGTTTTAGGGCCACAGCAGTGGCACACACAGAACATCTTAATGTTGTAAATGTGCAAAAATCCCAAAAAAGGAATAAAATCTCAGACATGCACACACATACTTACACAATGAAGACAAGCACTTAATATTCGCATACATTCATAGGTTTCATCTTAAAGATAAATTTGTGTAGACATAAACAAAGGCATAAGAATGTGAATATAGTTGAATATGACATAATGAAGATTATTAACTTTTCAGAAACAGCACGCTAACACTTGTACTACCGCAAGGAATTCTATAAACATCTTGTTATTTATTAAATTTAGCATTGTCAGGTGCAAGACAGCAAATTAGGGGTATCGAATCAGGATCAACTTTATAACGCATTTGTATTGGTTTTCTAAATGAGCTGCCTAACCCTTGCACCACGTCTCTGTCTGTCTGTCTGTCTCTCTCTCTCTCTATATATATATAATAATCCACAGAGGATCGGTGTGGCTAGACATCCGATCGCTTCAGGCCGGAACCAAAACCCGACCGACTTGGTATTAGTCGGAGATTCTAACCACTAGGCCATTGACGCTCGAGAGCGAATTTTTGTGTATTTGTTTTTCATAAACACACCAGTCACTCAGAGAACTCAATCAGCTAGGAGAGTCTTGCATTATTAGTAGTAATAATGACTGTATACATTCGTTCCTTACTCCCCACAGTGCTCGACCGATTAAATTATATATATATATATATATATATATATATATATATATATATGGCACACCAAAAACGTGTCTCTCAGAGTAAAGATCGACAAGGTGCTGAATTTTGGACCCTATATCTCAAGCACATAAAACAACTTGACGCCTTTCACATGCGCTGTCTTCGTGCCATATGCGGTATAAAATGGGATGACAGGGTCAAGAATAAAACTGAATAAAGGGAATACTAAAGAAATGTACATCACAGGCATTGAAAGCATTCCAGCAAAGATACAACTTAGGTGTGATTGTCATGTTGTGAGAATGGATGAGCATAGGCTTCCCAAAAATGGTGCTGTATGGACAACTACCAAACTTCAAGTGTTCAATTCGACATCCACTCTTACGCTACAAAGACAAATTGAAAGACACATTGAAACGTCTCAACTCTGATCTGAAAACCTGCGATGCCCAAGTATCAAACCGAAAGGAGTGGTGTAAGACATGATCCATCAAGTTAAATGGTTTGGAAGACTGTAGACTGAAGCACTGTGATCAGCTTCGTGAAGCTCTGAAGCAGAGACGCTATCAAAATCCTGTTTTAACAAATTTCATCTGTCGGTGTGGGTTTGTCGCTCGCAGCATGGCTGGGCTAGTATCTCACTTAAGAAAGCACAAATGAAATATGTCTTTCTCTTACCTGTTTTTCTCCATAATAGCCGCTGCCAGCATGCTTAAGTGTAAAACAAAAGGCACCATCCTCTGCTGACCCTCATTTATCGTTCACGATAGGAGAGTCCATTATATACAGGGTGTTCCCAAAAAATTGACATAATTTTAAAAGCAATTATCTTGAAAACTACTAATTCCAGCTCAATGAAAATGAACAGTTTAGGTGTTGAACATCGTAAGTTTATTATGGGACCAATTTTATAAGTGTTCAATATGTGCACCGCCTGTGACATGGCGCATAATAAGTCGGTAGTTAAGCTCTTGCCGTACACGCTGATGGTGGTAATGATCTACCAGATGCTTTAGCCCTGCATAAACAGCTTTCCTCTTTAAATTTTTTGGTACCAAGTCCAAATTTGTTTGCCAGTTGGTGAAGTCTTTCCAAATGTTTGCATTGAAGGAACGCTGCACAGTCTTGGGTGACTGTGTGCGAACATATTCAAAGACACAAAACGACTTCTCTTTGGGAGTGAACAGTATGGCTCAACCTGAAAACAGAACTAAAATAAAACATTAAATATAAAATCTTTATCTGTTTCTATAGATTCTGTGAAAATTTGAAGTTATTTCAACAAGAGCTGCCGAAATTATTGGCATGCTGTCAAATTTATATATAAATTGAAACCATTCCAGCAAAGATACAATTTAGGTGTGATTGTCATGTTGTGAGAATGGATGAGCATAGGCTGAAAGACACTTTGAAACGTCTCAACTTTGATCTCGAAACCTGGGAAACCCAAGCATCAAACCGAAATATATATATATATATATATATATATATATATATATATATATAAAGAAAGACAGACCACATTAATATATATATATATATATATATATATATATATATAAAGAAAGACAGACCACATTAATATATATATATATATATACATATATATATATAAAGAAAGACAGACCATTTTAATATATATATATATATATATATATATATATATATATATATATATATATATATATATATATATAGAGAGAGAGAGAGAGAGAGAGAGAGAGAGAGAGACTTCGAAAGGTCCCTATGAGAGATACACTTTCCTTAAGTAGGTAATTGAGCTTTCCGTTATCATGAAGTTTCCCGTGACCAAAATGATCAAGCACAATTCAGCTAATGGGTTAATTTCCTTATAAAAAAGCCAACACATGTTCAATTCCTGTCAGGAGTATCATTTTCCCTTTAACGACATTTCGATTTCTTGGTCGGTTAACATTAATTTCACTGTTTAAAATAACAGAAATCTCAACTAAATAGGGTAGCCACTAAAAATAATGAATGTAATAATAATAATAATCCATTTGTTTGTTGTTTTTTTTTTAGCGTCATATCAACTCATTATGGGTGATTTAGTGCCAAAATTTTATTTTCTTGGGATCATTAGTAATTTCTTTTAGAAAAACATGTATTGCTGATAATTTTTACTATAAAAATGTATTTTTTTTATAATTTCATTGTGTTTTGGGCCCAAACTGGGCATTAACTGTTTGCACAAAGCTTGGTTTCTAACAGGGTTATCGTGGACCTGGGAAGAAGGCCAATTAAGAGGTGGTTCCACACACGTCAAAACCTCCAAAGAAGAAGCCTTGCTTCCGGATGAAGTTTATCGTCATACCCAGGACGTAATGTTACTACTACTATATATAAAATTATATTTATAATTATATATATATATATATATATATATATATATATATATATATATATGTATGAAAGAAAAACAAAAGCCTTTGGTTGAACCAACGGAATGCTTGCCAAAACCTAAACTCTTATGCAGATACAGTCTCGAATAAAGATAATACTGAAAAAAAGAAATAGAAAAAAGGCCTGAAAGCAAACTTACCTACTCAGTGAAGTGATCAAATCTCAGATTGCATAGACTGAGTAAAAAAAAACAACAAAAAAAAACGATTACCAACGTTAAATCCTATGAAAGGACGGCCGTAGTGGGAACTCAAGTTTCCTGCTCAACTGCATGAACATATAAATAAATAAATCTATCTATCTATGTATATATATATATATATATATATATATATATATATATATATATATATATATATATATATATAT
Source organism: Acanthosepion lycidas (assembly GCA_963932145.1). NCBI lineage: Eukaryota > Metazoa > Mollusca > Cephalopoda > Sepiida > Sepiidae > Acanthosepion > Acanthosepion lycidas. Next base: position 164,507 of record OZ010605.1, read on the forward strand.
ATAAACAATGATTTGATATTGCAAAATTTAGTAATGGCAGATACACTAATTTTTTTGCAGATGTCAGCATCTAAATAGTAAAAAAAGGGGCGTTGAGAAATTTCTAAGAAACTTTTCGGCCAACCCTTCGTCAGAGAAAATTCCTTGGCGAAAACTATTATTTTATGTGCGTGTGTGTGTGCAGTTGTGTGTGTGTGCGTGCGTGTGTGTGTGTGTGTGTGTACGTCTTGAACAATAAAAAAATTACTGTAAAAATTTATAATTTCAGTCACTCTGGCTTGTATATAATTATTTTTTTGTTTTATTATTTAAATTAAGTTCCTCGACTAGTTTCGACCAATATGGCCATCATCAAGAGAAAAAAATCCCTGCTTGTTAGTAATAATGAACTACAGAAGTGAATGACTGTTTCTGAAGAAAGTGAACTTTATAGTTTTCATTTGTTTTTTATCGTTAATTTTGGTCAGACCTTGTATATTCAGAGTTATTTTTAGTGGATGTGTGTGTATGTGTGTATGTATGTGCGTATGTGTGTGCGTATTTCAAGTGAAAAATGTCCCTTTTATTAATACAAGCGCATAATTTTACTTTAAAACGATCCTAACACTTTCCAACTTATTTTTTTATTCAAAGCTAAATACTACTTATGAAGAAAGACAGTCCTAAAATTTTGATTAATTAAATTTTTTTTAATTAATTTTGTTTTTCAGTTTCTTTGCTTCCTGATTTATGTCCTTATTTCGACTCGACCTCCAAGATAAAAGTTAGAAGCCATTAAGAAAGTGTGCATTTTGAGCCACTGGAAAATGGTATGCATAGCACTCACTAAATTGGAAAACGGGGTTCGAAACTGGTTGAAAGCAGAGCTGGGGATTATTTTTTTCCCTGCTTCCTTTATTCTCATTAGCCATGTAGTGTTTGTTGAACGTGAAAAGAAGTTTGGTTTGGTTTGTTTTACGGTTTATCAATCTCAATGGATTATTTAATGCTGACAAATTTTTTATTGCTAGTAATATATATATATATATATATATATATATATATATAGCTGGCAATATTTTTTTTCAAAATAATGTATTGCTGGTAATATCTTCTTTTTTTTTTTAATGTATTGCTGGTAATTTTTTTTTCAAAAAATGAATTGCTAATAATATCTTTTTTTCCAAAAATGTATTGCTGGTAATATTTTTTTTACAAAGTATTTCTGGTATTAAAACCTATTTTAACACTTTCATAGTGCTTCGACCCCGGTTTAGGGGTTAACTATTTGCCCACAGCTGGGACCCTAACAGGTGCTACCATCCCGGGTCAGGATGGACCTGGAGATACCAGCAATTAAAAGGTGATTCCACACTCCTCAAAAACTCCTGATCAGAGGCCTTGCTGATGGACGTAGTTTATCGTCTTGCCCAGGACGTGGATGTAGTTTATCGTCATACGCAGGACGGGTAAAAACAAGAGACTAAATGAGTGCTGTTATATCCATTGTCAGTAATGTTATATAAAACTGAAGAACTATTTATTCATTTGAAAGCAAAATACGTCATGGAGAAGATCAATCAGTTTAGATTTTAAAATAATGAAATTTTACAACGACCAGTTTTAAAAAATACGGAAAGAATAAAAGTGAGTATGAATTTGAAAAGCATAAAAAAAATGTAAGCTTTTTGAAGAAAAGGAATGGGTTCTGCTGACAACCGTTAGAGGGCGGGTGAGAGCCGGAAGTGAAGCAACCTACTGCTGTTGGTTCATGTCTGTTAAGATACAAAAAAAAAAAAAAAAAAAAAAAAATAAAAATAAATAAATAAAAGAGATCCCTTACTTCGTTTACCCATGTCTGTGAAAGATTTAGACTTTCTGACTCATCAGGGCCACTTCAAGTTGTTCGAGGAAAGTGGAACAATATTTGTCTGCATAATTTGTTGTTTTTGTATTTCTTGACATGCTGTTTCCATTTTGGTAATGAAACACACTGACAGAAACATATCCACAAGCATATATGGGGTGTAACATCAAAATGTCCGAAATCGTGTAACAGCAAAATTGTCCAATTGTTGGATTAAGATCTGAACCGTTGTATTTTAAAAATGATTAAAGATATGTGACTGGAAATCTCAGAGTATTTTATAAAACTATTGAACTCTACTTTGAGCAACAAGAATGTATAATTACTCCCCTAGCTTAACAGAAGAATCGTATGAAAGAAAATGACGTGTGCATGATATATATATATATATATATATATATATATATATATATATATATATATATATATAATGTCACCCACAGACAGACTGTTTCGCAGCTCATCAGTACGCTAGACATCCGGATGCCTCTAGCTAGGATCGAAACCCGACTGAATTGGTATCAGGCGGATATTCTACCACAAAGCTGTCGGGATGAAGGTGGATTTTTAGCGTATTTATTTTTGGAAACACGCCCAGTGACCGACAGTGACTCAATTCGGCTTGCGAAGAGTCTCGCTCTCTCTCTCTCTCTCACTCTCTCTCTCTCTCTCTCTCTCTCTCTCTCTATATATATATATATATATATATATATATATATATATATATATATATATATATATATATATTATTCCAGGATCATTTTCCAACTTATTCCAGCTGAGTTTCGCCCTCTCTAACCTTCTAAATTTCTACCCGGGAGTAACTGCCTCACACGTCTCACGTACGATTTCATTTTCAAGTCTTTTTTCACTGCTCTTTGGACTGTCGTAGCTGAAACTCTTCTCTCACGTGCCAAACGGCTTATGGATTGAGTTGGATCTTTTCTTATTGATCTCTTTAGGTCTAAGTTGAAATGACGATCCCTCTCCCTGCTTTGATTTCCTGATCCAGTTTTTCTCTCTACTGTTGGGTCTTTTTTAAACTTATTCACGGTTTTCTTCATGGGCACCTCTTCAGTATAATTTTCTCAGTTGCCACTCTGTCCTTTGACAGAGAAGCCCCTGAGCGCACTCTGCCCAAAGACAGAGAAACAACTGAGAGATGATAAGACATCTTAGCCAAAAGGCTTAGAAGCGATATTTTCCTGCGCTCCCACGTCACTAACGAATGTGATACGCGGTCACACTAAAGTTAGTTTAACGGCAATACCGTGGAAAAATTGGCCAAGCCCCCTCGGTACTTCTCCTTTTGGGGACGTCTCAGGTACCGAAAATAAACCCACTCACTCTGCGAAGGAAGGCCTCTCCCCGGGATTTAGACGTAATTATATAGGCTCCCCAAGTCAAAAGGGCGAGAAACGAGGCAACCGATAAAAGCGTAATTTTTCAGATGCACAGTGTAGAACGACAAAAACTAAGGAAGGAAAAAAAAAGCAGTTACCATAAATAAAATAACGCCTGTTGAATTATTTTTTAATTATTATTTAGAGAAATGTTCGCAAGACGGGGATTTGGCTAGAAAGAAAGAAATGCGGAGAATGTTTAAAGTCCCCTACCAATACCTCATAAATAATGGACTATTTCGTTTTTACTGCGTAGAAAAAAAAAGACATATAAATGAAAGAAAGGAAGGAAGATAGAAGTGTTTAACAACTGTTTCAGTGAAATGGACAACGTTGTCAATATCAAATCTTTTCATTTGTACCCACTTCTCAAAATTTAGCAGACGATACAGGAATTTTTATGGGTATATTATAGTCATAGACCTAGCCATAAGCTTATTTAATTATTAAATAAGCTTATTACATTCATCAGAAACTGTGAAATGTTCACGGGTTAAAACTAATTATTATTTTTGAGATTTCGATTTTCTTAGTTGTTAAATTTTAACATCTACCAAAGAAAAACAAAAATAAATAAACAAAAAAAAATATCACGGATAAATAGGATATAAATTTAAATTTTGATATTTATTCGATTGCATCATTACAGATTATGTACCTAATATTATAATGTATTATTCTTATTGTGTTTGCCGCTCACTTCGTTAGTTAGCACGACCGTTACGCCTTGTCAATACCTCGTAAATAATGGTCTATTCTGTTTTGATCGCGTGGAAACATAAAATACTTATCAGAAGCGCTACTTGGTTTCAATGAAATAAAAAGAAAACAGGAAAGAAAGCTTGAAATGTTTAACGCCTCCCGCTAATACCTCATAAATAATGAACTATCGCACGAGAAGATAAAAAACAGGTCAATGGTGCTACTTGGTTTAAGTCAGAAAGTGACAGAAAGGAGGGAAAATTGAAGAATTTATTGTCTTTCACCGAAATGGAAAATATTGTGGATTTCAAATCTTTTCATTTGTACCCCCTTACTTCTTAAAATAACGACCAGCATTCATATTATGATGGTTATTGAAGTATTTTCTTAAAGTTGTTAAGCTCAAATATTGAACAGTGCGATAGGGGAATTTCTACGTATATTTTATTGTCGTAAAACTCGCCATGAGCTTATTGAACCATTAACTTAAGGACTAAAATTCATCAAAAAATTCAAATAGGAAATCCGTGAAATTTTCACAGGTCTTTCTAGTCTTTGATTATTTGGTCAAATATTGGGAAATTGTACCGAAAACTTTTCAACTCTCCTTGTATTCATGCGTCATTGGCAGTTGGAGAAAAACAGTCTGTATTAAAAGAGCAATAATAAAGAAATTCTCAGTGATCAAATTATTGAAATACCGTATAAGTCGATCTTGAAATCTTAAGAATTACCCCCAAAATAGGGGGTGGTCTAATACGACAGTTACAAAAAGTTAACCTGTGGTGTATTGGCACTTATTAAGCTAGTATGCTTGCGCCATGGATCGCGGTAGGCTAACTACGGTATGGTAACTATCGATGTAAATATTTCTAGTTGAAACAATTAATGTTATAATGCTGTACTACAATTGTAAATGCAATAAAAGTTCTTTTACTTTTTGGTTTCACATTAAAATCCAATATTCAAGAGTTGATTACGCAACAATTTGCAAAAGTTACGCTGAGCTACACGCACAAATAAATCTTTTGTTTTTGATTTGTAGAGCTTTGGGTGCATTTACACCAATCATTAAGGATAACATACAATCTGTATTTCTAATTAAAATTCATTATCATTGTGGTGTAAAATAATAACAAATAATTGGTTAATATGTAAACTGATGTAATGGAATAACCTGTCACTCCTATGAGTAACTGCACTATAGGTAGTAACTACCTATGTATCGGTAGTAACTAACTATAAGTATCGGTAAGTCAATGGACTACGCAGTCTATTTGGGATCTGTTGAGTATGACTCAGACTTATGCGAGGACTACCGACCTTCCAATTGTAGCACTCACTATTGAATTGACTTGCGACGACCTTGCGCATAACTGTTACCTTTATTCTTATTTATTCTTATAGAGGCGTGATAGAGGAAAGGATGAAGAGAAGGACGGGGAATAGTTCAAGGCATCTGGAAATGTCGATTGACATTGCATTTGAATATTTGGAGATTATAGCTACCAGGGAAGCAAGTAAGAGGAAAGGAGTTCCACAAACGGGAAGTGCGAGACATGAAGCTATTGGAGTAGAAGAGACGGCTACATTTAACCTAGATTTGGGGTCTCGTCTTATCTATAGGCAGCTTTAGAAGTGGAAATATACGGTATGTTTGGACATGGTATCTCCTGTAGTTTATATAAACCTTGTTTTGTTTTTTTTTAAATTAATTTTGGCCAGTGAGGTATTCTTAAAACTGTGAATTTATTTGAAGAGATTTGTTTCGAACTGACTAGGGCTTATCTCGACTTGTCGCACATGTTTTTTCCGTAAAGACAAGTTGATTTGAACAAGAGGGATTTACGATTATAGGAATATAAAAACTCTTTGTAAATTTCGTAATACAGGAACCAAATCAGTCAGTAAATGTTTACATTTTTCTTTTTTTTTTTTTTCTCTAAAGGCTTTTGCTTTCAGAGCAAGAGGAAACAGTATGAATTCCATCGACAACAATCGCTGTCCGAGTCCAAATAAACACCCCACTTAAGATCAAATTTCAAGCGAAGGATTTTCGTTCTTAGATAAAGGGAGATCACCACATTTTCATCTTCGAAAAAGCCCTGAATTACATCTACTTTTTATTTTAACCTAGTGTCAACAACAGCATTTGATATTCAGTAAAGTTTGTGATACAATAACACCGTTCTCCAAACAGAATTTAAGATCCTAGAAAAAAGTGGTCGTTGGCTAGATTTTTGAAATACAAATTTCTCTATGACCATAAATTCCAGAGATAAAGTAGATAGTGATTTCACTGTTTATATATAATAAATTAATAATGTAAAAGTAAAAAGAAAAAAAAAGGGTATCTACTCCCATCCATTAAGTATAACATTTATTGTAAAAGTAAATAATATTAGATTAAACAGTCATTAATTGATTATATTTATGCAAGTAGACAATGAGGTCAACATCCACCGGTCACAGTTTTATGCTTATGATTGCCTGACGATTGCGTTTATGCATGTATGTCTGTCGGCGCTGGATGTTGACCTCAATGTCATGTATATGTATATATATATATATATATATATATATTATAAATTAACTTATTTAAAATTTGTGTAAAATATGTGTAAAATATGTTTTTCGCTACACAGTATTAACCATGTTTCAAAAATGGAAGGTGAAAGCTTCGAATTTAATTTTGTAATTAAAAACAAAAATACCAATAAGAAAACCGGATTATATATTCTTACTGTTCTTTATATATATATATATATATATATATATATATATATATATATATATATATGCTATATTTATGGGTTAAAGTACTCAATAGCAGGGATAGAGCGCATATATATATATATATATATATATATATATATGATAAAAAGATAGTTTCAAGGTATGTTATATTTATGGGTTAAAGTACTCAATATCAGGGATGATAGGTTGTCCTTCGAATCCGAAGATGACGTATCGTTTCTACCTCTCACCTTGGAGGTGGCTCCACAACCCCAAGCTGGAGGCGCAGAGTCTGGAACATTGAGGTCAATGAAAGTCAGTAATGAATAATGAACCTGTGCATGAGGATTTTATAATGAGAAGATCGTTTTACTGGGACAATCCCACTATCTCGGCCTGGGAAGTCTTGATCCAGTGGCACCGGGAGCCGTTGCGACGGGAGACTGCCAGTCTCCAGTGGATGACCAGGACTTCTTTAGATGTCACCTATATGTTCTAGGGCGCTCCACAACACATGCTGCCACCGCTTTCACAACCGTTGGGTCCACAGGTGATCTCATCCGCTTGTTCTGCCGGGAGTCAATCTTCGCATGCAGTAGGGCTGACACGGTCCAAGTCAGGGTTTCAGTCCCATCGACTACCCTCACCTGGTTTGGCTGGTCTGCCAAAGCCGTTGCCCTGAGGTGGCCTCTGTTTCATGCGACAACTTCTAGGTGCCACAGGTGAGAGCTAGGTGACAGGTGAGGACCAGTGGCAGAGGAGATGCCCTGAAAAGGACATGGCGAAACCTCCTTGCTAAAGATACTACCTCTCCCTGACACCTCATAACCCCTATATAAGGGATAAAGTGTATGTAAATATAAAAGTGGATATTGAAATCCACACCCAGCTTCATGCTTAAAGGCAATCGTCAAGTGTTGACTTTAATGTAAACACACACACACGCACACACATATATATATATACATATATATATATATATGCTGGAGCTAACCAGTCTAGGAGAAGGAAAACTCTAGCTTCAAAAGAAAGTTTGGCACACTGTGCACTATTTCTCTGTTATCAGTTAGTCCTTGACACAAGCCTTCACCACTATAAACAACACATATGCAACGAGTCTAAAGGTTCAGTGTATATATATATATATATATATATATATATTGAAGAAATTTGGTGGGGATTTAGATTAATGATATGTAGTAATTCGTCGAGCCCAGAATAATATTCAACAGAATGCAGAAAGCACTGGACGGCCGTTTCGTCCTATCTGGGACTCATCAGCAGTGTGCATCCGCTACCCAGAATCGAACCCGGTCCGTTTCGATACAATGCAAACGTCATACAAACTGTACCCGGTGACGAAGAAGACACAAACTAGACTCGATATAGCGCCGCTACTCACTCAGTTCCGCAGCGATACTCATCCAAGTATGCGGATAAGCACGGAACAGTGCCCCAAGAGCCACGACTCCTTTTTGAGCCTTATCGCTCCATCGCAGAGCATTAGCTGGATCTAGCAAGGATATTCAGTGAAGAAGGGGGCGACGGATTTAAAGTAATCATATATAGTTATTAATATATATATATATATATATATATATATATATATATATATATAACTTTGGGATTCTTTTTCTGCCTGCTTGTCGCTGTTAATTAGACTCACAATGGTCTGATGTCAAAATTAATTGGCTACTACGTAAAAATGAGAATAGAATAGAAAATGTCTTATATGAACAAGTATAACTGTCGGATGGTTCGCCCGAATTCTTAAAAACTTGAACTACAAAAAGGATTTCCATCAAAGAGGAAAGCAAGAAACAGCAAGACGAGAGAACCGGAGCCAGTTCAGGAGCACATTTTTTAACAACTATTGTAAGGATACCATGGTTTGTGCGAATTGAGTTTACAGATGATAGAATAAAACATGGACGGAGTTATATGCAGATTACACAGCCGAGACAGGCAAAGATATTCCAGATGAGATAAGAGTAGAATCCGAAGAGAATTTACGAGCAAAACATTCTGATTTATCAGCAAAATATGGTAACACCTCAAACTGAGTGAAGAGAGAATGGATAGAACAGAGATCTAGCCTCATTCAGAGCACGTTTACAATTACTATCAACAGACACAAATTTATATGAATAAGTATAATTGTCAGACGAACCCGGTGATCACTTTTGTTTGTTCCTTGCTAGTTACACTTTGTCACGTGATACTTGCCATAAAGTTTCACCGGAAATCAAACATGAGTATAAACAATATTTGATCAGGGATTAAAGATTTCAACTTTCTTCATGCTTAATAATATGCTAATTATTTACACTATTTATAATCGGACTATTTTTCTCATCTATGTTGTTTTCATCACAGCGTTTTGGCCGTTGTGTCCTCTGACCTTTCTCAGGTCTATGTCGATCTGGATAACCTACAGGGATTCTGAACTGAACTCTTTATTTAATCTACGGGTTAGACTGTTTTCGTTCCGCTGCTCATGTCTAATAATCTTGTCAGGATGTCTACGAGACAATGACCTAAAGGATAAAAGCGTTGCTTTGTGAATTTTGTGATATGGTGGTTGTGAGTTCAATCCCTGGCTCGGGCAGTATGTACTTACATCTCGGTTAAAACTAGTGAACGACAACCAAACTAAATAAAGATTCTTGGCAGGAGAAACCGCTGTTGGATCCAACATGTTTATACAGACCCAGCCGCGGAATGCGTCACTGATCTCCTGACAAGAGGAACGCAGGTTCGAATTTTGCCGGTGACCGTATATTTTCTTTAATTAGTTTTCTCGAATATTCAGGCCAATAGAGGAAAATAAATAATTATACTCTTTAATAAATAAACGGAGCGTAATATCTATTAGGTTGGTGCAAAAATAATATCGTTTTTTTGACGTATTTTTTAACGTCAAAAAACGATATTATTTTTGCACCAACCTAATATATAGGTGAAACCTAGGTAGGTAGTTCCTGGCTCTTTAGGATTATTTTATTCCTTTGCTGGAGAAGATGGTTGAGGTAAGGAAATTGTTGAGAACTGCAAGGGATAGGGGGAGGTACAGAGCTATGATCGCCTACGTTCTGAAAGCATATAGCACATAAAAAGAAAGAATGATCTCACAGTTTCACACTTGAATGCGATCTTCAAATTGTGTATGGAGGTGCTTTGGTGCACCTTAAATTTCACAAGATCATGTAAGCCACTTTACGAACAATACAGACATATACATAGGTACATTAGATACGCTCATTCACACAGTGACAGTCACACGCAGACAATGTGTGACGGACAGAGAATATCTTCTTTTATAATATATATTCTTTCAATTTCCATATCAGTCAGTTATGTGCCATGCGTGATACACGCTTAGGCAATCATGTATTTTTCGATACATGATTGATGAGGCAGTAGGTTGCCATTTGCTTCTACGGTAGACTAGTTGCAATCCAATGCTATAGAACATTGTCCTGCTATTTACCCATAGCTAGGGGGAGAAGAAGAGAATTCAAACCTTTCCCAAGGGTATTAAGCACGTAAGTGAATATAATGGATTCGATTGGAATTCGAACTCGGCTCTCCGATTTCTCAATCTGTTATCCACTTATTAGCAATTACTTTACCGTAATTGTTAATAAAAGAAATTTCTAATAAACTTGATAGAAATATAATGATTCCTGATCGTCGCTTTTGAAATTCTCGTTAGGCGCATAAATACCCTACAAATCGTAAATAAGAAGGATATTATGTTTCGATCGAAATGATATTTGATATCAGAAGAATCTCGTCAGGGTTGGGTTTGGGGTAGAGAGAAGCAAAGGTTAACAATTTGGTCGCGGCTATAAAATACGAAAAGGTGTGTGCTGCTGATAAGCATGCAGAGAAAGTGTCAACGGGCAGATAACAGGCATAAAACAAAATGAAATTTCTTGGCCGAGCCAAGTAAGACACAAGGCTTTTCATTTTATTACTTTTTATTTAATTTACAGATAGTTAACTCAATACAAACCCCTAGAGTCCCTCAAAGTAGAGGCTTGTAGACTGAAACTTGTAAAGAAGAAAGAAGCAAGAATTAAGACATGTATATTAAAAGAACGTCTAGGATTTATATCAGTTGACCTTGAAGTGACTGAGGTTGTAGTTATCAGGGAAGCATCCACTTGGGAATCTGTTAAAAAAAACACTTCTGGGATAGAAGATGTTTCTCGGAATGGAAGTTGCTCCTAATCATAGGAACACGAAAGGAATGTGTATGGTTTGCTACGGTGAACATTGCATGGTGGCTCCTAGCTGCTAAGGTTATTATAGTTATCAATAGTTAATAGTTAACAATGGTTTTCCTAACCACCTCATCGACCTCCAGATTAGACTATTTCTTTCCAAAGTAAGTGATAATAATGCTGAACACACAAACAAAAACAATAATATAAATATCTTCTACAAAAACCACGTGCACGTCAACTATAAACAAGATGACTCTTTACTTGGAAATCTTATAAAGAAATACACTACCCCAATCGACCCGAACAAAAAAAAAAAAAATTAAATTAATTTAGTTATCTACTGCAAAAATTTTAAAACAGCTAACCTTATCCTCAAAAATAAGAACAGACTTGCAAAATCAAAACTACAAAGAACAAACATTATTTTTGAGTTCAAATGCCCCTTAAGGAAATGTCTTCCTGATCAAACCAAACTCATAATTACATCGGTCATACTATACATGCCAATCCAGACGTCTTACGTGGCACCTATCCGACCACAGATCCATTAGAACTCATTTAAACACACACACACACACAAACTTACCAGACTCTATCTGAAACATACTAGTAGAAAATATAAACATAATAACCTCTTACACATGTAAAAATAATGGAAGGCTTAACACTAAAAAAATAAAAAAGTTATCACTCAATAATATTAACAACGAACACGGCCACAATGTGCTGACTGTGTTCGGAAAATAAAACATCCCTATAACTCTAGATATATACACACAACCCATACATTCACTTAAAATAAGATAAAATAAATTAAATAAAATCATCCTTGATAATGGCTAAAACTATAGCCGGAAGCTCCCGGAATTACAGAACATTTGGACAGTTTCTACAGACCCTTTGTCCAGAAAAGAAAACACTTGAAAAATTAAATAGAAGCTTAATCATCTTTAATGAAACATATAAAAAGAACGATTAAAACATGTATGAAAAAGAGTGATTGAAACATGTATAAAAAGAGTGATTACTGCCTGTAGTGTAGAAAATCTTTTTTGTAGAGGAATTAATAATAACACATTTACTACCTCCCCATATAAAAAATTATTACCAGCAATGCTTTTTTGAAAGAAAAATTATTACCAGCATATATATATATATATATATATATATATATATGTGTGTGTGTGTGTGTGTGTGTGTATGTGTGTATATGTGTGTGTGTTTGTGTATTTGTGTCTGAATTTCTGCGATGGGGAGCTATTATTTACATTCAGAATAATATTGTCTTCATTTATGTTTTTATAACAATGATTCATATTGATATATATGCATCTATACGTGCATCTGCATGTTTATATATATATATATATATATATATATATATATATATATATATATATATATATATATTTGTACACGTGTGCAGAGTGCATGCTTAAATCTTTTGCTTCAGAATGTACACAGGTGTACTTATTTAAAAATATGATGCAACATGTAGGTATAATGTGCGCCTATATATATATGTAAGTATGGGTGTGTGTTTGCGTGTGGGAACATACGTCTATATGACCGTGTGTGCGCGCGTATTTGTTTTAGTGTATGTTCGTTTTCTTTATGTCATCTTGCCTTGTGTATTTGTACATGTGTAACTCTTTACTCCTGCATATGGGTGCCTACTGATCAGTCCGTTTGGTTTGTGTGAGTCTCTGTACACGCATGCGTATTTGAGTCTGTTTTCTTACTCCGTGACATTATACGCTCCTATCTGACACTGAATGGGTTGTTTCTCGTTCTCTGACTTTGTGTATACCTTCATTTGTATTTACGTGTGTTACTTGAAGGGGGTTTCGTGTATCTGACGCTGTTATCTTAAGAAGGGTTGGTCGTTATTTTAAGAGTTCAAGCTACACTCAGGCAATTCCATTCGCGGACAAAACTTACTCAGCACATGTAATTTGAGGTATGCAACCCACACCACGTGTCGATAGGGTCAAATGCTAAGTTTCAGGGTGATAGGGATGAGTTCAGGTTATGGTGAGGCCTTCCACAGTTTTCGCACTGACAAATACATACAAATACACACACACGCGCGCACAAACACAAGCATATACACACGCAAATGTATACACACGATGACAAACACATACTCCTCTAGATATAGAAACATATTTATCCTGAAAAATCAGATTTATCTCTACAAATATTAATTTAAAAATATTTTAGAGCATTTTCGAATGCACACATCTTTTTATTGCCGGATCCGTTTATAATGTGTACACTCATGGCCCTCCACGACTTCCAATTCTTTGTAACGCTAAGCAATAATTTTCCCCTGTCTATTTGTTGTAACTTAGGTAAGGTTACTGAATAGAATAGTCATGATACTACTTAGGACACGAACAACACATATAAGATTCCGTCAAAATAACAGACTATAGTAAGTAATCTAAACATTGAACGAATAAATAGCCTTAATTATCTTCCTAGACCAAGACTAACTATTAAGTAAGCGACCTGAGCAAATTCCCCGCCATTTATTTATTACATTAATAATACATTGAAAACCGAAAAGAATAAATAATACAACATGAAAATGAAAAACAAATAAATTAACCCAAATAAATAAATAAATAAACAAACAAGCCACTCCCGCAAAAATAACCGCCAGAATAGATTACCCACAATGACCCACTGACCCATATATATAAATAGTCGAGGAAAAATCCAATATTCGCGGCCTGACGATTACGCCTATATATATATATATATGTGTGTGTGTGTGTGTGTGTGTGTGCGGAATTATATGCATATATTAGTCCTGGGTATGACGATAATCTACATCCGGTGCAAGGGCTCTTAGCGGAGGACTGGAAGATTTAGGAGCGTAATCCACCTCTTAATTGTTGCTGTTCTCACGTCCACCTTGAACCGGAGTGGTAGCTCCTGTTAGGGTCCCAGCTGTGGGCAAATATTTAACCCTGAAACAAAAGCAAAACATTATAAATGTATAAAAATACATTTTTATAAAATAATTGAGAACAGTACCTATTTATAGTAGAATGAACAACTATAAATTTTATCTGTAGTTGAAAACTGTATTCAAAATAGTTGGACTTCGGCATTAAATACCCCATGGACGTTCTGATATGCCGTTAAAAAAATCAAACAAACAACCAAGTAACCAACATATGAATATGTAAAAACAATGGAAAAGAAATTACAAAATCTCCTATAGAAGGTAGCGACGGAGAGTGTGAAGAAAGGACTAAGCATAAACTACGAGAAAACAGAATGCATAGTCATTAGTAAGAGGATAAACAACGATGAGGTCATAAAGACGGTTCAAGCAAGGAAGAGACTTATACTTAACATCATGAAGAGGCAGCTGAGGTTTCTGGGACACATAACGAGGAAGGGGGGGCTGGAGAATCTGATACTAACTGTTTGAATAGAGGGAAAGAGAGACAAGGGAGAACAACACGTGACATATCTAGCAGGCTTAAGCAAGTGGTTGACAGAACGTGGTCTGGGGGAGGAAGCGGAAGGAAAGAACTTGTTGAGAGCTGCAAGGGATAGAAGAAGGTGGAGAGCCATGATCACCTACGTCCTGAAAGGACATGACACATAAAAAGAAAGGATGTACATGATTACAAAATACGTTGCAAGTTCATTCATCAATAAAGAGCCTAACTCAAGACTGTAAGCTCATAAGCTGCTCGGCCCGGTCGCTAGGATCAAAGTGTAGTACGCTGCCTTTGTGAGCTTCCGAGTCGGGTTTCTGTCGAACTCTCTACTAATGCAGAGAGGAACTCGGACGAAGCTTTGCCGAGGGGCAATGTTTCGTTCGGGGAGGTAGACAGGGCCTGAACCCGTCTAGGCGGGTTCAAAGGCTATATTTTTGGCCGAGCCTACGGGCTCGGAGAGACCAACATTAAACCAGCCTTGTGTCACATTCGGTCCTCGTGGGTGGATTGATAAATACCAAGCTCATAAGCCGATAGTTTCCTTCCGAGGCCTTGATTGCTGACGCTACATAATCATCACTAAAAAACACTACCTGCATATCCCCAAATTGTATATACAGGTTATGTTGTATGTGTTTATGCATATGGATTGCATATATACAATATTTTTAGCTTTCACTGTTAAATTCTATTCCCCTATTTCTCCTAACTATATAGACACGAACTCAGTCTACACCGGGGTTGATAAGACAGACGACCGATACCTTCGTCTGCCGAAATACGCTATTCCCCATATGAGGCAATTTTGGGTCTTATTGTTCATCCAATTGCTCATGACACTAAACCCAGCGCACGACTCAATTAAGTTTGACTATGAAAAATCCGCAAGATCAGTAACATTTTTAGACACCTGCATTTACATAGATGAAAACAGGAAACTACAAACGACACTACACACTAAAATTACCGACACCCACAACTATCTACACTTTAAGTCTTCCCACCTTAAACACCTCGAAGAGAACTTTCCCTATTCACAAGCACTTAGACTCAGAAGGATATGTTCCAGCAATGAAGAACTAAATAAACACATTGAAAATCTGGAGCATCAATTCACAACACGGGGCTATAAACAACACCTAATCAGGGAACAAATAAATGAAGCAATTTCCACACCTAGAGAAGACACCCTAATGTACAAGATTATATATATATATATATATATATATATATATTATTTTATAGTAACCGTTTTTCGTTCTCACTAGTCAAGATGCGTGCACATCAAAACAAGATTACATCTTTGTAGTGAGTAAGCTGTTTTTGTCCGTATATAAAAATTATAGTTCTATTCTTGGTATTGAACCCTCTTTTGAATTAATGCTGTAAACATTAGAATTTATATTATTTTCGTTCTCATTAAATTTGGGTAATTATATATATATATATATATATATTGAACAATAAAAAAATATTAAAAAATTAAAATCTTCAGACACACTGGGTTGTAGATTAATATTCTTTCTTTTATTTTTAATATTATTTCATTTAGATTCCTCGACTAGTTTCGGCCAAAATGGCCATCATCAGGAGAATAAATATCTCTGCTTGCTGGTAGCAGTGAACTATAGAAATTAATGTCTTGATGGAGAAAATGAACTTTTGTCTGTAGTTTTCATTTGTTTTTTTATTTTTTTATCTTTTTAACATTACTCTTTTAACATTCCTTGTGTATAAGTGTGAGACCTCAACACCTCCGTAAGCATGTCTGTCTTGTTTGGGTGAGAAAATGTGGGTAGGTTTTGATTTGTTGAATTATATATTAGTCCTATCTATATTGTTAAATTTATGGTTTAGCCCGGCTAGATATTGTGATTTTAGACGTTGTATCCACTTATTTTCATGGGACTATATATATATATATATATATATATATATATATATATATATATATATATATATATATATTAATCGATTTAACCCCATGTAAATCAGTAAATCCATATATATTTATAAAGTTTAGGTACCATGGCAAGAGCTCATCCGAACTATTACCATGAAACTATTTATAGAAAAGACACAGAGAGGCAACTTTACGGCGTTTGGAAAGTGACTGAAGCCGAGACGCCAGATCAGGAACAATAATATTGCTGATTCTTTTATAAATATTAATATAATTAATGTTTGTAATGTGGGTACACATTGCTTACATTCGGACCAATATCCGTATATTTTTGTTATCATGACTACATGTCAGCTGTTGTACGCTCCAACTTTCTTCAGGTGCCTGTTGTTCTCGTTCTTCTGCCGATTTCGTGTTCTGATTTTAGTACTGTTTATATATATATATATATATATATATATATATATATATATATATATATATATGTGTGTGTGTGTGTGTGTGTGTGTGTAGGTAAAAATCCGTAGATAAAATTGATCAACAAAAGAGAGCCCAATATATTTATTATAGAGCATAGAAATGAATTATTAGGTTGGTGCAAAAATAATGACGGTTTTTGACGTATTTTTTAACGTCAAAAACCGTCATTATTTTTGCACCAACCTAATACATAAGAATGAAACTCAATTGTACCCCATTTATATGGCCATTTTACTCCTCGGGAGATTTCTCTCTTCGAGAAATTCTTTGGAGCTTGTTAATACTAAAATGTTTGATAAAACGTTATCAAAAGTTTTAGTATTATCAAGCTCCAGGGAATTTCTTGAAGAGATATCTTTCGAGGAGCGAAATGGGCATATAAATTGGGTACAATTGAGTTTCATCTTATGTAATTCATATATATATATATATATATATATATATATATATATATATATATATATATATACACACATAGATATATAGTTTATATAGTTTATACAGGGTGGGATGACTAAATTGTCTAAATTACACAAAAATGAAAATAACACTGGCATTTCATTTTAATAGATAAATAAATTTACAAAAATTACACAAAAATATCTTGAAATACTAAAGAGTAAATTTATTCAATAAAATCGCCATTGGTTTCAACCCCGGCCTCTAGACAACTTCGGAATCTCCTGTAACTCTTCTGGACAGTCTGCTTTTTTAAGTTGGTGAATTCTGCTATAATCCTTGGTTTCAGTTCATCTTTGGTGTTACAAGGAGTTTTGCTGGTCTCATTCTCTCAACTGCACCTCACACATAATAATGAAGGGGATTGCAGTCTGGGGAATTAGATAGCTAGATGTGAGGGGTGATGTGGGCGTAGAAATTGTCTGACAGCCATGACTGGGTTCTCCTGCTTGTGTGGCATGGCGAAGAGTCCTGTTGCTAGTGCAGCCACTCTCTTGACCCAGGCCAGCACTACCTTTACCAAAATCTGCAAGAAAAATTGAACACTAAAAGAAAGGAGGGATAGAAAAAACTATAAACAAAAGATACGCAAACAACTAAACAACGCCCGTCAGAAAAGCTGCCATAAAATAAGTCTCAAATACAAAGAAGTAGAAAACGAAAGGGAATGGAAAGAGAAAAGAAAGAAACGTATTTTCCTTGGGCAACAATGGTTAGGACTAATAATATGGCCAGCTTGTTATTTTCCAGCTAGATGATATGCCAGTTAAAATGCTAAATGTCAGAAAGAACAGAGCGTTTCCTTGTCAAAGACCATAACTTTACTTTCAACGAGATACAGTTTATTTCTCCAATTAAATGTCTCAAAATTTAATTTAAAAAAAAAACCAAAACCAAAAAACAAAACAAAAACCCCCAAAAAACAAAAAAACAAATTGTGTATATTAAAATGTTTTCCCTAATTAAGAATCTTCAAAACCGAAAGTGTTGTCTGTAATTTGGTTTGAACTAAATCTCTTGCCCTTGCCGTTTATGCAATGTTTCGACCGTTTTGACTTTCTTCAGGTGTCCATTGTTTTCTGGAATGTTGGCAACTGTCGCTCTAAGGAAACATGTACACCAGTTATTATGCACCCCCACTTCTAGTGCTTCGATGATCTTGGAATTTTCTTCCGACCTCTTTGGGGATCCACAAAATACAACAATTAAAACAGCTGGTCTAACAATATTCAAAGAAAAAGTTGATGCTGATAAATATGATTGTCTTCTACATACACCATTGTACAAATTAAGTGAAACAAAACGAATAATTCCCTTATTATTTAATTTTATTTCGTATTTTTTCCAATGAAACATGACTCAGTGCACATGTTAGTACTTGGTATATCCATTCCATGAAGTCTCTCCTTGAAGATTAACCACAGATTCTCGATTGGATTTAAATCAGTTTAAATGTTTCCGCGCCAGTACTTTGATTTGCTCACTGGTAAGGCTTGCCATTGTGTTCGGGCAGTGTTACAATTTTTGTACGCTTCACTGGAGTAATATCCATCGCAGACAATGGCTGTAGGACAACTAATTGAGAGTCGAGACAATAGTGTCTGGGCTTGATAAAAATCTGATGACGTAATATTTTTCAAGGCCAAACAAATTTCATCATACACCCCGAAAATAGATTCATATTACTGCACACCACTGCAAATGGCCTAAGCTGAGGAAAAAAAATAAATAGAAATCGATTACACCCTGTCACTAAAGTGATTGTTTCAATTAATTTGCACAAGGGTGTATGTCTATAATATCAAAAATTTATAAATTATTCGACCAATCTAAAGCTCTTCCTTCGGTTTTATTTAGTTTCTAAGATTATTTTCAGTCAAAAATAAGACTAAAACGTTTTCAGCCTATTTTCTATTTATCATTCAACGGTTTGAGTTGAGACTTAATTTAAAATCTAGTCTTTTCCGAACAGTCGGCTACATGTTGAGTCTTCATTGAGGCATCCGTAAATTTTTAGACCAAGTATTTTATAATTATTTTTTTTACAGACAGGTTCACTCTGTATGTCCCGGGGGCCAGTTGAGGTAAAGTGTTACAGTGTAAGAGGCAGTTTGTGTGGACAGGAGGGGAAGACAACGGTTAATCCCAGTTTTGAACAGGTTAAGATTGTAGTGATCGAGGAAACATCCTCTTGGGAGTCGGTTGCAGTGTTTCGCGGGAAGATGCTGTTCGAGTGGAAATTAATTCTCACCAATGGAATACGGAGGGAATGCGGGTGGTTTGCTACAACCTGAGTAACATGGCGGTCCCTAGCCGTTAATGTTAGAACCTGGCGGAAACAAGGAATGCAGTTCGTCCGAGCACTTTCCATGAAAGTAACGATAGAGCAGTGAGTGCCACATCCTACGTGTAAGAGAGAGATTGAGGGTGGAAAATAATCCCCCATCCCCCACAAGGACTCGGCGACGCTTTTGGACTCTGTCGAGACTGGAAAGTGAAGACTGTGCAGTTCCTGCCTAAGTATGACAACATTCCATTAGGCCCGATATGGCTCTTCTAATGGTAGAAAAAATATTGGTTACCTGTACCACTCCAAGAGGTACAGGTAACCAATATTTTTTCTGCATCTTTAGCGATGTTCCACTTGAGATCAAGGATAAGTTTAGGGCGCAATAGTGTTTCAAGGTACGGAGGAGACCTCACCGAGGAGACCTCACCGAGGAGACCTCCATTCATCGTTACTAATGGTAGTTCGGGGTACGATCGACGATGATTGAAATTAACTCTAATTTCTGAGGCATTGAATGTAACCAGCTCGTTTTTCCAGCACTGACATGTTAAAGCTAGATGGGATGAGAAATCAGCTGCCAATCGCTGGTCATCACGACTTTTAGAGGTGTACACATATATCAACATATCATCGGCATAGATATTCACTAATGATCTGAGTGGACTCTTAGGAAGATCATTTATGCAAAGTAAAAAGAGAGTTCGTCCGTGAAGTGACCCCTGGGGTAGGTCTGCATTGATATCTATTAAAAGTTTGTTGTTCTGTCCTTAACTTTACGACACGCAGATTTGTGGGACGCCTAACCCTAACCCCCTAAGGACTCGCCTGTAATATAATTTTGTTCACCGCCTTCCTTGTAACTCCAAATGACCCTTTAGGGAGAGGCACGTACCACCATCTGTGTCTTGTTCACTATTTAAATATTAACTTCCAGGAGAAACTTCAGAGAAAGTAATTAGAAACCGTAACGATTTTTCACCAAGATATTTTTTTATTATTATGGAATGTGGAACAGAATGAGATATTTTTCAAGATGACAAATTAATTTAAAAGTTTTCGTCCTCTATTTTTGCCGTTTTTGTTTTAGCAACATTTTTCGCTGATCAGCATAATATGAGCCGAATTTTGACACGAAATCGTCATTCTATGAAGTTCGATCTATGTGGGCTCTACACAACTGATTTCATTGCATTTTCAAAGGCGGATTTTATGTTGAATAATAAATATTTCTCGAGTAAAATAAATGCTGTTCATGTTCGTGCACGCGCGTGCGTCTCAAAATTCATAGATATATACTCATCTATATGCAAATAAGCATATAAATATTAATAAATGTCACAAATGAATATAAAAATGAAAAAAAGAACCGGAAGAGGACGAAGTACGTTAAAAACTAATAAAATATTTTGAAATGAACATATTAAGTCATAAATTAAAAAAAAAAAAGAACATTGCTTCAAAACTGCAGAAATATCAATAAAAGTATAAAAATATTGTTTCGATATATATATATATATATATATTGAAACAATATTTTTATACTATATATATATATATATATATATATATATATATATATATATATATATATATATATATATATATATATATATATACAAATTTACAAAAGGATAAAATCCAGGAAAGTTCAATGTCCAGGACAAAGTAAGAATATAATATAAAAGGCTCAAACACTAATATTCCATGGTTATAATTTATTATAATCACGATCCAATTCATCAGACCTACAAATTAAAAAAGAAATCGGAAAATATAACTCTATTTCATTTTGAATTGGTAGGTCTGATGAATTGAATCGTGATTACGATTCCAACTATAACCATGGAATATTAGTGTTTGAGCCTTATATATATATATATATATATATATATATATATATATATATATATATATATATATATATATATATATATGTGTGTGTGTGTGTGTGTGTGTGTGTGTGTAAGTTGACAATAAAGTCACTAGACAGTTACTTTCAATAACAAAACAATTAATCAACAGTCCAGAATGTTAGTATTAAAACGGTGCTGGTTAATTCTGGTTAATAACAATAAAATGCTATGTTAAACAATAATAAATTAATTACCGCTATTTTTCGAACTGCAAGCCAGCTGCTTCAGTGCTTTGCTTTTTTATTATAAGTAATTGTATAGTGACTTTATTGCCAACCCTGCATATATATATATATATATATATATATATATATATATATATATATATATATATATATATATACGCATTCAATTCCAAGCAAGGCGTGAAGCCACTAGCACACAAGGCGTGAAGCCACTAGTACGCAAGGGGTTACAGAGAGTTGGAGCGAGAACAAAAAGGAGTGATAGAGGAAAGTATGAAGAAAAGGATAAGGGGTTAGATCATGACATCTGGAGACGTTGATTGACGTTACATTTGAATAGTTGGAGATTATAGTTATCAGGAAAACAAGAGATGGGGAGGGATTTCCACAGGCGAGAGGTGTGAGACATGAAGCTATTGGAGTAGAAGAGGCCTACAGAAAAAATAAAAAATTACCTCATGCGGGTATAGTCTGTTTCAAACCGGCCCAACCATATGTCAGACTTCTTCAGCCCTAGACTGACTGTACCGGAATCGGCGATTTTGAATTTAGCAGTCGAGGAGAGGGTACACGCCTAATCAAAGCGAC
Organism: Acanthosepion lycidas; assembly: GCA_963932145.1. Lineage (NCBI taxonomy): Eukaryota > Metazoa > Mollusca > Cephalopoda > Sepiida > Sepiidae > Acanthosepion > Acanthosepion lycidas. The sequence continues at coordinate 186,708 of OZ010605.1, forward strand.
GCCTCGTTTCAGATAAGGAGCCTGGGTTGGTGACAAGGGGAGTGCGTGAGATATCTCTATAAAGAGTGATAGGCCGGAATGGGGGTTTATTTATGACCAAAGCCATTAGTTGTATGCAAAGGAATTTAGGTTCTTGCTAAGGGATACTAAACTATACCAACAGCATATATATTTTAATAGGATTGATAATAAATTGTATTTCGACAATAAGGGTTTTTTTTATGTTATGAAGTGATGAGAGATTTAAAAAACAAAGCAATTTAGTTAGAATAAATTATCTAAATAATAGATTCTCAAAATCTGTTAGTAATACCGAAACACCCAATGGAAAAAATCATGCTGTACAACACACACACACACACACACACACACACACATATATATATATATATATATATATATATATATATATATATGAAAAATTTCCTAGAGTTAACCTGTAGAAAAAGACAAAATTTATGAATGAAAAAGACAATAGGAAAACTGTAATGGTAGCCGACGCATTGTGGACTTTTTCATTTTCGTTTTTACCTTGAAAATGTCCATATTGGACGAAATGCGTCGGCTACCATTACAGTTTTCCTATTGTCTTTTACACACACACATTACTTCTAACCAATGGGGTAGAGAGAGAATGTGGGTGAGTTGCTTTCTGTAAAGGTTTACCGCTGCGGGACCAGGGAATACACAAACAAGTTCATTTAAATTCAACCGAAAGGGTCTGTCGTTTTGATTATCTGTTGTATTTTTGCTATTTTCGAATAAGACGTATTTCAGGATTTAAATTTTGTGTAAACTCTCCGAAGTTTATGTTTTTCTGTTGTTTCTGATAAAATATTTTGACCATCTCAGTCATTATCAAGAATGTTGTACTGAGAGACTGGTAGACATGATTGCGTTGGCTATATTCTGTGAGTTTACAGAGCCGGAATCAATCGAAAGCTATGTCATGAGTAACCATTAAAGAGCGCACGAGAAAGAATGCCCCAAATATGCTTTATTTATTTTTGTTATATATATATATATATATATATATATATATATATATATATATATGTGTGTGTGTGTGTGTGTGTGTGTGTATGCATATATATATATATGTATGTCTGTATATATATACATATATATATATATATATATATATATATATGTGTATGTATGCATATATATATGTATGTATATATATATATATATATATATATATATATATATATATATATATATATTACCGTGTGCAGCTTATATATTATATCATAAATAAGACATTTATGCAAAGAATTAATTAGCAATGTTAATGTGACTCATGGCGAAATCACTTCGCTAACAAGACTTAATGAGACATTAACTTACTATCAATTGCTTGAATATAGTTGAGATTTTTGTCAGATAGAAGACACATATCAAGTACTTTCGACAATTTCAAATTGTCATCTTCGGGCGCAATTTTTCGATATATAGGCAAAACACTCAGACGAAATATATGTAGTGTAGACCGAAAAATTCTTTCTTTTTTATAATACTCTATTTAGTGGCAGTTTTATTATATTTCGTTTTAATATTTTGCCTATATATTAGGATCGTATTATTCAAGGAACTGGTAGTAAGTTAATGTCTCATTGAGTCTTGTTAGCGAAGTGATTTCGCCATTAATCTAATAATCTTTTTATAAATTACTTCTTTATAATATATATATATATATATATATATATATATATATATATATATATATATATATGTATATATATATATATATATATGAAATGTATCACTTAGCCGAATGATATTACTTTTAGACGGACCATCCAGCAATCCTTCCGACCGGGGGGACACTATTAACTGATTCTTTATTTATTCATTTTTCTTTATTTATGCACTTTTACTGTTGCAAGATTGATTTGTTTTTGTTTTTGTTTTTTTTTCCTTTCAGTGTGTGTGTGTGTGTGTGTGTTTGTGATTGCGCGCGCGCGCATCCGACCGTGGGCACCCGCCTGTGTCCGTTTGTGCCCACCTGTGACCACCTGTGCCCGCATGTGACCACCTGTGCCCGCCGGTGTCAACCTGCGCCCGCCTGCGCCCGCCTGCGCCCGCCTGCGCGTATGTACGTACATATATATAAAGATCAGCTAAGAAAATTTGATAAATGTAGCATTTTGCACTATTAACTTAGTTTTTCCACAAACTTTGAAAGGGAAAAATTGCGGTGTTAGGTTTCAAATTTTCAATTTTATCTTAGTTTTGTTATCATCACGTCACGTTTATATTTATGGCGTTGATGTTTTCTATATATAAATTGTCAAGTTCTATGTCTGTTTTGTTTTCTTCAGTTTTGTAGGCGTCACATGAATATCTCATGGTGGGTGTATGTGTTACTATATGCACGCACACACACATATATATGTATTGGATAGATAGATAGATATGAACAGTAAGATAGATATATAGATAGATAGATATGAACAGTGAGATAGATAGATATGAAAAGTGAGATCGATAGATACATATGAAAAGTGAGATAGATAGATAGATATGAACAGTGAGATAGATAGAAACGACCTAACACAATGTTGCGCAACATGCGCAGAATGTTTACCGTTTTCTTTTTTCTTTCAGTTGTATTAAGTGCATTAAGATGCCAACTTCCAATCTGACACAGGAAATGAAAGTGTTAAGGGGTCTACTCCTTTTTATGCAGGTGGACTCGCTCAGTGTGTACTTGTACTGATGCCGGTGAATACCCGGGAGTGATATAGAGTGACAGTGATAGAGTGAAAGTGTGAGGTAACCGCTTTGTATGAATCACAGTTGCGAGCACGTAGACCCAGAAGAAAGTCATACTTCGATACTGAATTTCCCAGACTGTATATATATTATTATTGCTACTAACCGCATTTTCCTGCGTTTGTCATTCATTTTGAGACCGGATTTCATCTCTGAATCCACAACAAATTGGCGACGAGCGATTCGAACTCACACGAGAAGAAGAAATAGAAAAATCCTCCCCTCGTCCACAACAAATTGGCGACGAGCGATTCGAACTCACACGGGAAGAACAAACAACAAAAAAATTTTCCATCGTCGTCCACAACAAATTGACGGCAAAGAGTTACGAGTATTAAAAATGCGTAAAATTGAGTTATCATGGAAGATTTTAAAAATATTTTGGTAGAACTGGTAAAATACCAAAATGATCAACAATTACAACTACAAGAAAGAATGGAAGAAAAATGACAAAAGCAATTACTACAAACGCAGAAGTAAAATCAAGAAAGACAAATAGAGCTCCAGGAACTAATATTGAAACTAGCGGGTAACAAGCAATTAGATATTGAAAAAGAGGCAACTTTTTCGCAAGACGCAGTGTGGAATACCATAGAGATTTTCAAATATTCTCTAGATGAGGATAAAAATTTCAGAGATTACTTCAGAAAACATGAAGCCATCTTTAACATCGACTGTCAAAACTGGGCAAAAGCAAAAAAGCTACGTCTATTGCTTAGAAAATTAGGAATTGAATAATATACAAAGTTCGTGGATTATATCTTGCCAAAAAAGACGAACGAATTAATATTTGACGAAGCAGTGATATGTCTTAAAGAACTCTTCAGTCCAAAAACGTCACTCTTCCACAGGAGGTGGAAATGCCATAACCTGGTAAAGGGCGATAATGAGGATTATTCCACGTTTGCTGCAATCGTAATTAAACATTGCGACGACTTCATATTAGCGGAATTAACCCCGGAAAATTTCAAGTGTCTCCTCTTTGTTCAAGGGTTAGTTTCAACAAAAGACAGCGAAATGCGCAAAAGAATGCTTTCAAAATTACAACATGAACATGGACTAACACTACAACAATTATCAGAAGATTGCCAGAAATGTCTAAGTATAAGGAAAGACTCGGAGGACATTGAGGAGTCAGCTCTATCTCATATACTTAAGTTAAACAAAAGTCTATGCTTTTCACCCTCCCCGGAAAGAAAACAAAAATTCTATAATAATGGAAAAAGATTCTCACCCTCCCCAGAAAGAAAAAGAATTCTATAATAAGAGAAAAAGTACAACATACAGGGCAAATTATGACGAAAATCGAAGCAAATATAAGCCCCCCACTATCAGCATGTTATCGATGTGGAGGACTACATTGGAACAAGGATTGCCGTTTTAAATATAAAAACTGAGTGTGGAAAAAAGGGCCACAAGGCATCCCAATGTAGGAACAGAAAAGATACTAGTAGAATAAGGGCTACTAGGATGCATAACGAAGACAATACCAACATAAGGAAATATGTAGAACTTGAAATCTTAAATAAAAAGATAAAATTGCAACTGGATTCCGGTTCCGACCTCACGATGATCAACCTACAGACATGGAGAAAACTTAACAGACCAACCCTGTTACATACACAAAAAATTGCCAAGTCGGTTACAGGCAAGCGAATAAAATTCGAAGGAGAAATAATCATGAATGTTAAATTTCACGGGAAAACAAAAAAACTTAAGATATACGTCATGAAAGATACTGAAAATCTAGTAGATATCGACTGGATGCAAAAGTTCAACGTTTGGGATCTACCTATCAGCTCTTTTTGCAAAAAGTTAGAGGTTGAACCATCAGATGCTATAAAGTTAAAGGAAGAATTATATAACCAATTTCCGGAGGTATTTTCGAGCGTGTTGGGACGATGCAACAAATTTGAGGCCGGAATTGAATTAAAAGAAAACGTCCAACCAGTTCTTAAAAAGAAGCGAAACGTGCCATTTGCTACCATAGATGAAAACAGTAAAGAGTTATACAAGGCAGTAAAGGAACTACCTGTGACTTTGCGAGACATAAGAAGAGAAGCGGAAAAGGATTAATTTATGCAGAGGACGAAGGTAAAAATACAGTCTGTGTTTGACAAATTATTACCAAACAAGAACAAAAACCAGTATACACCTATTGTACCCAAGAGATCATTTAAAACAGGATGAGAAAATTTACCGAACCTCTGGTTATCTACCATAAGAGAAAAAAATACTAACTCCCCGCAAAATGGATCTAAGGAGGTGGGTGTTAGGGGGCCACCCCTTTTTATACAAGTGGACTTGCTCAGTGTGTACTTGTACTGCTGCCGGTGAATACCCGGGAGTGATACAGAGCGACAGTGAGAGAGTGAGAGAGTGAGAGTGTGAGGTAACCGCTTTGTAGGAGTCACAGTTGCGAGCGCGTAGACTCAGAAGGAAGTCATACTTCGATACTGAATTTCCCAGACTGTATATATATATTATTATTGCTACTAACCGCATTTCTGGATCTACTAACAGTATTACCAATTGTATTATTACGTCAATACATTTATTTGCTATATTTCATTCCTGCGTTTGTCATTCATTTTGAGACCGGATTTCATCTCGGAATCCACAACAGAAAGGCACACTGTTTACATATTTCACGCCGTTGACCACAACGACTAGAAAGTGGTCAGGCCGAAGTTGTTTCTTGAAAGCGGCTAGGTGAAAAGGATGAACGGTTGAGATGTGGTTATGCGTAGACTCCATTGAGACATCCGTGTCTTTGATGGTCCTTGGGTACGCAAGTTGTGAGAGTTTATGTCACATCACCTTACTTCTTGCGACATCTACATCGAGGTTTGACACACGATGGTCCAACCCTGGATTGAAGGACTGGTCGTACGTTTTCGGGAACGGTTTCTCTTCTTCACATATGGTCCACATTACTAATGAATGGCTGAGAACTTTTACGTTCATGTCCCCATGAGTCCTAACTTTGAATTCATTAGGCTACTATGTTTAGGGCGTCGTCAAGAGGGGGACCAACTCACTGCTCCACAATACAATAAATTAGGTTACAATAAAATTTGTATCTTATATGAAAATGTAGATTTGGGAGGAGGGGCACGAGACCCTTGCACCGGCGCTACATGTAAATATATTTATATACATGGAAGGAAATTCACCACATAAAGTTATAAATTGATCAAGTTAAATACCTATATATTTATTTATTATCTACAATATGTTCATTTCAGATTAGTAACATTACAGATTAGTAACATTACAGATTACTAACGTTACACATAATGACATTGCAGATTAGTAACATTACAGATTAGTAACATTACAGATTAGTAACATTACAGATTACTAACGTTACACATAATGACATTGCAGATTAGTAACATTGCAGATTAGTAACATTACAGATTAGTAACATTACAGATTAGTAACATTACAGATAATGACATTGCAGATTAGTAACATTACAGATTAGTAACATTACAGATTAGTAACATTACAGATTACTAACGTTACACATAATGACATTGCAGATTAGTAACATTACAGATTAGTAACATTACAGATTACTAACGTTACACATAATGACATTGCAGATTAGTAACATTACAGATTAGTAACATTACAGATTACTAACGTTACACATAATGACATTGCAGATTAGTAACTTTGCAGATTAGTAACATTACAGATTAGTAACATTACAGATTAGTAACTTAATGCACTAAATGGGACATTACGTGATTATTTTTTAACTTATACAGGCAATGTTCTCCAGTGATTCCACTGACAGTATAAGAAACTTATTGGTTAAATAGCAGGACAGACTGATGCTATAGTCTTGGTTGGCATCCAGTCTACTGTAGAAAGTAATGGTGACCAACTACAGGAATTCTGCCAATTCAATCATGAATCACAAAGAGACATGATCGCTCACACATGGTACCTAAGGAACGAATATATAATCATGATATCTGGTTCATATTCCGTGGATGCTGTCCGAAGCCATATTTGATAGTGTTCGATAAACACAGTGAGAATCCTGCCTACGCTTCTTTTTATTTTTCTAAATAAAAATTCATGTGAAAATTGTCTATTTTTTCTCCTCCAATTTATTTGAGTATTATTTAAATTTCTTTCGAAAATAATTTAAAGTATTTTCTTCTGATAAAACCATTGTTGACAATTTCTTTTATAATAGTTGACCGATCCAATTGCCTACTGTCGGTAATTATCTCACTGGGAGTAGAGTATTATTATCTTAACTGAATGAGGCTTACGGCTACACTACGTAAATTAAGCAACGTCAAACCTGGTTATTACCTAGATGGGTGACCGCTTGGGAATACCAGGTGCTGTAAGCATGGATGTGCAGGTTGTGTAATGGATTGATCGGAAAGCCAAGTTCCAGTTCCAGTCGGGTTCGTTATATTCACTTACACTCAGCTACTTTTGGGAAAAGTATGAATCTATCTCTTCTCCTCCAAGCTATGTGTTAATTAGTAAGCCTTGTATCACTAAAGCATTATTTTCTATAAAAATAAAAAAAAAAAATTGCGTATATAATATTTAGATTTCATCATTAAATAACGCATAGAGATGCTAATCTGCCGTTAATAAAAAATTATCCAACTAACTTTCATTGAATGAATAAGAAACATCCGTATGTATTGAGATAATTCTTCAAATTAAAACAAATTATGAAAAATAAAAAGCAGATCTCTGGTAATTATCTGATAAGAAATGAACTCAGTTAAAATTAAGCATATTAACGTTGAAAACTGATGTTCAAAACCCAATCTTAGACCGTCTTGGGTAAGACGATAATCTACACCTTTTAAGTGTTGGTGTCCCCAGGTCCACCCTGACCCGGGGTGGTAGCACCAGTTAGGGTCCCAGCTATGGGCAAATAGTTAACCTCCAAACTGGGATAGAAACACAATGAAAGTGTTAAAATATGTCTTAATACCAGCAATACCTTTTTGTAAAAGGTTATTACCAGCAATAAATGTTTGAAGAAAAAGTTATTACCAGCAATACATCTTTTTACCAGCAGTAAAAATCTTAAGTAATCCATAGAGGTTGATATGCTGTAAACCAAACCAAACCAAACCAAACCAAACCAAACAGTCGTAGAGTTATCTTATTGTAAAGTGACCACTTTTACGAAGTAGATATTGTCAAATGCTAACTTTTATGTGGGATAAGAAGATCACAATCGCTGAGACAATGAACTTGTAGTAGCCTGAAAGATAGGCTCTACAGAAGTGATCTATTTTTTTTTTTACAAGTAGTTGAGACATTTGCAAATAGTAGACGTAATGAACTTGATTTATCTTGCGACTTGTATTTTTAAAGCTTGAATTCACACGAAAGGTTTTTAGATTATTCAGCTCGTCTAAAAAAAAGATATTTCTTTTAAAGGAAACGACAGCGAATAAGCACGAGAAATGATCGTTATAACTCAGATAATTCTCTCATTAAGAGAAAAAATTCTTTGACTTCATTCGCAGACTATGAAACATTTATTCATCGTCATGGAGTTTTTATTGTTTCTGTAAACATCTGCTTGTCATGGCAGAGGGAGGGCCCGTATTTAGAGAGTTAAAGTCGCCCATTCGGCCCGACATGTGAGATTTGGTCTGTCAGCCACTTGAAGAGTTGATAATCATCACGACTCACGTTTATTTTTAATTTCTTTAAGAAAAAGTTCCATTTCCTTTCACGTCATTTTTTTCTTAGCTTTCAAAATATATATGATGGCTGTTGACACATTGGACGAGAATGACCACTGCAAGTTTGATTAATGGTCATGGTTCTCGTGAGAACGACAATGGCGATTGAAGCCAAAAAGTGACTTGCAATGCTTATTGCAGACGTAGCAAATTAAGTTTTTCGGTACAGGGTCTGGCCTGTTTTCCTGACATGGGGGAAAAACGGAGCGGTTTCTGATTTTTTCCGCACATTGCATGTTAATTTTCTTTTTTTACCCAGCGAAATATATAGTGATTTTCAAGCTGTGAAACAAGGCCGAAATTATTGGGTACCCAGTGAGGATCGAACTCGCTCATAATTGTTCTAGCTAACCATTACACCACCTCGAAGTGCCCCCAAATGATTTTCTAAGCATAGCTTAGATGTGGCACAAGGCTAAAATGTGGAATACCAAGTAAGAATCGAACTCACTACTCAGATGTAATTGATCTAGCGAGACAAGTTTGCTAGGCATTACACATGACGTTGAGCCTTCCCAACGAAATATATATACAGATCTATGTTAGCATATAATAGACGAATCTGTCTGTCTCTATATACAAATATATGTATGCAGACTTCTCCATATCCCGAGAAGAGGTACCTATAAAACGAATACAAGTAGTTATTTATTGTTTTATTTTACTGTTTTGTAATTTTTTTTTTGACTTGTAGGCGGGAACTTGGAGCATTGATATTTGGAAAAGGGTAGCCAAGTGTGCGTGTGTTTTTCTTTTTTGTTGTTTTTGTTTCAGTTGATGTTAGTGAAAAGTGATAATGTACGAAAGACTCCACAAACATATATATGCATAAATATGTGCTAATGCACATGATAACAGATCTTAACACCAACATACACATGTGCGCTCCCACGAACGCACGCTCTATATATCTTTCTTTCTTTCCCTCTCTCTTAAACGCACACATACATATTTCATATTAGGTTGGTGCAAAAATAATGACGTAATAATGTCGTTTTTTGACGTATTGTTAACGTCAAAAAACGACATTATTGCGTCATTATTTTTGCAACAACCTAATATATACTTTAAATGCGCAGTACTTAGTGGAAAAAATCAGGGATAGAGCTAACATATTCAGTTGTATGGCTATTACTTTGTGAGCATGAGTTTCACGCTTTTGTGATCATCAGACATATATATATATATATATATATATATATATATATATATATATATTGTGTATTTAGGCAGCAATCCTTCTTTCATACAAGTTTCATGGAATATGAGACAAGGTGCTTTGATTAAGTTAAAAAAGTATAAGATCACATGAGAAATTGTATAAAAACTTAATCAATGCACCTTGTCTGTGATATTCAATGAAACTTACACACACACAAACCTATATATATATATATATATATATATATATATATATATATATATATATATATATATATATATATATATATATTACTGAATTTTTTTCTTGACCAATTTGTTTAAATGTATTTTTATTTACAATTTGTACTATCGGTTTTTTTCACACCAGTCGAATATAGGTGTTAAAGTAATACATTATATATATATATATATATATATATATATATATATATATATATATATATATGTATATATATATATATATATATATATATATATATATATATATATATATATATATATATATTTATAGATATGTATTCATCGCGACACAGAAATTCGTATTTCGGAACCAAAAACTAAACTTTAAATTAAACTTAAAATTAAAGTGTTTGTTCCATTATCAAGCGATATTGAATAACTTTCGAAAAAAATGATTTACTTCTAGAAGTTAAATAGTATTATATAGTTTAAGTTGGAGAGGAAAATGGATTACAAAATTTTAAATGGGGTGTTGCTTCTTTTGACGAATCAAGATACGAGTCTAATTTAAGATGGCAAAGTGTAAATATAGGTTAAGATTTAGGTGTGGTTTTGTAAACATGGTAATTTCTGTGTCGCGGTGAATACATATTTTATAATATTATGCTCTATTGTGTATCGAGCACTGGTTCTAAAAATAAATGCTAAAGAACTGTGGATTTTAAATCCGTCTGTTCTTTCTTTTTATTTTGATATATATATATATATATATATATATATATATATATCGCTTTTACTGTAAGTGTTATTTTTATGGGGCACACGTGTTTGAGTTGTTATCCCTGTTTTTTTTTTCTCTTAAACAGTGAAGTTAATAAAAACTGGACTAAACTGAGAAAAAAAACTACAAAAGAAAAACTGGGCCTCCGTAAGGAATCGAACCCCTGCATCTCTTATAGTAATAAATAATGTCGACTAAAAATACTATATATATATATATATATATATATATAAATACTATATATATATATATATATATATATATATATATATATATAAATACTATATATATATATATATATATAAATATATAAATACTATATATATATATATATATATATATACATATATATATATATATACATATATATATAAATACTATATATATATATGTATATATATAGCAACGTAATTACGCGTGAACAGATGCTAATAACGCAACAGCAATGTAATGGATATAGGCATTTAAAACTGGTCATGGCGACCCAGGGAAATTCATATGTATGGGAGTGAAAGGCAGTTTGACTTTTAACGCGACATGCTCACTCATATCAGATGGGTGGGCCTGAGTATTAAAAAAATTCTGATCTACTAGGATTTTCATGCACATCTTTATGGTTTTATAGAAAATGGTTTTAAAAAATGTGTGGGCGGAAATCCCTTTTTGATGAAAAAGGGCGAATGCGACTGGCCAGACTGATTCAGCCCGACAGAAAGGCAACAGTAACTCAATTAAGGATTCTTTACAATGGAGGTATACAGAACATAGTTGAAAGCGGAATACGTTGAATCTTGAAGCAGTTGAGCTCTAGCCACAGAAGACCACATTGGATGCCACACTCGTCAAATAAGAACAAGAAGCAGAGGTTACAGTTCACTAGGCATCACAAAAATTGAGTAAATGAAGATTGAAAAACGTTGCCTGGTCTGATGAGTCTCGATTTTGGCTACGAGATTCGAATGGTAGTGTTAATATAAAAGCTTTGATCCATACTACCTTGTGTCCTCTATACAGGTTGCTGGTGGTGATGTAAGGTTATAGAGGATATTTTCTTGGAATACAGTGAGTCCCTTGATATACGTAAAGGATCGTTTAAACAGATTATAGGGTTATTAGGGTGTTCCAATAAATTGGACCGATTTTAAGTGTGAAAGATTAACAATCAAACAATGTGTCAAAACTATCGAAGCCTGTTACGAAAATGGACGTTCAAAAAGAAATGCATTTCACGTACTTCGCGATTTTTTGGTCAACATAATCGACCAACCGAGAGTTCAATTGGAAACGATGTAACGTTATTGTGGAGAGGTTCAATTCCTGCTCGCGATAACGAATAGAACAGTCTGGATTTTCGACCACATTCTCGTACACTGTAGCAATGTTTTCAGCTGAACGGTGTAAACGAGTACTCATTGGTGTTTTCACATCTGCCACCGACTCAGTTTGATTTTACGAATATTTTTTACAATTGCACTCTTCAAACTTTAACATGTTGTATGTATATCTATCTATCTATCTCTGTGTGTATATATATATATATATATATATATATATATATATATATATATATATATATATATATATATATAATGCGTGTTTATAAGTTGTACTATTGTGGTCACGTGTTCGAAGTTTGAGTTTGATCGTGTCACTTTTCTTTATATTTACATACGCTCTATCCCATATAATGAGCACTTTCGTCCATAAATAAAGAGTGTTCTAATAACTTGGACCGATTTTAAATGTGAATTAAGTTTAAGCGTCTAATGATTTTTTTCTTTTTTCTTTCAGGCTTAACAACTTAAGTCTTTGGCAATTTCAACCATGGAAAGATTAACAATCAAACGTGTTAAAGTTATCGAAGCCGATTACAAAAATGGACGTTCAAACAGAAATGCCTTTCGCGCACTTCGCGATTTTTGGGGGCAACATAATCGACCAACGGAGATTGCAATTGGAAACGATATAACGTTACTGTAGAGAGGTTCAATCACTGCGCGCGATGTCAAATAGAGGGGTCTGGATTTTCGGTCACATTCTCGTGCACTGCGGCAACGTTTCGCAGCTGAACGGCAAGGGTGTTTTCACATCTGACACCGATCCAGTTTGTTTGAATTTACGAACATTTTTTCCAATTGCACTCTTGAAACTTTAACACGTTGTTTGATTGTTAATCTTTCCATGGTTGAAATTACCAAAGACTTAAGTTGTTACATCTGAAAGAGAAAAAATCATTAGACGCTTAAACTTAATTCACATTTAAAATCGATGCAATATATTGGAACACCCTTTACGGTGTAGTCATTCTTAAAGCCAGTTTTTCCTTCTTTTTTTTTTCTTAATTTGCCAATATTTTCAACTTTTTTAAAAAGTGTTCTGTTATATCTTTTCAGCTGTTTTGCAACTTCCAAAAAGTTAAGTTTTCATTGGTCAATAACTCTTCAATATTTTCTTTTTCTTTTGATGTTATATCTGAATTGCGACCCATGATAATCTCTGTATGTCTGAAATTAATACAACAAATATAAATAACTAAAATATTATCCTTTTTATATTAATTTGCAATATAATGAACAACGCTCGACGCTACCATAAAATAAGTGAAATGAAAGTGATGCCATGCAAATATCTTATTGAACCATTCCCAAAATCAAAATGTCCGAAACCTGGCAGATGATCACTGCTCTGATCTAACTCTAACTTATGAAAAAGTGGCTTGTAACTTCCAATGATCTCAAAAGCCAAGCTAGTATCATTTTATTATCATTATCGAGTAGACCCTCTAGTTTTCTCAAGTCACGATGAACTCTTAATAAAGCTCATTACTTTGGATATTTATTGGGTCTCAAGTTCAGACCTCAAGTGGAACTCATCTATCCGATACGTTATTAAAAATACTGAAAAATAGTCGGCTCATTGTACCGCTCCAGTAAGTACCTTACTCCTGCTGCTATTTACAAAAGTCATATTAGAACAAAAAGGAAGTATTGCTACCATTTCTAAGCTAGTGCTACCCAATCCTCACTTTCCAGCTTTGATAGATCACAAGATCGTTAACACGATCTTTTCCATTCTTCAGTCTCTTTCCCATAAAAAGAAACACCGCAAGTCTATCGATGCTCTATTGTGAATACTATGGCAAATGTTCAGGCGAACTACATTCTGTAATTCCACCAGTTCATACTTTTACAGAACCGCCATGTTACGTCCACGGAGTTGAACCAGCTTCATTCCCCCGTATTCAGATTTTTCTAACACCCGCTACTTTATGGAACATTCCACATCCTCCCACGCTGTGAATACTTTCCCAAACACTACAACCTTAATCTAATTTAAACGCTTACGGCCATATTACGTTGAAAAACCGGTTCCCGTAAGATCACCGAAAATAAGCAACGTCAAACCTGGTCAGTACCTAGATGGGTGACCGCTTTGGAATACCGTGAACTATAAATTTGGGTTTTCGGTTGATGTAATGGATAAGGAAGTTGTTGATCAGAGGGCCGAGTTCCAATTCCAGTTGGGTTCGTTATATTCACTTACGCGCTGATACCCTTGGGAAAGGTATTACCCTACCTGTTCCCATCCAGCTATGGGTTAATTAGTAAGACTTGTAACACTAAAACCATTATTATCTAAAAAAATTCTTACAATCAAAAGAAATAACTAGCAAAGGGTTGATAACCCGCAAAAAACGAATTAATCTTTATGTCAGGGTTTAATCGTCATCCTTTATATTCTCAAAGTCTTCACTTTCTACTATCTCCTTAAATTTATATCGCACACATTATTCAGTAACCTTCTACCTTAAGTGGCTCTTGAGCCTTGCATTAGGTGAACATTATGATAAAAATATTCTAAGCTCAGCGATTCAGGGTATTGATGTATAAACAAACATAAAAACCAATGATTAGTAAAAAGTATACAGTTTCATGAATTCAAAAAGCCTGTAAAGACTTCATATAGCAGTCAGAACCTTTGGCTTTCGAGAGTGTGGTTTAAACAGAGGCGCCATTGTGTTTAAAATAATTGTGAATGATTTGACGACGTTTTTCTGAACTCTGATATTTGAATATTACACCCAAAAGTAACTTTTTCATTTTTTTTTTTGTTCTGTTTTATTCTGATTTTGACGTTCTTTATTTTAAGGCGATGTTAAGTCGGTTTTGTTAATATTTCTTGCTTTTAAGTAGAAAACAACGTACAAAAGAATTTAACTCGTTAATATCGTCAGTTTTGGGGCACCATACATCTGCCGGATCAAGACTTTAGCAAGCGTTATGTAAAGAAATATTTCTCTATCTTATAGGAATTTCAGAATTGGGGATATTTCTTTAGGTAAACGCGCACAAACGATTTCTTTATCTGTGTAAATTGAGTTTAATTTTTGTTTGAGTACGAACACTTCTGGGTCTGAAATTTAGGTCACTGTTACTCGTTACACTGTGTCTAGAAAGATTAGCTATGAAATCGCTAAAACTGTTACCTTGCATTTTTCTCTGAATTCTTTTCTTTATTGCATGGAGAATGTGCGTTAAATCATGACAATAGGTTTTGTTTAGACTAATTATTGTTATCATTTCGGTGAAATGGTTTTGTTGTAATAAACATTAATATTTAACTATTTCTCGTTTTCATATTTCACGTTTTGCACAAGATTTGTTTTAAAATAAAATCTAATTAAAGCTTTTTAGTCATGATCACTTTAAACGATTATAAAAAATCATTTCAGTTATATGCCACGCGTGATACAAGCTAAGGCGATCATGTATCTTTTGATACATGACTGACGAGGCAGATTTTTTCTCATTTCTTTCTGCGGTAGACTAGTTGCCATCCAAGGCTACAGAACCCGGTCTGTCCTGCTATTTACCCATGGCGGGGTGGGGGGTTGAGAAGAAGAAGATTCATACCTTTCTCAAGGGTATTAGCACCTAAGTGAATATCACTTCAGTTATGTGCTATGCGTGATACACGCTAAGGCGATCATGTATCTTTTGATACATGACTGACGAGGCAGATTTCTTTCTGCGGTAGACTGGTTGCCAACCAAGGCTATAGAACCAGGTCTGTCCTGTTATTTACCCATAGCTGGAGGGAGAAGAAGAGGATTCATATTTTTATCCAAGGGTATTAGCACGTAAGTGAATGTAATGGATTCGTCTAGAATTCGAACTCAGCTCTCCGATTCCTAAATCCGAGCCGTTATCTATTACTCTTACTAAAAGATACTTATTCAAATTAAATATGAATAAAACCTTAAAACCTTTGTTATTTGTCTGCACAGAACCAAAAAACAGACAGAAACTTGTGTAATGTCAAAAGCACGCAGGTGCAGGCTTTAATAAAGCTTTATTCAATTGAGAATACAAGGTTGGCGTATAGTGTCCTTTTATAGTCCCAGCAAACAGAAATAGAACTTTCAAAGGGGAAAGTAGCAAAACAAAGGGAGATCACTCTTATTCATAACAATTTGTACAGTATTTTATCTATATATCCTATTCTTTATTAAAGGATACAATAATGGTTTTACTTCAGTTTTTTTTTTTTTTTACCTAAACCGTTTTCATACTCATGTAGTGGTTTTTAGTGGAGGTCAAGTGGCAATAAGTTTTCTCAACATTCGTCAAATCGCCCCTAAGTATTCTTGCTGATTTTAGCAATGTCCTTTGTGAGATTTCAACTCTTCCTTTAATTTTCATTTTTTTTTTTTTTCCTCAAAAAATATCGTTAGAAGCCAAGAAAATAATGTTAAATGTCGATGTATTAGGTTGGTGCAAAAATAATGATGTAATAATGTCGTTTTTTGACGTTAAAAATACGTCAAAAAACGACACTATTACGTCATTATTTTTGCACCAACCTAATAATATCAATCTTATACGACAGTGAATACTGGAAAATTTCCTCACCGATGAAGAAGAGGCTTGAGGCAACGTGATTCTAAAGAAGGGTGTTGAGAATACCATGGACAGAAAATATGAGCAATAAGGAACTTTTAAGAAAAATGGAAACAATATGAAACTTATAGTTAGAATCAGAAAGAGTTCAGATTTCTGGGACACAAAGAAGAAAGAGGGTTAAGAGAATTTGACACTCAAAGGACACATTGAAGGTAAAATAAGCAAAAGGAAGCAGTGTATAACCTACCTAACAGGCTTGTGTAAATGAATGGGAGAAAAGGGAGTAAAAAAGATAGTAAGGAGACACACATTTCTTAAAGCTACAAAGGTTAAGAAGTTGTGGAGAGCTATGATCGCCTACGTTCTAAAAGGACAATACTCATAAAAGGAGACGAATAGGAATAATAAATACAACCTTTACTTTAATGTTTCATATTTTCTTTCAGTTCTGTTCCAATTTTGAAATGTTCTCCTGCTATTTACTTTCAACTTCAGTTTTTCGTCGACTGCAATAGCAATAGTCATTAAATGTCTAAACAGAATTACCTATTGTTTACGTGAAAGAGGTCTGATTTTCTGTCCTGGGTTGGATTTCAAAATTTCATAGAATTTAATTTATTTAAATCACAAGAACTGCTTCTACCCGATTCACGATGGGTGGACGTAAGGCAGAGTCGATTTTTCGCGTTGTGTCCCTACACGTATATACGGGGCCAAATATAAACATTGTCCTCCATACACTACCAATATCATGCTTCCGTCAGAATCGGCCAACATTCGCCCTATAGAGATGTTGGGGCAGGTTTAGTCAATGCTTATGCTTCAATCATTCCTTTTCTGTGAACTGCTCCAAAGTAGAGATACGGAATAGGTGGGGGGGGGAACAGATATTTTTTTTAATCATTTCGCTTCAAGCAAGGCAATAAAGCTACAAAGACGCAAGGACTTATTGAGTGTAAAATAGCATTAGAATAAATATTATTAAGGAATCAGAATAATAAAAGAACGAGAATTAAGACGGAAAATAACGATTGGCATTACATTTAAACTTTTGAAGATTAAAGTTGACTGGGAAGCAAGAAACTGGAAGAGAGTTCCACAAGTGAGAAGTGTGATAGAAGAAACTGTTAGCATAGAACTTACGGTTACATCTCGCCATTTCAAGTGGAAAATGATGAAACCTTACCATCAATCTAGTACTGCGCTTAAATTCATAAATTCTAGGTACCACAGAGGAAAATTTGTCAGAACAAGTACCATGAAGATCTTTATACAAAAGGTACAGGGAAGCTAGATTACGGCGGTGGGAAAGGGACTGAACCCGAGATGCCAGCTCAGGACCAATAACATTGCCGTTTCTTGTTTGGATTTTATCAAGAATCTCTAAATGTGTAACAGGAGAACCAGACCTGATGTGGTGGAAATATTCGAAGCATGGATGAATGGAAGACTTATAAATATGTAAGACAGTTTCTGGAGAGAAAAATTGTCTAGTACGACACAGCAAACCAATAATAACTTCAGTTCAGCAGAAAACGTTAGCATGAGAAGGCGCAAAGAGCCAGTCTCATGGAGATTAACATTAGCCATGCTGAAAGGTAGAAAGGAGTTTTTTAGATGATTGATAGAGAGCAATTTTGTTTTGGAACTATTAAAATTAACAAGCCATTCCTTACCCCAATTAATAGCAGATTGTAGATCATTTTTTAGATCAGCTGCCAATTTGACCGTATCGAACTGATCAGACTTAGTATTAAGACAGAAGTAAATATTTGTATCAACAGCATAGATATCAGTTGAGAAGTGATGCCATTGGGATGGCATTGATGAAAATTAAGAATAGTGTAGGTTCAAGGATAGAGCTCTGGGGGACACCTACATTACTGCAGTGTGATAGAAGAAACTGTTAGCATAGAACTTACGGTTCAATCTCGCCATTTCAAGTGGAAAATGATGAAACGTTGCAGCTATATTATGTCTTGCTTAGGCTACTCGCTGTGACTTCTGTTAGAAATTCTCCTAGCTGATCCCAACGAACTTCCTGACTAACTTGGAGTTCTTTATTTAAGGCGTCTTGCCTATTTCATTTGTGTTACCAGGGGTTATTTATTCCACAATATCCCTCCTTTTGAAATGTTTTTTTTTATTAGTAAATATTTTATTTTATTTCTTAGTATTCCCCACCTCATCTTTCTGGCAAGTTCGCCAACGTACAGAAGTTTGTATTTCTTTTGTTTTGGGTCAACCTCTAGTTTTTTCGTACGTTTGCTTTTTCTTTAATCAATGTTGACCATTCAATGAATTCTTGGTGTGTTTGTAGATCAAAAATACCATACAGTATTTGTATAGGTGCTTTCTTTCTTGTGGACCTTTCTTCAATAAACATTTTCTTTAATTGATTCCAATGCCTTTTGTGTTCCAATTATTTTCCTTTTACCATAGTTATCATTTTTCTTTTCTCTCTCTCTCTCTCTCTCCCTATCTATCTATCTATCTATCTATCTATCTATCTTCCAGCTTACATTCCATTTTAGGATTAGCCCTTTTCTGCTCAGAATTAACATTTAACCACCTCATGGCCTCATTGTCACAATGGTAACAACTTGTTGAATACTAATTTAAATTTTCTTGCGAACATCAATTCTGCCGGTGACATGCCTGACTGTGTATTGGGATTCGGCGTTAACAGATTTACTCTCAAGAATTTTTGTAGTGCTTCTTTGCTCACTTTTTCATTACTTGCTTTTTCAAAACTCTCTTAAAAGTACTCACAAGCCATTCAGCTTGTCCGTTTGACCATAGGTCATACGGTTGGGTTGTCATATGTTCAGTCGAGAACATTTTACAAAATTCTTTAAATTTGTAAGCAGTGAATTGTGTACCGTTATCCGAGACTCTGGCATCCGGAATGTCAAATCTTGCAAACAGTTTGTGTAAAAAATTCACTGTAAACGTGGAAATTGTCTTTTTGCACTTATAAATTTCAGGCCACTTATTAAAGCTATCCACTACCACAAGATGATCAGATCCATTTATTGGACCTGCGAAAATCTATAGCTTCTCTTAAGAGATTTCATCCTTGAAATTCCCAGATGTCCATTATGAAATTCATTTATTATCCGCTTTTGTAATAGGCGAGATATTACTACTCTTTGTGGAAACATTAGTATTCCGTCACATAACTAG
Organism: Acanthosepion lycidas; assembly: GCA_963932145.1. Taxonomy (NCBI): domain Eukaryota; kingdom Metazoa; phylum Mollusca; class Cephalopoda; order Sepiida; family Sepiidae; genus Acanthosepion; species Acanthosepion lycidas. The sequence continues at coordinate 206,450 of OZ010605.1, forward strand.
TAAGCATTCAAGTTTGGGTTGCGTTCTAAAATTCGTCTATCTTTCTTACTTTCTTTTAGTCATTTTTTATTTTCGAAATAAACATGTTCTGCTTTTACTTTTATTTCTTTCATTGTAATACAATTTTTTTTGTATATATATATATATATATATATATATATATATATATATAATTAGTGAGCCAGTCAAAATGACATGACTCACTTTATAGTCCACTTCTAATTGTCTCAAGGTCCTTGATAAAATCCAAAGACGGATATGCAATGTAATTGGCCCTGATCTGACATCTCGTCTGCAATCGCACTCTCACAGACGTGCCGTCGCATCCCTCTGTCCTTTTTACAAATACTTTCATGGTAACTGCTCCGAGGAGCTGCTTTCGCTGGTTCTCAGACTTCATGAATTTAAGCCTTCTACTAGGCTGGCATCTCGCTCACACCCTTTCATTGTCGAAACTGTTAAATATAGCCGTTTCTTCTATTCCAATAGCTTCATGTCTCGCACTTCTCGCCCATGGAACTCCCTCCCCTTTCTGTTTCCCTGAGAGCTATAATCTCCAACTATTCAAGTAATGTCAATCGACGTCTCCAGATGCCATGATCTATCCCATATCCTTCTCTTCATCCTTTCCTCTATCACTCCTATTTACTCTAGTTCCAACTGTCTGTAACCCCCTTGCGTGCTAGTGGCTTCCCGCCTTGCTTGGGGTGAAACGCTTAAAAAAGAATATATATATATATTTTTTCAATTGGGCCCCGTAGCTCCTAAGTCTAGCCTTGTGTATTATTTTGTTCTTTTTAATTTCCTTCCAGACATTTTTTCAACTCTGCGAATCTTGTTTTAAACGGGTATAATTATTGTAATAGAAACAAGCGTACATCCGTATATATTCACATTAAACGAAACCAGTTCTACATAAAAAGTTCACAACAACAACAACAAGAATAACAACAAGGCATATGTGGGCAAGAGAAGTAAAGAATCTTGCAGACTTAAACAAAATAATCCTCCCGTCGGGAACATATGCATGTAAGTGCTCCTCTTGAAACTGTTTCAGAAATAATAAGCATTGTTTAAGAAATAAATGGAAAATTGCCATAACGGAAATAACACTTTGGCATGATGATAAGGACGTGATTAGAAACAGTTTCTTGTTCCGGAATATGGCACAAGGCGTCATTTTAGGGTTTCGGGGGGGGATTCGGTTTTGCATCACGGGTAAGTTGTAGCCTGTTTAGGTTTGTCAGGTGTATTTCTTTTCTTTCTTTCCAATTCTCCCCTATTGTGGCATATCCCCCCAAAAAGCAGCAAGTTCAAATTATTTTCTTCTTTTTAATCATATCACCCTATGCGAGTAAAGTCACTAAGACACAAAGGTTACTCAGTTCATAAGAAAAAAGAGAAACATTATTAAGGAACGAGAACAATAAAAGAGGAATCAAGAAGACAGTATATAACGATTGACATTGCATTTACATCTTTGAAAATTAAAGTTGGCTGGAAAGCATGGAGCCGGAAGCTGGTTCCAAAAAGTGAGAGATGCAAGCAAAGAAACGTTTAGCACAGAACATACGGTTACATTTAACCAATTCAATTAACGAGACTCTGCCGCCATTCTAATATTGCACTTAAATTCATAAAGTCTTGGTGTTAAAGAGAAGACCTCGTCCGAACAGTTACGATATCTGCTACTTAGATATGAAACAGGGAGAATTTCTCAACATTATATGTATGAGAGAATAATTTTTAAGCATGTATTTTTAAACCGACTTCATTATCACTATAGTGGGTATTTGAGTAAGCATCACTGTCTTTTTTTTTTTTACAGTCATTGACATCTGCCGTTCTAGTCAGTCAAAAGTCTTATTAAAGAAAAGGAACCTGCATTCTCTTTATCATGAGAAAGCACGTTTAAACTAGGCGGGCTTACACCAAAGCAAGATGGACTTGATAAGTGTAATAAAGTTTTAGCAATGTTTACATTCTTTAAATCCAGAAAACGAAACACTTATATCCATACATATATCTTAATTATTATAAAACTCAGGTTGTGTGTGTATGTGTGTCTGTACATTTATATATTGGATCGGATTTTCTACATTTTTCAACCGATTTCAACAAAACTTCACAGGACTACGTAAAATTACCTTGCGGTGGTTCTGACAGCGCCAAAAATTGGAAAAACACAATTGTTTTTTCACGTAATCAATTTGAAAACACGATTAAGAGGCATCGCTGTTGCGAGAATGAAAGGACAACTCATATCAAGTTATACTTATGAAACCCAGGTTGTTTGTGTGTGTGTGTCCGTTTATATATGGGATCGGATTTCCTACATTTTTCAACCGATTTCAACAAAACTTCACTTTTTTTTTTGGCAGGTAGTGTTTCTTATTGTCTTGCACACTTTTTTCTTTATTTTTACATTCAGAATGCTTTAAAAATTCCATTTACAAGACAATTGTTTATAATAAAATTCTATTCAATCGGTAGACTCATAACGATTGAAAACAATGTTTTTGTTTGAGTTTGGGTTTGACCAATTCGTAAAAAAAAAATTTAAAAAACTAATTAAGACATGCGTGTCCGTCAACCTTAAACAATAATCTTTGTCAATTTTATTTTTCAGTCTTTATGATGGTCGATACTTGATCTATCTCTTACTGTTATATCCCCGGGCAACGCCGGGCTCTACTGCTAGTATAATATAAAAGTAAACAAAATTACCTTGTCAGTATAGTTTAATTAAACATGTATTAAAGAGGGATTTCTGCCCAAATACACTACTATTATATATATTGTACGCTAAACCAAGTATTACTTGCTACATGGTCGGGTTATCGGAGACTAGACCGGTCCTTCCACCAAGCTTTTCTCGTGAGGAATGTGGTTAGAAATACACACGGCAGGATTAAAAGCTCGACCTATCAAAGGATAGAGGAATACATTCATAGGCTGAACGGATATGTAACACACAGATGCCCACTGGCAGTGAGTGTCCACTAGAATTCGTTGACATCTCTCTAAGAGAAACCCTTCCGACTTCATTTGGACAGGTATATTCGAAGTTCAGAAAGTGAGACTGGCTCTTTGCAAAGACTTTCCTCACTTAAAAATGCTTGAAGCACAAGTATCATCTTTAATATATGTTGGCTAGTGTGTCTGGGTGTAACCAAAAAAAGCAAAACATTCAATGAAGACTTTGACATAGTAACGTGTAATAAATATGGTCGCGTCCTTCTAAGTTTGGCAGGCCTCGAAAATCATCATAGACTCCACCTACAGAGAAGTAATTAACTAGATGTTATAAGGTATTTCTGTCTGCAGTAAAGTGTGGAAAAGAATGTGCCTCAGATGGTGGACTAAAATGTCCTATGACAGTTTACTTTATATTACTGTAATATTTACTGCAACGTTGCCGCATGTGCACAAGGGAGTGAAAATCCCTAGCAGGACTAAAAGCCGCATCCACGCTACCCATTTTTAAGTACCAATCAAACGATGGTGCGTCCTGGGTATGACAATAAACTACATCTGCGTCCTGGGTAAGACAATAAACTATGTCCAACAGCAAGGCCTCTGCTCAGGAGGTTTTCAGGAGCGTGAGATCACCTCTTAATTGCTAGTGTTCCCAGGTTCACCTTGGCCCAGTGTGGTAGCACCTATTAGGGTATCAACTATGGAAAAATAGTTAATTCCCAAACTGGAGTCAAAAAACTATGAAAGTGTAAAAATAGGTGTTAATACTAGCAATAAATTCTTTAAGGAAAAATTATTACAAGCAATACAATTTTGAAGAAAAAATATTACTAGTAATACATTTTGGAAAAAAAATATTACCAGCAATAAAAATCTTGTCGGCATTAAATAACCCATTGAGGTTGATATACCGTAAAAAAAACCCCAAAAGATAGTAATACTCGAATTCGTGGCCATCATGTACATATGTATGTATGCATGTGTGTATATATGTATAAAATAATTTTTAAATAATTTAGAAAATGCCATAGCTTCCCAAACAAGAAATTTTATTAATTACAGGATTTTTCAAGTTTATCATTTTTAATAGAAAGTGGATATTAAATATGAAAACTATAGTGTCTTTAAACAAAGATTTCTTGGTGGTGTGTCGTACCATAACCATGTCACGAATTTCTGTAAACAAAACTAGCTGAACCCCCAGACACTATCGAGAAAAAAAAGGAGAGATATAAAAGAGAGTTTGGTAACGAAGAGAGGAAAGACTTATTCGGCTGTGATAGGAAATGACGTCATTGCACGAATGGCCATGAGTTAGTAAACTTAGGAGACTTATAAATCTTTTCTTCTTTTATCAGTATACAATATTGTTTTGTCTACAGGAATGAAAGAAAAGAGGCTATTTAAGAAAAAAAAAAAAAAAAAAAAAAAAAAAGGAAAGAGGAAAAAGAAAAGAGCAGAACAGATGAATGACCTGAAAACATAATTGAAGTTTATAAATGATTTAAGCAAGCGCAGTTTCTTGTGGAACCGATTTGTTGACATGTCAAATATCTTAATGTACTTCGGAATCTTCCATCAAAGAATCGTTGTTAGGTTTATATCGTCGTCGGCTTTACGTTACATCCAAGAATTTTATTTCTTCTTTGCTGATCGCTTCCTTTATGATCATGGCATTGATGATATATATATATATATATATATATATATATATATATATATATATATATATATATATATATATATACACACTTAAATATACCATCCCCTTCAGTGAAAGATATTTTATTTAATGTGGGCAGTTTATTTTATATAATAATAGCTACTAGGGTTTTGAGTCTTTTCTTGGATTGCGTGCTGTAGAGTATTTTAATATTGTCCACTAATATTTGTCTTATCGATATGTGCACAAATTGCACTGGGGTGACAAGTCAACCTACGAGAGAGTGTAGTGCATGTGTGCCGCATGTAAGAATTTAATGTTGTTTTTAGTATTATTAATAGGGGAGATACAATTTACCAGAGAGCAAACATTATTTTTATATGTGGGGGTGAGGTCCCGTGTTGTTGGTAATGATTAGACTAGATATCAATCTATATCTCTGGGATGTAGTATTATGATTACTTGCATTACTTATATCATTCACACGGTTATCCTAATCTTCATTGCCATATTCACAACGTTTCGGCCGTTGTACGCTCCGGGCTTCTTCAGATGACTGGAATTTCAAACTGAACCCTTTATTTCGTCCACCAGGGTAGATTGTTCTAGTTCCACGTGCCATGCCTTTTCCCAATGTCTCAGTTATTTCCCTTTAACTCAATTATCCAAGTTTTGGTTCACGACTGCTGTGGCCTGGTATTGAACACACAACTTTTTGGGTCTAGTCACTGGATCTAACCAACGTCTTCATTCACTGTGGCATGTGTCCTTGGGAACATCTGTGTATCAATTTCTGGGTATTATAAACCTAATGTCTTCAGCAACCATTTTTTAATTTTTGCTGTTATCACACATGTTTTTTACCAGAGCTCATATTGCAATTTGAATATGGCAATGAAAACGAGGATAATAGTTCGAATAATGTAAATAATGCAACTAATTAGATTAGATGTTTTAAACCTTTTATATTATATTTTGAATTACTTGTTCATCCTATTTTTAATTAGGGTGTATCTGATTACGATAGAATAAGTTAATGGTATGTTTATTTTTGTTTGCATCAAGGTTGTGTTTTTTTTTTTTGTTTTTTTTTCCAAATTTTGTTAAGACTTATTTTATTGGTTCATGAACGGTGTAGTTAAGGAAGCTATTGCTGATTATAGTTTCTTTAATATTGCTTAATCCCTTATAGAATAATGTGTCCGAAGAAGAACTCTTTATTTCGCTCGCTGGGGTAGACTGTTCTAGTTCCATGTGCCATGTCTAATGGATGTCATCAGTTATCTCCTGTTAATTCCCCTCTCCAAGTTCTCCACCGACATAACCAGGTATTGAACTCACACTCTTTGGGTCCGTTATGATAAATATGGCAACAAAGATGAGAATGATAGTCCGAGCAATGTAAATAGTGTACATAATACCTCATCTCAGAAATATAGACAGATACTAAATGAAACTGACGTCTATCGGCATGGACAACCGAAAGTTTTATTTCATTTTGTTGATAGACACATTTCATAAGACTTTCAGTTGGCCACGCCGGTAGATGTAAATATCACTGTTTTAAAAATATACTAATAAATAGTAATATCGGGTTACAAAATTTCATGAACCGATATATATATATATATATATATATATATATATATATATATATATGCATTTTCACTTAGAAATATCATAAAGAAATCCAAAATTGCCTCATATGGGGAATAGCGTATTTCGGCAGACGAAGATATCGGTCGTCTGTCTTATCAACCACAGTGTGGACTGAGTTCGTGTCTGTGTAGTTAGGAGGTACGGGAAATAGAATGTAACTGTGAAAGCTATACAAACAACCTGTCGAAAAACTAATACAAAATTTATCCATTTCAGTGTTTCAGTCAGACGAAAGGCACGAGACAGGTGTCAGGGGAGAGTGGAAGGTATTTTGTCTTAAAGGGAAGAAGTTTTATAGAATAAAACCCGAGTATTAAATTTACGACATTAATTTGAGGTTATATGAAGAATGTAATATTAACTTAAAATTAAAAGAGGAATAAAAAACTAAATTTAAGATCTATAGATAAAAAAGAATGTAAGGGGTTAATGGAAAGAGAGTTGCGGAGATATTAAAGTAGGGGAAAGTTTATAAGTTATGATTAATATATTTTTATTGTTTCCTGTAGAAGTTTCTTAAAATATGGTGATTGTAACCATATTTTAAGAAATCTCAATGGAACAAACAACAAACCCGTTATTGAACTCTCCTTTAGTTGGAGATCTAAAGAAAATTGTCCGGTAAAGGGCAAATGCAAATCTACCAGGGTTACATATCAAGCGATCATTTCCCCCAAAGAATTATGTTTACTGGTAACAGAGATTTTATACCCATAGGAACACATTTTCTAACCCTGAACTAAAACACCAGACAGTTCTTTAAAAATATTTTAGGAATTAAAAGAGAATGGCATGAGCCTACAGATAATTTGGTAAATTATAGGTTCCGCACGTACTTTTAATAGACTTAGAGAAAGATGTGACTTATGTTTAGAAGAAATTAGAATAATAAAATACAATAAAAAAAACAACAACTATTAATCAGAGGAATGAATTAGTGTTAAAATGCCAACATAAAAAAAATTCAAATTTCCATAATATAGCTTTAACTTAATTAGGTACCATATTTCCATAATATTCACTCCACCGTAACCCTTAAAAGTATAAATGTCGACAGTATAACTAATTCTAATTTCTATATATAATTCTCCGCTTCTATAACCTATATTAATTATAATTTGTAAACTTCTCCTACTTTAATATCTCCCCAACTCTCTTTCCTTTAATCCCTTACATCCATTTATCAATATATTTTACATTTACTTTTAAACACCTTTTTATTCCTCTTTTAATTCTGAATTAATACTTCATTCTTCATATAACTCCAAATGTCATAAATTTAATATTCGGGTTTAATTTTATAAAAGTTCTTCCCTTTAAGACCTTCCACCCATTTTTTACAAGCACGTTCCAAAACGATAACACATTTCTCATAGCATTTTTTCGGATTACATCTCTATTTTCGTTGTCCTCTTATTACCGAGAAGTAAAAACAAGAACAAAATCTATTTCCATACCTGAGGATGTCTGTAGGAACAGACGAAAGGTTGTAAAAAATTAAAAAGACCTTATGCAACTGGAATTTATAAACAGGGATCATATCATTCATATACAGGTTCGGGGTTGATGTATCTTAATTATATTGTTTGCAAAGATGTATTCTCGCCATTTAAATCATTAACCTCTATATTTGTTTTTTGTATGAATGATTCATGAATTTATATATATATATACAGTGTAACCCGGATATAATAGACCCGGATATAAGAGAAACCCGGATATAAGATAGATTTTATCTGGTCCCAAATTAGAGCCTGTGTTAATGTATATAGATGAGACCAAACCCGGATATAAGAGAAACACGGATATAAGAGACTTCTTATCCGGTCCCGACAACTCTCTTATATCCGGGTTACACTGTATATATTATGTTGGTGCAAAAATAATGTCGTTTTCTCACATAGTAACATATGTGAGAAAATGACATTATTTTTGCACCAACCTAATATATATATATATGTATATATATATATATATATATATATATATATATATTATTATTATTATTATTTGTATTTTATATATCATTTTATTTAATTATTTATTTAATATTTTTCTGTTATTTTTTCAGTAATTTTATTTAATAATGATTCTATTTAATAGTTCTTATATTTATTATATTGTATGTATATTATTATTATTATTATTATTTATATTATTATTATTATTATTATTTATATTATTATTATTATTATTATTTATATTATTATTATTATTTATATTATTATTATTTATATTATTATTATTATTATTATTTATATTATTATTATTATTATTATTATTATTATTATTTATATTATTATTATTATTATTTATATTCTATATATCATTTTATTTTTAGATGTTATCTTTTTACTTACCAATTTTTAAAAATAACTCTTCTCTAATTTTTAAATATCTTTAAGCAATCTTCCTTATATAAACTATCTATTGATGATTTTTTTCATAGCATAAATTTGTTTTTTTTTTCTTTAATTTTGTGACTCCGTTTTAAAACTAAGTTGAGTGGTTAATATTTTAAAATATTGGTGAAGGTTATGCTAACTATTCTAATTGAACCAGACACTCCCACTTCTACCATCTTTTTAATCTGGGATTGTTTCCTTATTCTCCTTCTGGGTTTTTCCTTTTCATTTTTTAAAATATTTTTTTCTCTCTTCTTCTTCCTTTATTCATTTAATGTCTGAATTCTCACTATAATATTGTAAACTTATGTCTAGACATTTATTCTTTCTTTCTTTTTTTCTTTTTTTTTCTGTTTACTTTCTCCTTTTCAATCTTCTTTGTTTTCTTCTTTTTCTCTTTAAATGTTTAAATTTTAAGCTCTTATCTCATTTCCTAACATCTCTGAATTGATAAGGTCCACAAGAAAATCTGTGGATCGAAATGTCTATTTTCCTAATCAGGAAGTTTTGGATTTTAAATCTATGTATATTATATATATATGATGGATATGGGTGACGTATGAAGATCAAGCTCAGATTCCTAGGAACTGACAGCTAGACACCAGCACCTATGATTTGATTATAGTGGTGAAGGCTTTGTGCAGAACGAACCATACTTTTTGAAAAACCAAATACAGAGACCTGGTGCACTACCACAAACCGCAAGTTTTGAATTCAGAGTTGTCCTTCTCCTAGACCAGTTGCCAACCAAGCATCTTTCCTACTATTTACCCATAGCTGGAGGAAGAAGAAGATGATTAATACCTTTTCCAAGGGCATTAGCACGTAAGTGAATGCAATGGATTCGACTGGAATTCGAACTCGGCTCACAAATTCCTCAATCTGAGGCGTTATCCACTACTCAACCTCTCTCTCTCTCTCTCTCTCTCTCTCTCTCTCTATATATATATATATATATATATATATATATATATATATATATATATATATATATATATATATATATATATATATATATATATAAATAAATAAAAGAAAGAGTGGTTCCGGTTGTAATGTGGATTTATTTAGAAAAAAATATTATGCTTTGTTTTCCATAATTTTACTACACGTGTTTCTGGTCTCGTGACCGTCTTCAGGTAAAAGCGGAGATTTCCACATATTATTAAAAATAATTAATTTTTTCCTTATGTTTTTCAATGTTAAATATTCTCGATATGAGACATTTTCTGTTTTTGTGTTAGTAATCCGAATTTCTTTCTTGAATTGGCAATGAAAAGTTCTGCGCGAAGGGTCATAAAACAATTAAGGTTGGTCCAAGCGAAATGATGAATTACTTATCTTTTAATGTTTTTCTGACCCCTATGTGTTCTTGGATCTGTTTCCATTTCCGTGTGTTTCTGTCAACATGCGTGTATATATGCGTGCGTATATTCCCCCTCCATACATATACTGTCTTACTACGAGGAATTAGTAAACTAAACTCATTTGTACATATACACGCATACACACACACACACACACACACACATATATATATATATATATATATATATATATATATATATATATATATATGGTTCCATGACTATAATTTATTTACACACACAAACACACACACACACACACACACACACACATATATATATATATATATATATATATATATATATATCTGTGTGTGTTTGTTTTTATTTTTAAAAAACAGTGATCAATACAAAAATAGAACCTAAATTATAAGATTCCAAAAATTTTCGCTTGAGGATGAAACAGGGCTTCATACTTTAATTCAATTTAATTTTAGTAATTGTATTGAAGTTTTTGGCTCGTGTTTTTGAAATATGAGAACTATTATGTAGCGAAGGAATCATATTTTTAAAAAATAATTATAATATGTATATATATATATATATATATATATATATATATAACGAGAATATTATCATTTTCTTCTAGCTCTACACACTAGGCTCTCTAATGTCTTAAAAGTTAAATTTGGTCATAGAAAAATTCCATTATTAACATTTGTGCCATTAATGATAGGCACCGTAATTACTGACGGCCTTACCAATTGTTTATCAACAGTTATTTTTAGTTCACTTAATTTTATTCCATTTCTATTACTCTACATATTTCTAATCATTTCACCCCACACAAGACATTAAAGGTACCAAGGCGCAATCGCTTACTGAGAATATAAAACAGAAAAGCATTATTAAGGAAAGGGGACTGTAAGAGAACAAGAATGAAGAAGACAGAAGTTAACGACTGGAATTGCATTTACCTTACTAAAGGTCAAAAAATAAATTCAAGTCTGTTATGGCGTTCATTGAATTCCAGCGAATCTAAGGCGCCACATTCAGAAATTGAAATTCTTTCCATATCTGACCAAAAACGTAACAAGTCCTAATGGAATTAATTATATTTTAACTAAACAATTAACAAATAATATAATATCACTAAATAAGATGACATTTTTACAAAAAAAGGTAAAAATCAAATTTAAAAACAAAATCGACAATTTGATGTTGAACACATTAATGTAAAAACGGCCACAATGTAGCAAAGAAATAAAACAAGTCCTAACATATGTCGGATCTAGAATAGTAAATATTATCACAGCGCAACGAACTTCAGGCATTTTACAGGAAAGATGAATCCAGCAGACATACAAGGAATGTTGCGTCTGGTATCCAAAAGAAAGAAGTAGACGACATGGTATGTTTCTTGTCAACTTAAATTAGCGATACAACAAATATTAATCATTTCATTGGTGACATCTACTAAATTACAAATACACTACTTACCACTATGGACTTTATAGAAATAATCCGAAAACGCATTTTAAATATTTCAAATGAAATGGCCTCTTTGAACTTAAATTTCGGTTCTATTTGAAAGGTAATGACCTAAAGCTAATCCAAATGAAATAAAAATTAATTTTAGTATATAAACATGCTTTTTTTGACATTTTTAAAACCTAGAGACTTTTTTTTCATCACTCATCGACTCATTGGGCCGCCACTGTATACGAAAAATTTAAACCACAAATTTAAAAATCTCTTTAAAATTCAATATTTGTCCTAGAGATGGGTTTCGAAATTTGTTATTAAATTTAAGGCTTAATTAATTGGACACACACACACACACACACACACACACACACACACACACACACACACACACACATACATACATACATACATACATATATATATATATATATAGTTTATGCAAACTTAGGTAATCCGTATGGGTAGACCCGAGGAGGATGATATCCGGAGAGCTCACTGTAAAATTCAGAGCAGATATGTTTGAATAAAATAATATCAAGAGCCAGAACTCCGCAAAACTTCAGAGACAGATGCAACTTATGTTTAAAGGAGAAAATCTTCATAATCAAACATAAAGATCCAGACATACTACTGAATAAACACAGTGAACTAATTTTTAAATGCCGGCACAAAAACAATCTCAACCTAAGCAGATACATTGAAAAATAATCATATAATAAGAGCAATTTTGAGTGTTTTTTATTCCCTTTGTTTTTAGAAATATTACTATGCACACATGAACACCAACACATGACTATATGTATACAACTATGGTAATGTGCTTGAACACTGAGGCACCTGTTGATATGTACATGTATATATTTTTATATGGAATAAGAAGCAGGTTTTTTTTTTTTTTTTTTATAGTGTGGGGTTGTACATTTATATAGGTACCTATATATTTTGCCATAAATATGAAAGAACGGGTAATATTATATGTGTAAAGATATGGATTATGTAATTAAATACTGAGAGAGTATTCGAACGCAGGCATAAGTGGGTGCATGGGTGAACATGAGGATAGAGACATGTACGTGTGTAGATATGTGTAAGTGCAAATTAACGTATATGTGTGTATATGGATATGCTGCATATTATGTATATATGAATGTATGTGTTTGTATATATATGCATGTGTGTATGTATGTATGCATATGTGTGTGTGTATATGTGTATATACGTATATGCGTGAAAAAATACATATATCTGTATATATGTAGATGTATATGGATATACAGGTGTCTTTAAATGTATATGTATATATGTAAGTATAAGTGTATGTGGAGATATGTATGAAGATATATGAATATGCGTTTTCTCTGCAGATGTATATGTGTAAATATGGGAATATACATGTTTTTTTTTTGTTTTTTTTTTACTAATTAATAAAAGATAAAAATAAATTAATTAATAAGATTACTAAATATAAAATAGATTACTCTTTCAATGTACTATCTGTGAATTTTTCTAATCGACATTTTCATAGAAAATAACAAAAAACTCCACTAAATTAATTTCTTCGTAGATTGTTTAAACATTTAGATACAGAAAAAAACTTTAACCTCCCAAACACGTGAAAGTAGTGTAGCTTCTTCCTTTAAAGTCGGTCTCCACCTCTCCACTCCTTAGCCATCTATATCTTGAGACTAGACACAATAAATTCGAACAACATCTAGCCGACACATTGGAGTTAAAAATTAAAAATAAGAATTTGAAATGCTACATATGTCACATTCATATCCTCTTTCCCACCTCACTTCCTCACTTCGTTAATTTTACGTATACTTGATGAGGTCCGTCAAAAATGTGTAAATTTCTTTTCATTTTTCATTTTTCATTTCAATTTTTGGAAGTAAAGTCTGATGATCCAGAGCCCTGTTAAAGGGGTTATGGTGAAATAATTTATTACATGAAACCTTAACGTGGTCTGTTTTTATTCAAACAAATATATATATATATATATATATATATATATATATATATATATATATATATATATATATATATATATATATATATGCAATCTAATGAAAAGTGAGGATAAAATGAAACAGTTTCGCAAATTTTGATTTTGTAATGCAAAAATACATACGTCTACCTTCATTTTTCGAGTGCAGGATTGAATCTTGAGAATTAAAATTGTAATTGCTACCCAAAATCGACATGTTCAATCTATATATAAAAGTCTGTGACATCTATTAGTCCGTCCGTCACACTCTCTAAAATAACCATACATTGACCGACCGAAACAAAGTTTTGGAGAGAAGTGCAAGCAGGTAAGTGGGTACAAAGTACAATTTGTTTTACTAATTTGCATAGCTTAGTACAATAAATTTTCATTAATTTTGGGGGAGAAAAATTAAAAGATTTATTATTTGATGTACAAAATAATTACACTATTTTAAAAATAATTTAATTAATAAAATAACAAATACTTATTTAATAAAAATACAATAATGTTTTCTTGCATATCTTTTAAGATTTATATACAAGAATCCAGTACCCAGTTGACCCTGCGTTTGCGAGAAGCATAATGAAATTACAAGGCCAAACGCTTCAAAAAGTTAGAATTTGGTCCCAGAAAGAAATATTTATGCATGACCAGATGTGTATTGCATGCTCAAGAGTACGAAATCCTAAGAATATTTTCTTAACTGTTAAAAAGGAAAAAAAGAAAAAAATTGTTTATATATATATATATATATATATATATATATATATATATATATATATATATTAGGTTGGTGCAAAAAGAATGACGTAATAATGTCGTTTTTTGACGTTAAAAAATACGTCAGAAAACGACATTATTACGTCATTATTTTTGCACCAACCTAATATATATATGTGTGTGTGTGTGTGTGTGTCCAAGTAATTACCCTAAAGTCCTATAAAATGGAATTCAGTTAACGAAATTATTAAACTGCGAAGTAGGGTTTTAGTCAGAGTATTTTCCCAAACAAATCAGTTTATTTAAATTTAATCGATTGATTTGCGAAATTGAACGAAACGTCGAGTTTGTAAATCTTGACAAAAAATGTTAGCGATAACTTCATCTATACTGTGAGGATTTAAACTCGCATCACGTTTACGTTTACATTTACTTAAAATTTCAGTTTTCGAATTTAATAATGTCGGTTTTTGACGTTAAAAAATACGTCAAAAACCGACATTATTTTTGCACCAACCTAATAGTAAGTGATCAGGTTCCTTGTATAAAGCGATTGCTAATTTTTCCTCTAGACACAGGTGACAAATTTTGTTACCCTCTCTATATTTGAGACATCTTTTTAATATTTCCCATTTTAAAATGGGTCCTTTATTATTGTCACGCCTAAATTTCCATAAATATCCATATATATATATATATATTTTTTTTTTTTGTTTGAATAAAAACAGACCACTTTAAGGTTCCATGAAATAAGTTATTTCACCACAACCCCTTTAACAGGGCTATGAATCATCAGACTTTACTTCCAAAGGTAGAAATGAAAAATGAACAGAAATTCACACGTTTTTGATGGACCTCATGAAGCATATGTAAAATTAACGAAGTGAGGAAGTAAGGTGGGAGAGAAGATAAGATACGAGTGGGTTAGGTGTACCATTTCAATTCCTTATTCTTAAACCCACTGTCTGTCGGCTAGACGTTGCTTAAGCCTAACGCGTCTTGTCTCTAGATATCGATGGGTAAGGGGTGAAAACCGACATTAAAGGAAGAAGCTACAGCAACCCTAATAAATTACATTCCACGAGGACAGGTTTCATTCAGATTCTTAGACGCTGTTAATTCGTGTTACTTTAACGGGCATATTTGGGAGGTTAATGTTTGATGTAAATCTAAATGTCTAAACAATCTACGAAGAATTTAATTTGAAGTTCGTTGGAGTTTGGGGTATTTTCTATGAAACAGTCGATTAGAGAAACTCATAGACAGTACATTGAAAGAGTAATCCATTTTATATTTAGTAATCTTTTTTCATTTTCTTAAAAAACTTTTGTCTTATTGGTTGTTAAGTTGACATCTATTCGTTTGATTTTTGTTCATTAAATAAACTCGTGGTTGTTTTTAGGTACCCAATTATCAACGGTTATTCCAATTTAAATAATTTTATCATCAATAATGGGGTAGTATATTTGAATTTGAATTAAATTAACAATTTAAACTTTACCTCCGTGCTATCCAAAACTCACTTCCAATTGGAGAATATTAGAGGAGAGATTTGTATAAAATGTCACTAGGAGAAAATTAGGTCCTTCTTTTACAATTTTTCATATATCCATACTCATATACACTTCTACACATGTACTAAATCCCTATCTATATCCACATACCTATATCTCACTATATACCTATGAGTTCTTATATACACCTGCACACACATCCACACCAAAAACTATATGTATATTCCCGTATTTACACATATACACCTGCAGAGAAACACATACCCACATATCTACATACATATCTCCACATGCACTTATACTTACATATATACATATATACACATAAAATCACCTGCATATCCATATACATCCATGTACATACGCACATATACATTTACACCTATATATATGTATACACATATACACATACACACACACACATATATCTATGCATACATACATACGTATACCTACACACACATACATGCATATACATGCAGCATATCTACATACACATATGCGTTAATCTGCACGTACACATATATACAAACGTACATGTCACTAGAAATATTACTATGCACGCATGAGCGCCAACACATAACTATATATATACAACTATGGTAATGTACTTGAACACTGATGCACCTCTTGATATGTACATGTATATGTTTTTATATGGAAAAAAGGCACACCATGTTTTTTTTTTTTTTTAGTGTGGAGGTGTACGATTAGATGGGTACCTATATGTTTTACCATAGATATGAGAGAGAGGGGAATATATGTGTAAAAATATGGATAATTATACGATTTGGGTATCCATAATGTGATTAAATACTGATATAGTCTTCGAATGTAGGCATAAGTGGGGTGTATGGGTGGACATGAGGATAGAGACATGTACGTGTGTATATATGTGTACGTGCAGATTAACGCATATGTGTATGTAGATATGCTGCATATTATGTATGTATATGCATGTATGTGTGTGTAGATATGTTAAAGGGGGTGTGGTGAAATAACTTATTACATGGAACCTTAAAGTGGTCTGTTTTTATTCAAACATATCTGCTCTGAATCTTACATTGAGCTCTCTGGATATAATCCTCCTTGGGTCTACCCATGCGGATTACCTAGTTTTGCATAAACTATATATATATATATATATATATATATATATATATATATATATATATATATATAAATATACATAATATGTTACATTGATTGTGTTTCATGCTTTCTGCATTCATCAAGTGCGAATTGTTTCTGTTTGGGTACACACACACGCACACATACACACACACACACATATATATGTATATATATATATATATATATATATATATATATATATATATATATATCATTTCACTCCATAAAAGGCAGTAAAGCTGCAAAAACACAATTGGTTACTGTTTTTGACAGAATAGGAAAAAAAAAAAAAAAAAAAGAAACATTAAGAAGCGAGAACAAAACTTTTAATCAGGAGCACTGTAGATAACGATTGACATTGCATTTACATTTTTGAAAATCAAAATTGGCTGGAAGGCATAGATCCGGAAGAGTGTTCCACAAGCGAGAAGTGTGAGAAAAGAAACTGTTTTCATAGAAATTCCAGTTACACCTATCCAGTTCAACTGTAAATTGTTGAGACCTTGTTGTTAATCTAGTACTTTGCTTAAATTCGTTGATGTCTAAATACCATAGCAAAGAGTGCATCCGAACAAATGTCATGAAAGTATTTATAGAAAACGCACAAGGAAACAACTTTTCGTCGGTGGGAAAGTGAGTGAAGCCGAGACGCCAGGACCTATAATATTGATGATTCTTTGGATTTTATCAAGAATCTCTAAGTATACAACAGGAGCGCTGAATTATATGTGGTAGCAAGTCAACAAAGTCATGAAATTAAATTTCAGATGTGTTTCTGTCAAGAAAATTACGGAATATTGAAAACAATTATTTTGAAATTATTACCAACAATAAAATCCCGTGGAAATTAATCTACAAATGGCGGCAGTTTGGTTATGAAATAATTCCTTTATTCTATTTAATTCGAAGAAAATTAAATCGTATTAATTAGTTTCAAACAACATCTTCTTCATTACTGAATTTATAAATTACATGAAGTATATATTTCTGGGTCGGTGGCAAGGCCTTCTATGAAAAGATTGAAGGTTTTGAGGAGCGTAAACACCACTACTTAATTGCTGTTGTTCCCAGGTCCACTCCCACTCAGAGTTATTGCACCTGGTCCCGGCTATGGTTAAATAGTGAACAAAACACTATGAAGGTATAAAAATACATATTTACAGCAAAATTACCAGCAATATATATTTATAGTAAAATGACCAACAATACATTTCATCTGTATTTGAAAGCGTAAAACTCCGGTCAAAATATTTAGATTTTAGCATTAAATAACCCATAGAAATTGAGATGCAACTAAACAAAATCAACCAATGAACATGAAAGAACTCTTTCATGACATTAATCCATGTAATATCCTACAATTTCTTCAAACTGTATTCCAAAATGATATATTCAAAAATTCTACAACACATATATCACCGCTTCTAGTAATTATGTCCACACAAGCCTGTATATCCACAAAAGCTGAGTATCAGCTACCATGTACACAATTGTGAAAGCAGAATAACATATATGTTTATTACTTCAAAGCTTCCAAGAAAATTAGATTTAGGCATTAAATGACCCATAAGGAGTTGAAATGCTGTTAAACAAACAAGCAAATATAAAGAATAATTATAATTATTATTTTTCTAGAATTTTATGAAAGACAAAGTTATTTTGTCCAAATTTTGCTATCCACTATTAAGATTTTAGATTTTTCATGCTATAGCTTAACGTTGTTTGTAATTCGATATTCCATTCTTATAAATAGATAAGTATGGGACCTTAATAATCTAAAGAATAAGCAAAAAATTTCG
Source organism: Acanthosepion lycidas (assembly GCA_963932145.1). Lineage (NCBI taxonomy): Eukaryota > Metazoa > Mollusca > Cephalopoda > Sepiida > Sepiidae > Acanthosepion > Acanthosepion lycidas. The sequence goes on from OZ010605.1 coordinate 225,108, forward strand.
ATTTCCCTGTAAAAAAAAAAACAATTTGTTAAATAATAAACAATGTATATAAATTTAGATTAAGAAATGGTTTTCATGTAAAGATTCTGATTTGTTCAAAATACTTCTCCGACGAAATATGAAACCAGTCTTCACAATCAATGCTTTACTTTTTAGCCACTAGATCTTTTACTTTATAGCTCTACCATTTTTTATTTATAGCCACGACAGGTTATGCTTTTTAGCCACTATCATTTTTAATTTTTAGCCACTACCTTTTTTTTACTTTATATCTCTACCATTTTTAATTTATAGCCACTACTATTTTTACTTTATACTTTATAGACACTACACTTTTTTTTTATAGCCACTACCATTATTTACTTTTTAGTCACTACCATTTTTTTTTATTTTTACCCAATATCATTTTTTTTTTTGGCTTTTTAGCCATTAATATTTCTGGATTCTGGCTAGTGACTCAGAAAAAGAAACCGGCGGGCAGGGTTCGCTTTCCGACCGAGCTTGCTACATTTACCTTCACACAATGGTATGAATCAATCTCTTCTCCACCTATCTATGGGTTAAATAAATAACAGGGTAGATTCAGCTCCTTTTGCTCTGAAGTGTCAACCAGTCAAGAAGATCAAATCAGAATTCAAAACCAGTTTGTAACCCAGTCGAAGTCGAGGTACACACTGTACCCACTATTCAGCCACTTGAGTTGTGAACTTTATGATCTCGACTGAGGTCGAATGGGGAAAAAAACCTGGATTCATGTCGAGATAGAATAGGCCAGACTGTTCTGTGTTCTGTCTGGTTCAACGTTTGCTTCTGTGGGAAAATAGAACTTTAAAATGAATATCTTCTCAATGTTTTGTTGCTATTTTATTTCCCTTTTATTTAGCAATTGCCATTAATAATTCACATCTTCGTGTCATGATTTTAATTCAGAATCAATTTCTGCTTTAGTTTTCTTTCTCAGGGATTTTCTTTGTTCTTCGCTTTAAATTTATCTGAGGTTGTTGAATCTAATTTGTGAATCTAACATTTTTTTTTATATTAAAACTATATGATGAACAACAGCTTTATTTACTTTACATAAAAAGGTATCTGGCGCTGAACAGTTTGACGATAAAATTGAAATACTTCAATGGGTCATCTCCAGTAAAATGAACAATATGCAAATTATTAAATCTATAGTGGCATTGGTATTTCTTCATTGCCATAATTTATATAGTACATAACCTTCCAGTAATATTAGTTAAACTTAAAAGTGCAATTTATTTATATTTACAAAGATTTTCTATGCTATGGTGTATGTAAGATGGTTTTTGGATGTTTAGTGAGTTGGTTACTTCTAAAATAAATGTGTACGGTTTTTTATGGGAATATTTTACATGAATTAATCTCTTCTCCACCTACCTATGGGTTAAATAAATAACAGGGTAGATTCAGCTCCTTTTGCTCTGAAGTGTCAACCAGTCAAGAAGATCAAATCAGAATTCAAAACCAGTTTGTAACCCAGTCGAATAGGCCAGACTGTTCTGTGTTCTGTGTTATGTCTGGTTCAACGTTTGCTTCTGTGGGAAAATAGAACTTTAAAATGAATATCTTCTCAATGTTTTGTTGCTATTTTATTTCCCTTTTATTTAGCAATTTCCATTAATAATTCATTTATTTATATTTACAAAGATTTTCTATGCTATGGTGTATGTAAGATGGTTTTTGGATGTTTAGTGAGTTGGTTACTTCTAAAATAAATGTGTACGGTTTTTTATGGGAATATTTTACATGAATTAATGTCAGTGAGAACTAGTTTACAGTGGACTTGCATAAAGCAGCTGGATTTCGCAGACGACATCAGCCTTTTCTCCTACAAACAACAAGATGCGCAGGAGAATCAGAGTCGTGTTGCAGAAGAAGCGAAGAAGACTGGACTCCAAATCAACATCGGGAAGACGGAGGTCATGAGGGTAAACAACAGACAACAAGACCCAGTGCGACTACACCAAGAAGACATCAAGGAAGTCGATAAGTTTGTCTACCTGGGAAGCATCGTCAGTATAGATGGGGGCAGATGAAGACATCAAATGCCGAATCAACAAAGCTCGACATGCTTTCAATACTTTGCGGCCAATCTGGAGATCAGCACTCCTCTCACTTACAAGAAGATCCGGATCTAAAGTACTAACGTCAAGTCGGCCCTACTTTATGGTTCAGAAATCTGGCCAGTAACCAAAACCAACACCCACAAATTTCAGGCATATACCAACTGATGTTTCAGGAGCATCCTCAATATCAGGTGGCCTGAAGTCGTCTCCAATGACCAACTATAAGACAGGACCAGAGAAGCCCACATCGAGATTGACATCAAGAAACGGAAATGGGGATAGATCGGCCACACACTTTGCAAGCCTGTTTCCAGTGTCACCAGGCAGGCCCTTGATTGAAATCCACAAGGGAAGCGAAAATTAGATCGAGCAAAGCAGACTTGGCGAAGAAGTGTTGACGCGGAGGTGAAGGCAGCCGATACGACATGGGCTGAGCTGATTAGAATCGCCTGGAACCAATGTCCGTTAGAGAGGTGTTGTTGTGGTCCTATGTTCCACAAGGAATCAAGAAACAATAAAAAAAAATGGCAGTGAAAAGATACATGCTCAAAATAACAGAGACCGATTGATTTGGAATGCAAATAGCATTTATTCAACAAAAATAACAAAAGGAAAGTTTAATAGTATCTTTCCCTAGAAGTAAATTGCATACAAAACGAAATGTTAATGAATGTATCTGAGTGGGACTTGCCTGTGTAGGTGTGTTTGTGTGTGAAGGGCCCACAGCTCTTTTTGCTTCAGTATGAAAAGTTCATGCCACGCAATTCAAAATAATGACAACAAGGAAGAGAGTTACTTTAAGGATTCACATTGTTTTTTTTTTATCTGCAGGGCTGCTGCTGATACTGTGTTTATTAAGGTACTACATATGTTTATTTTCATATTTGAAATCGTAGAAACGTCTGATATAGAGAAAGTATTTTAGTAAATGTCATTAGAGTTTACAGGAGAAAAGTACAAGCTTAAAGAACTACCGTATAGTTTCAATTAACAGCGTGTCATTTCAGTTTTAGTTATTTCGTTTCTCTCTTTGGGAGAAAAAGGAATCACTTGACGTGGATGTAAGTTGATATAAACATGAATGTTTTTGAATGTATTCAAATCGACAGCAATTGTTTGAAAATTATTTCTTTACGCCTCGTGATCTATATTTTACGACTGGAAATTTATAATAATAGTCTCGAGTCTATTTGTGACGCCTGCAGTTTGTTATATGGTAAATTATGAGGTTATCAGTTATGGGTGAGTTGATTACCTTACGACAACGTCCGTTCCCACCCTATATAAATATATTTGATTTCGGTGTATATTGACCTTGTGTAATGAGGAAAACAAAAGGCGTAGAGTGTTGATAAATACAAAATAATTCTTTATATAATACACTATAATAATACAGAAGGATAAGGTGAAAGTTGTAGTTTCAAGAGTTCAAGTGAAAAGGACCTGGCGCACTCAAGAGATAGAGAAAAAGTCTGGGATGAAGTAAATATAAGTATGTTTGCTTGTATCTGAACGTATTAGATGCTTACTTAACAATGTGGGTGAAGGAAGGCATATGTTTTAAAATGTAGCATATCGTTTTGCCGTCTAAAGTCGCTACCTAGTTGTGCAAATGTATTTAGTTTCTGCGTATGTTACGATGACCGCAACAATGGAGAATGGACAAAATTTATTTATTGATCCTGGTTTGGGTTCATTTTGCATCTGGTAATATACACATCTATTGATCCAGTCTGCTTCTCATTGGCCCATGGTCATATATCTTGTCTGCGAAAGATTTCTGATTGTTTGGTCGAACTATCTATTTTTAGAGATGGTAAAATTTTGGTTTCTATGTAATTATTTGTCTATTTCTTTTCTTATATCCTGATTGTAAAGCTTTATGATTGGTTGGTCAAAATATGGCAGTATGTCCTGACGATTTTGATTATCCGTTTACATTTTTTTAGATATGGCAAAATTGTAGTCTTGTTAGTATTTATTTTTAATTATTTATTTTTCTATCAACGCAGGAACGGAGCCTACCGCTTATATATATATATATATATATATATATATATATATATATATATATGTGTGTGTGTGTGTGTGTGCGTGCGTGCGCGCGCGTGTGTGTGTGTGTGTGCGTGTGTGTGCGAAACATGTCTTGATTCAAGCATGTTTGGTTGAATAATCTTGATATATTACGTCTATTTATTTTTATTTTAATCCTCTCAAATTCTCCGATCAACTTCTTAATGTTCTAATTAAATTCATTAAAAAAGGCGCCGTAGTTTTTTTTTCGTTTCTTTTATCTTCCCAAGTTCTTTCAATCTCACACAAGATCATCTTGAGGGGTGAATTGCGAAAACAAAAAATTAATGCAAATGATTGTTGTGAAGTGTTCTTGTAAATGCGCATGAATGTAATTGGCGTCTACCGGGTTTTCGAGGGAGAATTTGACTTAATTTTAGATTACACATAATCTATTAATTTCTTAGAATTCACTTTGCTTGCATTAAGAATTTCGAAAGATTTGATTTCCTTGAAAAGAATCACAGAGCCTTGCAACTCCGTGAAATTCTTTAGTGGCTGAATGGTTAAAAAGCATGTCGGCCTATCTATCTATCTATCTATCTATCTATCTATCTATCTATCTATCTATCTATCTATCTATTTAAAAGTGAACATTGATGTCAACACTCAGAGGCGACAGTTTCATGCTAGCCGCAATCATCAAGCCTCTGAGTGTTGACTTCAATGTCACACTTTTATATTCACATACGCTCTATCGCTGATATTGAGCACTTTATCCCATAGATATAGCACACCGTGAAACTATATTTCTTCATATATACATCTATATATATATATATATATATATATATATGTATGTATGTATGTATGTATGTATGTATGTATGCATGTATAATCATTTCGCCCCATATAAGAGAGTAAAGCCACTAAGACTTAACTTGTTACTAAGTTTGAAAGAATTAGGGAATAGAAACATTATTAAGAAGTGAGAACATTAATCGGGGAGACAGTAGATAAGGAGTGAAATTGCATTTACATTTTGGAAGATCAAATTTGTCTGGAAATCATGGATCCGGAAGGGAGTTCCACAAGCGAGGAATGCGAGAAAAGAAACTGTTTGTTTCCGATTACGCCTAGTCAATTCATCTGTAAATTAATGAGACCTTGTTGATCTAGTATTGCGTACCTTGATGAAGGGCTCATCTGAACAATTACCATCTCTCTCTCTCTCTCTCTCTCTCTGTGTGTGTGTGTGTGTGAAAATTCCAGATTATCTTAGCCGATGAATTTCGTCCTCGGAGGGACCTCATCAAGGTAAAAGTCCCTCAGAGGATATAAGTGTGTGTGTGTTGGGGGGTGGGGCTGTATGTGTGTGTGCGTGTGTGCGCGCGCGCACGCGCGCGTGTGTGTGTGAGGGGTATAATCGCATCCGAGAAAAGTGGAGATAGTGAGACAAAGTAGAAAAGCTTTTAAACGTCGTGTGTCACCGACAAGACGTGTGTCAAAATTTAGTTATTTTTGGGATGTCAACGAACACGTGTTGCCACTTTTGTAATGTCAACGAATACTCGTTGCCACTTTTGTAATGTCAACGAACACTCGTTGTCACTTTCGTAATGCTCGTTGTATTAGAGACTTTCTAATCGCAGATACATGTATCGTAAACCGTTGAACAATACTGATGTCAAACGCCTTTGAATATTACTCGCACTAATAGTACTTGCTCGATAATACTCACTCGAATAGTAACCACCAAATAATGATCCCAACAGTAATCCGTATAGAGAATAATATAGTGAATAGTATAGGGAATAACGATCCGTATAGTAATAGAGGATAGAATAGAAATAGTGATCCGAATAGTAATAGAAGACAGTATAGAGATAACGATCGTCAGTCTTTATCTACTTCCTATATGTATGCGTTTCCTCAATGGTCACGTGGTCTACTTAAGTCAATAATGGGATCGCCTGTGTTTGCTCACTAGCGATCTATGTTCAAACTCAAGTGTTGGCAGCGACACTTTATTCCTATATAACAGTTATAAATAAAAAAAAAAACAAACTATGAATAATGACAAAAAGAAAGCTTTTCTTTACCAATGCGTTTCCTCCCCTGACATTTACCTTGATAAAGGGGACAAAACGCATTGGCAAAGAAAAAATTGTCCCTATGTCTTTATTCATATAGGTGTGTGTATGGAGGAGTGTTGATAATCTTTTGTGTAGATTTTTGATATGTCTCTGATATCTTTAGGCATTTTAATTATTACATTTTCAATATTCTTAGTATTGTCCCAGTTTAAATTTCTGCATCATTTCTGTATAATTTTTAATAAATAAAATTTTTCAAGTTCCCAAGGATGATTTCTTTGGCTTCATTTTTTAATTTGTGTTTATTTATATGAGTACCGTCTTAAAAGCTACACTCGTGTGGACTTTTAACCTAGAGAATTAATTGGACCTCGCCCCCACCCAATTCTAAAGGGTCCTCTGGTCCAGCTTATAAAAATCAAGGATAAATTTGAAGAAATAATTTTAAATTGTTCAATGCACTCCATGGAAATTCAAAACTTCACTTTAATTTGATTCGGGCCAAAAGTCAGATTTGGGTTGAAAGTCAGATTTGGGTCGAAAGTCAGATTTGGACTAAAAGTCTGGTCGGGCCAAAAGTCAGATTTGAGCCGAAAGTCAGATTTGATCCAAAAGTTAAATTTTTGCCAAAAGTCCGAATTGGGCCGAAATTCCGATTTAGGCCAAAAGTCAGATTTAGGCCAAAAGTCAGATTTGGGCCAAAAGTCAGATTTAGGCCCAAACTCTGATTTGGGCCCAAAGTAAGATTTGGTCCAAAAGACAGATTTGGGCTGAAAGTCAGATTTAGGCCAAAAGTCTGATTTGGGCCGAAAGTCCGATTTGGGCCGAAACGACGGAAGTTCAAAAGCTAACGTCACGAAATCTCTCACCTTGACGCCAATTCCTTGGTATTTTGAAGAAATAAAATTGATTTCCTCAATTCACAAAGTTTTGAAGATATTTTAAAAAGAATTTAAAACAAAAAAAAATAAATTTACGAAATTTTTGTGTTATTTTAAACTCAATATAAATTTAAAATTTTTAAAATCACTAATTTTTTTCAGTTATTTTAAAATTTGAATTTTTAACTTTGCCCTCCTCATCCAAACACAAATCCCAATTTTGGGTGTTCAAACACCAGATGAAGGGCAGATTTTCAATCCCGAGATTATCCTGATTCCACAGAGGTCTACTATGTCTATGTACAGCAAGTGTGTCCCGAGTTAGAAGGGATTCAGACACACTGACGGGCAGACAGAATTTTCCATTTATTGAGGTAGATTACTAGAACTTTTAATGCCGCTATTTAGCATCTCATTTAGAATTCCTCGTATTTTCACTTGTTAGTCTTTGAACATTCTTATGTCCGTTATTTGTATCCAAATTATCATTGTTTGAAGTATTATGCACAAATATACTCGTAAAATATGTGAGCTACTTGGTAAGAATTAACTTTGAGTTCAGATTTGTAACCTCATACTCATCCAGAAAATAAAATAAGAAGAAAATCCCTGATTTCAAATCAGGGAAAGAAAGAATTTTTTTCCAAAGAATTAATCAAGGAGCATCAAACCCGTCCTACATGAATGATTTTAAGATACTTCCTGTGAAAGACTTAAATGAAGCGTTTTGATTCTGTAAGAGATCATCGATTTGCCATTCCTATTTAGTGAATCACACTTTATTTGAAAATCATTTAAATCGTCTTAAAAAAAATAACAAAAAAACTTCCCAGGATCACATTTCTTTTGGGAAATTTAATTTTTTTTACTGCACCAATAAGTACAGGCATTACAGTGAATTAAGGTTTTTTAACGACTTATAATAAAATCGTTGTCAATAAATAAACATTTATGTCTCATTAATCAGTAGAGAAGGTTTGGAGAATTTGATCCTCACGGGGCATAATCATAAGAAAAGAATCAGAGAACAACGGCGGGTAACTTACTCGGCGAGCCTGCAGGGCTGGTGCTTACCACCCTCGAATCCCTGACCGCGAAGGAGCCTGATTGGTGACCCCGAACATTGCTATGTGATACTCGTTATCTTATCAACATTTGCTTTTTTTTTTCTCCTTACATTTATACGCGTACCAAATTAAATTATTCATTCTGTGGTATTTTTTCCTCTAAATCCGTGAATGCTAAATCTCTAAAAAAAAAAAAAATAAAATAAAATAAAAAATTAAAAAAACAACACTATATAAAGTTCATTATTTTTTTTATCCATAATGTTGAATTCTTCAAATTTTTAGCAAGAAAAATCTCAAGTTGATGTTAAAAATTGCTGCAAAGCATAGCTGATTTATTTACAATGGAATGATATTTTATTACACGTCTCTAATTTGTATTTAGATACATTGTATTTATTTTCACTTTTCCCAGTTGAATTGTTCACTTATATTGCATAGGATCCATTATTGTATATAATTAGTTTGCAATAATTATTTTTTAATCATTTCATCAAAAGCAAGGTGGGAATGCCACTAGGTTATAAGTAGTTAAAGTCAGAGAAAAAACTGATTATATGGAGGATTGAGGAAAGGACAAAAGATGAACGGGATTCAAGAAGATAGAAGATGGTGATTAACGTTGCATTTAAACTTTTGAAGATTGCATTTAGGAATGCAAGTAGACGGGAAGGAGTTCCACTGGCGAGAAATGCGAGAAAAGTAACTGTTGGAGTAGAAGTGGTGATTGCATTTAGCTATTTTATCAGTAAACCGGTGGGATCTCGATACCAATTGAGTAAGACGCTTAAATTAATGTAGTCAAGGTACTACTTTCTTTATGAATATTACCTTATGACTTTTGAGATGTAGTAGAATAGCGCTCTACTAGTTTGAGTAAATTAATATCAAAGATAAAGACAAGTGTGGCTGGTAAATGGACGCTGCTTTTATAAGTAAGCTAGGCAGAAAGTGTGCAAAAAGAGTGAATGAATGTGTTGATGTACCGATGTCCTTTTTCGTATGTACGTACATGTGTGCAAAATACCTATGGAAATGAAAAAGTCTTAAATTTCAGAAGAGATCTTTGTTAGTTTCTTATAATTATTAGTTATGTCTGTATGTAGTCATATAAGTCAAGGGCATTGTATGTCTTGTACTTCTTTGTTATGCTAATGAGGTTTATGGGGGACTGAAAAATCCTCCCCGGTGGGGAAGTAAAAATGTAAGAGATCCTGTGGCTAAAAAAGAAAAAGAGAGATTTTGCACTTTCTTATACAGGGTGATTGAGAAGTAACTCCCAATTTTATGTATAATGGACTCTCCCGTCTAACTATAATTTTTACAAGACGGGAGAGTCTATCATACATAAAACGGAGTTACTTTTCAATCACCTTGTATATTTAATTGCTAACACCATCTAGCGGTCGTTAGCAGAATTTCTTTGCAGACAAGTAGAGTAATTCATGTAAGTCAAGGGTATTGTATATCGTATATTTTCTGTGTTGTGTTAAATATATGAAATTTACTGGTGACTGAAAATTCCCCCGCGAGAATGCTAGGCGTGTTTCGGTAGAAAACACGTCCCCTTGTATATTTTTCCTACAAAAATTATTGCGGACTCGAATGTGAGCCCAAGTAATAAATGAATAAAGTAACAACAAAACTATATACATATAAACGACAATGTATATATTAACGAAACAAAGATATATATATATATATATATATATATATATATATATATATATATATATATATATATATATACATACATACAATAAAAGAAGAAAATATTTAAACTAGATGGGAGTTTTTGTATATGAAGTTTGTGTAGAAGATGTCCGAGAGAAAAGTAATTGAAAGTGAAGAGAACGTGCTTCAGTAGTAGACATTTTTTCACCCCGTGCGACTCCATCTTATTGTCATAGAGAAAAATAGAAAAGGAAGTGGGTGAGAATATAATTTCCTATTTATAGGTTTAAGGAGCGCCTCCTAGCGGTGGTTACTTTAGTAAAGTAAAGAGGGGTAACCCACAAATTAGACATGTCATTGCTCGAAGTGATCATGTGGCTAAGAAAAAAAAAAGATTTGTACCCTCTTCTTATTCACCATCTAGCGGTCGTTAGCAAAAGTTCTTTGGCAAACAAGTGAGGTAATCCTGCAAAGGAAAAAGTTATTTAAAACAGCAAAAGACAGTAATTTATAGAGATCCATGATCGTTCACTTCCTGAAGGGAGATGATAAATAAAAGAAGTAGTTATCAGTGTTTATACTACAAAGTCAAACACGGAAACTCTTTTCTTTTCTAAATCTTAACTTTGGTTTCTGGTTAGAAAATTCTCTGTTAGACGTGGTCATAATGTATTTAAACAGCGACAACAAAAGCAGAAGCAAAAGCAACGACAAAAGATTTAGTGTAGCTTGTTGCGTGAGATGCTGTACAAGTGTTTAGGTGGAAAACACGTATCTCAAGGTATATTTATCCCACAAAAAAAGAATGGCGGACTCTGAATGTGAGTTCGGGTAATAATAATTGTGAAAGAAAGAACGAAATTATATATATAAACAAAAGTATACATAGACAATTGAAGATGTTTGCGTGTGACAAAACAATGAATATGAATAAAGAAAATATTTAAAAACTAAAGAATGTGTTTGTGTAGAAGTAAGTGTAACAAGTGTGTGTGATAAACACATGTGTATACATGCATGTGTGTGAGAGAGTTCAAAAGTCAACAGATGACCAAAGGAAGTGAACGCGCCTCAACGGCAGTATTCTTATCTACTCACGACTTACATCTTGCTGTCCCTGGGTGAAATAGGAAAAAAAAGATAACAGAGAATCCCTATTTATAGGCTTAGGGAGCATTTTGACAGAGGACGGAAAGTGCGACGCTGAGATCCAAAGACATATTGGGATGGCTAAAGACGCTTTCCAAAAGCTAGGCAGAGTCTTACGAGACAGCAGGATTTCTTTGGTAACAAAGAAAAGAATCATGAACTGCTACGTGATATCTGTCCTCCTTTACGTCAGCGAATGTTGGACGGTCTCCTCAAAGATGAAGAAGAGACTCGAGGCAATGGACGTATGGTTCTACAGAAGGATGCTGAGGATATCATGGACCGAGCGTGTGAGCAACGATGAGGTTTTGGAGAGGATGCAAACAAGGAGGAAGCTTATACTTAACATCAGGAAGAGTCAGCTAAAATTTCTGGGACACTTCATGAGAAAGGAGGGAATGGAGAATCACGGGGCTAATAGAGGGGGAAAAACAAGGGAAAGCAATGTATAGCGTACCTAGCGGGGTTAAGCAAGTGGATGACAGAACAGGGTCCGTGAGAATTAGCAAAGGGACAAAACGTATTGAGAGCTACAAGAGATAGGGGGAAGTGGAGAGCCATGACTGCCTACGTCCTGAAGAGACACGGTACATTGAAGAAGTGGAGTAAATCCACCAGCTAACCTGATGAACACAAAGGTTTGTAAATAAAATTATTATAAATCGAATTAAACGCAACAAGTATTGGAATTTAAAAAAAGATATCATGCTTAATGCTGTGTGGTCTCATTAACATCCATAGAAAATTAGGTCTTCAGAGCTCGAACCTTCTTTGATTAATGTCACAACAGACATAAAAAGATACATTTGATAAATTATAGCAAAGCACTTTTTCTATGATATAGATTTTTTGTTGGTTTCTTATAAAAAGTATCGTCACATAGTTCGCTAAAACACACCAATTATAAAAGAAATAAATTGGGACTGGTGTTAGGAAAACGCCCAGGTTATTTAAGGCTTTCCTTTGGTCGCTCACCTTTTAATAAAAACAAAATTACCACCGTCCTGCTAGTCGATACGCATTCAAAGTGCCCACGTGACTACTTACACACCCACTTAATCTGTTTTATCTGAAGAATAACTTTTATTAAAAGTTAATCAGAATGAGTAATTAGTTGCAAGAATGCAGTCATTTACGTTTGAAATCTGATCCTGGAGACATGATATATAAGAGTTAATTTATAGAGAACTAGCAGTATAACCCGCCTTTGCCCTGGTCTTTCATTACTGGGAATTTTTGCCGTTCAATTGAAGCAGTTTAAGTTTAAAGTCAGCCCACTGGAAAATCAATATTAGTAACAACATTTGGGTGAAACACAGGCACATCCCCAAATGGGGGGAGGTTAACAATTTGAATGTGGGGTGACCCTGAAAGGGGAACTATAGAATAATAAATAATATTATTGTAATAATTTAAAGTATTTATTTTTAGTAAATTTTTTCTGAAAGCTATATATCCAAGAATAGATAGTAAATAGTAAAACGTTGCTGAGAGTTATAATGGATAGGAAGTAGTGGAGAGCCATTGTCGCCAACAATTTGAACCAACGTTTTACTATTTACTATCTATTCTTGGATATATAGCTTTCAGAAAAAATTTAATAAAATAAAATCAAACTGTCAATTCAACATCAAATATTGAACGTTACACCAAGTAAGGCATTGAAAAAGAGATCGGAAAAGATGAAAATCTGATGTTGCCAAGTCTGACAAGTACGGAGGATGAAGCATCAATTCCCATCCAAATTCTTGAATAACGGTTTGGGTCATATTGACGATGTGAGGACGGGCGTTGTCGTGTTGAAGAAGAACACTTTGTCGCCGATTCGGTCTTTTTTGCTGAATTGCTTCACGGAGACGATGCATTTTTTAAACACAGAACTCGGAATTTACCGTTTGGTTTCGCTCAAGCAATTCATAATGAATTATGCCTTCCCAATCCTACCATACAATCAACATTGTCTTTCGAACATGAAGGTCTTGTTTTGCTCGAGGTGTGGCTTGTTTGTCGGGGCTGAGCCATTCAATACGCTGCTTCATATTGACGTAAAGACACTATTTTTTCATCGCCAGGGACAATGCCATAAAGAAAACGTTGTTTATGATCGTATGTTGAGCGATGTCGAGCCAGGAAACTGGCTGCAATTGTTGCCCGCTGATTTTTGTTGTAATCATTCTACGCGTGTGGCACCCATGAACCACGTTTCTGAACCTTCCCTATTGAATGAAGGTGATTTACCACAGTTTTGTGTTCGCAATTCATCTGCTCTGCTGATTCTCTGGTCGTCTGACGTGAATTTTCGTGAACGAACTGGTTTAATCGCACCTCATCAAATTCAACTGATCGAACGGGGCACTCCCCATCCATTTTAGGCGTCTGAAATAGAACCAAATAATTATGAAATTAACAAAATTAATACATATATATAAATGTTAGAACAACAATAAGAGATTGTTCTAAAGCATTCTCTAAATGTTTGGCTTTCCAAATATTTTTTACTTTAAAAAAACGATCACGACTTATTCCCCAATCCAATACAAAAAAATAATGAGGTAAGATGTCCTTTTCCATGTTGTCATTTTTTATTTCATCGTAAGCGATTATTATTCTCCACGGATTTAATTTCTTTGTAATAGGTGAATTATTGTGACTCGTTGTTAAAATCGTTTCTCCTTGCACTCTCCACCATTTTGAATCCAGTTACCTGAGCATGTCAGGAGAACCCTGCGAGAGGAAAATGGATCATGCGCGGTCGGGATAAAAAAAGGTGTAGGTTGATGCAAGCTCCCTTGCTACCGGAGTAGCGTTTGAAGTTGACGGAAACGTTGTCGAAGGTGTGTGTTGGCTGCGTCTGGATGGAGACTCAGAGAATATGAATCTTGCTGAGCTGGACGCGGTGTTGACAGGTGTTAATCTAACACTCCAGCGGAAAGTAACAGTGCTGCACCTGCTAACCGATTCAGCATGTGTACATCGGTGGATCTCTAACACGCTTCGTACTAGGTAATCCATGCTCTGCGTTACTACAATTCTCATAGGATGGCTACCACAAAAAGTTAGAGATCACAATCTACCCTGCAATTTAACCCATAGCTGGTGAGAAAAAGAAAAAAATCCATATCTTTTCCAAGAGCATCAAAACTAAAGGAAAGGCAAACAGACTACTCTGAAATTTGAACTCGGGTCACCGAATTCACATTCTACATTGATTTCTTAATTCCCCTTAAGAGACACAGTGAAAATATGGGTAACTTATTAAGAGTCACAATTTACATGGATTGAAAAAAGAAAGCCATCTTTTTCAACAAAATTCATACTACCATATTATTTTTTAATTTACCAACCTATCTATTAGTGACGTATAGTAGATATTGTCACTGGGTGTGCCTTGAATATCCGTGCTGAACTTCCACAATGGTATAAGTATTACACAAAAATAAACTTTCGAACCGACCAATTGCTTAACAGACGCGCGTAATGAACATTAAAATATTCTATTTACTGTTGCCATATATGGTCTGGTACCTCTGCTGTTCATCTCGAGATTCTCGACAAAACCCAAAGACGGATATGCAATGTGAAACTCCTTTCCTCTTATTTGCTTCCCTGATAACTATAATCTTCAAAAATTTAAATGTAATGTCAATCGACATCTGATGTCTCGCTCCCCGTTCTTCTTTTTATCCTTTGCCCAACCCCACCTCTCCCCAGTCATTATTCTTACTTTCACGCTCTGTAACCACTTGTGTGGTACTCCTGCTTTGCTTGGGGTGAAATGCTTATAAAATAATAATAATAATAATAATAATAATAATAATAATAATAATAATAATAATAATAATACCATCACTCAAACTCTGTCGAGACGAATATATAAGACAAAATACTATGACCCATCACTCAGACTCTGTTGAGACGAATGTTGAAATAAAGAATGCGACAGAGGATGAGGTGGACGCTAAAGCGAATGAAATACGAAATCATCTCCCAGGAAATGAAACCGAAGATTCTACCTTAGACACAACCTCTAGTTCTCCAGAAATTGTCACTGAAGATGACTCCAGGTACATTAATTTAGAATTCCTTGAAAACCACGAAGCTGAAATCACCGAAGCGAAAAATGACGTCATCCAAGTACTCAGCAGAGTAACTTTCATACAATTGTCAGACAGAGACCAGCTCCCGAAAATCCATATGACAAATCCCAACAAGCACATCGTGAAAATATACAATGCTGCCCTGGAAACACTGTTAACAGATAAACCACCGGGAAACATAACAGAAGTTAACAACGTCATATACGCAACAGCTCTAGCAGCGACTCGGAAGCTTGGTGTCAAGACAATAAATAAAATTAACAGACACAGAGAACCAGCTTGGAAAACCAAACTGATACGAGAAATAAAACAAATCAGATGTGAGCTGTCTATATTAGATGAGCTCACCAGAAACCCTAATATTTCCACACGTAAATCCAAAAAGATCAAACGGAAATATAGCATTAACTCCCTAATTGATATTCCATCGATCAAGGAAATGCTGAAACAGAAACTTCAGCTAAAAGCACAGAGAACAAGACGATACGAGAAACGTTGTAGATTCTATCGCCAAAATAAAACATTCCGAACAGATCTTAAGAAATTTTACAGGGAAATTGGAAAAACGCCTATACATGTCGAAACGCCACCATCGATTGATAATGTACAGACATTTTGGGAAAATATTTGGAGCAAGCCAAAGGAATGTAACCCAAATGCAGAATGGATACGGCGTGAAAAAGAACGACTGCTGGATACACCTCTGCAAGAATGGGTAAATATATCCACAGATGATGTTAGGCAAGCACTAACGAAATCCCAAAAATGGAAATCCCCAGGAAATGACAAGTTGCCCAATTTCTGGCTGAATCATCTCTCATCTACCCATGGCATACTTGCAAAAACATTATCAACGCTTGTAAATAATCCCAATAAAATCCCGGAATGGGTTACTGAAGGTATTACATACCTCATACCAAAAACAACTGAAACAGACGACCCGAAAAATTATAGACCGATAACATGTCTTTCCACAACGTATAAGTTGATCACGTCTGTACTGACGAACCGTACTTACTCCTTCTTCGAAACAAACAGCATTCTCCCGCTGGAACAGAAGGGATGCAGTAGAGGTTCATATGGCTGCAAAGATCAACTTCTGATAAATAAAATGATCCTGGAAAATTGCAGGAGACGACGCAGAAATCTCAGTGCAGCGTGGATTGATTATCGTAAAGCCTTTGATAGTGTTCCACATTCTTGGATCCTTAAGGCTTTGGAAATGTACAAAGTCTCCTCTGTGGTATTAAACTTTATTAAGCACAGCATGGGGATGTGGAACACAAAACTATACCTTAGGCACACCGGGGGCACTGCCATATCCAACCGTCTGAATATCCGACGTGGAATCTTTCAAGGAGACTCTCTGTCACCCCTTCTGTTTTGTTTATCCTTAACCCCTCTTACACATGAACTGAACAACAGTAGCTATGGTTACAAAATAAATAAGAAAATTTTCAATCACCTACTATACATGGATGATCTCAAACTCTTTGCCAAAGACGACAATGAGTTGAAAGGCCTCCTCAATATTGTAAAATACTTTAGTGACGACATAGGTATGGACTTCGGATTAGATAAATGTGCAAAAGTAACATTCAAGAAAGGTAGAATTACAGAAACACCCTCAATAGATTTAGATTTTGTCACAAAGATTAGGGAATTGGAGCATGAAGAAGCTTATAAGTACCTAGGAATTAGCGAAGGAGATGGCATACAACACCCCAAATGAAAGAAAAAATAAGAAAAGAGTACTACAGGCGTGTACGTCTGATACTAAATACTGAACTAAACTCAAAAAATAGAATATCAGCTATAACCATATTGGCTGTCCCAGTGGTGCATTACAGCTTTAATGTCCTTAACTGGACCATAGCTGAAATTAAGCGAATGGACGCCAAAACGAAAAAGCTTCTCACTTGCTATCGCATGCATCATCCCAAAGCTGATGTTGATCGTCTGTATGTGCCCAGATCCGAAGGAGGCAGAGGATTAGTTCAACTAGAACTGTCCTACAAAACTACAACAATTGGCCTCCAAAAATACTTGGAAACTACAGAAGACTGGATGATGGTATGCGTCAAGGAACATGAAAGTAGTAAGCGTCTTTACTCCGTAATGAAAGAAGCCAACAAATTCAAACTGGAGCTTCAAATGGGCGTAGAGATGCAACTACAGCACAATACACCGGCTGAAACTGCAAAATACTTGAAAAAGACAGCAAAGACGAATGCAACCGACCAGATACAGAAGCGATGGCAAGATAAACCGCTTAATGGCCAATACTCTGCCCGTATCAAACAAGCTGATGTAGACAAAACCCGTACCCATCAGTGGCTACGCAGTGCAGGGCTGAAAGCGGAAACTGAAGGTTTTATCCTTGCTGCGCAGGACCAATGCTTGCTAACTAGGAATTATCAAGCACATATACTAAAATATTGTGTCAGCCCAAAATGCAGATTCTGTGATAAATATCCAGAAACGATTGATCATCTTGTATCAGGTTGCACGATGTTGGCACCCACTGAATATAAAACCCGACATGACAGAGTGGGCCAATATCTGCACTGGAAAATCTGCAACTTCTACGGGAAGGAAACTGAAAGAAACTGGTACCAACACCACCCAGACCCAGTTACGGAGATAGGACCTGTTACAATTCTATGGGACTACACAATACACACTGACAGAACAATCAAAGCCAACCGCCCAGATATTGTTATTAAAGACCACAAACAAAAACGGTGCCTCCTTATTGATATGGCAGTCCCTGCTGACTGCAATGTATCTTTGAAGATATTCAAAAAGCTGTCAAAATACAAGGACCTTGAAATAGAGGTCTCGAAAATGTGGCATATGGGAACATCAACAATCCCTGTTGTAGTTGGAGCCCTAGGACTGGTTGGAAAAGATTGCAGTAGACTAATTGCAGGGATTCCTGGAAGCCCATGCCTCAAGGAGATACAAAAAATTGTTCTGACAAATACAGCCCACACTTTACGAAGGGCTTTATCTATGTAATTATTTTATTTTATTTTATTTTTTTTTTTTTTTGTCAGTGAAAAGTGTCATGATGCCATTTCTAACCTTAGGTCCTTGGGTGGGACCCGGAAAGAAATGTGTAAACGCCAGAAAGCAAAGAAAATAAAAATGATAATAATAATAATAATCTCCAGCTTATTGGGTTTTGTTAAACTTTTCATTTTTCAGTTAGTAAAACACGGTTTTATGTAAAAAGAACGTTTCCTGACGCATGCAAAGAAAATAATAACAAATAATTTAAAAAAATGATATATTTTTAGTCAGTTATGTGCCATGCGAGATACACACTTAGGCGATCATGTATCTTTCGATACAAGGCAGATATTTTTCCCGCAGTAGGTTGCCATGTCTTTCTGCGGTAGACCAATTGCCATCCAATGTCTATCTTGCTATTTACCGATAGCTGGGGTGGGGGAGAAGAAGAGGATTCATACCTTTCCCAAGGGTATTAGCATGTAAGTGAATGTAATGGATTTGACTAGAATTCGAACTCGGCTCTACGATTCCACAATCCGAACCACTATTCATTACACTTCCTCTGCCTCTGATACAGATAATTAAATAAATAAATAAAAAAACTAGTCAGATAGACATTTGAGTTCGGACATTGGAGGTGATAAGGTATCTAATTTAATTTGATTCACGGTCACTACTTATCCCTAGAGATTCAATGGAATTTTTCCTCACATACAGTATTGTCTTTCGTTCATTCTAACTTGAAGAAACCAAAGATTCCTCAATACAAGCTGTTATCCATTAGTTTGGGCCTCCTTAATAATATATTTTAATAGTTTTAATCCCGTAATCCTGTCTGTATAAAAAGTAGTTTTTACTTGTTTTTTTTGTTTTTATTATTATTATTATTATTATTATTATTATTATTATTATTATTCCAAATAGTGTCAAAAATTCTGCTGCGTCTTATGCATTAGATTAGAACTAAATCGTATTTTTCAGGACTCAAAACGGGCAAAATCGTGCCAAATTGGATTTCTTTGTTTAATAGAGAGATAATATCTACATAATGACGTAAATAAATCTTTCCTAATATTTCTCTAATGCCAGTACGGTTCTGTACTTTTTCTAAGATTCCTTTGAATCTACCTAGATGAGTTTGGAAATCATTCAAAGTAAAAAATATTATTCAATTTACGATAAAAAATACGAAATAATACATTATGACTATGCTTACTAATCACAAACGTAAACAAAATATCAATTTTTTTTTCAGTTTTTATTTTCTCCTTTTGTCACACATTTTGGTCATTTTCTTTGATCTAAAATCAGGTGCGTTTTATACATTAAAATAATCTTTTACCTGGATTTTCCTGCTTCTTTTACTGTGTCTTCTACTCCCTAGCGATCTATACATATACGATTACGGTAATTAAAACTCTGTAATATATTTTGATAAAATAATCAGCTAAAAACTTTCCTTTCTGAACAATTTTAGTTCTATTCCATTTTTTTTTATCTACCAATTGCGGATATATTTTGTACATCACCGACTGAATTCCTGGGTATGACGATAAAGTACATCCGGCAGTAAGGCTTCAGATCAGAGTATTGGAAGTTTTGAGGAGCGCGTAACCATCTCTTAATTGTTGTTGTTCTCAGGGCCACCCTGACCCGGAGTGGTAGCACCTGTTAGGGTCCCAGATACGGGTAAATACTGAACTCTTAAACAAAAACAAAACACTATAAAAGTATAATAATACCAACAATATATTTTTATATAAAACAATTACCAACAACGCCTATTGATATTAAAATTACCAACAACATATATTCTTGGTAAAATTACCAACAATACATTTTATATCAAAATTACCAACAATACATTTTATATCAAAATTAACAACAATACATTTTATCTGTAGTTGAAAGCGTACAAACGCGTTCAAAATATTTTGATATTGGTATTAAATAACCCATAGAGGTGTTGATAGTCCGATAAACAAAATCAACAAAACCATCTCCGACAGAAGACTTGAATAAAATTTCGGATGATTTAATTAGTCACCTGAATTATCTTTATAGAAATCCAAATATTTTTAGCGTCCATATGATATAGATTCCATCTATTTTCAACCCAGATATAGGAAGAGAAGAGATGGAATCATATCTTTCCCAAGGATAACAGGCACATAAAAGAATGTAATGAATTTGACTGGAATTGGAACACGGCTCTCCAGTATATATATATATATATATATATATATATATATATATGAGAGACAATCGTAAAATCGTACTTAGTCCTTGCCAACGCGTTTTGTCATTTGACTTTATCAAGACAAGTGATGATTAACAAAATTGAAATATTGTGTAGCAACATGAAATTAAAATTTTTTAAAAAGACGTTCCTGTGTAAGTTTCTTTTTGGATATTAGTATTTTTTTTGTTTTTTCTTATTTTTTTCGATTGTCTATTTTATTCAAATTATCTTCTCTCCAAATTTATTCTGCGAAATTTAATACATTGTCGACATGGAAAACAAAAACACATTTTTAGTAAAAAAAAACGCGTGAATGTCATAGAATTTTCTCAATGCAGGAATTAAAAGAAACAGTGCTTTATTGTATACTAAATAAAAATACCGCTTTATTGTATGCTAAATAAAAATACCGCTTTATTGTATACTAAATAAATCTACTGTTTTATTTTAAAATAAATCATTGTCTTCTTAAAAATTCAAATATTGGAAAAACCTCCCTATATCATTTTGATAATTGTTGGTTTCATATTCCTTTCATATCTTTCTCTGATTTAATCTAATACTCTAAGAATTTGAATGGCCCTATATTATTGCCATATAATCTTAAATCGACCCATAACAACCCAGTCTACCCTACTATTTTAGCCATGACTTGTCAAATGGTAAAGGAATGAATTCATTAGTTTCCCCACGGGTATTTGTGCAACAGCGAATGCAAAGAATTGACAGGAATTGAACTCGGCACGACAATTCCCCTTTCGGTGACAGTAACCGTTACACGAATAGCACATTCGGAACAAAACTACCAAAATATATTTATTGACTGTGTTACTATAACTAAAACTTCATACAGTATTCTAAACTTCCACACGATTATTCCTTATAGGTTTTATAATATTGAATACAAATATTAAGGTGGTGCAAAAATAATACCGTTTTTTGACGTTAAAAACTACGTCAAAAAACGATATTATTTTTGCACCAACCTAATATATTTTATAATATTGAATGTATATATATATATACTATTAATTTTAACATAATTGATACTAGCAGTATAATTTTTTAATATTAATAGTATAATTGAATAATAATAATACGAAGAGTCTATTAATAGCAGTGCTTTTAACAGTATCAGTCCTGATATTATTGCAATTAACCATGACCCTAAGGGCATAATAAGGATATTGCTGGCGATAATGAGGTTGTTGGGTTATGATGACATTTTGGGCTAGAAAAGCAAAAACATAATTTATAAAATCGCGTCTATCATTACACAAGTAATTCATCGAGTCTAGAAGAAAACTCAACAGAATGCAAAAAGCACTGGACGGCCGCTTTGTCCCATATTTGAGACTCATCAGCAGTGCACATCCGCTACCGAGTAACGAACCCGGACCGTACGATACGACGCAAGCGTCATACCAACTATACCAATGGGACTCGTTGACGATGAGGTAGACTAATTAGACTTGATATAGTGCAGCCCGATCACATATTCCGTGGTATAACTCATCCGAGTTTCCCTAACCCAATGTCTTCTATCCCCAAGCCGATTCAAGCAAGAATACACAAGTGATAGAAATTATGAGGATTTGAAATAATAATTCTCATCAGCGTATTCCTTCATCAATTTTGATTTGTGACAGGGAGCATTATCCTTCATAAAAATGAGCTTGGTGGGGTCGATTTGCAACCTTTCAGCAGAAGGGAGCAGACAAGACTCTAAAATTCTCTTGTACTGCTCGCTCCTAAGGGTTTTTTCAATAGGTTTTAAGAAACCAGTTCCATTAAAAGAAAAGCATCCCCTGAACATTATACTGAACGGATGCTTGACAGTACTTACTGCTAAATTCAAAGAGCTTTCAAAGCTTCTTCTTCGGATTTTAGATCGCTTATCCTTTGAATTTAGCTCAACTTTCGTTTCATCCGAGAAGAGAACATTTAGTAAAAAAATCAGGTGAGTCACTTTTACCGAACAACACTGTGTGTGTGTATATATATATATATATATATATATATATATATATATATATATATATATATATATATATATATATATATATATATATATATTTCTATACGAAGATATTCTTATATAATATCTGTGTGTGTGCGCGTGTGTATATCTTTGTCTGCTATGTATGCCCATTGGACAAGTTGCAATAATGCGTAACCAGTGCTATTACTAAAGTAGAACTTTTTTAGGCTCTGTCGCGAATAAATGTGTCAGTAGTTCAAGGATTTGACAAAGCATTCAAACAAACGGGCAAATAGGAACATGGAAGACGTAATATTCGCTCCTCGTGACTTAGAGAGAACACACAGGGATATTCGTTGAATATTTACGCTGTAGGTTCTCTTTCAAAGATTCTTTGGTGATGGTAATCGTCATCTCATAGCTTTAGATGGCTCTCTAGAATACTAAAGATAAATTGGTAAATGACACATTCGACGGAGGAGGGGGGTATTCAACAAAAAATCGAAAATTGTTTTTTTTTCACTGCAAATTATTCATCATATCATATCCAAGTATTTTATAAAAAAAATAGAGCCGATTACACAATATTTCAAGCTAAATCTAGATTTATAGATCATAAACTTGCAATGAGATAAGGTAACGTAAACCGGTGATTTGTCTGTGGAATATCATTAGATTATTGTTACATAATTATAAGGAAATCATTAAGGATTTTTATCAAAAGCATTTTATTTTTGGTCGTATATTAATATAAAATATTTCTTTTTACAGGTTTTACTTTTGAAATGGGATAAGATCATTCTAAGTTTCAGAATTTCGCAATTGCCCATCAAAATGACAGAGAGAAAGCGATCTAAAAACAATAGAAAAGGGAGGTAACAAAGCGTAAACGAAATAGCTCCAGTTTGTTTAAACTTCGCATTGCAGCCCAAATATACTAAAATGCTGCCAATACCAAAGGAGAAAATGAAAAATACCTAACAACAAATTGAATTATCATCAGAGTTTATATTATTTTTATTTATTTGTTATGTAGCTAAATACATAATTTTCAATAATATTTCCTGTAATAAATTCTTAATAAATATTATTATTGTTATTTTTTTAATTAAGTATAAGGTAGTCCTACATTTACAATTCCTTACGGCTAACCATGAAAAAAAAAGTTGATCAAAACTGTCTAAAACTTTTAAACGCGTATTGCTGCAAAATTATCGAATGTTGAATGCGCCCTTCCTGCGCCGAACGAGTCGAATTTACTAACAGCTTATTAAGTTTCACTTGTGATTAAGCCAATGGATAATGTTACAACGTTTGAGTCTCACGAACCTGCAATATGACTGAGTATAAAGCGAATCATCTTTCAAATCAATTTCAGGTTGCAATTTGAACGTTTTTATGGATTTGTTAAATTTAAAATCATTTTATTATCAGTATAAATAGGTATATCACTAGATCTACAGTTTAAAGATAAAAAGCATCGTTTTTACACAGCAAATATCTGTTTTTACGCATGATCAAGATTGTTGTCAATGCACTCACCAAAAAAAAAAAAACCTATTATGACTTTAGTCTGACCGTCACTATCTGGAAAACTACGGTAGCAGCCCAACCTGCCCCAAGAAGAGTTTTTTTTTTTTCAGATTTTAACATCACCATTTCTGACCCCGACTCTGGAACAAGTGGATAAGTTTTCTTAACATTGGAATTATCGCCTCAACACAATCCAACTCTGATATAGAAATCAGAATACGTTCTGGATATGCTGCTTTTGTGAAGATTTACCATCATGTCTTTGGAAAGAAAAAGCCTAAAATAAAACAAAAAAATATACGCTCGTGGTTTACGAAGCTATCATTATTTCGGCATTACAGCTGCGTCACATGGATCCTGTATAAGCCGAGATATTAAGAAAGTTGAGCGATTCCATCAGCAGAAGCTCCGATCCATTCTGAACAGTAACTACAAGGATTATGCCCCCAACTTCGAAGTATTTGAGAAAGCTCAAACCAAAAACATCAGAACCAAACTCATCAATCACTACTCGCGACAAACAGGCCATGTTCTCCACATTAACAACGACTTCTTTTTCATGTGCCGTGTCCTTTCAGCGCATAGGCGATCATGGCCCTCTACTTAATAGGTTTTGTGTTTCTGCCAACTTCCCCAGACCACGCTCCGCCATCCACCTGTCCAAGCCCGCCACTGCTTTCCCCTGTCTGTTTTCCCCTTTATTTGTCTCATGAGTATCAGATTCTCCTGGTCCTTCTTTCTCATCGTGTGTCCCAGAAATTTAATCTGCCTCTTCCTTATGTTAAGCATAAGCTTCCTCCTTGTTTGCATCCTCTCCAAGGCCTCATTGTTGCTAACATGCTTGGTCCAGGATATCCTCAGCATTCTTCTGTAGAACTACATCTCCGCCGCCTCGAGTCTGTTCTTCATCCTTGAGGATACCGTCCAACATTCGCTGCCGTATAGGAGAAAAGATGTCACGTAGCAGCTCAGTACTCTTTTATTTTCTTTGTCACCATAGAAACCCTACTGTTTCGCTATACTCTGCCCAGCTTTTGGAATGTATCCTTGGCCATCCCAATCCGTATTTGGATCTCAGCGTCGACCTGCCGCCCTCTGTCAGAACACTTCCCAGAACACTTACGTACATGTTTGATTATAGTGTCCCCGATCTGCAAGTCGCATTTTGGGCTCATCCTTTTACTGATGACCTTGCATTCTGTCTTCTTGTAGTTTATGGTTAGTCCTTTCTTCTCGCTCTCCCTCGCTACCTTCTGTAGGAGGTTTTGTAGTTTCTTTTCCGTGTCTGCTATCAATACCGTGTCATCTGCATATCTTATGTTGGTAAGGTTGTGTCCGCCAATGAGGAATTCTGGTAGACTCTCCAGTTCCCTCAGAACTGCCTCGCTTTATAGGTTGAATAATTCCGGTGAGAAGACACGTCCTTGCCTTACGCCTCTTTCTATTTTGGTATATTCGCTGAGCTTATTCTCGATGCGAATGCATGCCATTTGCTGTCAGTATAGGTTTTTGATTATTCTGATATTCTTTCCCGAATATATCAAGGTTGATCGGTAATTCTAGCAGGTCCTTGTGACGTACTTTGTCGAATGCCTTTTTGTAGTTTATAAAACATAGATATGCGTCCTTCTGCATCTATACTGCTCTTTCCGATAATATTCTAAGCGTTCCTTGTTCCGGTGTCATTGACGAACCCGCACTGTTCTTGTCCTATCGTCGCTGTAAGAGTCAACTGAACCAACTTTGTAAAGTGTAGTATTAATCAGTAAAACTGGGGAGGAATTAGCAACAATCATTAAGTTAAACTTACTGTTCAAATTGTCACAAGTTTGATGTCGAAACATGAAGACAAAAGACGGCAAAGCTCGAAGACATGTCAAATCCAACTGGGGTGATCTTCAACGATCAGGTGTAATCTGTGTCGACGAATGTTTCATGTAAGGATCGGTCTTGCAAGCCAACAAAGTTATAAACACAGGAATAAAGAAATGATGAGCCTAACATGGGAATGATATACCCGGAAACGAGAAACATCTGTCGACGACTTATCCTAATGCTTATTCATAAATCATAGTCCGATTTCTAAAATTTACATTAAAGAAAATACTAATCAAAATTATAAATAACTATCCGAAAACGTCTTCAAACTGTTATATTCCGTGTTAATAGGAATATATACTTGAAAAACAAGGTGGATAAAATAAGTAAATATTTATTGTTAAAATAAACAGTACAATAACAATAAAGGTAACAGTTATGCACAAGAATGTCGCAAGCCACTCCAGTAGTGTGTGCTACCAGTGGAAGGTCGGTAGTTCTCGCGTAAGTCTGAGTCGTACTCAACAGACCCCAGCTAGTAATATTTACCAACCACCCTACGAGGTAGGATGTAGGACAAGGCCGAATTGAATGTGGGACAATCCGAACACGTAGGCTCGGCCAAAAATTCCCCATAAACCCCGCATAAACGGGTTCGGGTCTTTCTACCTCCCCGGACGAGACTCTGTCTTTCGGCATACCCTCGTCCGGGATCCTCTCTGTCCGAAGGCAGAGAGTTCGACAACAGCTAAGAGCTGAGTAACAGATCCCAGCTAGTCAATATTTACTAGCCTGCTCCCACGGGCACATGGTCGAGTTCGGTCAAAATTTCCCCGTAGAACCCGCATAAAACGGAGACGGGTAGCTATTTTCAGAGACGAGACTCTGCCCTTCGGCATAGCTTCGTTTGGGGATCCGCTCTGCCCGAAGACAGAGAGTTCGTCAACACAGCTGGAACAGATTCCAGCTAGTGTATTTACTAACCTCCTGACGCTGCCCTTCGGCATACCCTCGTTCGGGTACCTCTCTGCCGAAAGGCAGTGAGTTCAACCGTATAGCTGAAAAGATTTCAGCTAGGATATTTGCCAACCGCCCCTACGCGGTCAGATGTGGCACAAGAATTTAATGTGGGGTATCCGAGCCCGTAGGCTCGGGCAAAAATTCCCCGTAGACCCCATAAAAACGGGGTTGGGTAGATGTCTACCACCCCAGACAAGACTCTGCCCTTCGGCATAGCCTCATCTGGGTTCCTCTCTGTCCGAAGGCAGAGTGTTTTACAGTAAAGCCGAAAAAGATTTCGGCTAGTCTCTGTAGTCCGTTGATTTACAGATACTTATAGGTAGTTACTACCGATAGTGTAGTCATTCATGAGGGTGACAGGTTATTCCATTAAATCACGAACATTTTTATTAATAATTTTATTTATACGTAACGGTGTACAAATGAAAAGATTCAAAATTGATTACTTTTTCCATTTCATTGAAACAGACGTAAAACACTTCTTTCTTTCATTTTCTCACTGAAACCAAGTAGCGTCTCTGATATGTCAGTTCCGTGTTTCCACACGATCAAAACTCAATAATTCATTATTTATGAGGTATTGGTAGGGTGTAACAGTCGTGCAAAATAACCAAGGAACTAATTAACGAAGAGCGGGAAAAGCAGAATTATAATAGAGGCAATGGTTAACTATACTTCAACTAAATATAAAAATAAAATAACTACCATTGTTACTAATACTACTATTGTAAATACAATAAAAATTTGGTCTGGTGAAAAATTGAAAAAAAGAATGAAGAGTAGGATTATATGGTTAAATACGTTAGTCATCGAAGTCCCTGTAGCTCAGCTGATAGAGCAGCTGGTACTGGAAGTAAAATTCCTACGAGACAGAGTTGGTTTGAGTTCGTGTTCCATCTCTTTTTATCTACGCTTGCTGCCGCAGATTGACGGCCGATGAAATTCAGATTAAAAGAACAATTAAGATGAAAAAAATACTAGTCAAAATTAATATTAGGTGACAAAACCGCATATAAAAGTAAAAATAATTAAAGATAATATTGTTGGTGCGTTTGTTGTCGATGTTCCCGGAGAATAAATCTTTGATAAAAATTATTTCGAATAAGTTTGGAATTAAAATGACATTTTCTTTCAAATTTTAATTTGAGCGGATTGCATTTTTTTTACTTTTACACATTTATAATTTGAGATGGATGTTCTTGCAACCACGTTCTCAAGAGAAAAAAAAATCAACTACTACACCTAAATTAATTATGTGCAGTGTTCCTTCAGGGCGTGGGCGATCTTGGCTCTCCAAAATTCCCTATCTCTTGTGGCTCTTAGCAGCGCTTCTCTCTTTACCAGTCTTTCCGTCCCCGGTTACGCTATCCACTCACGCAAACTCGTCAGGTAGGTGACCTGCTGCCTTACTCTATTTGTCTTACCCTCGATATTTCCTGTGAGTGTTAACTTTTCCAAGCACTCCTTCCTCATTAGGTGTCTCTTTCTGATTCTGAGTAAAAATGCTATCACTTTTTTGGTTCCTGGAACCACATTTCTGCTGCCGCCAGATTTCTTCGTCACCCGTGGGGAGATTCTACAATTAGGAAAATTCATGTTGAGGAAGCCATTGAAATCTAAAAAGATTAACAATTCTCGAAATTTTCAACTTTTAACATGAAATTAAAGTGTTCCAATAACTTGGACTGATTTTAAATGTGAATTAAGTTTAAATGTCTAAAGTTTTTTCTTTCAGATTTAAAAACTTAAGTCATTAGCATGTAAAGATTAACAATCAAACGTGTTAAAGTTATCGAAGCCGATTACAAAAATGGACGTTCAAACAGAAATGCATTTCGCGCACTTCGCGATTTTTTGGGCGGAGATTGCAATTGGAATCGATGTAACGTTGTTGTGGAGAGATTCAATCACTGCGCGCGATGACAAATCGAGGGGTCTGGATTTTCGGCCACATTCTCGTTCACTGCAGCAATGTTTTCAGCTGAACGGCATAAATGAGCTCGCAAAGGTGTTTTCACATCTGACACCGACCCAGTTTGTTTGAATTTACGAACAATTTTTCCAATTACACTCTTGAAACTTTAACACGATGTTTGATTGTTAATTTTTCCATAGTTAAAATTGCCAAAGCCTTAAGTTGTTAAATCTGAAAGAAAAAGAAAAAAATTTAGACGATTAAATTTAATTCACATTTAAAATCGGTCCAAATTATTGGAACACCCTTTAAATTTAGATATCGGAATTCTTTCTTTGCATGACAGTCTCAAAGAGAAAGTTTTGGAAAGATTAAACAATAAATTCGGTTTTAGTTTTAAATTCGTTGACTCAGCATCAAAGTCACAAAGAAATGGATATTGTTTTTTCCCAAATTAATAGATTTTATAAGTTTTTGATCGTAGATTTACGAAAAGAAGCATTTGTCTGATATAAAAAATTGCGAGATTTCTTGACCGTTTTTCAGTGTATATATATATATATATATATATATATATATATATATATATATATATATATATATAAAAGAGGAAATATAGTTTTAAGATGTGCTATATTTATGGAATAAAGTGCTCAATATCAGAAATAGGGCGTATGTAAATATAAATATAAATGTGAACATTGAAGTCAACACTCAGGCGACAGGCTGTTTCATGCTGGACGCAATCTCAGGCTGCGAATGCTGTATTTTTCCTCGGTTATTTATATATATGGGTCAGTGGTGCATTGTGGGTAATCTATTCTGGCGGTTATTTATTCGGGAGTGGCTTGTTTATTCATTTATTTATTTGAGTTAATTTATTTTACTTGTTTTACATTTTCATATTGTATTATTCATTCTTTTCGTTTTTTGATGTTTTATTAATGTAGTAAAAAATTGACGGGGGATGGATTTGCTTAGGTCGCTTATTTAATAGTTTGTTTTGGTCTGGGAAGATAATTAAATCTATTTCTTCGTCCTGATTCGCGGCCTGACGATTGCGTCCAGCATGAAACGGCCTGTCGACTCTGAGTGTTAACTTTAATGTTCATATATATATATATATATATATATATATATATATATATATATATATATTAACAGACATACCCGGCGTTACCCGAGATTTAAAAAGTTAAAAAATAAATCTATAAAAACAATATCACTTCAAATTCATTTATTCAAACACAAAAATATCTTTAAATAGTTTTTACATTACAATACTACTTTGTAGAGAATATTCTATGTGTTCTTGTGAAGCAAAAACAAACAAATTGGTTTTACTTCCCACGCGTGAACAACCTACATACGATTGTCCATGGAAGAAACAGGATTCTTCTAACTGTATTCCAGTAACTGATAGAGTCTGTCCTTGTGTGTTTTTTTACTAGACAGCAAAAGTTACTCGTTATTCATTTTTATGAATAAATGGCTTTTTTAACGTTTTTTGTTCGAGAGTATATTATACTCTTACAGAGATCTCAACTAATTTGTTCGAAAAATGTCATACATGTAGTTTAAAATTAATTTTTAAAAATGAAAAATCCTTCTTGATGTTTTTTTTCAGCTTTAATTCAAAGGTAAAGAAATAAATTTACTACAGTCAGTAAGCAAAATACCTTAGTGCATTTAAAACCGAATTTATATTGATTGGAATAAACTTTTATTTCGTTTTCAGTAAAATCGATTATTACTGAAATTTTGAGACATTTGTAAACAAAAGATAAATACTCCGTTTTAAAAATCTTGTAAAAATAAATATACATTTTCAAAGTTTATTTGAGTAGAATTACAAAATTTAAAGTTTACATAATCTAATTTGAAACAAACAGTATGTAGTAGAAAATTAAAAAAAAAGCATTTCTTATCTACGTGACTCGTTTGTTCGGTGTTGATTGATGTCATTGACAGCTGAGGACAGGAAAAGTCATCGGATGGATGAACAGAAGTGACAAATTGTACGAATTTTAAGTGAACTTATTTAAGTACCCAGTAATTTTTACTAATTAACAAATATTTTAAGGAATCTAATATTTTATTAATTATTAGGTACTTTAGTTATTATTAGTTAATTGTTAGGTATTTTATTAATTAGTAGGTGCTTTATAGTCTTACATTTGAAGAAGTTTTCTGGAAAAATAATAATTAAATATAAAATACCATATAACAATAAAATAAATTAAAAATTTTATAACTAAGATAATACAAAAAGGAATATAACTACAATTTCGTAAATAAGAGAGGTCCCTATAATTTTTACTTACATCTCTTATTATATTTTATAGTATTTTATTTATTATTATCTCGGTTAGGGAATTTTAAACAACTCTTAAAACACGTGACTTTTTAATGATGATATCATGTATGAAGATCCGTATCTTTAAAAAAAATAAAAGAGGCATGTTTATACATATCCAGAATCAATGTAAAATTCTTTTTTTTTAAATTCTGGTCATTTGCAAATTGTAATAAGCTTTTAGATTTAGCATTAGAAAAATAGTTTTACTGAATAACAGTATATTGAAATTGAATTTTAAAAAGATTTAACAACTTTATAAAATATTGCTTATTAAAACTGTAAAGAAGTTAACAATTCATGTAAAAATTCATTCTTTATCGGAAATTATTTTTTACTTCAGACAATATTATTTTTTATATATATTATTCATAAAAGCAATTGAAAGCTTTTCTAATTAATAAGTTTTATTGGGTTTTGTATTTTACAATTCAGAGCTCATTTTCCATAACTGGTCATCCGATTTTAGGCTGTTTGTTTTTATTTTTCTTCTTGTTTATTTTTTCTTTTATTTTTGTTTTATTATGCTTTATCCTTTATTAATTTGTGTTAATTTTGAATAATTTTTTAAATTAATTTTTTAAATTAATTTTTTAAATTAATTTTTTAAATTAATTTTTTAAACTCTCGGACAAAAACAATGTGCAGACTTTATTGAAGTTTCCTGTTTACTGTTCTCCACCCATCATTTTTCTTTTAAACAAAGACGTGCGCTCAGTCGTAGTACAAAAACATACCGACATACAGATACAATCTTCCTTTATATATATATATATATATATATATATATATATATATATATATATATATATATAGCAGCCATGCCCAGCTGGTCGATCAGAAAAAAGTGTTCAATTAGAATGGAGCAAAAACAGCATCATGTTTAGATGCAACAGAGTCTATCTTCTTCAATTACTTTAAATTACTTTCATTAAAATCATTTTGAATTAATGCAGTTACTGATATAACAGAAGTAGTCTATTTATTCAATCGAAGTTAGCCGATGACATGAAGGGGTAAAACAGGCAACATGAAGACCCACTTTAGACCACAATCATTTTGGAGTTTTTGAAATTCAATTTGTCAGTGTGCTACCAGGGATGTAAAAGAGGATACATTTATAAAGCAATTGTTAAGTTTGATGAAAATTGGATGACATATCAACGAAAAATAAGAAAGAAAACAGTAAAAATCACAATTTTTCGCTTTTTACGCGGGTTTTCATTATATGCAGGGGCACAGTTATCAAGTTAAATGACTGTTAAACAACCAAATTATTGTTGGCTACAATTGAGTAAAGTTTGTATTTGATTGCTTGAAAATTGAGGGAATTTTTAGTTTAATACTTTGTTTTAAAATCATTTTCGCTTTTCACAGCTTTTTGCTAAACGCAGTGGCGTAGAAATAAAAATGAGGTATCGTTGAGCTGGTCATGATGTAAGTAACCTACCGACTTTCAACGAAATCGGAGGATAAACGTTGAATTTATCGACTTTTGATCAGCTTTATCAATTATTGATTTTTTTTTTTTTTTAGAAATTATCGATTTTTTACGCTAAGAACCTATTTCTTACATTGTAAAATATATGCAGTAAGTTTGTTCAAAATCGATGGGATGGATCTCGACTGAAAAGGTATCACACAGACAGACAGACACACATACATCCTCTGTTATATATTTTCTATATTTATATATACTTTCTGTATTTGGCCTTAAGTATGTTAGTAAGTATATATATATATATATATATATATATATATATATATATATATATATATATATACTTACTAACTTACTGGCGTACTTGAGGCCAAATACAAATAGTAGATATAAATATAGAACAGGAGCCCAACTCTTAACCAAACCACTAAGACAACGCAACACCGAACTTAAAAACATGAGGAAGATTTTGTTATTTTAAAAAGACCGACTACTGCAAATATAGACATTGATCTCGACAACAAAACTAATGAAAAACTAAATAAAAACACCACGAGCCTTTTTGAAACACAGATAAATAAAATTATCACTACCAATAACACTGAAATCGGATCCATCAAACTCCACAAAGCCGGCTACATATTTGGAAACATAAGACACACAAACCTAGCTCATCCCATAATTTTTAATTTCTCAATTGCTTATCTCTGCATATCATTTATCTAAAACTTTAAACCAACTGTTCCTACCATACTTACCCAATAAACATAGTGTTCGTTCAACCAATAAATTTCTTGAAACACTACACTAAAATAAACTTAATGTCACGCAAGACCCTTTAGATGTTGAAAGTCTTTTAACAATGTAAGCAACAAACTACATAAATCATGATATAAAACGTATATAAACTTACTTTTCGCTCCCATCTCCTAATAAAGGGTGTTCCAATAACTTGGACCGATTTTAATGTGAATTAAGTTTTAGCGTCTAATGATTGTTTTCTTTTTCTTTCAGATTTGACGGACATTTGGGCGGTATTATTTTTCACTCATAATTGCCATGACTTAAATAACATAATCCAATAGAGAAATAAATAATTTTCACCAATAACACTAATTTATTTACTGCTGACTTTGATCCGTTTTAATGAAACACCTTTATATATAATCCGTCTTAATGAAACACCCTTTATTAAAGCAACAATTCCATGTAAATTTCTATTTTGCGTGACAGAAATACTTTTTTAGGATCATTATGGTAATATTTTATCTGACGGCGTAGCTATGGTTTTGTCTCTCAGTCCTATTTAATCCACTTTCTATATCACTCACATAGAAAATTCGATTTGATTTTTAAAAATGTATATGTACTCGATATATATGATATATCCATACGAGCGAAAAACCAAGACGAAATAGAAAAAAAAAACAGTAAAACTTAAAGAAACCTCCTTTCTACACTTGAACTTAACCTTAATAAAAGAATTCCTTTATCTGTCTATATCTCTGAGATGAGGTATTATGATTACTTACATTACATTATTCGGGCTGTTATCCTCATCTTCATTGCCATATTTACAACGTTGTACGCTCCGCCCTTCTTCATGTGTTTGGAATTTCGAAATGTATCCTTTATTTTGTTCACCGGGGCAGATTGTTCTACTTCCACGTGTCATGTCTCTTCGGATGCCTCAGTTATTTGCCTTTAACTTAACTCTCTAAGTTTTTTTGTTCGCCACTGCTGTAGATTGCTATTGAACTCACGACACTTTGGGTCTAGTCACTGGATCCACTGGGCCACGTGTCATTCAGGGCACATGGCCAAATGGATAAAGACGTTAGTTAGATTAAATGACGTGAGTTGTGAGTTCAATACCAGGCCAGAGCAGTGGTGAACCAAAGTTGGGGAGTTGAGTTAAAGGGAAATAACTGAGACCTCCGGAAAGATGCATGGGACCTGGAACTAGAACAATCTATCCCATCTGAAGAAGGCTGGAGCCTACAACGGCCGAAACGTTGTGAATATGGCAATGAAGATGAGGATAACAGTCCGAATAATGTAAATAACGTAAGTAAGAATTCCTTTCTTTGACGTTTTTGCAGATGCCAAGAGTCATAATTTTACGACCTCACAGCACAAAATATAAATTAAATATAAACTAAATAAATATAAAAATATAAATTGAAAATATAAATTAAGCATTATAAAGCAGGATTTATACAAAAAAAACAACAAAACCAACAAAAAAAAACAGTTGTTAAAAACAATGAAGACTATGTAGATGAATAATAAATGTTTTTTGGTGAGTATGTGGAATTTTGTATTTGATTTTTTAATCGGGCACGAATATTTGCAATAATCTAATAATTTCTTATTCTTACACAATATTTCATAAAGTGTTAATATTAGGTTGGTGAAAAAATAATGTCGTTTTCTCACATATGTTACTATGTGAGAAAACGACATTATTTTTGCACCAACCTAATACATTGACTACGGAGTCCTGGGTATGACGATAAACTACGTCCAACAGCAAGTCCTATGATAATAGGTTTTTGAAAAAGTAATGTTGCCAGCTGTAGGTTTTTGAAAAATAATATTACCAGCTACACGTTTTTTTTTTTAAAGAATAGTGTTGCCGGCTATACGTTTTTGAAAAATAGTATTATACGTTTTTGAAAGAATAATGTTGCCAGCTGTGCGTTTTTGAAAAAATCATATTACCACCGATACATTGTTGAGGAAAAAATATTAACAGAAATAGATTTTTGACAAAACAAAAATATTACCAGGAAAAAAAAGTTGTCGGCATTAAATGACCCATTGAGGTTGATATGCCGTAAAACAAAGCAAAGCAAAGCAAACGAAGCCAAACCATTGACCACATTTTATCTCGTAGTTGACAGTTTTTTTAATTATAAGGCTGACTACGAATTATCTCGTGTTTGTCATTTTCTGATATATTTCAGAATTCCAGAAAAAGTAAAGCGAAGGAACCATTTTGATTAAACAAAAATAAAAACACCATTAACTAATTCTACCGTAACCAGATGCACAACAAATGAAAAAGTTATTAAAATTGAGTATCTATCTATTGAGTATCTCGCTTTCTTTCTCTCTCTCTCTCTCTCTCTCTCTCTCTCTCTCTCTATATATATATATATATATATATATATATATATATATATATATATATATATATTCACATACAGCTTGCCTACAAGCAGAATTGTTCATAACCATTTTCTATTCTCAGCCGTCGAAGTGCAGTTGTAATGCACCGAAACGAAGTTGCATCTTTGTAGTGAGTAAAATGGTTTTGTCTACATGATAAAATTATAATAAATAAATGTACATATATATATATATATATATATATATATATATATATATATATATATATATATATATATGTGTGTGTGTGTGTGTGTGTGTATTAAATATCTATCTATCTATTTATCTATATACGAGTACAAAGTGAGAATAGATGGAATAAACTTCTAGTAACCAAAAACACTATTTAAAAAAAATGCTCAATACAGAGTAGAGTGAATCCTATTTGTTTAAAAATTATAACTTAAGTATGTTATAGCATCACTAAAAAATAACCATTTTGTTTCAACACTTCTGGTGGTTTATCAATTGATGGTATTGCCCGTAAAATAAAGTTTTTAGAGTTCAAAAACCAACCACTACCCACAGATTCGGACGAAAAATTTAACCTATTTTTAAGAACAATATATGAAAGTTTAGACATATTTTCTCCGTTTTTTCTTTGAATAATTTTGTTAGTTCCTACACATGATGAATTGTTACATTTAGAGTTTAATATGCGTAACTTTTATTTTTTAATTACAAAATATTGAAGATTAATTAGATATCCTGATTTCTTATATAATCTAATATTAATTTTAAAGCATTCATAAATTGTATCTAGGGTCCGTCGTCGGGTTGTTTGAATTATCATATACGTTAAAGGTGGTTTTCACTGGAAGAACTGTCACATAACCTGCAGTTAATTGATTGTGGGATCTGATTGATTATTGATGGCGGGTGGTCGGAAGATGTGTGTATATAAAATGGTTTGTCATTAGGTTTTCTATATGGTTGATATTAGGTTGGTGTAAAAATAATGTCGGTTTTGACGTATTTATTAACGTCAAAAACCGACATTATTTTTGCACCAACCTAATATCTACCATTTTTAGGTAGAGTGTGACATTTAGAAAATCTACTTTTTTTCTAGTTTTTATGTTTCTGTCAATACCATATTTTTGAAAATTTTAATGATTTTTTCTGCTTTTCATACGGTTGAAACCTACTCTTTGTCTCAACTATTGGTAGACGGTATTTTTTCTTTCTTTCAACATCTTAGTTTCTTAATTTAATAAGTGTAACCGGGATATAAGAGAGTTGTCGGGACCGGAAAAGAAGTCTGTTATATCCGGGTTTCTCTTATATCCGGGTTTTTCTTATATCAGAGTTCCTCTTATATCCGGGTTTGGTCTATTTTGTTTAGGTAAGTATGGCTCTAATTTGGGACCAGAGAAAATCGCTCTTATATCCGGGTTTCTCTTATATCAGGGTCTCTTATAACCGGATTACACTGTAGATGGAATTTTAATTTATTCAAGGCGAAAGTTTAAAAATATTGGCCTAATAGAAAAGAAAATTAAAGCATTAATAAACAAAAAAAAAAGCTTTTTTTAAAACTGTGAAAATGTTCGACATCAGTATAATTAGATACCTCCAAAAAAAAAAGCGATACCTAATTCTAAAAATTAAAAACATTTCTTGATGTTTTTAATTTTAAGCTAATAGATCAAATTTAATATTTTCAATATGCAAAATACTGTGCTAATTTCAAAATGAATTAAAATTGATCGGAATAATTTTTTTTTTTAATTATCAGTAAAAACGCTAAAATCGCTCATATTGGTTCCCTATATGTTAGGTTGGTGCAAAAATAATGACGTAATAATGTCGTTTTTTGACGTTAAAAATACGTGAAAAAACGACATTAATACGTCGTTATTTTTGCACCAACCTAATAGTTTTTCTCGGCCGAGTCCATCTTTCAAATCTGTAATTCAACCAATTCGCCCTTGAATGGAATACTGCTGCCATATATAGCCTGGAGTCCCCGCCGTTCGTTTTAAAGTCCTCGACAAAATCCAGAGACGGATATGCAATGTGATGGGCCCTGATCTGGCATTTCGTTTGAAGTCACTATCTCACAGACGTGGCGTCGCTTCCCTCTGTCTTTTCTACAAATACTTTCACCGTAACTGCTACGACGAGCTACTTTCACTGGTTCCCAAACTGCACGAATTTAATTTGCTTCCCTGATAGCTATAATCTCCAACAATTCAAGTGTAATGTCAATCGACATCTTCAGATTCCTTGATCTATTCCCCATCCTTCTCTCCATCTTTTCTTCTATCAGGCCTCTTTCCTCTTACTCTCTGTAACCAGTTGCGTGTTAGTGGCACTCCCGCTTTGCTTGGGGTAAAATGTTTAAAAAGATATCACAAAAAAAGCATTTTTTAACACGGAGGTTGATGATTTCGATAAACTTATGCTTTGGAATATTTTCTTAGCGAGACATAACTGTAGCGAATATGTAACGTGAATGGTTTTTCTTAACGGGGTATAACAGTACCGAATATGTAACGTGAACTTTTTTCTTAGCGGGGCATAACTGTAATGAATATGTAACGTGGAAGATTTTCTTAGCGATACATAACTGTAACGAATATGCAATGTGAACGTTTTTTTTCTTAGCGGGGCATAACTGTAACGAATATGCAACGCGAACGTATTTTCTTAGCAGGGCATAACTGTAACGACTATATAACGTGAACGATTTTTACTTAGCGGGGCATAACTGTAACGAATATGCAACGCGAACATTTTTCTTAGCTAGGCTTAACATTAACAAATATGCAACGCGAATGTATTTTGTTAGCGCGGCATAACTGTAACTACTATGTAACGTGAACGCATTTTTTAGCGGGGAATAACTGTAACGAATATGCAAAGCGAACGTTTTTCTTAGCTGGGCTTAACTTTAACAAATATGCAACGCGAAAGTATTTTGTTAGCGGGGCATAACTGTAATGAATATGTAACGTGAACGTTTTATCTTAGCGGGGCATAACTGTAAGTGCTATGTAAAGTGAACGATTTTTCTTAACGGGGCATAACTATAACCACTATGTAACATAAACGTTTTTTGTTAGCGGGGCATAACTGTAAGGAATATGCAACGCGAACGTTTTTCTTAGCGAGGCATAACTGTAACTACTATGTAACGTAAACTTTTTTTCTTAGCGGGGCATAACTGTAACGACTATGTAACATGAACGTTTTTTCTCAGCGGGGCATAACTGTAACTACTATATAACGTGAACGTTTTTTCTCAGCGGGGCATAACTGTAACGACTATGTAACGTAAACGTTTTTCCTTAGCGGGGTATAACTGTAACTACAATGTAACGAGAACGTTTTTTCTTAGCGTGGCATAACTGTAACTACTATGTAACGTGAAGTTTTTTCTTAGTGTGGCATAACTGTAACTACTATGTAACGTGAACGTTTTTTCTTAGCGGGGCTTAACTGTAACGACTATGTAATGTAAACGTTTTTCCTTAGCGGGGCATAACTATAACTACTATGTAACGTGAACATTTTTTCATAGCGGGGAATAACTGTAATGAATATGTAACGTGAACGTTTTTCTTAGCGGGGCATAATTGTAACGACTATGTAACGTGAACGTTTTTTCTTAGCGGGGCATAGCTGTAAGGAATATGCAACGTGAACGTTTTTCTTAGCTGGGCTTAGCTTTCACAAATATGCAACGAGAACGTATTTTCTTAGCGGGGCATAACTGTAACGAATATGTAACGTAAACTTTTTATCTTAGCGGGACATAACTGTAACGACTATGTAACGTGAACGTTTTTTCTTAGCGGGGCATAACTGTAACAAATATGCAACGCGAACGTATTTTATTAGCGGCGCATAACTGTAACGAATATGTAACCTGGAAGCTTTTTCTTAGCGAGACATAACTGTAACGACTATGTAACGTGAACGTTTTTTCTTAGCGTGGCATAACTGTAACGAATATGCAACGTGAACGTTTTTCTTAGCTGGGCTCAACTTTCACAAATATGCAACGCGAACGTAATTTTCTTAGCGCGGCATAACTGTAACGAATATGTAACGTAAACTTTTTGTCTTAGCGGGACATAACAGTAACGACTATGTAACGTGAACGTTTTTTCTTAGCGGCGCATAACTGTAACTACTATGTAACGTAACAGTTTTTTTTAGCGGCGCATAACTGTAACGACTATGTAACGTGAACGTTTTTTCTTAGCGGGGCATAACTGTAACGACTATGTAACATGAACGTTTTTTCTCAGCGGGGCATAACTGTAACTACTATATAACGTGAACGTTTTTTCTTAGCGGGGCATAACTGTAACGACTATGTAACGTAAACGTTTTTCCTTAGCGGGGTATAACTGTAACTACAATGTAACGAGAACGTTTTTTCTTAGCGGGGCATAACTGTAACTACTATGTAACGTGAAGTTTTTTCTTAGTGTGGCATAACTGTAACTACTATGTAACGTGGACTTTTTTTCTTAGCGGGGCTTAACTGTAACGACTATGTAATGTAAACGTTTTTCCTTAGCGGGGCATAACTGTAACTACTATGTAACGTGAACATTTTTTCTTAGCGGGGCATAACTGTAACGAATATGTAACCTGGAAGCTTTTTCTTAGCGAGACATAACTGTAACGACTATGTAACGTGAACGTTTTTTCTTAGCGTGGCATAACTGTAACGAATATGCAACGTGAACGTTTTTCTTAGCTGGGCTCAACTTTCACAAATATGCAACGCGAACGTATTTTCTTAGCGGGGCATAACTGTAACGAATATGTAACGTAAACGTTTTTTCTTAGCGGGGCATAACTGCAACGAATATGTAACGTGAACGTTTTTTCTGAGCGGGGCATAACTGTAAGGAATATGCAACGCGAACTTTTTACTTAGCTGGGCTTAACTTTAACAAATATGCAGCGCGAACTTATTTTCTTCCCGGGGCATAATTGTAACGACTATGTAACGTAATCGTTTTTTTTTTATATAATTTTATTACGTACCTGTTATCTTAAAAATTTAAAAACATCATCTATTTTTTTGTATTTTAGGACTTTATAGTCTTACAAGGATACGTGTTGAGAAAATATTAAAAAATTATCAATAAATTTTAACTTTACTACAGTTACCGCTATTTTCTGATAATGCCGCGTTTGGACATCTATATTCATAAAAATCAACACGTTATGCACACATAAAATAAATTCAAAATTCTTTGTAAAATATTGGGACCGTTGAATTTTAGTGTGCTTTTTCCATTTATGGAGTAATGGATAGCCATTCGGATTGAGGGATCGGAGAGCCGAGTTCTAATTCCAATCGATTCCATTACATTCCCTTACGTGCTAATACCCTTTGGAAAGATATGAATCATCCTTCTTCTCCCAGCTTTGAGTAAATAGAAGGACAGGCCGGGTTTTATAGCCTTGGACGTCAACTGATTTACCGCAGAAAGAAATGGTAACCTACTGCGGGAAAAATCTGCCTTGTCAGTCATATACCGAAAGATACATGATCGCCTAACCGTGTATCACGCATGTCACATAACTGACTGAAACACAGTGTAATATCTCTTAATCGCTACAAATTAATATAAAATTTTAAAGATTATTCTAATTAAAATGTTTGGAAAAATTAAAACATTTCTTGTAAAAATTCATTATTCATCGACAGATTTTTTTATTAAGATAATAGTGCCTATGATATATCTTATTCATAAAAGCAATTGAAAGCTTTTCTAATTAAATAATGACTTAGTTTTGTTGCATTTTTATTTTACGATTAAGAGCAGATTTTCTGTAACTCGTAGTCCTATTTGACAAAAAAAAATAGTTTAAATCTCCGAGGACGTGTTCTTATAACTAATGTAAACATTAAGTGCTACGAAAAAGAATTTCTCGAAATTTCATAAAATTAAATAAGTTGTGGTAGGGGGTGGTAACAGATGATATATTTTTACAAAGATTTTCTAAAAAAGAAACATTTCAAAAAAATAATTTCATTAATTTTCGAATAATTCCTGAAAGTTTATTAAAAATCCAACAATTACTTGAATTTCGCAAGAATTTACAAATCAATGAGTTTTTAATCGAAAAAAGAAAAAACGCTGAAAGTTCCCATATGAATTTATGGTACAATTTTGACACCAGGAAAACAAGATTTTTAATCAAAATCTCAAAGGTACTAAAATGTATTTAAAAAATAATTATTACATTAGGAAATCCTTTGATCTTTCCTCTTTATAATAACATAAAGCTTTTAACAATAAAACTTTGTTTTTATTAACTTTGGGCGAGGGCATTTTTATCTTGTATGCTCATTCTTTGGAGGTACCTAAATATAAGGCTTGCTCTTGCTTTGAGGATGTCTTTCTAGCATCATCATGTTCGCTTTTTGCACCATTTCTACTACTGGAGTTGTGAATATCCTGATCATATTTGCTGTCGTTAGCAACACAATTATATCAACGACAACTGTCTGTATGTCCCTAAAATACACACACATTCAAACATACACAAACTTACTGATATATACACAACATGCATATTTACATATGTAGGAAAGATCTACATGTAAAATTGTTAGAAAGACAAAGTCCAAAAGATCGTATTCTTGATAAGTTGATAAATATATTTTTTTAAATTGAGGACAGCTGTGTTTGACCCCAATATGCAAGTACCCAATGAGGATCGAGCTTATAAATAGTGATTTTAAACATCACCCTGCTCATTGTTGCATTATGATTGAAACTTCATATTTCTAAATCGGTAGACAGGAACACATTGAAATAAAGAAACAGTCACATGGAGATGAAAAGATAGGGTTATCTTGAGTATTTCCCATCTCTTTTTAACTGACAAGATATTGTTTTTTTCTCCCTTCAGGCCAGTGGTTCGCAAACGTTTTTTTTTTTTTTTTTTTTTGAATTACCGCACCCTTTTGTACCAAAACACAACCCTAATGCCTCCAACCTCTGACCCTTGATTGGATTTTTTGCTAGTATAGCATGTCAAATGAGTATTTCAAAATTGTCAAATTAGTATTTCCTATAATAACTGTTATATAAATGGGATACACTGTAAACTGAAGACAAGATATACTTCAGCTACAATGTGGGTGGGTGTAGTGTATATTATGATTCAGATGTGCCACTGCCACTCTCTGGCTGCCCAATTTTACTCACCGCCCGCTGGATCTTTTCACCGTCCGGGGTGGGAGTATTAGGGCGGCACCACTCACTTTGGGAATCACTGCTTTATTCACTAGGGCTACTAACCTTAAAGAGGTATCTCTCCTAGTATCTTTCCTCAAATATAAGGAAATTAAGTATCAGACAAATAATGACAACCTTTTTAGGGATGGATTAAACTAATACATAGCTTGTAGCATACATTATATACATTATAAAGGGACTCTAAACTAAAATAATAATACACATAAATATTAAATCACAAATGACTTATTAATAACGATAGACTTCTTTCAACATCTGTCTGAGATGAGGTTTTGTAACTAGTTACACTATTTATATTGTTCGGACTGATGTCCTCATCTTTATTGACATATCCAGGACGTTTCAACCGTTGTACTCTCCGTCCTTCTTCAGGTTATATACGTTAGAATTTTGAACCGAACCCTTTATTTAGTACATGGAGGGGCAGATTGTTCTAGTTCCACTTGCCATGCCTTTATAAATTTTATATCTAGATAGTGTTTTTTTAAAGATTATGTATCATTTCAAATTTTTTTTTTTATTTCAGATAATGAATACTTTTTTTCCCATGAATTCACAATTGAAGATTTCATTCAGGCAATAATGTTGTTTAATATTTTGTTTTTATTCTAGGAATATTTAAAAATGAGCAAAAAATGACGAAAAAGTAAACTCAATTAAATATTTCTCATATCCATGACATATGTAAATAAATATTTTAAAAAAGTATTCTCTAATACATACTAGAAAAACCAGTGAAAATTTTATGGTTTTCTTATCTAAAACTGATGATGAATTTTAATTCTTAACTCGTAATGATTGCATACACTCATGTCAAGTTCTACGACAATAAAAAATCCGAAGGAATTCGTCTATTTTAAGAAGTGGGTAGAAAATTAAAGAATTTGTAATTTGACAATTTTTACATTTCACTAAAACAGTTGTTAAAATAATGTATCTTCCCTTCTTTCTTTCTTTCTTTCTTTCTTTCTCTCTTTCATATTCTCGCTGAAACAAAGTATTGTGTGCACCCCTTTCAACGCAATCAAAACGAATAGTCCATTATTTATGAGCTATTGGCAAGAAAGGTTAAACAATTTTCTTTCTTTCTTTCTTTCTTTCTTTCTTTCTTTCTTTCTTTCTTTCTATCTTTCTTTCCTTCTTTCTTTCATATTTTCACTGAAACAAAGTATTGTGTGCACCCCTTTCAACGCAATCAAAACGAATAGTCCATTATTTATGAGCTATTGGCAAGAAAGGTTAAACAATTTTCTTTCTTTTTTTCTTTCTTTCTTTCCTTCTTTCTTTCTTTCCTTCTTTCTTTCTTTCTTTCGTTCATTCTTTCTTTCTTTCTATTTCTCATTAAAACCAAATAGTGTCTCCTCCCACTTTCCACGCAATCAAAAGGGAATAGTCCATTATTTATGAACTATTGGCAAGAAAGGTTAAACAATTCTTTCTTTCTTTCTTTCTTTCTTTCTTTCTTTCTTTCTTTCTTTCTTTCTTTCTAGCTTAATCCTCGTCTTACGAACATTTCGATGAATGATAATTTTAAAATAATTCAGTAGACGATGTTATTTAATTTA
Organism: Acanthosepion lycidas; assembly: GCA_963932145.1. NCBI lineage: Eukaryota > Metazoa > Mollusca > Cephalopoda > Sepiida > Sepiidae > Acanthosepion > Acanthosepion lycidas. The sequence continues at coordinate 269,479 of OZ010605.1, forward strand.
ATTAATAGTATTTGGATTTCTAGCAATTGCTCCATCCTGTTTTCGTTGTTCGATGGTGTGCGTCTGAAAAATGGCGCATTTATTGTCGCCATCGTTCTTGGCCTTTTGGCTGAGATCAAAGTGTAATACCTGTTATTATCAGATTAATCTGATCCTCTCCTTCTCCACTTCTATATTCCCTTCTGTCTTTCATTTTCTCACTGGGTAATGAACGGACAGAATCGTCATCAGCATTTGAGACGCCAACAAGGCGGTGGAGGCATAATTATCTGGGGTGGTATTATTGGAAAAACATTAGTGGGCCCATGGAGAGTACCAGATGGCGACAAAATGACTGCTGATGCATACATAGCGTTTATGAAGGAGCATCTTGAACCGTGGATGAAAAGGCAAAGACTTGCCTTCAGAAGGGCAATTGTTTTTATGCAAAATAATGCTCCCTCACATGCTGCTCACAAGACTACAGAATATTTGAAACAGTTAGGCTTCGGTGTACCTCAAAAAATGAAGTGGCCAGCAAATTGTTCGGATTTTAACCCAATCGAAAATCTTTGGAGCATAATGAAGCGAAGACTGTACGCCAACGGACGACAATTCAGGAGGAACGCTGAGTAGTGGAAAGCAATTCTTGACATATCTCGCGGCATTACAGCAGATGACAACCTACAATTAACAAATTCTATGGATCGTCGACTTCTTCAAGTAATTTCAAAACAGGGAAAGCACATTCCCTATTAATTTGTTTAAAACTGTGCCTTTGTTTGTATCTGTTATTATTTGTTTGATTATCTTATTTATTAGCTTCTTTTGATCATAAACATTCATGTGCAACATTAATAAATGTTTTGTTTGCTCAATTCTGGGAATTTTACTAAACCTTTCTAATAATTTGGCACAATCAAATCACCGTGCTTTTTTTTTAAAGCATTTCACCCCAAGCAAGGGGTTACAGAAAATTTAGAGCAAGATAGGAGTTATAGAAGAAAGGATGAGGGTAGTGGATAGATCAAGGCAACTGGAGATGTCGATTGACATTACACTTGAATAGCTGGAGATTATAGCTCACAGGGAAACAGTAATAGGGAAGGGAGTTCCATAGGCGAGAGGTGCGAGACATGAAGCTATTAGAGTAGAAGAGACGGCTACATTTAGGAGTTTCGACAGTGAAGGGGTGAGAGCGGGATGCCAGCCTCGTATGGCGCTTGAACTCATGACGTCTGGGAACCAGCGAATACAGCTCCTCGGAGCAATTTCCATGGAAGTATTTGTAGAACAGACAGAGGGAGGCGACGGCGCGTCTGTGAGAAAGTGACTGTAGACGAGATGGCGCCAGTTTGTTTACACTGCGCAGATCAGTACGAAAATTTTAGTGATTGCGCAGGTCAGTATTGCCAACATTGCGTGAAAATTTTGTGTGAATTGATTGGACGGTTTTTGAAATATTAGAAAAAAGTTATCTCGATAATAATTTGGCACGCATGTAAATAATCCCATTAAACAAACCAACTGATTTATCGTAAATAAGCAACAATCAAATTAATGAATCTAGTTTTTCAAAGAAATATAATTTAAGAAAAGCACCATTTGTATATAACAATTACCTCCCTTTAATTTTCTACGTTTGGATTTTGGGTGAAGTGAACCATACGACGAAGTGATGATTCGATTTAACGCTTTCAGTGAAGTCAGTTATCGTACATTTATGAAGCGGATAAAAATTTGCTATTAGGATAATCCAATACTGTCCCTATGTTATGTATGCTGATTAGGATCACTGTTATTAAATTCAATTCTGTAATTTATTTCTGGATTTAGATTTTCGAAAAAACAGACTTTTCTATTATGATGCGTTTTGTTTTTCATTTCTGGGAGTTAAATGCCATACATGATAGGCCTTTGGGCAACGATGTGTCTTTCGATTCATGACTGACTAGGAAGAAGATGGAATTTCTTCTATGGTAGACTAGTTGCCAAACAAGGCTATAGGACACAGCCTGTCCTACTACTCAACCCATAACTAGGGGAAGAAGAGTTGGATTTCTACTTTTAAGTGAATGCAACGAACTCGACTGGAATTCGAACTCTGATCTCCGATTTCTCATACCGAGACGATATCCATTAAACCACAACCTCATTAATCTACCGACCTAAAATGTTTTTCTTAATTTTGAGCGAAAACAGTGATTTTTAAACACAGATTTTCGAGGATGGTGCTTTTCCAAGCGTAGCTTAGGCGTGGCACAAAGCATATGGTACCCAGTGATGATCGAACTCATTACTCGGGCGTAACTGATCTAACAAGACAAGCTTGCTAACCATTACACCACGTCGAGTTTCTCAAAAAGATTTTTGTGGATGATAGAAATATACATTGAGAAAAAATACGTTACACTTTCTGGAATTACAATTTACTCCGAGTAACTGTTTTCCATTTTTAACTCGTTTTTATAGCCAAATATTCAAATGAGTTCCATTCATTAGTTCTACCTGTTCAGACCATTGCTTCTGTGTCACTTCCACGGAGTCGAATCACCCTTATTTCCACACCCAGTGTTTCAAAGAAAGATCAACTCAGACAGTAAAGTGACATTTTGTGGAACAGACGTACTTCTCTGAACCCTTTGCCCTCTTCAACTCAAAAGTCAGTAATTATCTATCCTTCTTGTCCTATGGTTATCAATCCCTGTGAAATTTGGTTAAAAATCCATTCTTAGCTGAGGAGAAGATAAGAAAAATAAAAGAATTATCGACTATCTACAACAACTCCTGAGAAAATATATTTTTCAAAGTTATATTTATTTTCCTATATATATTATAAAAGAAATGCTGGTTCTCTGTTCGTGGGTTTTGTGTGACTTCGGAAGCGTTGTATATAATGCAGATGTCAATGTTTGTGCTGTGCGTCGGTAACTTACATAGTCTTGTGCCAGATATACAAACGTATACACAATGGGATTATGTTTGAAATAAGACATTGGACTAATACTTTCCCAGTTTAGACAACCCCTATCCTGGGCTGAGCAAAATGTTGGCAATAAAAAAAAAACACTTAATCTTTGAATCTCTAAAAAATTAAATAATTGTGATTTTATTGAACTTTACAAAAATTCTTCGGTAATTAAAAGATTTTTTTAAAAGTTTGTAGAAATATTTTTAGGGCTGTCATTAAATTAAAGAACATACAGCCATGGCCAAAATTATGGAGCACCTATAAAAATTTGAGATAATAGTTTAAACCTACGTATTTCAAGGTTAAGAATCGTACAGTGAACAATTGAGAGCAAATGTAAAATAATTAACAGTAGATTGTAGTATTTTTTTTGCTTTAAAGCTTCTCTCAAGAGCTTTAGCTGAGTTTCGTACTAAATTCATTCCAATATTCAAAATGATTTATTGTCATACTAAAGTTTGTTTCGTAATTTTCGAGTAATATTCGATTCCTACCAGTGTATATTTAATTGAAAATGCCTCCAAAGAAGCAGCTTTCAGAGATTAAAAGGGCACAAATTGTTGCTTTATCTGGTGAAGGATATTCTCAGGTAGAAATTGCCAGGAAGATGGAATGTTCAAGGAAGAGGGTTCAAACAACGATTAAAAGGTACAAGGAAACAAAGTCTTTCAAAAACAGAAAAGGACAAGGCCGTAAAAAGTCTACAACCGCCAGGGAAGACAGATCTTTGAAAAGAGCATCCCTTGCAGATAGGAGGAAAAGTTCTTCAGAGCTTGCTGCTGAACTTAGGGAAGATGCAAACAAAAACATATCAGCTCGAACAGTGAGAAAAGGGTTATTAGAAGTGGGGTTAAAAGAATACAAAGCCAGGAAGAAGCCATACTTGTCTCAGGCCAACAAGAAAAAATGACTGGAATTTGCAAAAAACCATGAAAATTGGACACCTGATGATTGGGGCAAAATTGTTTGGTCTGACGAAAGTAACTTTGAGGTAAGTTAACAGCTTCTATTTCCTAAACTTTGGATGTAATAATTGAAATTTTTATGTGAATACACATCCATAACATTTATTCAAAATTTGTAACAAATTCTTTTTTTTTCATCCGATTTTTGGCACCCCTGGAGCGGTTTATGTTCGCCGTAGGGAAGAAGAGGCATTTCATCCTGATTGTGTGGTTTCAACTGTAAAATTTGGAGGAGGAAGCGTAATGGTTTGGGGCTGCATGGCTTCTTCAGGCACTGGAATGTTGTACACATGTGAGGGCAGAATGAACTCCACAATTTATACTAACATGCTGGACCAGGTTTACCGAACCTCTTTGACTAAAATATTTAATAATAACATTCCAAGTGATGTAATCTTCCAACACGACAATGCTCCATGCCATACGTCAAAAGTTTCAATCGGTTGCTTTGGGAAAAAAGGGATTACAGTGAAGTGGCCCCCTCAATTCCCAGACCTAAATCCCATTGAAACTTTGTGGTCCCATTTAGGGAAAAGAGTGAGAATGCACAAATGTTAATCAAAAAAAGAATTAGAGGCCAAACTTCATGAAGATTGGCAGAAAATAGATCCTACCATCTGCAACAACTTAGTCAATAATATGCAAAAACGAATAAAAGCTGTTATAAAGGCAAAAGGAGGACATACCAAATATTGATTGTTGTTATTAATGTTTACTCCACTATTCTTAACCTTTAAATATATAAGTTTGAATCATAATTTCGATTTTTCATTGGTGCTCCATAATTTTGGCCAAGGCTGTATACACCCACGCATGCGTACAAACAAACACAATTCAGACAAAAATATTTATTATATTTTTTAATTACAAGAATTCTTTAAATTACAACATTCTAAGACTAATATTAATGCAAGGCAATGCAATTTATCGAATGTGACGCAAGGTCAGTTTAAAGAGAATTTAATGACAATACCGTGAAAAAATTGCTCAAGCCCCCCTTGCCACTTCCTCTTCTGAGACGCCTCAATGAAATCAGCCCCCTTCTGAAGGAGAGGTACTGCCTGAGGGATGCCCCCACTCCCGGGTCTTGATCTAATATTATTTGAAACTTCCCCGGCAAACGTGTCAGGAAAATATGACTCATTAGAAAATTCAAAACATGAAAACCGTGAAATTTTCACTGGTCTTGTTAGTCATATAGAAAGGAATAAGAAAGAAATCTTTTTGGGTGCTGAGTGACTTTGAAATTGGGTTATTTCAAATCAGCGTTGTTTTCCGTCCCTATCTTAAATCATTTCCGTGTTACCCTTCCACCCCACCAATGCCTAGTTTAAATCCCTAACCTCTCTAATCCTATTTTAACCCATCCTTTTCAATCTTATTTTCCGTATTTCTTTCAAGACATTTCCTTTCTCGTATGTATTTAAGCGCTATCTGTATTTTTTTCTGTCAGATCCTTCAAAGCCATCTTTTAACGATTTCGTTTTCGGCTTAAAGCCAACCCCCCCACTCTTTCTTTAACGTCTGAAATGCTTACTGTCTTTGTAAAATCTCTATTTGCTTTTATTCGTAAAAAAAAAACAACTTTTTTTTTTTCTGGTCCGCCTTTGCATGGATCTTAAATTTGTTTCTGTTTTACGATTCATCTGCCCTGAGTGCCATTTTTAGATTCGTTTGTAGTTTCAATGTTTTTTTTTTTTTTTAATTTCTTTCCTTCTCCAGCCTCTCTCTTTTTTACTGACTCTATACCATTCTCTCTTCCTCTTCTCATCACAGTCTCTTCATTTCTCCTCCTCTTTACCACTTTCCTTCCTTCCCTTTTCTTTCTTTCTTTCTTTTCCATTTCCTATTTCCTTCCCTCTTTTTTCCTCATCTTCTTTCTCGTTCTCTCTACTCCATGTTCTCTCTTCGTCTCTCATCTTATCTTCCTCTCTCCCTATTTTTGTTTCTATCTTTATTCCTCTTCCCTTTCCTCTATGTCTCCACTCATCTCCCCATCCTTATTCTTATCTTCGTCTCTCTTACCGTCTTTCATCTTTTTCATGTTTTCTTTTATCAACCTCTTCCATCTCCCTTTTCCTTTCTCCTTCCATCTTTCTCTCTTCCTGTCGTTTTCTCCCACTTTCTTCCTTTCACTCTTTTCCTACAATAGTTTTCCTTGTTTTATAGTTCAGACTATTCATTATTTTTGTCTGTCTATTTTTCATACTTTGTCACTCAATATCATTTGCCTGCTAACGTTTCCGGTTCCTCTCCATTCGTTTCTCGGGTGTTCGTTTTTATTTTATTTGTTGAACACAGAAAAAGATTGTAAGCAAAAAAAGGGTCAAATCAAAACCAGGTTGACATAGGAAGAAACACTTAATAATTCAAGAATTGAATTTGCCTAAAGTAATTGAAAATATATTCTTCTGTTTTTCATTTATAAACACTGCATATGTTAGAATAATTTTTTATGCTAAAAGAAGTCAGAATGTATGGTTGTCAGCCCCAAATGCGAATAGCTGCAAACAGCCTAAGATATCAACAGCCCAAGATGCGAGCATCACAAGATACGAACAGCCAAAGATATCAACAGCCCAAGATGGGAACAGTACAAATTGCGAATACTCCAAGATGCAAACAGCTCAAGATATCAACAGTCCAAGAGGCGAACAGTCCAAGAGGCGAACAGCCCAAGATGCGAGCATCACAAGATACGAACAACCAAAGATATCAACAGCCCAATATGAGACTAGCTCAAGAAGTGAATACCCCAGATATCAATAGGCCAAAATGCGAACAGCCCAAGATGCGAATATCCCACGATATCAACAGCTCAAGATACAAATAGCTCCAAATGCAAACAGCCCAAGATACGAACAACCGAAGATATCACAGCCTAAGAGGCGAACAACCCAAGCTATCAATAACCCAAGATGTGAATAGCCCAAGATGCGAACAGCCCAAGATACGAACGGCACACTATATCAACAGCTCAACATACGAAAAGACCAAGATACGAACAACCCAAGATGCGAAAGATGATTCAACCAGCCCAAGATACAATCAGACGAAGATATCAACAGCCGAAGTTGCGAACAGCCCAAGATATCAATAACCCAAGATGCGAACAGCCTAAGATGCCAACAGCTTAAGATATAAATAGCCCAAAATGCAAACAGGCCAAAATACGAACAGCCGAAGATAACACAAAGTTGCAAACAGTCCGAGATATCTATAACCCAAGATGCGAACAGCCCAAGATATGAACAGTTCAAGATATCAACAGCTCAAGATAAGAATAGCCCAAGATGCGAACAGTCCAAGATATCAACAGTCCATGATACGAATAGCCCAAGATGTGAATATTCTAAGATGCGAACAGCCCAAGATGCGAACAGCTCAAGATATCAATAATAGAACAATTCAGAAGATAACAATTGACATTACATTTAAATTTTTGAAGATAAAAGTTGACAAGGAAACAATAAACTGGAAACTGGAAGAAGGTTCCACAAGCGAGAAGTGCGATAGAAGAATCTGTTAGTATAGAACTTATGGTTACATTTCACTATTTCAATTGTAAAATGATGAGAACTTGCCGCCAATCATTAATTTGATACAACTTGTTCAATCGTTGCAAAATTGTTTTGACTTTATTTTCATATATAACATATAATTGTTTATGACAATTGTTTATCATTGTATAAAACGATGTCTATTCTTTACTTCACAGCTCTGATAATGACTAGTGAAAGATTGCAATTAGAGCCCTTTTATATCACCTGTATAAAAAAAGGTGTACTGATTTCGGTGGGGTGCAAAAGCAATAGAAATTTATGATGTGAAAGACACATAAAGTGTGACCAAACATTTGACACAAAACTGGCTCAGCAGTTGCAAGGAAAGTAGCACCAACCTCGAAGACAAACCAAAGACAGGGAGACGTTCTGTTGTGCGAGATGAGGTTTTGCTTGATATGGTTGAACAACAACCAAGTACTCGTACATTGTCGACAGAACTTGATCCTTCACAAAGCACCATCAATTGACACCTCCATAAGCTTGGACTTGTGACAAAACACTTTCGGGAAGAACTTATTGTCAAACAAAGGCAGTTGGAACCAAAGGTGACCTTCAATGTTTTGCGGAATTTCGAGGGGATGTTTCAGAAAATGAACACCGACATTTCAACAACCGTAGCTAGTATATGATGATTTGATTATTTGGGATGTATCAATTTTACTGTAAATATCTGATATCTCTTTTGCTGACAGTGGATTCTCATAATGCCTGTGTTTTAAATGAGAGAGCGATCCCGTGCATGTTGAACTGTTGCATATCAGTTATGTAAGAAACATTTAATACCCTATAAGATTTTTATAATCCAAGATACTTGCATTTTAAATGTCTTTCAAGATAGGCTCAAGAGTCAATAAAAATCACATTCCTTGAGTATTTACTCAAATTCGAGATTTTTAATGTGATGTCAAGGAACTGCATAGAAATACAACTTCTTTATCAATATAAAGAAGTGAATTCAGAAAGAGCATCAGCCAAAGATCCCGACAGGATGAAGGGGATCCAGAAGGAGACTTAGCCAAAGATCCCGATAGGAAGAAGAAAATCCTGAAAGAGACCTAGTCAAGGATCCCGTTGGAAAGAAAGTGATCCAGAAAGAAAATAAGCCAAAGATCCCGATGGAAAGTACGGAATCCAGAAAAAACTCAGCCAAAGATTCATATAGGAAAAAGGTGATCCAGAATTAAACTCAGACAAAGATCCCGATAGGATGAAGGGATTCCAGAAAGAGCCTCAGCCAAAAATTCCGATGGAAAGAAGGTGATCCAGAGACTCAGCCAAAGATCCTGATGGAAAGAAGGGTATCCAGAAAGAGACTCAGCCCGAAATTCCGATGGAAAGAAGGTGATCCAGAGACTCAACCAAAGATCCTGATGGAAAGAAGGGAATCCAGAAAGAGCCTCAGCCAGAAATTCCGATTGAAAGAAGGTGATCCAGAGTCAACCAAAGATCCTGATGGAAAGAAGGATATCCAGAAAGAGACTCAGCCCAAAGTTCCGATGGAAAAGTGATCCAGAGACTCAGCCAAAGATCCTGATGCAAAGACGGAAATCCAGAAAGAAACTTAGTTAAAGACCCCGATAGGAAGATGGGAATCCAGAATTTTTTTTACGTATTTATAGTTATTTTTTTAACATATAAAAAACATTCTTGTAGATGTAGTTATGGATAATATTATACATTAATTACTAATTTTTTTTTTATTAATAACTATTTGTGCTTAGTTGTTGACATTCATAGCTCTCTGCTGATGTGTTAAAATTTTGGAATAATGCAATAATAAAAATTTAAAGTTCATCTTTCTGATAGATGTCACGATCTGTAAACTTACGAATAATCATAAGTGTTAGATGAACATAAAAAGGTAGCATTTTGATGAATAATCGTAAATTATAAGCTCTGAAATCCTCTAAAACTGCTTCTCTGATGTCGCAATTATTATTGTTTAAAATTGGTTGAACTGCTGCCTTTTTAATTTACAGAAATAAGTTTGATATATTCACTTTCTGTTTTTTTATCTATTTATAATGATTTATATTTCTGCCTCGATAAACTTTAACTTGCCGCTTGTTATGAATAATCAAGAGTGTTCTCCACTTGTTTTGTTACTCTCGTCTTTGAGAGAGCTATTTCTGTTTACTGGGACTATAAAAGGACACTATACGCGAACCTTGTATTCTGAGTTGAATAAAGTTTTCTTAAGACCTACACCTGAGTACTTTTGTTATTACACCGCGTACCTGTCCTGAGAACCAAACCAATTCTGTACATTTATTTCGGCTGCGTACCAATATCTGATTTTCTGTGAATGATCTTCCTGTTCATTTAGCGATGTTTCCAAACCCCTCCGTCTTCTTTTTTTACTTATGATGGTGTTATGGGGTCCACCCCTTTTTCATATAAGTGGACTCTACCAAGTGTACCTGGACTGCTGCCGTTAAATACCTAGAGTTACAGTCAGTGAGGGCAGTCAGTAGTCGGATAGTGAGAGGATATACGGAGAGTATGTGAGATAACCTCTTGTAGAAGTCAGTTACAAGCACGTAGACTCTAAGAAAGTCCTATTTCGAGACTATATATATCTATCTGTATTTGCTACTAACCACGTTCCTGGACTTACTAACAGTATTACTCTTTGTATGATTGTGTAAATACATTTTATTTCTTATATTTAATTATTGCGTTTGTCATTCCTTGGAGACCGAATTCATCTCGGAAACCATAATAGATGGTACCTTATGAAAGGTAATAGAAAGATTATTGGTTCTTATGACGTGTTCATATCTTTATGGTATCTCTTCCTGATGAAGATTAGAAGGTCTTCCAATGCGCCTGCTTATTGACTGATGGTGTCTTAGCACTTTTAACATATATGTATAACTTCTCGTACTTTACACGGCTGAAGTTCATATGTTGATATTTTTCTTAACTAGTCTCGACTACCGAAGTCATTATCACGAACCAATATGGTGCATGTGTGGTAGTTATAATCCCTTTGTCTACATCCTGGTATTCTCTGGGAAGCTGGACGTTTGAAACGGTCATTTGTAACGTCTATTGGGAACGAGGCCGCACTATATATATACATATATATATATATATATATATATATATATATATATATATATAAAACAGAAGATGTCTGTGTGTGTGTCTGTCTGTGTGTCTATATGCTATTTATGCACATCCCCATTTCTCGGCTAATTTCGATGAAATTGTACATACATATTTCAAATTTATCAAAATAGGTCAAAACCAAATTTTCAATATCCAACCTACCCCCACCCAGAAGGTGGGTACGACTTTTTTCCAAAAACGAGGCAAAGTTACACGCGAACAAAATTTTTACTGGTTGAGCTGATGTTCCGTGTACTTAATACAAAAGATAGCTCATATTAGGAGGTTTATGAAGAGTCTTTGATAGTTTTTCTTCGACACTGGTTTCACACAGAAAACTGCAAAAATCTGTAAAAAAAATCGGGTTTTTCGTACCGACTAAAATAACTTCCCCATTTTTTATCCGATTTTCTTCAAATATGTCGCAAACAATTTGCTATCATGCAAGAAATAACCTAGTGTGGTTTTTAGACCTGCTCTCTTCCCCGCGTATAACGAAAAAATACAAAAAACTGTTCAAATAGCCCATTCGGCCATAACTGCCTGGTTTTTCATCCGGTGCCTTCTAAATTTGCCATGTAAATTGTATTGCGTGAATGTAGGGTTTAGATTATTTCAGTTAAGTGGACGAATCTGTAACAGACTAGGCCCAAAATCGACTATTGCCATTTAGCCACCCTAAATTGACATTCGGACAACCTTTGATCGTTTGAGAATGATTATTAAAGCGTTAAAAAGGAAAGATTCCCGAAGAACTTCTTATTAACCGCATCTTTACAGTAAAGGTGCGAAGAAGGAAAGGAGTAGGGCGTTCATGCAGTTGCACTTGCAGTTGAATCAAGCTCTGACGCTTCATTCCTGTTTATTTTATTATTATTAGATTAGTGAACAATGCCATACTATTTGAAAGTTATTACGGTCATAGGAAATTTACTGAATATTTAAAACATTGAAACAATTTAACCCCAAGCAACACCCCACACAAGAAGCTTTTATCGATGGAATTCTTTTATTAAGAACACTCAAACTCTTGAGAAGGACACAACGTAAAAAAAGATGACGTGTGGGAATAGCTTAATATTCAGAGGCAAAATTAGCAGGAGATAACTGATAAATGACATCCATCAAACATGGTACGTGGAACTAGAACAGTCTACCCCAGTGATCGAAATAAAGGGTTCGAAATTCCAACCACCTGAAGAAGGCCGGAGCGTACAACAGCCGAAACTTTGTGACAAATATGGCGACAAAGATGAGGACAATAGTCCGACTAATGTAAATACTGTACATAATACCTCATCTCAGAAATATAGGCAGAATCTATTTTTTCGTTGTCCTGTTATTACCGAGAAGTAAAAAACAAAAACAAATCTATTTCCATACCTGATGATGTCTGTAGGAACAAACGAAAGCTTGTAAAAAACTAAAAAAAAGACCTTATGTATCTGGAATTTATAAACAGGGATCATATCATTCATCTACAGGTTCGGGGTTAATGTACTTTATTAAATTTGTTTGCGAAGATGTATTCTCGCCATTTAAGTCATTAACTTCTATATCTGTTTTTTGTATGAATTATTCATGTAATACATATATATATATATATATATATATATATATATATATATATATATATATATATATATATATGAAGGAATATAGTTTTATGGTTTGCTATATTTATGGGATACAGTACTCAATATCAGAGATAGAGCGTATGTAAATATAAAAGGGAATCAATATTCCCTTTTATATCAAAACTCAGAGGCGACAGACTTTTTCATGCTAGCCGCAATAAACAGGGCTGATTTTAGAAAATGGATTATATCCGACAGATTTTTAATTTATTTGTTTAACTGTTATTTTAAATGGATAATCATATTTGAGTAGATGCTCTGTTTTTGTTTATTTATTAAACAGTATATTTATTTATTTACATCTACCGGCCTGAATATTTGAGAAATCATCTTAGAAAAATATTCGTCCTTCGGAAAAAAAAAAAAGATTTAAACAAATAAATTAGAAATCAGTCAGATTTAATCCATTTCTTAAAAAATGTCTTTGTCTACGTTAGGATACGAGCAGATATGTATATTTCGAGAATCGAGAGGAAAATATGTGTTCAAAAGCAGTCTTTTGGCTTTGTTTAATCACGTGGCCATGATGGTCTAAGGCATGTTACACACACACACACACACACACACACACACATATATATATATATATATATATATATATATATATATATACTCGACTTTCCCGTCGAATTCGGCGTATGAGGGTCAGGCAGATCAGTTCCTAGGAAACCGACAGCCACACAACAGCACATGAGATTTGATTATAGTGGTGAAAATTTCGTGCAGGCCTTTTTAAAGGGTCCAAATACAGAGACCTGGTGCACTACGTGCCACAAGGTCCTCAAACGACCCTCCGTAGTGTTGTCCATCTCCTAGACCAGTTGCCATCCAAGGCTATAGAACCCTGTCTGTCCTCAATCCAAGCCGCTATCCATTACCCCACTGTGCCTCCTATCTCTCTGTCTCTGTCTCTGTCTCTGTCTCTCTCTCTCTCTCTCTCTCTATATATATATATATATATATAGTCATCCACAGAGTCTGTTTCGCTGTATCACAGCTCATAAGTGTGGATAGACATCCGATTGCTTCAAAACTCGATCGGAAACTCGACCAATTTGACATCAGTCGGCGACCCTTACCCCTAGGGTATTTTAATGTACACATTTGTCGCACTAAAAGAGGTATTCTTATATATATATATATATATATATATATATATATATAGAGAGAGAGAGAGAGAGAGTCAAACCTAGAGAGCCAGACAAACCTACCAAGGTTTCACCTAAGCGGATCGCCAGGGAAAGCTGGCTCTCCAGCTTTCCCTGACGATCTGCTTAGGTGAAACCTTGGTAGTTTTGTCTGGCTCTCTAGGTCTGACTAGGTCTGACTAGGTCTGCTCTACTTTTATATTGAGCACTTTTAAGTTAGTTGATTACTCGTATCGTTTTTTTTTTCTTTGGGCTTTGGACCTGTATGCTGTACGATTATTTTCGATAGACGTTCATGTTTATAGCTCTTTCTTTTTTAAAACCTTTTTTTCCTTCGAGATTGATTTGACCATTAGCAAATCAAGAAACCGAAGTTTTTCCAAGACGACTGTTGTTACCTATATATATATATATATATATATATATATATATATATTATCCGTGGTAAATTTTTAAATCAGCAATTTTGTTTGAGATGTTTAACCCACCTTTGAACAATTCATATCCACTACTGTGATGGAATATATGACTCATTTGTTGCTACAAATATTAAAATTTCAAAAGAATTGCGATAAATGCATAAAAAGAAATTCATTTGAAAGTCAATGAAGTTCCAGTAACATTCGGTGTGCGATCCAAAAATTGTTTTCTTAATTTTCCCAACTGAAAAGGTTTGACATCATATAGTGATTTTCCAAGCGTATCTTGGATGTGGCGCAAGGCAAAAAGCAATGGGCACCTACCTAGAGTTTAGCTTGCTAATCATGACACCACGCCAAGGTACCCAAATGATTTTCCAAGCGTAGCCTAGATGTGGCACAAGGTCGATAGTATGGAGCACCCAATAAGGATCGAACTCACTACTCAGCCGCAATTGATCAAGCGGAACAATCTTGCTAACAATTACACCACGCTGAGGCACCCAAACGATTTTCCAAGTGTAGCTTAGATATGACACAATACTGAAAGTATGGGGCACCCAGTGAGGATCGAACTCACTACGCAGCTGTAATTGATCAAGCGGGACAAGCTTGCTAACCATTACACTCTGCCGAGGCGCTCGGGCTTGGCATCATATATACCCGTTGCTCTTATATACTATCAAATACATTAACGAAATATAAGGGATTAAGCCATTTTAGGAGAAAAACTGTTTTATATGCCATCGAATGGGATATAAGGATAAAAAGAGAAATATACCATGAGAATATAGCATATTATATAAGTACACGAAACTATTTACTGTTACAACGTCGAAAGATTCTGCTGATCAACAGTAATTGAAAACCAAGTATATATATATATATATATATATATATATATATATATATATATATATATATATATATATATATATATATATATATATATATATTAATAAACAGAAAGAACAGTAAGATATATAATCCGGTGTTCTTATAGATATTTTTATTTTTACAAAATAGTGCTCAATGTAAATTTACAGAGCATTAATATTATAAATTAATTGACTTAAAATATGTTTTTTTCGCTAAACAGTTCTAACCATGTTTCAAAAATGGAAGCTAAAAGCCGCGATTTTAAAATTCGCTTGAGGATGAAATGGAACTAATGTCTTTAATTTAATTACAAAATTAAATTCGGGGCTTTTAGCTTCCATTTTTGAAACATGGTTAGAACTGTGTAGCGAAAAAAAACATATTTTAAGTCAATTAATTTATAATATATATATATATAGCAATATATATATATATATATATATATATATATATATATATATATATATTGCTCGGACTTCAACACAAAGCCCAAGTAGAAGAGCCACATTACTACTTCAACAGCTACCAATTCAAAGGAAGATAGAAGGAAGTGGGGGATAAGTAGAGGGACACGCGCATGCTCCGTCCGTGAACTCATGCTTCTATATTTGCAGAGAGAGAATCTGTTCCGTCTTTCGTCTTTAAAAGGTAAAGGGAGAAATACGGAATGAGAACTAGTCATACGAAGAGACTGGCAGCCGTCAAATCGATCAACATGACAGCTCGGTATCTCCTCTCACCTATCAAATTACGTCGACTCAACAACTTGGAATTTTCAACCTCATTTCACTTGCTTACTTCCTTCACATTTCATTCTTACTTATTATAAACCGCAAACTGAGATTCATTCATTTTTCTTCGTCCCATTTTACGAAAATGCAAAATATTTTCATATTTATTTCCTTACTAACAGTATAACCCGTCGTCGACCGGGTGTTTCATAACTGTGAATTTTTGCCGTTTAATTGGAGCAGTTTAAATTTAAAGTCAGCCCACCCGAAAATCAATATTAGTAACAACAATTCGGTGCAACTGAGGCACATCCCCAAATGGAGGGGGCTAACAATTTGAATGGAGGGTAACTCTGAAAAGGGCTTTTTTGCGACCTCAGTCTTGCAAGGAAGGAACCTCTTCCATGGACCGTCATAATAATAATATACGATAATTTTTATTTATAATATTTTTTTTATAATTCTAATAATTTTTTGCGTTAGATTTGATTGTACGCTGCTTTTTACAGACATGAAATTTCGTCTTTGATATCGCTCTCCGGCAGTATTCTCATAATATTCAGGCCGGTAAACGAAAATACTCTTTAATAAATAAAAGGGGTTTATCTACACAAATACGATCATCCACACACACACACACACACACAAAAAAAAAAAAAAAAAAAAAATGTGAAATAACAAAAATCTTTCGTATTAATAAAAATGCACCTCATTTTTTTGCAAATTGCTTTGTTTACGTTAGGATAAGAAACTAAGCAGATATGTCAATTTCAAGAGTCAGAGAAAAACTTGTGTTCAAAGGGACTTTTCAACTTTGACGAGAGGTCAAAGCACGTCAGGGCTAATAACAAACGCATGTATTTTTCACTAAGATTTCTCGAATATTCAAGTCGATAGACGAATATATATATATATATATATATATATATATATATATATATATAGTCTTAAGATGTGTTATATTTATGGGATAAAGTGCTCAATATTAGAGATAGAGCGTGTGTAAATATAAAAGTGAACATAGAAGTCAACACTTAGAGGCAACAGTCTGTTTTATGCTAGATGCAATCGTCAGGCCATGTAGCATGGAACAGACTGTCGCCTCTAAGTGTTGACTTCTATGTTCACTTTTATATTTATACTAGCAGTAGAGCTCGATGTTGCCCGGGGATATAACAGTAAGAGATAGATCAAGTATCGACCATCATAAAGACTGAAAAATAAAATTGACAAAGATTATTGTTTAAGGTTGACGCATGTCTTAATTAGGTTTTTTTTTTTTTTTTACGAATTGGTCAAACCCAAACCCAAACAAAAACATTGTTTTCAATCATTATGAGTCTATCGGTTGAATAGAAGTTTATTATAAACAATTGTCTTGTAAATGGAATTTTTAAAGCATTCTGAATGTAAAAATAAAGAAAAAAATGTGCAAAACAATAAGAAACACTACCTGCCAAAAAAGAAAGTGAAGTTTTGTTGAAATCGGTTGAAAAATGTAGGAAATCCGATCCCATATATAAACGAACACACACACACACACACACACACACACACACACACAACCTGGGTTTTATAATAAGTATAACTCGATATGAGTTGTCCTCCTTTCATTCTCGTGATGCCTCTTAATCGTGTTTTCAAATTGATTTCGTGCAAAAACAATTGTGTTTTTCCAATGTTTGGCGCTGTCAGAACCACCGCAAGGTAATTTTACGTAGTACCTGTGAAGTTTTGTTGAAATCGTTTGAAAAATGTAGGAAATTCGATCCAATATATAAACGTACAGACACACACACACACAATCTGCGTTTTATAATAAGTAAGATATATATATATATATATATATATATATATATATATATATATATATATATATATATATATATATATATGTCTGTGTGTGTGTGTGTATTAATTTATTTGTTTAAACGTTATTTTAAATGGATACTCATATTTGAGTAGATGCTCTTTTTTTATTTATTTATTTATTAAAAAGTATATTTATTTATTTGCATATACAGGCCTGAATATTCGAGAAATCTTGTTATTTGGGCTTTGTTTGATCCGGAAGTCCTACGTGAACGAGTGCTCTATGTATGGTACATCAGATTAATGACGCTTTCTCCAAGGGGACGCAAGTTCGAATCCAACCGATTATAAGACATATACGCTCTCAGTTACGCCACTCTTCGTGGCCGAGCGGTTTCAAGCTCACCGCTCGGATGCTGTTTTCTTCTATAAAGTGGGCGAAAGGTTCGTTCTCTGCTTGAGAGTAAATTTTATCTAAATTTTTTCGACTATGCAGATCGAGGGACTTATTGCACATTATCTGAGAAACAGGGCGTTTATCTAAACACGGTTATTCACTAAGAATAACGTTTGAAGTAATAAAATTATACATATATATATATATATATATATATATATATATATATATATATATATATATATATATTGGATTTTTTTAACATAATAAATCATTTGTAATCCTAGCCATGAAAAACATTAAATTAAATCTTTAAACAGTTTTTACAATTTCAATTTGTTACCTTAACGATAAAAATTTATAAAGCCATATTTGTGGTAATAATATTCTCTAAGAAATATAAATATTTCTTTGACTCGAAATGCAGTCGATGTCATGAGTGCCAAATATCTACTGCATAAATACGTTATTATGCAATTATAGAAATTTACTTAGTGAAACACAACAGCGTAAATTTTAAGTGTCAAAATCTGTGGTATAACTGATAAGGTTGCCTCCGCCATAAAGTTGAAATATGTATGATAAGTGAGTGTCACATATTTCTTATATATAATACTACCCCTGTTTTATAATGCTTGTATTTATCGTTTGAAATGTGCATGTAGATGTATCAAGTGAAGTCACAAGTAGTAATAAATAAAGTTATATATCATCGACATAGATGAATGTTGTAAATTCTTCGGCTCGGTCATTCGTGTAGAGACATCTGTACAAAACTAACTTTTCGAAATATGCTATTTCAATTTTACTTGACTTTATCAGCGAGACGACCCCTACGGCCGACCACTTCCGGGCGGGGCATGTTGGGCCCGAATTCTTGAGACATATTTTTTGGTGCACTGTTTCTCGGCAAGCAGATTCCTGCCGATAAAACCAAAGTTTCTGGAAGACAGAATCGACGTCATTCATAGATCCGATTCAATCGGAGATATATTATATGATTCTGCATAATTCTGTATTCTGGACCACACACATATGCACACACACACATACACACACATAGACGCACACATACGCACACACACACGCACACATACGCACACATACATGTACAGGGTGCGATGGATAAATTGTCGTCTAAATTACGCAAAAAAAAAAATGAAAATAACACTGACATCTCATTTTAACGGATATATTTACCAAAATTACACTAAAATATCTTAAAATACTAAAGAGTAGATTTGTTCAATAAAATCGTCATTGGTTTCAACCACAGCCTCTTGACAACTTCGGAGTCTCCTGCAGCTCTTCTGGACGGTCTCCTTATATAAGTTGATGAATGTTGCCATAATCCTTGGCTTCATCTTTGCTGCTACAAGGTGTTTTGTTAGTCCCTTATCCACGCATAATTATCATGGGAGTTGCTTGTCTGGTGAGTTAGGTAGCAAGATGTAAGGGGTAATGTGGTTGCAGAAATTGTCTGACAGCCATGACTGGGTTCTCCTGCTTGTATGGCATTGTCCTGTTTTCAGATATAGGTTCTTCCAGCCGCCACTTTCTTGACTCAGGGCAGCACTATCTTCCTTGTCCGTCACATTCAAGGAAACATGCTCAAAAAAGTAGTCGTTTTTTACTTTAAATAAGAGAAAATTATTACAAATGGTTAAAAAAGAGTGAGACATGATTTTTATTAGAAATTTTTTTATGACAAAATCATAAAAGAATTTTATGATTAAATTTTGCTCGCGTCAAAATATCCTCTTTTAGTCTTGATTACCGCAGCACAAATTTTTAGTGTTCGTCAGCTAACTGATTCAAT
Source organism: Acanthosepion lycidas (assembly GCA_963932145.1). NCBI lineage: Eukaryota > Metazoa > Mollusca > Cephalopoda > Sepiida > Sepiidae > Acanthosepion > Acanthosepion lycidas. Next base: position 288,916 of record OZ010605.1, read on the forward strand.
TCTTTTTTCAGTGACTCTAAGAGGTCTTTTTTATTTTATTTTTTAATCTTCTGTCAATTTCATCCCGTATTAATTCTGGTGGTCGCTTCAATCTTTTGAACTGTAATGTATACATATACATATACACATCTATCTATCTATCTATCTATCTATCTATCTATCTATCTATCTATCTATCTATCTATCTATCTATGTGTATGTGAGTATGTGTGTGTGTGCGTGTGTGCGTGCGTGTGAAAAAGGTTATCCGTTCACCTTCGTAAAACTAATTTTTAATGGATATTTATTACTTTGTTTTTGAAAAAATTACCAAAAAATGGTCACTGCAAACGACAATGATTAACTTAGAAAAAGACAAAAATATCTTTTTCTCATACATAAAATAGAATAAAAAAAAGGCAAGAAAATGACAACAGAGGAAAAAAGAAAAAAGAAAAATAGATTATTTAAATCTGAAGAAGTAGTCGAAACATTTTATGAATCCCAAAGCGATACAAATGATGTAAGTGCCTTAGTGTTTCTGGATACAACAACAATAGAGATTTTCTCACTGACTACAATTACGAAGAGTTATTGAAATTAGAACAAGCCAAAGTGTACGAGCCACGAGTTGAAGTTAGCAATCCTGGGAGACTGACTTTGTTGATGGCCATGACAAAGATGTGGCTCACTTGGGATTTAAATCGCTTGAATTTCAAAAGCCATGGCCTATTGGAATTCTTGAAATTCTAGATATCCACCGTTACTGTCATTCCTTACTTACTCCAATTAAGAAGATAATTGTTTCAATGACATCTGTGAAAATTTCCTTGAAAGGTAAGTGAGCTGGATACCCCAAAATTTAATTGAAGCCTGTAGTTTTAAAGAGTATACAAACACCAGTTAGGTTCAAAACAGCCCACCAAACACAGGAACTGTGCCATTTGACATGTATAGATGAACCTTACGGAATCTGTTAGAACAGATTTGAATTTATTTCTACAGTTGCTTTCTTGTTTGAATCAATAATATCTAGCTCATTACATTTGTGTAATTCTAACCGTTTTTCGTGTCTACAACTGAAAATATCAACATTTACCCTGAAAAATTTAAATATTCTCTCTGAAAACTTTTATCCGGATTGCATAAAATTAAGAAAAAAATGTTAGCCTTTTATGTTCTTTTGGTTAATAGTAAAAAGCTATTTAAAACTAAAATGGATCTCTTGAGACCTCCAGGGGCCTTGAAAATCAACACCACCGATCCGATTTTCTACTGAAGGTATTCCGACGTACCGAAACTTTTGCTTGTTTGCAATCCATAGCATAAAAGGCACCAAATAATTCGAGCCCTATAACTTATAATATCGCCTTATCTGATGCCTTACCAATTTTGAATATAAAAATATCTTTTTGTAGCAAACGATTTCTCATCCCATTTTGCTAGAAATTGTCTGTTTGGCGAGGAATTACATCCTGTGCTTTCTGATGATATGCCTCCAAATTGTCAGGTAAAAAAAAAAAAAACACCAGGCAGTTCAAGAGCATTAAGGAACTCGTTTGGGTTGTAAAAAAAATCTCCGGAATTGTGTCAGTTGTTATGTAGCGCTGAATATCTCCAGGAATCTGCTACGACAACTTTAAGTTGATTTCTACGATTAAGTCTATCCCACATCATTCTTCGGACCAAGAAGACATTGCTCAGAGAGACACTTGTATTTTCTGATTTTGAGCCATTTCTTATAGCTAAAAGGTGAAGTTTAAATCTTCTAACATTTGAAAATTTTCAGGATTGCACAAAGTTTTAAAGTAAAAAAAATAGACTTTTAGACCTTTTTTAGTTTTTTTTAATTTTTAGTTTGACTGAAAAAGAAACATATTTGAATTCAAATGTACTTTAAATGACCTCCAAGAACTTCAGCGATCAGAATCACCTATCATCGTTTTCTTTCGAAGTTACACCCATATATCAAATTACCTCCAAGAAGGCAACTTGTTGGCTGCAATACAGTTAATCAGTCAGTTATGTCCCATGCGTGTTACACGCTTAGGCGATCATGCATCTTTTGATACATGACTGACGAGGCAGATTTTTTTCCCGCAGTAGGTTGCCATTTCTTTTTGCAGTAGACCAGTTGTCATCCAAAGCTATAGAATCCGATCTGTCCTGCGAAATACCCATAGCTGGGGGAGGGAGGAGAAAATGATTCATACCTTTCCCAAGGGTATTAGCACGTAGGTGTATGAAATGGATTCGACTGGAATTCGAACTCGGCTCTCTATCCATTACTCCGCTGTACCTCCTACTACAGAGTTAATAAAAACCCTAAATTTTATCTTTGGTAACCGAATTTGACCGTATATATTGTAAGGTCAGAAAAAACACACTTGATTAAAATAATTTCATAGCAAACTCAATCTTTAATTCCATTTTTACGAGAGATTGCTTCATTTGGCTAGAAACAGGGTACTCTGTTCTTGATGGTTTCTAGTGACCTCAGTTAACCTCCAAGATCAACCTCACGTAGTTTATGTTATGTTGTTACTTGATCCTTTTTTAGTTATCTGTACTGATACTGCTAAATCTTATGCCATAAAAACGTTGAGCCCTCGAGAGCCACCTTGTCCCTCTAGCTCTTATGCTCTTGGTAAAACACCGGAATATCTTCCAGTGCTAGATTAATCTGATGAAGGTCCTGGTAGATGATCCTGGTGGGGTGATCATCAGGTTGTCGCAGGGCGTGACCAAGAGAGCGAGCATAAAGTTGAGACGGTGGAGTAATGGATAGCGGATTAGATTGAGGAATCGGAGAGCTGAGTTCGAATTCCAGTCGAATCCATTACATTCACTTACGTGCTAATACCTTTGGAGAAGGTATGAATCCTCTTCTTCTCACCTCCGAACTCTGGGTAAATAGTAGAACAGATCGGGTTCTATAGGCTTGGATGGCAACTGGTCTACCGCAGAAAGAAATGGCAACCTACTGCAGGAAAAATCTGCCTCGTCAGTCATGTATCGAAAGATATATGATCACCTAAGCGTTTATCACGCATGGCACATAACTGGCTTATATATATATATATATATATATATATATATATATATATATATATATATATATATATATATATATATATGTATGAAGAAAAATATACGGAAAAAACAAACAAAAATCCTTATATGCAATTATGCTGTTTTAAAACAGCATAATTGCATATAAGGATTTTTGTTTTTTTTGTTTGTTTTTTTCCGTATATTTTTCTTCATACTGTCGGATCTATATCCATATATTTGCTTACATATATATATATATATATATATATATATATATATATAGAGAGAGAGAGAGAGAGAGAGAGAGAGAGAGAGAGAGAGTATCAAAATATTTTTACAAACTTAGGTGGTGTGTTCCTCACTGCAAAACAAGGACAAAAGTCCGTATATGTCCGCAAATCCTTTGTTTTTGACTTATTAAATTTACGGTAGATTCTGTTAAATGTAGAATCAAACATACAATCAAAAAATACTCTGGGGTGGCTTCCTGACATGAAAACTAGTTACAATGTCTATATATGCATATGTCCAAAAAGCCGTCGTTGTACCTCA